>CM077306.1:163637500-164237500 GCA_039655065.1 Glossophaga mutica
TTAAGATGGTTCCATTAAATAAGTAGGGGTAAAGTATCACAGAGACACGGTAGGGGTTCCGTTATATTTCCATTAACAGGACCCACGAGGCTAAATTTCAATGTATGACCATAGCAACATTACCTCCTAATTTTATTTTAATGTTTTGAGTACTTAATTTCCCATTTTTCAAAAACGTGGAAAGAAATACCCCCTACCATCATAGTAATAGCTCCCTTAGAATTGCTAGAATGTTAATATCATTCAAGTTCAAAAAGCACTTTGAATAATAGGAAGACATATACAACTAGAACTAGAACTATAATATAAAATTCTGAAGATGTGAGAGAACATTCAGGAAGATCACCTTATCTTTTGTTATAAAATAATATCCATTGTGGAGGGGCCCACTTTTCTGAATATGTCTTTAGGAGAAATGGGGAATATGACTATCCATAAAAAATACTCTTCCTTTTATTTAAAAAAAAATGACTCAAAGCCCTCAAGCCTTAAAAAAATCCCAGATTGGATTTTTTACTTGCTTTTGATGGAAGAGTGTTTAGGGGGATAAATGGTGACAGATGGAGGCTGGACTTGGGGAACACACAGTACAGTGTACAGACGATGGGTTGTGGAACCGTGCACCTGAAATCTGCATAATTTTGTTAACCAGTGTCATCACAGTAAATTCAATAAAAGGAAAAAGAAAAAAAGAGAGGCACTGAAAAGGGTAGACTTCGGAGTGAGACTCGCCCAAATAATGGCTGCACGCACTCACTACATGGGAGCGGCAGGGAAATGACTCTCGCCCAGTTTCAGTTTCCTTATCTGTAAAATGGGGATAAGACTCTTCAAAGAAACAACAGTGGTGTTGATCACAACAAAAGTAAAGTGCGAGCATGTCTTATATTGTCTCAAGTACAAAGGCAAAAAGCAAAAGTAATTTTTGGGTACCTACTATCAGCCAAATACTGTACAAAAAGGCTGGCAATATAATCGTGAACAGGACAATGTTCCTGTATTTATTAATTAATGTTGTGGAATTCATTCTTGTTTAAAAATCCAATAATAACTGTTAAATTGGATAAACATAAAATACAATAAAAATATCAAAAGTTATAATAAAAATAACTACAGATTTTCAAATCTACCCAACTATATTAAAACTTTCTATTTCTCCATGTTTTTTCAGCATAGTGATCTGTGAATCTGTGTTTGATGATGCTGTCCCAATTACTTGAAAAAGTCTCTATATAATTTCTTTCTATATGCTTTAGAATATTTTATATCTGAATTACTTACATGTCTGCTATATCAAGGGATAACAATACAAACCCACATCACAGGCTGTTGTGAGAACTGAGTTATATACAGTAATAGAAACAATCATTGGCCCTAATGAACACTTGATAAATATTAAACATTATTTTAACAATTAAATAATAAACCTGCTTTATTTAGAATATCGATAGCTCTCAGAATAGAGAGCTATGAAATAACCAGACATCCACAAGGTGGCTCTCTAGGCTTGGCTTTGAAACACAATAGAAGAGCTTTGTATTTCCAAAGAAACGAAGACTTATGAATGCCAACCTGACTTTTCAAAGACTCTCATAAATTCATAATAAATAACTGGATGATACAAAGCTGTTTAATAAATATTATAGAACAGAAATTTCATAATATGAAAAAGATTAAGAAAATTAATACATTTCGTAGTTTTAAATTGAAAGAGAATCTAACATTCACCCCTGGCATCAGATTATCATACTCAGAATTTAAAATATCATTAAAAGTGGTAAAATTTACAGTGCAATTATAACAATTAAATACATTTTATTGATTGATAAATATGAAAGCTCATAGAACAATGTCTGGCATCTAGCAACTACTCGGTAAACGACAGTAAAATCTTATTGCATATAAAATATTATATTGTGAAGTGAGTATCATTTTATGCTCAGAGTTTTTTATTTGAAAATTTATTTTCATAGCTATAAATCATAGCAAACCTTTTCTGTGTAGGGTCAGGGCATTTTAGGGTTGTGAACCAAACATCTAGTCTCACAGCAAGTAGTCAGTTCCTCCTTGTCATGCCAAAAAGCAGCCACAGACAAAAGAAAAGGGTCTGGCAGTTTTCTGATAGACCTTGAATTGCAGAAATAGGTGACTGCCTTTGGCTCTTGGACTGTAGTTTCCCCACTGTTGATCTAAAACATTATTTGATATAATTAAATAAAGCCTATAAATCTCAGGATACCCAAATTACCTACGGAAGTACTTCTCAAACTGTAATGTGCATAAAATCATCCGGGGATTAAGTTCAAATGTAGATTATAAGCTGGTAAAACTGGAGTGGGGCCTGGGTTTCTGCATTTCTAAAGAGGACCTTTGCTTTTCAGGCCCTTTGAGCACATACTGAACAGTACTGTAGTTGGTCTTAACTTTGTTGGTCTCAAACACTTACATTCTTAAAAGAGCTTTTATGTAGGTATGTCTGTCCATACTGACCCAAGGAAATGAAAGGTGAGAAAAAATTTTTTAAATTGTCAATTAATTCTTTAAAAGAACAATGACAGATATATAGATGTTAACATATTTTATAAAACTTAACTGTCCTTTATGTTTTAACTATACTTTAAAAAGCAGGACTAAATACTACAATTATAACCATTTAGAAAGAAGTTATAATTGAACGCATGCATTGGGATCCTTTGAAAGTTCATTAAGTCAAGATTATAACATAATAATCTGTAAAATTTCTTAGAAATTGAACACCATGGATCTTTCATGCATAAAAGATCCAGTACCTCTGGCACACTGTGTGCTTTAGTTCTTGTATCTTGCTGTTACTTGGCCCCTACCTGTTTTTCTGCATGTCCATATTCAGATCCTTGTGTAGGGAAAAAGCAGGAAATCTGGCCACTATTTTTTGCTCTTTCTATTAGAGACATAGCTGTTCTTACAGTGGCATTTCGAGCATGTACAAACACCATCACCTAAAATAAAGGAAAGCAATTTATTTAATATTCAAATTCATTAAAAGATGGCTTAATACTAGTCTGGAAGTCACTGAATACAAACAACTATTAATTTTTCAAAATAAAAGCTCAGCTCACGAACTTTCCAACATCTCCTTATTTTAGAACCAAATATGTATAGGATAATGGCAAGTTAACTAAAATTCAATAACATGCACTTATTTATTATTAGCCTATAAATTGGCAGACATTAGAAATGAAATTAGTGGGTTATATAAAATGTGGAGTTTAATCTGTGCATGTCTTTTGAAGACATGATGCATGCATTTGTACAATCATCTATTACAGGGACAGAATATAAAAAATATGAGAGAGCTTTACTTCTCCACAGTCCATGAAATTTCCAGTATCATAAATATATGTTTAAAGAAATTGAAAACAGCAAAGAACCCTTTTTCTTGGATAAAATCATGTCTAAGAATAACCATTAAAAATACAGTTTAGGTGACTACAGGAAATGAAAATGTTTCTAGAGGTGTTTGGAATTTTTTACTGTGGTAGAACTTCCTGTGGAATTATTTACAAAGTGACTGTGGAAATTGGAATGAGGGGAAAGTCACATGTCTCTTTGTCAAAGAAAAGTGGATAATAGTACTTTCAGGGACAGTCACTAGGCAGAATGTTAAAGGCGACTGAAGAGAATAAATAAGGGAGCAATTAGCATCCTGCATTTGCTGCCTGTTAGGATCTGCCTTCTCGCTTCTTGCTGTTTCTTCTTTGTTCCTTCAATTCTCCCACATTCAGCTCAATCCTAGCCTTCCCAAAGAGCCATTACTATGGTGAAAAATAATTTTATTCTTTCATATGGGTGAGTGATCTTTTTCAAATTTTTATGGTATAAATAAACACATCTTTAGATAACTGACATTTTTAACAAACTGAAACATACAATCTAAGGGGAGTTGGTATGGGAGCTTTGCATGACTTAAGAGACCAGTTCTAGCCACAGCTTCCAATGAAAGTGACATCTTTAAATCTCTCTGGAGCCACCATGGTATTCCCTTTATGGCTCAGCATTGTGAAGTTCCTAATTGTTGCCTCTTCTTCCCAGTATTTCCCCATATTCTGTTAATTATGTTTTCCTAGAAGCTGGAACTTGGCTTGGGTGTTATTTGCAGGCTGCGTACTTAGGAGGATATGTAACTAATTGTTACAGTAAAAGAGAAGATGATTTGGAGAACTAACACAAAAGTTAAAAGGAGAAGGAGATCTGGGATTTGACCAGGAATGAGATACAGTGACACAGATATAGAGCACATGTTATATAATTAACCCATAGTAACCTTACAAGGTCTGTATGGAAAAAGTCCAACCATGGTTAATATAACAAGAATGGTTTGTGCGACATGGATGGAACCTGGTAGCCAAGGAGAGTGGACTAGAATATGTATGCATGAACAATAACGACTTCACTATACCAGTCAGTGGGGGTGACAGATGCTATTGAATGAGCATGTGTACTGTGTGGCCATCTCATTCAAAATGACTGAGTGAGTAGAACAGCAAATCCGCATCACATTTTTGTGTTAAGCTTGAGCATTCCTCTGGGAAAACTATTCAGATGATTCAGAAGACTGCAGCTCAGGGCAACAGGTGACTGGCAGCTTCAGCAGCACAACACGCCTGCTCATGCATCATGTCTCATGCAGAGTTTTTTGGTGAGACTTCAAAAAATCACCCAGGTGACTCAGTCCCCTACAGCCCAGATTTGGCACCCTGTGACTTCTGGCTTTTCCCCAAACTAAAATCACCTTTGAAAGGGAAGAGATTTCAGGCTATTGATGAGATTCAGGAAAATACAATGGGGCAGCTGATGGTGATTGGGAGAACTGTGTGAGGTCCCAAGGTGCCACTTTGAAGGGGACTGAAGTGTCATTGTCCAATGTATGTTTCTTGTATCTTGTTCAATAAATATCTTCATTTTTCATATTACATGTCTGAACACTTTCTGAACAGAACTTGTATGTTTATAAACTTGCCAAAGAGTACCTTTCACATACGGAATTTTGATTAATATCCACAGAAGAGTAAAAATCTCAAATAACAATCATTCATGAAATTGAAATGCTTAAATAACTAATATTCTCTTAGGGTGTATTCAAAGTAAAGGAGAGCAGATAATCTGGAGGATAAAAGAAGCTCTTCAACAAAAAACTCCCTGTGTTCATAAAACATAAAATAGTATGGCAAGTTATCTAGAGAAATTTCGCATGTTAATCACATTCTTTAAGGATATGAAGCTTGAGATTTCACACTCTGTCAGAGCTCTAACTTATTTGCTGATACTAATATGTTCTGAAAAATATGATAAGAATATTTCTAAAGAGTACATTCATAACATTTATTTCAAAAAGTTTTACAGATACTAGAAAATTCTTCTGTTTTCCTCATTTTCAACTAAAAAAAGTTGATTTGGTAGACTCTCTAGCTTTCTGGGAAAACATCTTTACTTCATAAGATGTCAAGAGACTGTCGTTTAATATCACTGTGATATTTTCATAATTACTGACAAAAGCTGTTTAATACGAAGTGAGATAGAAAATTCTGTTAACCATAATGCCATGATGAAGTTTCCCCAGTTCAGAATCTGTCAAATTCCATCATTCTGTCTATTGCAAAAGGTAGGGATATTTCAACTGTGAATTCCTTTTTAAAAGTGTAAGGTTGATTTTCTTTCTTATACAAAAATAAATTTTATCATACACAGCCTTGTTAACCCTCAACATTAAATGTTTAAAAATCGTAATTAAAATAAAGTCTCTTATTATTATATTATTTTTCATTCATTCATACATTTCAGAGCATGTGGTCACTAGCAAGCCCCGAGCAAACCCCTGTGAAAAAGAGAGGCAAGGTCCCTGCTCATGGTCTCACGGAGATGAGAATCTTATATGATGGATTACATTTTTAAAAAAAAATTTTTTTTACTTAATAAATATTTACTGCCATGTATCTGTAAAATACTCTTAAAAGGAAAAAGATAAAAATAAACCAGACATGGCCCTGTCTACAAAAGACATGTAAAATTTAAGGAGGAAACTGTACACATAATTAAGGCAGCTGACCCAAAAGATACATGGAGTGTGGCTAACACAGGAATGTTAAACATAGAGCTCCTGGGTCTCTTTAATTCATCGAAATACATTTTTAAAAAAATATTATTTATTTATTTTTAGAGGGGAAGAAAGAGAGAAAGAGAAAGAAACATCAATGTGTGGTTGCCTCTCATGTGCCCCCTACTAGGGACCTGGCCTGCAACCCGGGCATGTGCCCTGACTGGGAATCGAACCTGAGACCTTTTGGTTCACAGGCCAGCACTCAATCCACCAAGCCACACCAGCCAGGGTTCATTTCAAGGTATTTACACAGTACCTATTGTGTGCCACACAATGTACTGAACACCAGCCACACAATAATAAATACGTTCCAAGGTTCCAAACTGAAACATTATTGTTATGGTGACAAAGAATCACTAGTAGTCAGACTGATCTGGTTACAGAAGTAGGGTACAGTCTGGATGGAGGAGGCTACAGCATTGTTTAGAGTATTTACCTTTGGTAATTTTAGTGCATTAGCTTGAAGAAGTGCATTCTCTTTCAAAATTTCTATTACTGAGGCCCAAGGACCACTTCATCACAATTACCACTGGTATCTATTAAAAATAGATTTCTGGATCCTCCCTGAAACCAATGAGTAAGAATATCTAGGGGTGGGGTGTAGACATTAACTCCTACTGAGATGACTATTGAGTGAAACTAATAATTACCACCAACTTAGTTTTCTTCTCCTAAATTAAAAGTTTAAAAGGAAACATAAATAAAACCACCACTACAAAGAGTATTTAAAAATTTCCCTAATAATCTATCTTAATTTACTTATATATATGATATCAAGAAATATTAAGGTATTTTATAATATAAATAGCATAGCCCCAAGATCATTTCCCAGATGGGCTAGGCTTTTATAATGCAACTAAATTTTTATTCCCCATTATTCAAATGCCACATTATGTAAATCCTGTTGAAATAACAGATATGAAGAACATAAGGGAAAATAAAATGCAACCCTAAATCTTCATTAATTATTTCAGTTTGACTTGTCAACTTATCATTTTGCAAATTATTTTCTACTTCAGCCAAGAGAAATATTAGTTACAACTTAAAATAGCAATTTCTTTTTATTAAAGAATCCATCATGTCTTGTTTAGTAAAATAAACTGTTTTTCTTATTAGAAATTTTCTGTAGAGGCTCCAACAGAAGCCATTATAAGATTTTGGGTCTCTATAAACATACTGGATTTTATGGTTTGTTAATTTGGTTAATTAATTTAAATAGACTCATGAAAATTATAACAGAAAAGACAGTGTTGTTTCATTTGGCAAAAAAACCTCCAAATAAATCTTAAAAACACTGCTGGTAATGGAACAGCAGTTAAATGCACATGTGTCATTAAAATAAGGTTAGAACAGGAGATTCAAGTCAATACATTGATAAATTTTAATTGTTTTATAAAACTTTATATTTTTATTTGAAGTTTGTCAGGTTAATGCATTTAAAAATATTTTATATACTTATTTTTAGTTTAAAAAGCCATTCAGTTTATTTATTTTTCTTTTCTTTTTTTTTCTTTATTTATTTTAATTGTTGTTCTCCGTTCAGTTTAAATACACATAATAAAATCACTTCTGGACTAGGAAAGGAAGTATGTAAATCTGAACTCTGGTCCTGTTATTGGACTTGCCAAGAAAAGTGTTGTTCACCTGAGATGTTCATTAAAAGCAATGCACGAGTAAAAGCTCAAATGATTGTTTAAAAAACTAGAATGCTTAAGTAACTGATATTGTTTCAGTGCATTCAAAGGAAAGAAGAACATGTTATTTGACAAAGACCAAAAATTCTACTTTGAAATATTATTAAATAGATTATAACTCAGAACAAATTATTTAATTGCTTTGACTGTATTTCATCCAGTCCACAGGTACTTATTCCTGTGGACTTATTCCTCATTTATGAAAATATGTTTTAGAATAAAAAAATTAATAGGACTATTTAAGCCTGAGATTATTGGAAGACAGGAGGGAGGAGGCCAAATATTAAAGGTGAAATCTCGACTCAAAGCCTTTCTGAGAAATTTCCACTAAGAAAGAGGCCTAGGAAGGAAATACTTGAAAAGATACAACAACATGACAGACATGAGTAATTATGTTCTAAAGTATATGATATTGACTCTTGCAAGTGTTAATGAATGAGGCTTGAGGGTGAGGAGACTAAGGGGGCTGCCCAGCAATCTGGTTTAGTAAGTCCCTCAGGTGATTCTGGTGCTTTTACAAATTTGAGAACCCTGTTAGGCATTCCTTGTTAGTGGAAAACAAAAACAAAACTTCTCTGTGCTTTTATCATTGATTCATTCATTCATTCATTTTTACTTTTTATTGAATCAATTGAGGTGACACTGATTAATAAAATTATATAGGTTTCAGGTATGCAAATTCTATAATACACCGCCTGTATTTTGTGTTGTGTGTTTGTCACCCCAAGTCAAGTCTCCTGCCATCACCATTTATCCCCATTTTACCCTTTTGTACCATCCTGGCCCCTTTTTCCCTCTGGTAATCACCATACTGTTATCTCTTGGAGAATTTTTTCTTTCTTTCTTTCTTTTTTTTTTTTTTGCTTAATTCCCTCACTTTTTTCACCCATTCTCTGTGCTTTTAGAATGGTCTTGATAAGTAGTATCTTTGGGAGAATTAAGAAAACAGTCAAATTATTTTTTGTATTTCATAGCTTGAATTAGGTTTGTCACTACAGATGTATTTCAGATATATTTATGTACCACAAGAGCATGTATGCAAAAATAATTTTTATTGCTGAGGTCATATTTCTACATCTGTGTTACCAGGTAAATGCAATTTTAACAGGTTTCATTCCCTATGTTGTAAATCCAAGAGTCATGTGTGGTGCAAACTACAAGTTACACAGGATTCTTAGTTAGGCCTGCCAATGCTGGCATGCTGAAAACTGAGGTCATCTGAAGACCTTTTCACACAGTACACAGTTTCCTCATTTATTTTTACACTTGCTTAGTATTCCATTATTTAGAAATAACATAATTTATTTAATTAGTCCTTGTTTGATGGGCATTTAAGTTGTCTCCAATCTTTTCTTATTTAAAGCAATCCTGTAGTAAATAACTGTACACAATTCATTTCATACATTTGTGAATATATTTGTTGGATAGTTTCGTAGAAGTGGAACTGTTCAGTCACAGTATATGCGACTGTTCATTAAACTTATTCTGCATATTGTCTGTTTACTATTGGGTATTTTTTCTTATTATTTTATAGGTGCTCTTTGTATAAGAAAGATACTATGCTTTGCCTTTTCCTATATTGCAAATATTTTGTTCTAGTCTATGCTTTATCTTTTGATTTGTTTATGGTATCTTATTAAGTATGGAAACAGTTAATTTTTCTATAAATCTGTCAGCACTTTCCTCTGGTTTATGGGAAATTCATAGATAAGGAAGTGAAAACAGTCATAAACATTAAAAAGATGCTGTACTTCACAAATACCGTGTGGCTCTAAAAATTCAATGGTAGATACAAATAGTTAAATTTTGCTCTTGCACATACACACAAAGATCTGGAAAGATATCCATGACATAGTGTTACGTGAAAAAATGTCAAGTTGAAAAACAATTTCTATAATATTATGCTAAGTGTTATGTGTAAAGAATGTGTGTGTTTATAAAGAGAGAGATGAATGGACACCCACCGAAGTAATTAATTACCTGGCAAAGTGAAAATGGCATGGGAGGGAGATAAAAAAGAACATATCCTTTGTATATTTTGTATTGTTTGTATTACCTGTACCTTAATAGTTTTATAATTAAATATATAAATTATAGTGAACAGGAAAAATAAACAATGATAATGAGGTTATAATAATATATTTATAATTCATACTATACTACTATGTTTAATATATTTTACTGCTAACAGGTTTATGTTAAAGTAAAACATTTAAAGAATACATATTTAACA
This sequence comes from Glossophaga mutica, assembly GCA_039655065.1. Lineage (NCBI taxonomy): Eukaryota > Metazoa > Chordata > Mammalia > Chiroptera > Phyllostomidae > Glossophaga > Glossophaga mutica. Next base: position 163,647,564 of record CM077306.1, read on the forward strand.
ATGCAGGTATAAGGATTGTGGTGGTACTTTTGAACTCAGTGACAAATTTATCTTTTGGTTGACCTGGAAATATATTAAGAAGAAAAGAGAGACATGTTCTAGCAGAAGAAAATAATAGCATTTCAAAAGAAAATACACAGAAGTCAAAGGTTCAGAGAAGAGAGAAAATCTATATGCTGGTGAATACAGACTTTTAGCAGAAAGAGACATGTATGTGGACAGAAAAGCAGTGATATCTAGAAAGGCAAAGCACAATCTCATTATTAAATATATACTAAGATAAAGAAAAAACTCATTCCAGATTAAAAAAATAATACCACTAAAAGTGATACTTGAAAATTATTTTTCTGTTAGGGATTTTAAAATGAACAGAGACAAAGCCATCATCATGGAAAAAATAGGGATTTTTTGTAAAGTAATAAACATTATATCATAATCAAAATATCACTCAAGGAAGTATAAAATAAAAAGGTAGACGAAACAAAGGGAAAACCTTAAGATGATTTTGGAATTGTAAACTGATAGGACAGTGGACAGGACAATTTTAAAAGGGTGTGGTTAGTAAAAGAAAAAAAAAAGGCTCTGATTTTTACAGAGTGTAGATGAGCAAGAAAGTACTTAGAGAGGTATCCTTGAGGGATAATATGATTGTTTGAGACAGAGCTTACAAAAGAAACTTTCATTTAAATTTTCTAAAATATGGTTTCGTAACCAATTAACTAACAGAAAAAATACATAGAAGTTTGTAAAACTTTTTAAAAAAACAACAGAAACCCTTATAACTACATGGGAGAGATGGATGTTACTACATTAGGGTTAAATTAAAATAATAAAATATTCCCTGATGCTTCCAGATACATGTGATACTTTATTCTTTTGAACATCCAAGGAATTTGTATGCCCCTCTCTTAAGCATTTATCACTGACTACCTTTTATTTTTAGCTATTTTTATGCTTGATTTAGCTCCTCTGAGAGTCTGTGATCATCCAATAATTACAGGACAGGCTCTGAGAACGTAAGTTACTATGATGTAAGTTACTATGGTGTAAGTTACACCATGGTGTAAATGAGTTAAGTTACTATGATTGGAGTCTGGGAAGATGGTGAACAAAGAAGCTGCCATTCATTACATGAAAAACTACAGGAAGGAAGAAATTCACTCAAGAAAGAAATTCACGAAAGAAAGAAATTCACGAAAGAAAGAAATTCACGAAAGAAAGAAATTCAAGAAAGAAAGAAAGAAAGAAAGAAAGAAAGAAAGAAAGAAAGAAAGAAAGAAAGAAAGAAAGAAAGAAAGAAAGAAAGAGAAAAGCATCAATTGGGGTCCTCTCTCAAAGTCAGCAAATTACCTGACTTAAAGGTCATGACATTCCAGTTTCTTCATTATTGGCTTTAGGGTGTCATCTCTTTAAATCTTTCTTCCCATTGTTCATGATCTCCATGCATCTGCACGTTTCCAGGCCTTTACCTATGTTTTACTTTATTGGTTCTCCTGCCAACTTCACCTGAGGCCATTCTAAAGGCAGTTCTCCAATAGCTCCAGGGAAAATTAATCACTCCCACACCACTCTGTTCATACCTGGTGTTATCTCCAGTTGTGCATAGGTCTCACCACTGCTGACAGTAATTACTAGGACTAAGAATAAAATACCAGGATATATCAATGATGCTTACCATGCACTACGTCTAGTACTAGGTGCCATGAGTAGCCATTTAGCTTACTATTAATAACACAACTGAGTAGGCAATTCTATTAGTATTTTATAGATGAGAAAACTGAAGCTCGGAGTTTCAATACCTTGTAATTTCTTCAAGGGAAGAACAGGGAACTGGCCTCAGATCTGATATTCCAGAGCCTCTTTCTTTCTATCAGGTTATATTCTGTCCTTGGTGCTGCCTGAGAGCAAGTTCACACCTTATTACCATATTCTGCCGTGTATATTGTGCTCTCGTGTATATTGCGCACCCCCGTTTTTGGCCCAAACTTTCAGGGAAAAATCTTTGATTTTCGTTTTTTAATTCAATTATTTATTTATTTCTATTTAGACACAAAACTGATTATGGTATTCCAGGTTATTATTTTGCATATGGATATTGTTATTGCTTTCTAGAGTTACAATTTTAAGACATAGGCATAAATAAAAGAATTAAAAACATTTATATAGATACAGAATTAGTCCTACCCGTGTACAATGTGCATCCTTATTTTTTCCTCAAAAATTTGGGCAAAATGTGTGCATTATACAAGCCAAAATATGCTAATTCTGAGGTCTGCTGGTCACCCCCATATCACTTTCCCAGCTGTCACCCCATGAGTGGGCACTAAATAAACAAGTACTAAAATTCAAAATGATCAGCTTTCACAGGAGTGATTTACTTTGAGCAGAGATCTGAATTTTAAAATTTATAAATCACAATAGGATATATGATGAGTTAATACTTTTCCTGATAACCTTTTATTACACTGTAAGGTATCAAGCTAAATTCCAATTTTTCAACAAGATAATTTTCTTAGATACTTTTAGTTAAACTTTAGGCAAACATTCAACTAATATTTTTATTTTAGTTATTTTAGTTAAACTTTAGGCAAACATTCAACTAATATTTAATAAATTAAAATTGCTAATGATTAGACTTTTGATATTGTTTTAAAGCTACATGTATGTTTATCTTAATGCTTTTGCAAAGTCTGAAATTTGTGATTTAAAATAACTTATAAAATGAGCTATTCTGAGAGCATATTAAAAGGAAAAACACCAAAATTCTGGACTTTGAAATCAAAGATGGGTCCTAAATCAAAGCTACTGTATTTACAATAAATCAAATTAATCTAATTCAGTAACCAAAATAATATCCTATTGATGGGCATGAATAAAGAAAATATTCTTATGTTCTAAAATGTTAAAGACTAGACACTACTATATTTGGATTATATCAATAAAATTAGTAGGATAGGGCTAAAATAATAAATTTTAAAAACCTCTATTTTTATTAATCATGGATATAACCACTTTCATTTATTATCAGATATTCCTGACAACCAACCAAATTACTAAAGCATTTATTTTAGCTTAAAAACACCTGGTTAAATATTGAGCAGGTATAGCACAAAAAATAAAAAACTGTCTTTAAAAAACTATCTTGCTGTAACTACATCAGAAAACTGCATAATCCCCTGACAAGTCTTCATGAATTAAATTATGCAGATAAACCCAGGAAAGTAATCCAGAGCAGAGAGAAGCGGCCTGCAGCTCTGAGCTGCATAACCACATCTGCACTTGGCAGTTCGGAGTACCCTCTGGACTCCCACACTGAGCATCTGCAGTTCTTCCCAAGAAACCTAAGCTTTTAAGTGATAAATGGATTCAGATTATCTTTAATAAATTATATTTAGGTCATTACTCTAAATGTGAAATGTATTCTTCACCAATTTCTTTAAAGAATGTTTTAAATTTATTAGTTTCTATGTTTGAGTTGAATAGATTGTTAACTGCTATAATTGGTTAAAAGAATTCCACAACACTTTACATCTTCTAACTAAAAGGTGTATATTATCAAAATGTGTAATAATTTTAAAACCCAAAACTTGGAGGGCTTAATGTACTATGTATGTACTGTGATAGCAAAAACATCATATTTTTAGCTAAGTCCTATAAAATATTATCTTGCAATCCATTCATGATACCGGTAATTAGAAGCATAAGACATTTATTTTTCAACAGTCTCTCAATTGTTAAGACCACAAAAAATAGAGAAAAAAGTAGAATTTTTAAAATGGTAAATACTTTGAATGCCTTTTCCCTTTCCTATAAACTTTTTCTTTAACTTATTAAAATACAGTATTTTCTTATGCTTTAATTAATTTTCTTAAGACATTACGCATACACATATCTTTAACAGGTAATATAATTTATGTCATCTAATTGATGCTTGAATAAATTATAAATTCTTAATTTGGGTTTTGTTTTATATGTGTACTATATAGATTTATACATTCAACTTGCAATCCGTATTCCTTTTCAAAACTTAATACATTTTTAAACATAAATAACTTCAACAGTATTGATTATTCTATATATAAAGTATATGTACTTTATACCTTAAAATTGTTTTAAGCAAAAAGTTTTAATTTTAATCTGATTTTTATAACATAGAGCTAAATAAACTTAATCAAGAATATTAATTTTACTTGTTCATAATTAAGATATAGTCAAACTAATTTTTTGTTCAGAAAAAAATTTCTTAGCAATCTATAACAAACTTTTATCTGCTGCCAAACTAACCTACACAATATACAGACTTATTTTGAATACCAGTGGTGTTTTAAAACCAAATAGACTATGTTTCAATCATAACTCAGCATTTATATACTAAATAAACTTGGGCAAATTTACCTGTACCTCAGTTTTCACCTGTAAAATGCTGTCCTTTGCAAGGCTGCTGTAGGGCTAACAAAAAATTAGAAAGTACTAGAAAGGAACCTGGCACATAAAAGGCGACCCCCACAGTAGGGGAAAAAAGTGTTTTTTGTTTGTTTGTTTTATAAAGGTTTCCCTAACACTTACCCGGAACCTGACCCCTACACATCCCATTCACTGGCACAAAGGTCAGTACTGCACGCTAAGGCAACAGGAAACAAATGCACTTGTTTTTACACACAATAATTCTTCAAATATTAAAAAATTTCTATCATATCTCCAGTATGATAGCTCTTTCCTCAGCTAAACACCACCAGTTCTCAATGCTGTTTTCTGTAAATCACAGTTTTTATGTTTGGTACTTGATGAGTTCTATGTTCTTTATTCTTTTTTTAATACTAAAATGTATGCACCTTGATTTTACCATTTAATATGACTTTACCTTATATTATCAGATGTATCAATTTGAACAACTTTACTGAGAAATTTGAAATAATTTAAAAGGCATATGTTGGTATTCACTTCTTAAAAATATAAAAATGATTTTTTAAAATTCAAAGATCACATTTTTTAAAGGACTGAACCTTTAATAAATTTATGACCGAAAATTATTGGGTTACTATAGATTTTTTGCACATACTTTTGATGATTTCCTAAGGCCAGATTTCTTAGATAAAATTTACAAACATGTTTTCTGCATTCTCTTCTCTTTGCAGGGCAATAAGTGGTTCAATGAAAATGTCAGTTTTGTGGAGTAAAAATATTGAAAGGGAAGTGAAAAGGCCAAGGCTCTAGTTTTCACTGCAAACCTTATTAGATGTCTGACTTTGGATTATTATAGGCTTTGTTTTGTCATCTGTAATAAGAACATGGACTAATGAACTTCGTGGTGCTCTCATAAATTCAGTGTCAAAATGAACATAATGATGATCTATTAAAGGTTTTTAAAATACTTTCCATCTCAAAAATTATTAGGAACCTGATCAAAAGGTGACAAAAATAAGATTTAATAAAAACAACCTACAATTTAAGGGGGAAAAAAAGAGTATTATCCATCTCAATTTTCAAGCAAATAATATCATACCTACAAGATTTTTGGTAATTATTCAAATTGTAATAATAGAATATTTAAGATACCTGCTCACAAAGTATATTCTTCTTTATATCATAGTGTTAACAAATTTGTGGCACACTTATAACTGCTTTTTGTGTACAAAAGCATTCAAATTGAAAAGCAGATTTTGTTACTTTTTTTTATGTAAAGAGAATTTACCCAAATCAGCAAACTGAAGCGTGTTAAGTTCGGGTCAGTAAAGACAGTAGGAACTGAGTAACTGTATGTGAAGAGGTCACAGTTAGCGAGGGTAACCCACAGCCATGGGGGTGGGGTGCTGTGGAACGACGCACCCTCTACTTTCCAGCTTGGCCCTAGTTTGTACGGTTGGTACAGCATGTCAGCTACAGATCTGTTTCACACATGGGAATACATGACTTTGTACTCGATTTGAGGGACAGAAGAGTCCTAGTTGCCTGGTGAAAACCTCTAGGGTATTGCATTCAGCCAGTATATCTAATTAGCATTCAAGCTAGTATCTGGGGCCCTCAAGGGAAAACCACTGGTTTGCTTGGGCCTATGTCAAAAACATGATGAAGTGGAAGACCAAATCCCATTTCTCCATGAAATGCTAAACTGATATTCCACACGTGAAAGATAAGTCTACTAGGTATCACCTCAAACACAGAAACTACTAATCTTAACAAGATGCACTGTGAATAAATATTAAAGTCTGTTCCCTAATCTAGTGTCCCCTATTTCTATCTGTGAGTGTGTATGCATGTACACATAAATAATATAAAGTGGTTAGCCTGTAGCAGATCTGTATGCAGGTAGGCTGGTATCTTAGACCGCCCACAAGACTTCACAGGTCTCTAACCACATTTCAGGAACAGCCACTAACTTGACGAATGCTGCACAATTTGGAAATGCCCACTGTATTAGTCATGATATAGTTAGAGCTGCATTTCCCATCTACTTATTTATAGAACCAAGAAAAAAATCAGATGAGATCTGAGACTATGATATTCTCTTAAAAACAGAATCTTATTTTGCAATATTAACTATAGAGATAATTCTTTCTTCACAATTCTTCATACTTAAATATGGTACTATGACAGCAAAAAAAAAAAACTGATTAAAAACCCAGCTACAAACAAGATAGTAAAAATCTGCAGTGGTTAATTTAGACTGAATGTTCAGCTGCCGTTTTTGCACTTTGAGCAAACAGACGAATAGTTGTATCAGATTTCCTTGGGACACATATTTTTATCCTCAGCTTTAATGAAAATACTGTTTGTTCAGTCTTATCAAAAGATGGCTCTAAAAATATAGTCAACAAATTCCTGTGGTAACTAAACTTATTAAATACATCCCCAAACTGCTTCCAAATCCAAATATCAGCTGGAAACTAGTTAATAAAGAGATTCAATATATCATTTTCTAAAATGAAATAAATAGCTGTCAAATTAACTTCTGACAATTTAATGTACTCTGAATAGCTGTCTAGAGAATTTTCAATGGTCTTATGAAGACAGAAAAATAACCTAGCAAACATTGTTTTAGTACTTCCCTAGTCTCTATTACTGTTATAAAAATATAAATAATTCAAATAACATAGTATAAAATAAACAAGTTATGTAACTTAGCTTTTATTTTCAATGGAATTAATGAAAATACTAAATGTAGGAAATACTGAGTTAGCTAAAAAGTGTGTTTAGTTTTTTTCTGTAAAGTAAAAGACACATTTTTCTTTTTCACCAATAACTTTATTGATTTGGATATTCTGAGTATTTCGGTTATCTCCAAGTACTGGCTCTTAGTGGGTAGAGGCCAAGGGCGCTACTAAACATCTTGCAATGCGTAAGACAGTCCCACAGCAAAGAATTATTTGGCCAAAATGTCAATAGTACGAAGAAACTTTGCAAACTGCTTTTGACACATTTTAACTGGCTTTACTTTTTATGTATAACATGGCTTTATGTCAGAAAACATGAATTTATATATTGGCTTCATGTACAGAGTGGCATAAAAGTAGGTTTACAGCTGTCCATATGGAAAAAGACACACAGGTTATGATTATTACAATAGCTTTATTAACTCTGTTTCACATGCTCACAACTGTAGACCTCCTTTTGCCCTACTCTGTATAAAGCATATAAGCAAAGTCCCATAGCTATAGCTGTTTTCATGCAAAGCACTCTGGAGGTGTGAAACAGAAGAAAATTACAAAATAATATGGTTAAAAAAACAGTACATAGTAAGAGAACAAAGCAACTTGTACTATCTTCACATTTGGCAACATAAATCATGAAAAGGTGCACCAAAGAAGACAGGAAGAATGAGATAATGGATGGAAAAGTTGATAACTTCTATAAGGGAGTTACACTAATTTGATACATAAAAATAGAGACAATATACTACTATATAGGGTGGGGCAAAGGTAGGTTTACAGTTGTTTGCACAGAAAATGTTTCCTGTACTCACAACTGTAAACCTACTTTAACCCACCCTGTATAACAGATGAATTGGGTGGAGCGTAAACTTTGCTTTTCCGATTTGAATGATTATGTATGTTATGGGGTAACATAATGAATCTAATATTTTTTTAAAAAGTTTTATTAAAATAAAATTATTTGTTTTGCTTCCCTTTTTGCCCCAAAATAATGTATAACATTTTATTTCTTTTGATATTCTGGCTAAAGATCTGTAGACTATACAACAGACTAAATTAGTTTGTATCTTCGAAATTTCTAAACATCATTTTGAGACCAAGTGCTCCACTGTGTTCTGCCCACTTGTGCTATAATTCCAGAAACCACTGATTACTAAATTTGAAAGCTCAAATGACTAAAGATATATACACCTGCATATGTGTGCACGTGCCGTGAGAAGACAACACACTTCAGGGGTAGGAGTATACCGGGGGTGAGGGGAGGGGAGGGAAAAATCATCATTAGCTTTTTCTTTTCTTTTTACTTTTGTGTTGATTCTCTTGTTATAATATATTACTTCAGTAACTGAGAAATTCTGGGAGATTTAGGAAAAAAGCAATGTTAATAACAATGAAGGAAAAATGCAATGCAGATATGCCATATTAAAAAGCATTCCCTTTGCAAATGAAGAGAACATTACAAAGTTAATAAAAAACTGTTTTATATATATAATTTCAAGAACATAATTGGGTAGTCTAAAAGTAAACTATATTTCAGAAAAATGGAATTTTTCTGTTTTTTGAAAAATGTAAACTTTTTAAAGGGTTCAAAAGTTTCTCCTCTAGTGCCTAATGAGTAGAAATAAAAGAAATAACATATGGACTTAAAATAATTGGTGGCACAGATGATGTCTAGATCATAAAAAATAGTTAAGTCTGATGGATATCTTAAATTAGGAGAAAATAAGGTAATTTAATATATCCAACAGAAATGACTATAAGCAGGTAAAATAATATTAAAGGTAAATTTATGTAATGACACATTTTTGATAAGAATACCAATACTGTTTCATTGATCTTTACAGCCTACAGGGAGGAGAAAGTCCCTTAATAAGGTAACTAAAGTAGCATCTGATATCATTCTGCATCTCCAGGTTGTTCTCCCCTCAACCTAAACATTCAGTTAACCATGGAACTAAAGACTATTGTGAATTTTGCTTGAAGTTGGTTGCCGTGTAACCCTTTAGGAGTAAATTCAGACTTATAAAGACTACTTTCTCTCTCATTTACTTACACACCAAACACTACCTGGGCACCAACTGTGTGCCAGGTGCTGGTGAGACCACGACAATATGGTGATGAGCAAAGCCAGAGACCACCCCTTTCCTTATGTGCCTTAAAATCTTATAATAAAAAGTGGCATTAATCAAAAACAGTCAGAAAAAAAGGTAAAATTGTAAAAAAAAAAAAACAACAACAAATCCAAAACTGTACCTAGAAATATGAAGACATACATGGTGTTAATGTATATTTAATAATAGGGAGGTAAGGAGTCAGGAAGAAAAAGAAAAGGCTTCTCAGAGAAAGATGAAACCTGACAGGTCTAGTGAAGGACAACCAAGCAGAGAATAAGGAAGGATGTGGGAGGCAGAGGAAACCACCTCTGCAAAAGCTCAGAGGTGAACAGAAGAACATCTTCACAATGAGGGTCTGAAAGAAGGCCACACTGAGGGAGGTGGAAACGAGGGGAAGAGTATGTGATAAATACTCAAGGAGGCAATGCCCACATTATATAGGTACCCAGGGCCCTTTTTAAAGGAGCTCATTTTGCATTCACAGTTGTTAAAATATCTCCTTCTGTAGAATCGTGCCTTTATATTCCTTTGGGATCTGTCTCATTTGGGGAAGGGAGGAACAAGAAAGCAGCATTCAAATAATTCACAAATAAGGTTGTTTTAGACAAATTTCATATGACAGAAACACTGGTACCAAGAATTAACTGGGGATACTTGTATCTGGAGGAAGAAAAACTTTTGGCAAAACGGCCAATGAAAACTTTCATTGTTAAAGTAGAGAATTTAGCATGGTCACATTTGTTTCAATTGTACATAATTAATCTTATATAATCTAAGAAGCAATACTAAGAAACAAAAATAACTCCCTTTAGATTGTACTAAATTAAATCAATCTATAATTATTAGTGAATCTTAAAGTTGGTTTCTTATTAGAAACCAACATCTACTAAAAACTTATAAACCATGAAGAGAAAACAAAATACACATTCGATTAAAGAAAAGGCTGATGTTTAATATTAATCCAAGGTTGAAGGTGACTCCCCCCACCCCTTTAACACTATAAAACCTTGAAACTGGAGACAGATTTTTGAGTAAAAAGCTACTAAATAAGGACCTTGACATTTTCTGATAATGTGAAAAATGAACAAGTTAACTTACTAAATATGCCATAATCTCTGAGGAAGTTTCTAATTTCTTTTCCTATCACTGTAACAAAGTTTGTATAACAAGAAAAAATCTCAATAGATTTAAGGCATCAATTATTTTCCCATTCTGCTAGTTACACAGGAGGAGGGGAATTATTAACAGGAATGATAAAGCTGTACTTGCATTTGGTAACACAAAGAGAAGCTTACAGATGAGACGTCTCATTAGTTTGAGCAGATGGATCAAAATTAAAGGCTGAATCGCCAACTTTTAATTTCCCAATAGCCAAGAAGAGCTTGAAGTCTTACAGAGTATGACTGTTGAAAAGTCAACATGAAAAGATTTTCTCCATCTGTCATCACACATGCTTGAGTGGAACACAACTGCCTCCTACTGTTTTTAATACTTTTAAGACAAAGCTGCACATAAAATCTATTAAGTACACAAGCACGGAAGTTTAGATGATGGGTATACTGAAACCCATGGTGCAGTGAAGATGAAATTTACTCTGTTTTAATTTGGTCTCAATGAAGAAAAACAAAATGAATACATTGGTATATTTTTAAAAATCATTAACTTTTTGTCATGAAAATTATTTGCCTAAGAGTTATAGGTTTCTTTATTTTTAATGGACATATTATCAGTCTACTTGTTAACAGCCTGAAAAGTAGCTGTTCTGCTAAAATTATTTAGGGAAACCACAACTAGGAAGAAAAAACAAAATGTCAAAACAACCTGTGGGATAAGAAAACAAAATCAAGGTATATTCACTGGAAGGATTTTTAACTGGGATGGCAGAAAGAGGTGGTGGTTTTCTCGGACTAGAATAGGCTAACTGATCATTTCTTACTGCTATATACTAACTGCTAAAATATATTTAGGCCCTGGCTGGTGTGGCTCAGTGGATTGAGGGCTTGCCTGGAACGGAAAGGTTGCCGGTTCAATTCCCGTTCAGGGCACATGCCTGGGCTGCAGGCCAGGTCCCCAGTTGGAGACATGCTAGAGGCAACCAATCGATGTATCTCTCACACATTGATGTTTCTCTCTCTCTTTCTCCCTCCTCTCTGCTCTTTCTAAAAATAAATAAATAAACTCTTTAAGTACATTTAGAAGGCAATAAAGTAAAGCTAAAGCCTGTTAAGCATACAGCTCCACAAGAAATATGTTCACTTAATAAGAAGAAAAAGCACCTTTACTGAATATGTAGTTGGGTGCTTGATAACACTGCACTAATGTGCAGTTAGTGATGACTATAACTGAATCCCAGAGGCAAAGCTCTCTGCCGGGCTGCTTTTCTAGCTCTGTCTCTACACACACACACCACATATAATTTACTGTATTTATACGTATGCTAATGATTTAAACAGAAGAGTCTCTTTGAATGAAGCACATATAGTTAGACCTTTCGGTTATGAGAGTTAGGCAGAATAATATAATCAAAGAACTAATTTGACTATCAGGTTTTTAGATAATAGGGTGAAAAGACTGTTGAATTACTATTTTTTATTTTCTAATAGATGGATACATACAAATTCATTTGCTGAAATGTATCACTTGGAACCTTATATAGACAACTAGTGACTGGGACAACATTATATTCAACCTCACTTAAGAGAGGAAAAACACAACTCAGAAACTCTACACTATTGCGGAGTTCTTTGTTAACTTTTAATAAAAGCAGAGGACCACAGCTTAGTGAAGGTATTACTTCAAGGAGCTACAAAAGGGAAAAATAATCTAGTGAGGGGTTCTAAGCCCCTGAAAACAAACTTCCAACATGGGCCTCAGTAATCATGGGCTTCAGTAATCAAAGACCCCTGTGAAGTAGCAATTCTTGTGTGATGAATTAAATAGAGGATGGCTAGCCTTGTTGAAAGAGCTATCTACCTCAGCTTCCAAAATCAAAATGTGCAGCACTCTTCCTTTCTAAGTAGCCACACTACAATCACAGCCCTGGACATTCTACAAAGGCAATCAGTGGAAGCTGGCACTTAGCAAGCTAAATGCACTTATAGGCCAAACAGCATTTGGCAGAGCAACTCGCAAAGAGAAGACTTAAACAGAACAATCTCTTTGAAAATCTGAAGCAGGAAAAAATTTTGGTTTGGGGCAACTTTTACAAAGTTATACACATAATACAGGTAATTTAAAGAAATGAGAAAGATAAGAGCATTGTTCTCAAATTGAGTTGTAAAAGGGCTTTTAACTTGAGGTGACTGCATTAATGTAAAAGACTAAAGTGCTACCTTAACAATTCAGGATTTGTAATCTGAAGACACTGGCTTGGGCATTTTTAAAACGAGCAATACTAGCCCTGGCTGGTGTAGCTCAGTGGATTGAGCACGTGCCTGCGAACCAAAGAATCGCGGTTTGATTCCCAGTCAGGGCACATGCCTGGGTTGCAGGCCAGTTCCCAGCATGGGACACACAAGAGGCAACCGTACATTGATATTTCTCTCCCTCTCCCTCTCTCCTACCCTTCCCCTCTAAAGATAAATAAATAAAAATTAAAGAAAAATAAAAAAGAAATAAAATAAAACGAGCAATACTAGAGGCAATTACCAACCAGTGGGCCACAGCCCTGATGCACAGCAAATGATGCTGTATTTCTCAATATCCCACCTCACACAGAAGTAAAATCTTTGAAGATGAGGCAATTCATCACAACCAAATTATATTTACCAAGGAGTCCCCATGCACGTGTCACTATACAAAGAACTTAACCAACAATATTTCCTTATAGCCCAGGCTTAGCAGAATCTGTCCTATTGGAACACAAAACCTAAAAGAACAATAATACATAAAATACACTGATTAATTTTTTCAAATCTGACATCTTTAATCTAAGTGTTTATTTACATTTTATTCTCTCTCTTTATGGTTCTGTCATATTTTTGGATGAGGAAAACATAATAAATAAATTATAGAATCTATGAAAATGACTGAGAAAAGACAGGGAATAAAATACATTTTAACAAATGGAAAGACATACACCAACAGAAACTACCTTTGGGAATTAGCAGTATCCCCGTTCATATTTGCTTTTTGGTATGTCCAAGGGTTAAATTTGTTTAAACTCTTTTTTTTGGTTGAGTCTCTTTTTCATTAGTCGTATTTACACAACTTTCAAAAATACAATTACAAAAGTCAAAGACCAGAGGGTCACTGTATGAAGTAAAAACAAAGACAAGAATGGCCCTTTCTAAGTGAAAGTGTGTGCTCACCCAAAGCAAAGCCTGAAAAATATAGTAAGCAAAATATGTTTCATAACCATGATTTATGGGTACCAGGTGGTACTTAAGAAAAAGTTTCACGGGTATGACACCACCCTGTCTTACCTGACTTAAGATTGTAAAACAAATTAATAGTAGCAAACGCACATCAAATCGTAACCTCACTACATCATACTACATTGATAAAACTACTAACACAAACATGGCCTTAGTTTATAAAGTCCTACGTGGGTCTGCTGTGACAAAGAGATGATGTAACCAGTGCAGATGCATCACAGAACTATGTGGCAAGACCACACAATGTGGTCACTTGTGTCATATCTTAGGGAATTTATCCTAACTTATCAAACTTTATCAAACTTTTATCCTAATAAAAGTTTGAACAGGAAAAAATTAGTAAGAAGAGAGATGACTGGTACAGTGGTGCTCTCTTTGATAATACAAAGTTGTACACATTTAAGCATCAGTAACGGCACAGTAACCAGTAACGAAGGAATAACCCATGTCAGCTTACTGGGAAAGTGGCAGTGTGAAGTCTGGAGATGTGGCCTTATCCACACAGAGGTCTGTGTTTCAGTCCTGGTGTGACTCTTTACATGCTGTAGGACCCTGGGAAGCTGCTTAACATGTGTTGGGTTCGTTTTCTCTTTTAACAAAAGGACATAATGATGCTTATGTCAGAGGCCTGGGTCCAAAGAACTTCCACGACATTGGTCACACAGACCCTGAGTAAAAATTCTCTGTTCTGTCTTAAAAACATTAAAACTGAGAATATTCTGTAGAAACAATGAAAAATGCTTAGTGTTCATTAGGAAAACAGTGCATATAAATCTGTATAAATGGTATAACTATAATTTAGTAATGGACTGCAACTAACAATTAAAATTAAGGTTGAATAAGGAAAATCCAAAGCTACGTGTACATATAAAAAGACTAGCAGAATATGTATAAAAATTATAACAATAACACTGAAATGGTACAATAACAGTGGCACTATGAAAATTTTCCTCAGTCTTGTTATTTTATTTTTATAATTAAAAAAAAAAAAAAACACCGTAAAAGAGATATGTGTGTTTTTCTATTCAATGGTATTGTGACGACCGTGTGTGGGGCCAGGTGGGTGCCGAGAACATCGGGAGTGGGGGACCACTCTGTAAAGTGCATGGTTTTCTGCTCACTACGCTGTGACATCTGGAGCTGACGTGGAATAGTGGAATGCAGATTGTAATTTAAAAACATTAATTAATTAAAAATCCCACTATTATGAAAAACATATATCACTAATCATTCAAAACCAGGAACTGGCCTGGCTGGCATAGCTCTTTAAAAACAAAAACAAAAACAAAACCAGGAACTGAGAGACCGGCAGCTACACCTCCGCACTTAGGACACACAGCCTGGAGAAAGCCGCCGCTGTCCGGCTTTAATTCTTAACCGGAGAGCAGGACCTAAGGACAGATCTAGGCAGGATCTCTGATCCCAGAGTGTTTCTGTGGGCTCTCAAACTGTAATCACACTTGACACAGTCACTCAGAGTGCATATTTAGCTAGACAAGAGTGTAGGAGAAGGAAAAGCTTGGTAGTCTCACACCCTTCAAAGGGTGACAATTGTGGACGCCATGGCATACACACAAAGGGATGAGGAGCTGATGCGTATATGCAACTTCCACCTCAGCTTTGCACACTCTCTCTTCCCAGGTTCCTCGTGCCCTAGAGCAGCCAGCCCTAAAGTCTCCCTTGGGTGTGATGCTCTGTCTTTCCTAAACAGGAACCAGTACTGTGAACCAATCCTCAATCCCAACTTTGTCCTGCCAGAATTTACTACTGCAAATGCCAGCCCTCTGGCAACTGTCATTGGGAAAAGTAGTGTACTGAACAAATTTACACCAAGGAGGAGAGAGCCAGTGGCAAGATCTCTTCTCTAGTCACCAAGCACCTCCAGACAGCATCTGAACTATAAGTCATGATTTCGAGAGACAGTCGTTAGCCCCTACATTAACAAGAACCACATCAGAAGAGGAAGAGAATATAACCTTCCTAGGATCTCTCATTTTATTTGTATTTTTCACCTACCTATCTGCTACTTTTCCCAACATTGAGGAATAGACTGCATTCTATTTTTCTATGAAATATTTTACAATGTAAGAGTATATGGAAAAAAGAATGTAATATAATAAATATACTTAATGAACAATTATAAATGATTGCATGGTATATAAATTACACGATAAAGACTATAATGCTACAAAGATGAGTGACTCGCAGTTCCTCAGGCCTCGAAACAGGTGCTGTCCTGGCAGTAATGGCATTACTCAGCTATTTACTTATGGAAGTATTTATTATTGTGTATGTTTACACATGGACATATGTATTTACCAGGCTCACTAAGAAAGAGGTCATAATGACCGATCTTCTTTAATGCTAAAACAGTGATTTCCTTCCACAAGAAGCAGTCCTGTGTTCCAAAGTAGTGTAGCAAGTATCCACTTATCTGGTCGTTAAGTGGTAAATGTGCCAGAAGAAAACGATGTTGAATGAAATGACACTATTCAAGGACCTGCTTACAGCATGGATATGCTGGACAAAGGCATAAAACAGGGAAGGGCAGAACTGGACAGTGCAAGATCTCATCACACCTCTCAGAACAGAGTGCAACTTCAAACTTAGGAATTGTCTGTTTCTGGAATTTTCCATTTACTATTTTCAGACCGAAGTTGACTGCAGGTGCTGAAACTGCAGAAAGAGAAACCATAGGAGGTGATGCGGGGGAGCTACTGTACATAACATTCTGAAAAGGCAAAACCAGGGAGGTGGTAAAAAGATCAGTGGTGAAAGGTAAGGAAGGATGAATAGGATGAGAACACAGAGTTTTCAGGGCAGTGAAATTAATTCTTTGTGGCTTTATAGTAGTGGATATATGTCATTATACATTTGTCCAAACCCACTGAATGTATAACACCAGGAGTAAACCCTAATGTAAACCATGGACTTTAGGTTGACATGCCGATGTAGGTGTACTGATTGACAGCAATGCACTGCCGTGGTGCAGGATGCTGACAGTGAAGGAATGTGCTTATGGCGGGCAGCGGGCGCTTGGGGACTCTCTCTACTTTCCGTTCTGTTATGCTGTGAACCCAAAACTGCTCTATAACCGAAGTCTACTTTTAAAAAGTTTAATGAGAAAACATTTAAATATTTACTACGTATTTTTAAAATAGCATATAATTTTATAGACCCTGTAGCTAGTAAGTTTATATCTTCCATAATATAAAAGTTGAAAATAAATGTCCATGGTGTCACATGTACCCAATTACACTGAATTTATCCTGCTCTTTTATAAATACTGGTGACCATATAGGACATTTCTTTCTTTTAGGATTTTCTGTGAAATCCCAAGTTTCTCTAGATAGCATTTTAGGATCATCAGACATTCACTTAAATTAAATCCCATAAGGCAATCTAGAACAGAGGTTGGCAAACTGTAGCCTGCAAGGCAAATGCAGTTGATGTGTGTTTCTGTAAATAAAGCTTTATTGGAACACGGCCATGCCCAACTGTTCATACACTGTCCACGCTGCTTTCATGCCACAGCAGCAGCATCGAGTAGCTAAGACGGAAAATGTAAGGTCCGCAAAGCCGAAACTATTGAATACCTGGCTCTTTTACAGAAAAAGTTTCCTATCTGCTGACCCAGAGTAAATGACTAGTATTTGGGACTATTTTTTGATTAAAAAAAATATTTTTTTTACACTTTTTCACTTCTTTACTTGGACATGATAAGCAACACAACCCATGAAGTAATTTTATAATGAGGATCAAAGAATAACACTAATATAAAAATAAATGAAAATAAAGTGACATGAGACAACGGTTACTTCTGAAGACTCTACACCCACAAAGCTTGGATGTGTAAGTGCACTAATCAAATGACAGGGATGTGCTACTTTATTTCACACAGTACCTAATTTTCTTTATCTGTCCAATGAGGATAACAGTATCTGTCTCATTGGCTACTGAGAGAATTCAGTGAGATAATCAATGTAAGATAATTTTAGCAGTTTTAGGCATTTACTAATAAGAAGGTAAGGTAAGCCACTAATATTATACAAGTCAGTCATGATTTTTTTCCTTAAAGTTATTCTTAAAATTAAGGACATTCTTTTGAGATTAGCCGAAAAACTGATTTTAAAGTTTTCTTAAAAAGGGACAAAGTGCATCAAGAATGCTCAGTAGATAGTGTTCCATGCTCTTAAGTCTAATTCATGTCTGACTGCTTTAAATATCAGGGCTCCACACAAGATTTAATCTGGAAAAGGAAGGATTCCACTATTCTTACAACAAATTTAAAAATTAAAGAACTGGAAAATATTTCATTTTACATGTCATATTTCTTAGCTTAACAACATGGAAAAAAATTAGTGATTCAAAGAACCATATACAATTGGGCAATGATTAAGTTTTATTGTAAGCAACCGTTAGCATTCCACTTTTTCTTTAAAAAATCTTGATCGGAGCACTTGAGACAATGGAGTTTAAAAGTGAAACTGCTTAGTTTCCAAACACCATAAAACAATACAAAACTTTATTATATCTATTTCAAATGACACTATTTCAGGAAATCAGAATAATATAACATTTAAAGCTTTTATATTATGTAAAAAAATTTCCATCAAAAGTTTTGAAGTATAAGAACAAGCTGGTGCTTTAAAAAAATTTTTTTTAATTAAAGAATAAAATTCTTCTTTCATCTACTGAATAAAAATAGCAAACAAAACAGAATGACCTCTCAATATCAGTATGCTTATATTATCTATAAATATTTTATTACCCATTGGGCTAAAAAAAATTATGAAATAAAACCTCTCAGAATTCAAGAAAAATTTTCTTAACAGCATAATAATTTTAACCATTAAGTATTTTCTAAAAACAGGATAAAATATACCTGGTATCCAGCCTTTACTTGCTTCAAAACACTTTCATAGCATACTTCATCCATGTTATTCAATTGTTGCACCTTAAAGTATTTAAAACATTAAAAAAATTAAATAAAGCAATTATAAACTTTCTAAATTCAAAAACCTGCCAATTACAATGCATCTTTATTTACTTTCAGACTAGCTAGAACTCAGAATAGCAAACACAATATAAATATCACAATGTAATTTAAAAATACAAATAGAAACACATCAAAGAATACTTTCAGAGTACTACATTTCTAAGAGTGCCAAGTTTTTTAAAGATAATAATTTAAAGGATAATAAACTAGTCATACATATTTTAGAATAATTATAAAGTTCTTTTCTCTGCTTTCCCCAGACAAGCCCATTCTTGAGCCATTCTTCTCTTTCATTCTATAAACTATAGAGTTTTCCTGTGATTTTGATAATTCTCAAAATTACTAGAACACTACCAATAGAATATTGATAGATAAAAGTGAAATGTAAAGAAACGTGCTGTTTCTGTAATACATATGTAGAACATATTTCTGATTAATTGGAAATTTAATATCAAATTCATTAAATTAAAAAAGGGTTTCATTTTCCTTATTAATGAAGAGAAAGTTTTCAATCAAAAAGAAGTTAACCCAAAGGAATAGGCATGGGACACAGGCTGTATCTCTTTACTTAACATTTATTAAGAGTTTGGAGGGGATAAAAATGTTATATACATCTGAAATGACTATGGTTTAGAGTTTTTGTTTTAATAATGTAAACACTTTAGCATTCTGAAATTCATGTTTTGTACTGACTGAGGTGGATAAGATAATCACAAAGTAATTTACCCCCGATCAATGATTCAAGAAACAACTCTTCCAAATAAAACTGCTAATAATCTTTCAGAGTATTTTAGGTTGAATTCTAGCCAAAGTAATTACCTATATTAAATCAGATACATCACACACACTATTTTCCAATGTTCCTCCATAACAACCGAATCACATCATGAGTTTCTAAACTTTCCACTTACATATCTATCTATATATAGACAGGTATCTATATATAGATAGATATTATAATTAATATATAATTATAAAATATTGTAAATTAAATAGAGCACTTCCCTTAATAGTTGCTACAATGAAATTACTTTTAGTTGTATACAAGATTATTTGTTTTAGATAAATAATATATCAAAATATGTATTACTGGTTTAATGGTAACCTCTTCTTATTTAACACTGGTTTTCAGTCATACCAAAATAACCTTTTGAAATGTATATTCTTATATATAACTTGTATTCTTAGCTGAGAATACAAAAATATACATAGATAATAGCAATGCAAAGTACTATAAGCAACTTTATGGAAGAGGAATTACTCTCCTACATATGGTTAACAAATTGCTTGACTTTGTCCAGGATTTTTTATTTGTAATACTGCTGATATGGTCCTTTGAAGTCTCTAATCCCAAATAAGTATTAAACAATACATCAACAGAAATATTTTAGAAAAAGTATAATTATTAAATTAACATTTACCTTATTTGCACTTTTAACTCCAAGAAATGTCTGTCCAAGAGGAACTGGTCGAAAGCGGCCATCAAAGTAGAAAAGTCCAATGTAGGGATTAACGTGTAAAAATGTAGCAACATCGAGGTAGTTGGGTAAGGTTGCAGAGAGTCCAAGAATCCTTATCATACTTTGTGTGGATTCAACCTATATGGATTATTTTAATTAATGTATGAGGTAAATTCAACACACCTGGATTTTTATTAAGGTTGCAATAAATTTTAGTAAATATAAAGCATGAAACATTCACAATAAAATAAGATCCCACAAGGAATACAGAATAATAACACATAACCTGAAAGACAGATCGTATGAAGGAAAACTGGCCTAAAGGTCACATCTTGGATGATATAAAATAATTAAAAACATTAGTTTAGTAGGTTTCCTGAACTGGAAAAATCTTGTTAGTTAATGTTTTCTTCTTTTTTCCTAAAAACGCATGAAGATCACAAAAAAAAAAAAAAACCATAGTATATTCCATAGGTAAAACTAACATAAGCCACATTCTCTGATGACAATGTTATATACCTAAAAATATAAAACAAAAGGAATGGCCAAAAAGTTCTATTCACTTGACAATTAAAATATGTTATTATGATCCCGTGATGTCACTAACAACAACCTGATAGCACTTTTCTGCAAAAGCTGTGGATAAGTTTGCTCAATCAAGAAGATTCAGTGGCTGTAAGCAAAGCAGGCCAATGTGAGTGATAGGAATACTTTCAGAATCATCCATCCATCAATACTGGCTTAGGACTTAACCTTTAGTCAAAGGGGATATGTTACTGAGTAAACGTACAGATTCACACATACAGATAGATATGGATGAAAATCAAAGCACAAATACATATACTACTTTTTACTATGAATTTGCTTTCACTAAGTAAATCTTACAGGTAGCACTAAAAACCCAAACCCAAACCAATCAAAAACTAAGAAACTCTAAATAAAAAGAAAAGATGACCACATCCATTATTTAAGAAATCTCCCTTACATGTTGTGATAAAAACACTTTATACGAATAAGAATGTTCACTTTTAATTATACAACAGTCCTAAGTAGCACTGATGATGATTTGAAAGGAAATAAAACTGATTTTTGGTTTTAAAATAATTATTTACAGCATAAGAGTTATAAGAGTTGTACTTTTAAAATACACGGTACCCTACAACCAGATAATTTTCTACTAAAAATCCATTTTTACAAGAACTGTATTTTTTTATCTTTATTTTTTTAAATTTATTATTTATTTATCTTTTAGAGGGGAAGGGTAGGAGAGAAGGAGAGGGAGAGAAATATCAATGTACGGTTGCCTCTCGTGTGTCCCCTGCCGGGAACTGGCCTGCAACCCAGGCATGTGCCCTGACTGGGAATCGAACCGCGATCCTCTGGTTCGCAGGCCCGCGCTCAATCCACTGAACTACACCAGCCAGGGCAAGAACTGTATTTTTTAATATAAAACATAATTATTCTCGATGCAGATAAGCCAAGGTGAGAAACACTTCCTTTTAAATAGGGATAACTTGTAACTTTATATCCTAAGCCAAATCTCAAAGCTCTATATGCTATACATATTCAACTAAAAATTATTAATTGTTAAACACCATAAAAATTAGTATTTTTCTGCTTCCTCTCTTTCATTAGCCCCAAAACTAGGCATAGTTTTTATTACATTTTCCCTCACATAAAAATCTAAGTTTGAATAGTCTCCCTATTCATTGCAAAGAGTTAAGAAGACAATATTAGTTTAATGTTGTTAAATGCAACATATTTGGCCTTTCTTATACTTTTTTCTTTTCCAAATTTCTCTGTTATTCCAAGTGTATTATGAATTTAGTCCTTATTACCACCACACAACTAAGAACCAGAAGAGAATCTACATTGCATTAGAATAGCTCCCTGTGGAGCCTGTTACCAATGTTGCAGTGCTGTGTAAAACACTGCCATCTACTGGGGCAATCTGGTCATCACAAGGAACAAATAAAAATAGGTACTTGGCTATCTAATAATAGTTGTGAGTACTGCACTACTAGTACATTGGAAATACGAGAAGAATCACACACACCCTTTTGTCAAGGAAGTCAAATCTAGGAAATACCTTCATCTATCTTCATCTACCAGATGAAGGTAGAATTAATTATAGCAAGCTGTAAAATTATAAGTAACACTGTTAAATGCTAAAAATGTGCAAAGAAAGGGAAGTATAAAGGGAACCTGAAAAAGTTGAACTGGGAAACACTTTATAGGAGCACTATTTGCCAGCATCAAAAGAATACTAGGTTTTTAACAGATGGATGAGTAGAATGATAGAGATATAAATTTTCAGTTTTAACTATTAATCTCATAACTGAAAATACACTCTGACTTTAGTACAAGTTTCATCTTTGAAAAAGGGCCAGCGGTACTGGAAAGGATGTGGAGAAGGAACGAATAGTTTTGTGTGGCTGGAACCTAAGGTAGCTAAACAACATGTAGAAGTTAAAATTAGATCAGAGCTTCAATAGTCTTTAATGTTCAGCTAAGCAATTTGAATATTTTTCTTAAGATAAAAACAGCAAGTCACCGAAAATTTATGAGCATAGTAGAGATAAACTATATAATTGGAATTTGATTATATTATGGAGTTGCCGATGTGTAGGATATATCAATATATATTACACACAATATATTGTATATTTCTATCTCATATTAATACATGTATTTACATAATTATATTTCACATATAATAAACCTATAACATAACCTTTATATTCATAAAAGGTTTATGTATTTAACTTTATATAGGTTATATTTATAAATTATGTATAAAAATCATACCATTATGCATTTATACATAATTTAAAAATATTTATATATTTAGAATGATTGTTTCAAAATATACCTTGTGTATGATACAGTATGTTTTACGTGTCTATGTATATATACTGATCTAGTTTCTCCCTCAATTGGGAATGCTCTAAAAAGAAGGATGTTCTGGTCAAATTCTCTAGTAAACATGCTAATGACAGACCTGGTAAATGTACTAATGGTATTTACTTGACCTCTAATGTACTATACCTGCAGGAAAGTCTTAATCTTTGTAATGCTTTTAGCTGATGGACATGTCCCTCTAGGCGACTCAATCTAAATAAACCTGGAATATGGATTCATGTAGCACGGCTCCCTAAAGTACATCATTGAAGTATGTAAGTACCAGTGTGTACAATCAAAACGCCTCATGATCAAAACAGTTCTCTTTTGTGTAAATGATTCTCTGCATACTTCTTTTGAGATCTCCTATAAAATACGGGCAGAGCAGACGGACTGCAGCAAGAAAGGACCTGGAGAGCAGCGATGGCAGTTTCAGACTTGTTTTCTTTACCTGTGTTGCACGTACACTGCAACAGAAAGTAATCACAAGACACTGCGGAATTTACCAATTTTAGTTTGGACTATTTAATAGTAACCACAAAAGTCTAAAACTAGAGACAACATATACAGTCTCTTAAAACATAATGATTTAGATCATGCATATTACGTGATTACATCTTATTTTATCTAATATAGCAGAAAAATATAAACCATTTGGATTTCTTTCAGGGTGAAGAGTTGGTTTAACACATTTAAACACTGCTTAGTCGGTGATTTAGCTTTACAATATAGATTAGAACAGAAGTTTTCCAGTACTTATTTTAGTTAAAAAGACTTCAATAAAATAAGACTTGGAAGATAGGGTTACTTTTAACATGAAAACGAAATAGCTCAAGTCTTCTGCCTAATAAAATTAACTCTGTCCCCATGAACAATACATATTAATATTTCTCTGAATGCTACATTTCAGATTAAAAAGTTACTCATCCCTCCAAAATGAGCCTTTAAAGAGCTTCATCTTACCTGCCGCAAAGTGCGTGCCACTATGCTTTCTAATACTGGCCCTCTGTCTTCATGTAGTAAGTGAACTTCATCGAGGATAAGGAGCTTCACAATTTGGGAAACTGCTACATCCCCAACACTCTTTCTTGTCACTACGTCCCATTTTTCTGGTGTGGTCACAAGCATCTATAAGACAAGAAAAGATGTTAAAAAGGTGAAAAAGTCACATGGGTTACTTAAATTTCAACTGTGTCATTCAAAAGGAAATACGATTGGCCACCTATACATGGATCAAATGAAAAGTGTTAGAATATCCCAGAATGATATCTAATTCACTGTAGGCAATGGTCACTTCAGCAGGACCACTCTCCATGTTCTGATATTAAACAGTTATTTAAAACTCAATGAGGTAGTTGGTCTTTACCTTGCAGGGTGAAGTGTTCAAAGTAGACAAGTTTTTTTAAAAAGCCTCTTACAATGTAAAAAACAAATGACACTACCTTTTAAGTTTGCATATACTGACAATGGTCTTTATTTGAAGAGGGACAAAGACGTGAACAAAGCATTAAATGGAAATGAGAAAGGAACCAAGAATTCACTCTAGGAATGGTCACCTGTTTGTACCTACCCAAACTTGGGGCAAATTTACTACTGATACCCAGTTTTTAAAAAAAATGCCATTGAATTTCAACTACATAGACAGTACTTTCTACTAAAAACGAACATAAATACCACAGCATAACTAGCAGACAACAGGAACCCAGAGAGTGAGACCCTAGTGATCCAGGGTATACGTCTGAGCAGGAGGGGGGCCTGGGTACTTAACAAAACTTCAGCAGACCATCTGACAAGAGCCTCTGATTAAATATCTATTTGCTGTTTTACATGTTGAACTGTCTGTGTCCTCTAAAAAGCATACTGTGGCAGAGAAAAAGATAGCAAGTGTAGTAATGTCTTCTACTATCATAACATTACATTAGGAAATAATCCTGCAAGTGGATAGTTCAAAGAACACAGGAGGCGGCAAACTGAAACCAAAGCGATTCTTAGCCAGTGTGTCAGGAATCACAACACAACTGTGCTCTGAAGAGGTTAAATGAACTGGGGCGCAGACTGTAGTGTCAGCACCCTTGTTATGTTATTTCACGTATGTTTTGAAGTTACCTACAGAGATGACAATAATCTTTTTTTTTTTTTAGATTGCAAATGCTAAATAAATTCTTAACACATGCACAATCCAAATTTGTCAACATACCCTGTTACATTATTAGAGATATCACTGCTATCATTTTGAAATGAACTATATTGACCACAAAATTTAACTGATGTACTTCAATACAACATTAATTGGCAAGCTGTAATGAAACAGATGAAGGAATTCAAGTCTAAGGTGTGAAATACTGCAAATCCAAAGCTACCTACTTAACTTGCTAAAGTTAAAGGGTAATGCTGAGAGCATATCAAATTTTATGGAAAAAAAATATGCTACTGGAACTAAGTATAAATGGATGTATAATGAATTTTGAGATCTAAAATGGGTTGAAAACTTCACTGTGAATTAACATCTCTTTTATATTATAAATTAGTCTACTTGAAAAATGACAAATTTAAAATGACCAAAAATATATTAACAAATGTATATACTATAAATACACCCAGAGATCACTTACTAATAACCTTTTTCATGAAAAATGCTTATCGCTTTCCAAAAACAATTCTCCTAAACCGTAAATTTATGTCCTATTAAATTATAAAACACCAAGTTTATTAGTAGTAAATATTAGGGAAGCTACAAAGTACACCATTAAATTATAACAATAAATACAAAGCTTGGCTACCTACTTCACCATGAACATGGACTACTGTGCCAATACTTTCTTGTAATTAACCTACCGAGACACTAATGTGACAATTAAATTGTAAAATCAGATTTTTCAGGTATCAGAAAAATATACCACCAAATCTTAAAAATTCATTTTGGTATTTTGTTTTCTATGCTTTACTTTCAGTGTAGTGACAAGTGGCTTCATTTATTTCAATATTTCATTACTTCAGTTCTCTGAACTGAAATGCCTAGAAAGTAACACATTTGTTTAATGAATTGGAACTTATGTAAGGCATTGCCACCTGCTCTTGTATTAGGGCATGGGTTAACTGTCAATATTCTTACTGTCAAATTAAATTTCTCTCAATACATGTCCTTATGCCCTCAGGAGTGTAAAAGTCATTCCAAACTGTTCCAATTTCAGCCTGTCCCCTGGGAAAATGACACAATCGAGATGACATATGCCACCACTGAGCCGACGATTTGGTGCATTCAGCTTTAAAATGCTCATCCATTTGATGGCAAAACCAAATGACTCAACAGGACCTAAGACTAATCAAAACCAATTCATCTGGTCATTCACTTAAACATTAATAATAACAATATTATCTTTTGCTTTTAAAACTTTGTGACTTAGAGGAAGTCAATTTATCTCCCCTTCCTCTCCCAGCTTTGTTATAATTGACATTTAACACATAAATTTAAGTGTACAATGTGATTTGATACAAATACATATATTGCAAAATGCTTATGTCAATCACATTAGTGAAAGCCTGCAACCACCCCCAACAACTGCATGGTTGTGCGTGTGTGCACACAGGCACATGCACCTGCGGTGATGACATTTAAGGCACACTTTCTTAACACCTAGCAAGTCTGTACTATAGTATTGTCAACTATAGGAACCACGTGGTACAATAGTCTCCAGAACACATTTATCTTGCAGCTGGAAGCTTGCACACGTTGACCAGCATGTCTCCATTTCCCCTACCCCCCAGGTCCTGGCAGTCACCATTATACTGTTTCCTTGAGTTTGGCAATTTTATATTCCATATGTTCAGTGAAACACACAGCATTTATCTTTCTCTGACTTATTTCACACTCAGCATAATGTCCTCAAGGTCCATCATGTTGTGGGAAAAGGCTGGATTTCCTTTTTTATCGCTGAATAATGCTCAATCATATCACATTTCTTTTATGCATTCACCCACTGATAAACAGGTTGTTTCCATGTCTTAGCTATTGAGAATAATGCTGTAAAAAGCACAGGAGTGCAGATATCTTTTCAAGATGGACATTCCATCTGGATATATATATATATCCAGAAGTGGGACTGCTATATCATATAGTAGTTCTCTTTTTAATTTTTTGAGAACCCCCATACTGTTATCCATAGTGGTAACAACATTTCTACCAATAGCACAAAGGGGTTCCCTTTTGTCCACATCCTCGATAACATTTGTTATCTCCTGTCTTTTTGACAACAGCCATTCTAACAGGTGGGTGACATCTTATTGTGACTATAATTTGCATTTCCCTGAAGATTAATGATGTTGAGCCTTTTTCCATATACCTGGTGGCCACTGTATGTCTCCTTTAGAAAAAATGTCTATTTAAGCCCTTGCTCATTTAATTGGATTTTTTTGCCATCACGTTTTATAAGTTTCTTACATATTTTGGACATTTACCTCTTATCAGATAGTTTGACATTTTTTTCCCATTCCATAGCTTGTCTTTTCATGTCACTGTTTTTTTTTTTTTTTTTTTTTTTTTTGCTCTGTAGAAGCTTTTCTATTTATTTTTTTTTTTGCCCTATTTATTCTTTTTGTTCCATGTGCTTCTGGTGTCATATCCAAAAAATAATTCCCAAGACCAATGTCAAGGAACATTTCCCCCATATTACCTTCAAGTAATTTTACAGATTTGGGTCTTACAATATGTCTTTATCCATTCTGCGGTACATTTGGTGAGTGGTATAAGATAGGGGGCCATTTTCACTCTTCTATCTATGGGTGGTGACTGCATTAGTATATTCACTTTAGAAAAATGTATCAAGCTGTTTATTTACAATTTCTGCACTATTGTGTGTGTATATTTTATTTCAATAACAGTAAGATATGTATATACATGCTATCATAAGTTTATGTAACTTATAATTAAAAACAAAACTTAAATGGCAAGAGGAGATACCAGAACTGAACAGGAATAAGAGTTTGCCAGGCAAAGAAAAAGAGAATATTTCAGGCTGTGAAAAAAATAAGCAAGTATGTTTTTTGTGCTTCTGACATTCACCGATCACATATCATCTCTTGTCAGATCATGTGTATAAGTATGTCTTTCTGTGTGCACTGCAAACACCTTGATGAAGGGACCAAATTTTTGCATCTAAGTCCAAATTCTTCAACCTATTAATTGGAAATACTTTAGTATTTTTTAAAGTACAGATGTCAGCTTCTAAATTTAGGCCAATTTCCTGTCCACTCATCAATCTCCTCAACCAGAGACCTCGATAAGCACCAAAAGCAAAAAGATAAGGAAGTTCAATATACTTATGGGAAATCTTTGACCCCAAAAGAGAAATTAGACACATAATTTAGACTGCACAGTCCCCATATTTCCTTAATGTTATTCTTGTTGCTCCTTATTTTAAAACAAAATATACCCTTGTCTATCCATATTTTTCATACTAAAACCTTCTGATTCCAATAAATTAAATTGTTATACAGAAAAACACAACCCTAAAATGACTATTAACAATACATACCTAGCCTCAGAAACAGATGTCTGTGACTTCTAAAAATCATCTGTTTTATGTTTAAAACATACTGTTACAGCTATTGTAGTTATGCAAGTCATATTGATATCATATTGAATTTCAACATTTTTGAAAAATAATTTATACTGTTGGTGTCATTTTTTTCCTTGAGGCAGATAACTATAAATTAAAACTAGATTTAAAATGTTAAATAAATTGTTAAATCCAAAGAATGTGAAAAGTTTAAAAATAAAAATATACTTGCATGCCATTATAATATTTAAAATTTATTTTGAAATTTTTGGTAGATCATAGGAAATTAGAAAAAAATTGTTTAAACTAAATATATAAATGACTTTTTTGTAAACCAGAATGGTAAAATACCAAAATATAGTCATTGAAATCCAAGAGTATATTAGTATATTTCATCAAATCTCAGGGACCACTGATTATAAGTTACATTATTTGGTGTGTCACTAAGAAATTGATGAAAAGTACTATCAAGTAAATTTTTAAAATGTGTCTTACAATTGATGAACTATAGTTCATTTTAGTTGAAAATGTTAGAATCCATTAACTAGCTAAAGAGCAGTATTCACAAATTCTTGCTGAATACACCTTTTATGGTGAAAACAGCCTGGAGTTGTTACAAAGCACATTCTAATGCTACAGATGTAGACCAGGCAACACTGCAAGATTTAGGAAGTCTATCTTCCTTTTTAAAATATGTAATCACATACTACTCAACCAACAAGCTTATAATTACATGAATATTTTAATTTAACAATTAAATCTAAAACGTCACATGAGTTAGATTCTATAAACACACAAATAATTACAGTTATACTAACCTCTGCTACACACGTCAGCTCTGATAGATGGCAACAGCGACTGTAATGGAATCTGACAGCTTGGAGATTACACCTGCCCCCAGGACACCACAACCAATCAGTTAGTTCCAACTACTTTTCCACATTTTTAATGTTCCTTTCTCTTCCATCAATTCACACGCATGAATGTGCACCAACACATGTGAAGCACAGAGTCCTCTGAAGTAGCTACTTACATTTATGTCAAGGATGACAGCCTTCAATTATGGCATGAAAATATAAAAATTGGGAGATTTTTAAATATGAAGGTATTCTTAATGCATATTCTTCATTGAAAATATATGTATGGTCAAGCTAAAGTATAAAGAATGTAGTCTTGGTATTTCCATGTTTAAAAAATTCTGTACTATTTTAGTTAAAAATTTTGTTAAGTAATATTAAATAAAGAAATAACATATAATTCAATAAAACATTCTAAACTTTTGAAGGAAGAGAGCATGAAGTAGGGGAGAAAGTCCCTATAATATATAATTCAAAGCTGAACATTTAAGAAAATACTTTCTGGACCACATGTGTTTATAGCTAGAATAAAATTTTCCTTAGTTTTTTTTTGTTGATCTGAAACACTTCCCAATAATCCCAGAACATGCATACTAAAGTCTAGTGTGATTAGCATAAGCTTATAAAGGATACCATTCTTTAGTTTTACCCTAAAACTTATCTAATTTCACACAATAGAGAAAAATACAAAAATAGCTTAACTGCCATGTGTGTAAACCATAAAGACCTTGCTCTCATCATTCTAACTGCTTGTCCATGGTACCCCACAATTTTTCATTCCACTAAAGTCTGAGCAAGGGTCATAGACCACTTAACAGGGATTTCGCTTCTGCTCACTTCACAAAGGCAAGTTCTTCACATGCGGGTAATTTGTGGTAGAAATCTGTCCTATGATAAGTCCTATTCTATACAATTGGGATGTGTACAATCTGCTCTCTCATAGAGAGCAGGTTTCCTTGGTTTTGTAGTCCCCACCCCTCCAGATCAGACTGGTGAAAGTACCCTGTGGAAGTGGGGGAAATCCTCCCTCACATGACTTGTAACATTTGACAGTCTCTGCCTCTTCCCGCCACACCTGCAAAGCTCAGTTTGGGAGTTGATTTTTTACTAAAATGAAACAATTCAAAATGTCATATTGTAATAACAAAAGTACTAAAACCTCAAATGTGATGAGCTAAAAATGAATTCTATAGTTCTTCACAAAATAAATTCAAAATAATACCAAGTTTTTTCATTTCCTCAAAAAATTCCAGACTTTCAATATTAAGAGGTTTTACTAATTCAACAACAAATAAACAAATGTTTGTTGGGGATATACTATTGGCAAGAAGATAAAGGGAGGATTCTAAAGTCCTAACAAATTATTTCAGGGTATAGGCTGAAGAAAATGAGTATAAATGAGGAAATTATCTTTCCTTACTATTTATCTGTTTATATATGTGAATCCTTTTTATTTTACTTAGAAAAAGAACAAAGGCAGGACATGTGACTATTCAGTCACAATTCGTGGTTATCCAAAGGAGAATTTGTCACTAGATGTTAATGACTAAGTCACTCACTCCATGTCTATGGTTAGGAATACAAAGATAAAGCCAAGAAGTTTAGAAGCTTATACTTAAAACAAACAAACAAACAAAAAAAACACCCAAAAACCCCAAAAAACAAACAAAAAAACCCCCAAAAAACACAGCAAGGAAGTGAAATGAGGTCCAAACTCTCACCCTTTGCAACCAACTGCCACTGACTCTGCCTGTAACTCGGAGTATAAACTACACAGATAGCACCAGTATGACTATGGCACAGAGCTCAGTGAAATTACACATTTTCCTGCACTTTTTTCTCATTCCTGCCCATTTCCATAATCTAACTTATAGCACTGAAAAAGGGATCAAATGCAATTATTTGTCACTGGCTTTGAAATAACAGAAACTCACATACACTAATAATGAGGCACGAAAATTGACAAAGAAGGAGAAAAGCAAATATGTCCACAGGGTCAGCCAATTCAGAATCTGTGATTAAGCACAGAAACTGGCTCTAAGCTTTCTCACCACCCAACTGAAAAACTGGAAGTGATCTCAGCAAAGTGGCAGAAGAATTTCTAGCGTTCGGTCACCTCCCCTCAGAAACATTAATTTGAACAACTAGTCGTGCATGAAAATAACTTCAGAAGAGCTTAGGATTCCAGGTGATAGATTAAAGTATGTGGATGGTGCACAGAAATAAGAAAAGATATATTCTGGAGGGCAGAAAAGAAAGATTCACATTACCCCCATGACCCCTCCTCTAAGTCCAGGCAGCCCAGCACAGAGAGCTGTATGCCCTATTGGAGAAGTAAAGTGAGTACCCTATTTCTCAACTTTCAAGGCCCTTGGTGACTCCCTGCAAGGCTCCTGCGAGCCCAGGCTCTTGATTCTACTAGCATCTACCAATGGCTCTAGCAGCCCAGGTGAGACAGCTCCATGTTCTCAGGCAGCATCCATGGCACCAGATTACCAGGAGGCTCCTGGGAACCCCTGCCCAGTATATGAAAATGGGCTCAACGTCACTAATCACCAGGGAAATGCCAACCAAAATCACAATGACCTATCACTCAAATAAACCTCTCACACATCTCCCTTTTTACTTAAGGTGAATTGTGTCTCCTAAAAAGTTTTGTTCAAGTCCTAATCCCTGGTACCTGTGAATGTGATCTTCTTTGGAAATAGGGTCTTTGCAGATGCAAATCAAGTTAAGATTAGGTCATCCTGGAGTAGGTCATCTAAACCCTAATATAACTACTGGTGTCCTCACAAAAAGCACGAAATGTGACAACACTTAGAGAGAGAACGTCCTGCCGTTCTGGAGCAGAGACTGGAGTGATGGGACTACAAGCTACGGAACACCAAAGACTGCCAGCCACCACAGAAGCGGGGAGAGGCCTGGGCTCGGAGCATGCCCAGGAATCAGCTCCACTGACGTCTTGATTTCAGACTTCTGGCTTCCTACACTGCAAATGAGTACATTTATTTTTTAAACTACCAAAAAAAAAAAAAAAAAGCCCCATCAGGATTACCTATTATCAAAAAGGATAGCAATATGTGTAATAGGAAAACACTCCCCAAGCTGTTCTGATATTGAGACCTGAGCCAAGAAGAATTGGCTAAATAAATCTGCCAAACTTCTAAACTCCAGGACTCCAATATCCATTTTCTGCTCAGAAACCGATTCTCACCATACTATCTAGATTTCTTTTAAGCAAATCACTGTCCAAAATGATTTTACCAAACAATCTGCAATGGCTTCAAGCTGAAGGTACCTTGTAGTTTTGCCTGTATGGCAAAGCTCACTTCTAGAACTCTAGCCTAGAAAAAGGCATCTAGACAGAAACATACATGAAGTTTTTGGAAGGTAATAATGTAGATCTATACATACTGATATTAAGTGAAAGGGCACAATATTATGCATTTTATACAAACATATACATATAAAATATGATCCCACTTTTATTAAACTAAAACAAAACCACATATCCATAACTTTCTTTACATTCTCCAGCTCCCAAGATGAAATGTTTAGGAGGCTTTCTTAAACCATAATACCCAATAATATCTCCCTTCTGCAGGCTTTTCAGCATCTCTGTGCCCATATTTTCTATCTCTGCATTAATTACATTATATTGCCTGCTTAAATATTTGTCCCCCTCAGTAAATCACAGACACAAAAGGGCAAGGACAGTGACACTCCTGACAGCTAGTTTACCCACAATGTCCTGAAGTGGTATGGCACAGTACTCAAAAACTGTTAATGTATTACATTATTTTTGCTGGCAATAATTAACAACCCATAATAATAGTGTAACGATTCTTGCCCAATTAGAAAACAGAACAAATATTTCTACATTTAATAGTAGGATTTATATAAAATGTGTTCTACTACATAGATATTTAGGTTTAAAAGTTATGTTTAAGATACTGTCTTATAATGGACTTTTGTGAATTAGTGAATGAAATGTCCTCTTCTCTAATCTGTTTTTGTATATATGCTAAACTGAAAAATCTAAAACCTGATATAAGGAAGGAGGCCCATATATTGAGTCCTGAACAGAGAAGGCAGCGCCACTGCTCACTTGTGGCCTCAGGGGATGATATCCCCTGAGCATCTGAGTACTCTGAGTGTCTAATTAGGGTGAATGCTGTTGACGATAGGTGGAATTTTGATGGCTCCTTCTGGATTGAACTAAACTTAAGTGGCCTAGATTCTCGTCTTTTATGAAATAGCAGGATTTTATTTCATACTATCAAAGAAGAATGAATATAACCTGAACATTCTCCAAACCAAATACAATGTTTTTTTGATTGTTGTTTTTCATGGGACAGAGACTGAGAGTGAGAGAAGGACTGAAACTCATCCAGCTGCATTCTCACTATCTTTGGGGAAAGAACTGGTGGGGGAAGAATGGAGGCTGGGACTCCCGTTAGAATGTTACAGAAGTAATCAAGGGGGATTACTCCTAGTCTGATATAGGCTCAGACTAGGAGAATATCTTAGTGAACATGGAGAGGACATGGATGAGCCTGATAAATATTTAGGAGAAAAATATCAATAATTGATAGGAATTGGTGCTGGATTGGACATATTTACCTTATTTTTAAATACAGACTCTATTTAGCTAAATATAGTTAATCATTTTATCCAAGGAAAGGTAATTATAAAAACGTATTCTGCAGAAAATTCTCCATGTGTCAGATATTTTACTTCTCTTTACTAACCTCCTTGGTCAGGATGCAATAATCACAAATAAAATATTATGAAATATGCAATACAGCTACAAGCTACCCTCTGAGAATAATTTTCTAACTTGATTTGATGATATAATGGAAGAAAATTAAAGCTGGTCAGCCTCTTCATCTTTTCTAGGTCACTAGCTGCCAACACTTTTACTTATGTGACAAAATCCTTTATATAGATTCAATCCCAACATTTGCAGGATAACAATTAAGAAGTTCAGAAAATACAACAACAAAATAAAACATAAGGGAATACAGAAACTGAGATCTATTACTTATTAACAATAATTAAAACAATAAAAACTTTTAAATATTTTGCAGATTTCATCATTACATAGCCTTTGAAAACCAAAGAAAACCCCCATTTTATGGAATCTGCCATTATAAAAGACCACAGAGGTCATCTACCCCTTATTATTTAATACACATTATATTCCTGAAGAAAATAAATAATTTTTCAGAATGATACTAATATCTGTGGTTAGTGAGTTCCCACTTTATGACTTACTGGTGGCAGGTTTTTTTCTGAAATTTGATAAGTAACTAAAGTACTGAGAATAAATATCATAGATGTTTTGACATTTTATTTTTACTTTCTTATTTATAGGGAACCCAGATCACTTTTAAGCATTTTATGTATTGTATTATAATTTTACAACAGAAGACAATCTAATTTTTTACTTTAAGAGGAAGAAAATAAACTTTCTATTGGTTTTTGTTCTGTATTTCAATAAGTCAGCATGATAAACTTTTCAAGCAGCACTCTTAAACTAATTTAAAAATAAATTTGCTAATTACTTTGCTATTTTTATTTAGTTAATGTCCATAAGAGTATGAAACGATCACATTACAGGAAAAAAAGTGACTAAATGTTGATGTAAAACAAAAAGAAAATAGAAACCATTAACAGAACATGACACTCTTTGGTACTCCCCTCTTACACTAATGGAACAGGCGAAGTTGTTATTCTAAAATTTTTCAGTGAAAGCAAATATAGATTCGTGAGTGCTTTTTACTTACAAGCTAAGAAAAAGGTCTCACATAAAACATCAACTGCATTCACTAGACAGATTTTTATTCATCAAAAATTATAGTTCTCTCACTAACCCCTCCAACCCAAATATATTAAGATCAAAACAGTTAAATGCCGTAGTATATATATAGGAGTATACTTTTTGCTCAAAGCATTTTAGTATATTTTATGAGTAGCTTTTAAACCTTGTAAAAGTAAAAATAATAAACACTAAGAATTCCATGATTCTTCAAAGTAATTTATAGCTTACTTACTAATAAAAGTAATAAGACATTCTTCAAACCAGAACTCTCATTACTTCTTAATGGCATGCATTCAATGCAAAAATAGTTATCCTAGCAAATAATTTTTACATTGCATCAAGGGATTATAAAAGTGGTAGCCTTCTAAATTCCATTTAGTATAAACACATGGTTAAGTCTATTAAAACTAATCATAGTTCTTAGACATCAAAGCTTTCACATTTTAGGTTCTATTCCCATTGTTCAGATATCTCTCTTAATAAAAAAGAAGCTTAAAATTTGTTTTAGTTATTGGTTGACTAAAAATAGAGAATTGGAAACACAAATAAGAAAAAAAAACAAGAAAAGGCAAAATGTTTAGAGTTACAAAGGACTGAAAAATCATTACTGCCACCCAAAACACACTAATTATGCTTGTGCAGTCAGTCACTTGAAAAAATAAGCTAAAACAGTCAAGAGTCACCTTCGGTATACAAAAGAATGCCATTGTTGTTTTTTTATTCTGCTCCTGAAATAAGGACTATTAAAAAAAAATCCCAAAACCAAACAAAGAAGACAACTCAGTGAATAAAAACCAACACTATAACAAATAGAACACTACACTAATTTCTAAATTGCAGTAAATCAATACATTAGAATATTTATATTTCATGATTAAGACTGGGTTTTTCAACCTGTTTAAAAACTGTATCTGACCTTGGCTGGTGTGGCTCAGTGGACTGAGCACCAGACTGCGAAGCAAAGGGTAGATGGTTCGATTCCCAGTCAGGTAATGTGCCCGGGTTGTGGGCCCAGTCCCCAGTGTGGGGGCACACAAGAGGTAACCACACAGTGATGTTTCTCTCCCTCTCTTTCCCTCTCTTCCCCTCTCTCCAAAAATAAATAAATAAAATATTTTTAAAAAACTGCATCTGTACCTAAGTAGCTTAGTGAATAGTGATTTTGAATGATTAGCATTCTTTACTTATTTATGAAACAATTATATAGTATTTTAATGAGCTAGATAAATTATTTTACTTGAATGTCCAGAGTATCTTTATGCATTACAGAGATTCAGATTTAAAAAATCTGTAACTTGAAACAAATCCTTTCGTGCTGATAACTTTACATTGTGTATTATTTTCATTTTCTCTTAATCTTTTTATTCCATGTTTTATCAGGCAGTTTAAATTTATGTTATTTTCTTTTTATCTCTTAATAGAATATTTGAGTGAGAGAGGGAGGTTGGGGGAAGGGTGGTGATTATTATAAGTAAGCTATAAAACTATGCTGTGTTTTCAAGAGCAATATATAATCAACATTGCGATATAGAAATTTCAATGCTTAGATATATAATATAAAGATATATAGGCTGAGCAATGGGGGAAAATGGGATCAACTGTAATAGAACAATAAAAAAATTTTTTAAAGACATATGGATAAAGTTAAACTGGTTTCTAATATGACTATAAATAACTTCATAAAAATAACATCAAAATTGTCTGTAATGATAAATTATGAAATAACAAATTGATGAAAATGCCACTCCCAGTTACTAATTTGAACGTGTTGAAATGTTTGTGTTCTACAGGATTGTTTGCAACCTTTGACATTAAGCACTTATGTCATTTTTTCAAAATTAGGTTTTTACTTCCTATTACACATGCTTTGTTTTTAGTACACATTTCTAGTAAGTCATATATACTCTCTGATTTTTCTAACAGGAAAAGTTTGAGAACACTGTAAACAACTATCCAAGCACAAGTTAAATAAAACACAAAATACTGTGGATTGATATGGGGAGCCAGCTCTGCAGGATCCTGGGAAGCTAGAAACAGAGATTCTCAAGCATACAGTTCAGAACTGTATCAAAATAGTTTCAGAACAAAGAAAGCGTAACACCTGTAAACAGTTCCTTAAACTGAAGACCAGAGACTATAAGCCTAAATTCTATATAAGGGGAGTGGCTTAGCAATGATTAGCTTCTTTCTCAACTGTGACAGAACCTTGTATACTGGAACTGTATGCCCCATAATAAGAGAAAAAGCAAGTACACTGACTGCCTCAGTTCCTGCCCTCTTTATTGCCTAATGCTTACATTAAGAACTCTATTGTCAATGTGCAAAAGAACTTTCTGTGAAAGCAGTAATGGTCTGCATCTTCATTATCTAATTCAGTAACCACTGGTGATTACTGAACAGCTGAAATGAGGCTAGTGCAAATCAGGGGAAGAATTTTCAATTTTATTACATTCTGTTTAATTTTAATTTTAATTTAAATAGTCACACGTGGCTAGTGGCTACTATACTGAATAGCCGTGCACTATAATCCCAATTTAATAAAATGAAGAATACATGGCAAGTGTATGTGTGTGTGGTCCTTTCTAACAATCAGTAATCCACGTTGTATGGTTCCTAACTTTGTAGCCTAAGGTCTACAAAAATTAGCATCACTGACAGAAAGTCTACTCTGGAGGAAAATAAAGAGCAAGCACATGTAGGAGGTTCAATTTATAAACTTTTATTGAGGGTAAGCACATGGTCCCTGACCTTGCAGAGTTAACAAATATTCACAAAGGATACAGAGTGGGTCTAGGAAAGTACACAGATGAGCAAATGGAAAAAAAGGGATGCTCATAAACCTTTTGAAAATATAATTTGTATATCAACGTAGATTTTTAATGAGTTTGACTTCTTGGGTCTGTAAAATGGAGACTACTCAATAAGGTTCCAGTACTGAGTGAGGATGCACATATACATGCTTAGCATAGTGACTGGATCATAATTTGAATTCCAATGCTATCTGTCTTTCCTTAAATAGTCTTTCCTTAGTATCAATACACAGTTTGATACAGTACAAAAGCAATAAAGATTTTATTTGACCTGAACTTGACTTCTCCAAGGAGGACATACAGAGGGCCCAGAGACATATGAAAAGATGCTCAGCATCACTAGCCATCAGAGAGATGCAAATTAAAACCACAATGAGATACCACTTCACATGGGTCAAAATGGCCATCAGAAACAAATCAACACAACACATGCTGACAAGGTTGTGGAGAAAAGGGGACCCTAGTGCACTGTTGGTAGGAATGCAGATTGGTGCAGCCACTGTGGAAAACAATATGGAATTTCCTCAGAAAACAAAAAATGGAACTGCCTTTTGACCCAGCAATTCCACTGCTGGGACTGTACCCTAAGAGTCCTGAAACACCAATCCATAAGAACCCAGGCACCCCAATGTACATAGCAGCACAATTTACAATAGCCAAGTGTTAGAAGCAACGTATGTGCCCTCCAGTAAATGAATGGGTCAAAAAACTATGGTACATTTACACAATGGAATTCTATGCAGTAGAAAGGAAGAAGGAGCTCCTACCCTTCACAACAGCATAGATGGAACTGGAGAGCATTATGCTAAGTAAATAAGCCATGCAATGAAAGACAAATACCATAGGATCTCATCTGTAAGTGGAACCTAACCAACAAAACAAGCAAGCAAAATAGAACCAAAGACATTGAAATAAAGAGCAAACTGACAGTAACCAGAGGGGAATAGGGATGGAGGATAAGGGAAAGTGGAGAAGGGTTTGTCAAGGAACATGTATAAAGGACCCATGGACAAAGCCAAAGGGAGGAAGGATTGATGGTAGGAGCTGGGGGTGTGTGGGGCAGGTGAAAGAGATGGCAGGGAAAATGGAAACAACTGTACTTAAACAACAATTAAAAAAAAAAAAAAAGAAAAAAAGATTTTATTGGAGAGTGGTCCAAATTTCTAAGACCACACCATTTCCAAAAGCATAGACTTTGTGAGTGAGGTATTATTTTATAAATATAAGTGAAATGTTGCTGCTATAAGATGCAGGAAAAAGGAAATAAAGCATTCACAGGGTTCAAACTGAGTTCTGAAAAATGGGTAAGATTGAACAAATGTCATTAAACAAAGGAATTATGAAAAAAAAAAAAAAGAAAATGCCTGAAGAAGCTTTCTAAACATCCAAGTTTATTACAGAAAATGTTACTTGAGTAATGTCATTTTAGAAAAAGCAAAATTGGTCTGGCCATCATTTATACTGGAAAGCAGTTGGGATGTAAGGATAGAAAACAGGCTGCACGCAGACTGGAGAATGCAATATCATGTAAATTTCTTAATTCTAATTTTTAAATCTCCATGAAATAAAAGGGGATGATTTGATTTAATTTGTCCCCTAAACTGCATTGTACCCACCAGGATACAAAAGTCATTTCTGTAAGTAAGATACATCATATCATAAGTATGGTCTCAGAGTTTCCAGAATGGTTCCAATTTCAGGAAATTCAACTTTTAAAAAAATAATTTGTTAAAAATCAAGGTTTGATTTAATGCATATGCCTTTAAAAGACATTATAAAAATAAAATCACACACTAAAAAGAATTATCTATCAGTCTGTGTCCTGATATGTAGTCTTTCAGGTAAGATCTCTGTGATTGTACGTTCACAGCACCTTGGGAGCTGGCGTTGGAACCCATCACATATAATGCCACTTTATGAAAGCATGAATGAACTTTCTGAATCTAGTATGTTCATAAACATGGAAACTGTGTATGACATTACACTGTGTTAGACAAATCTGTAAAACTCCCTTCTCTCTTATTGTATGAACTTCAAATTTTAGGCATGATTCAGGTCATTGTGTTAAGTGTACAAATTATATAAAATGAAGCAAAATTTGTTACAGAAAGTTACTATATGTAAAAATATACTTGAACAAAATCACATTTGGAATGCTTTGAGGAAAAGGCTGGATGATATTTAATCACTCAAATTTCATAAAGAATATTACAAACTTGATTATATATCAAAGACTAGAGAAAGTCTTTTTAATTAAAAAGCACTTTAAGAAATTATTAAAATACCTCCAGGCAGGTGATACTAAAATAATGATGACAAAAGGCATTATGTATTTAATATTGAATATAATTATTCATTTTTGGAAAAATTAACTTGGAATAATAAGATTCTATAAAAATGTTATGAGAAAAAAGTACATGGGTTTAGATCTACTTTTAAACAAATATCTATGAAAGGCAAACTTAAGAATAACTGGTAAAAATGACATGAATGTGGATTATAATGCACTCTACCCTTATCAACCCCAAAGATATTTAACTAGAACCTGGGTTTCTATCTTTGGCATGCGGTCCGTGTACTTGCATATATGTTGTAGTGGGTTGAATGGCGACACCCAAAAGCATACAGCCACCCAGAAACTGAGCATAACCTTATTTGGAAGAAGGCTCTTTGCAGATGTAATTAAGATAAAAGATCTTGAAATGTATTCATATTGATTAGAGAAAGACCTACATCCAATGAATAGTGTCCTTAGGAGAGAAGAGTAGGGAAAGGACACCCAAGGAAGGTCCTGTGAAGACACAGGCATGTGGACAGTGTCTGCAGGCCAGGAATGCCAAGGACTGCCAGCAGCCACCGGAAACTAGGAGAGAGACGGGGAAAGGACACTTTGTCAGAGCCTTCAAAAAAACTAATCCTGATGACACCTTGATTTCAGTCTTTGGACCTTCAGAATTGTGAGAGAGTTAAGATTTTGTTCCCATTTTAAGCCACCGGGCTTGTAGTAATTTGTTACGGCGGCCCAAGGAAACCAACATGCTCTCCAGTCACATTACAAATCAATGTCCATTCACTCTTCCAAAAGCTCTATCACCTATTTTCTATCAAAGTCCCTTAAGTTTTTCATTAATATCTGGTCATTCTATATATTATTTTAGAAGCACTATACACACCACCTTACTTATGTGTTGTATCCGTTAATGATAACCCACTTGTAGCTCTAACAGTTTTTGCCTCCCCAGTCAAAAGGTCCTTGAAGGCAGGAACCGTGTATTCTAAATGTCTTTGCTGTCATGCATTTCATCTAATATATACAGGGCATGATTAAAGGAGTTACTATTTGGTGAAATAAAGAATGACTAAAAGCTTTTATTTTAAATCATCCTTATGGAATGGTTTAGGATACTAGAGGAACTATTTGAAGGTCTATTGAATACACATTTTTCTGCTCCTAAAATTGAAGTCTGTCTTATCCCCATTTTTATTCCCTACTGTTTTAAAAGAACAGTATTTATTGTCAAAGAACTTAAAATCTATACCAGAAATCTAACTCAAGGCACAGCAAAAATCACAGAAGTTAGAAGGAACACCATAAAGCAAAGCCCCACCAAAAACCTCTTTTGTAGAGATGTGGTTACAAATAAAAGTTCATTACATTACGTCTGTATTTGGTTTTATACTTACATCAGATATAGCTGTTGAACAATTTTCACTATTACCTTAAAAAAACAAAAGAACAGATTAAATAATCTAAGCATGCAACATACCTGAGTTCGTAAAATTTCATTTTTTGACAACTGCATGTCGCCAGTCAGCTCTCTCACAACGATG
The DNA here is from genome assembly GCA_039655065.1 of Glossophaga mutica. Classification (NCBI taxonomy): domain Eukaryota; kingdom Metazoa; phylum Chordata; class Mammalia; order Chiroptera; family Phyllostomidae; genus Glossophaga; species Glossophaga mutica. Next base: position 163,689,439 of record CM077306.1, read on the forward strand.
CCCAGTGGCTCTAGACGTTTGCTGAAGTAATTTGTCATTTCAGCTGCCAAGGCTTTCATTGGAGCAACGTATACAATCTATGCCAAAGAAACACAAGCTTGATGAATGAGCAAAAACTACAATGTTGTTTGTTCCACAGTAGTCAATACAAGTCATAATTTATTGTGAAATATGATTCTAGCCACTTCAAGTGAAAAATCTTAATAGTGATATATGAAAAGCACTTATCTTTGTTGGATAAGTATACAGCTGTTTAAAGGACAATGGAATTTGTTTGTACAGCCTTATCACTTGGAAAATTGGTTCTGCTTCGAAGCTAAATGTATTTTCATAGCTTTTCACAGGAGTAATGAGATTTTCATAACAAAGACTACCTTAATATTAATGAAGTAAATCACGCAGCATTCTTCATGTGACTTCATGTATAGTAATCCGAAAAAACTTCCAGATTTTACATAGCATGTACAACTGCCAAATAATTTTAATTTTACAATTTAAAAAGCTACTGTCTGGCTTGTTAACTTCCTACCTTAAATTCATTCTTTTTGATGACGCCTTCTTGAAAATGTTGGCGAATTTCATGCAAAACCGTGAGCATTGCAATGTTCGTCTTCCCAGCTCCAGTAGGGGCACAAATGAGCATGTTCTCATTGGTGTTATAGGCAGTCTCAAACACAATCGACTGAATTCTATTGAGTCTCCGCATTCCTTTAAAAGCCAGCTGACCAATCTAAAAAAAGGCATGACCCATTATAAATGATAATTATGTGAAGGATGCATACGAAACAATAAATGCATTTACTTCCCTTGATTATAAAAAAACCAAAATGATTTGTTCAGTTTCTCGATGTGTCTTATATTTAAAATGATGTGTGCAGTTGAGAGTAATTCACAACTATTATACAATTCTAATGCATTTGGGAATTGCAACTCACTAAATCTACTAAATGCACTCACTAAACCCAACTCACTAAACCCACAACCTTAGCACAGCAAAAAAAATGATAATGGGACTATACCTGTATCTTTGTACACAATCCTAAATAAACAATGATAAATTAGTAAATTAGGGAAACAAAATTAAACACAGGTATCTTTTGAGTTCATATGATGATACTGTAGTTTATTTAGATTAAAGATGTCTAGCCCTGGCTGGTGTAGCTCAGTGGATTGAGCGCGGGCCTGCGAACCAGAGGATCGCGGTTCGATTCCCAGTCAGGGCACATGCCTGGGTTGCAGGCCAGTTCCCGGCAGGGGACACACGAGAGGCAACCGTACATTGATATTTCTCTCCCTCTCCTTCTCTCCTACCCTTCCCCTCTAAAAAGATAAATAAATAATAAATTAAAAAAAGAAAAAAAGATGTCTAATGAATGTGCAAACAAGAAACTTACTGGTAATATAAACCCACAGAAATTTTTGTCTCCATATCTTAAGGTCTGTTGAAGAAAACTATGAAAAAGCAGCTATAATTGTAGGAATAACAGCTGCAGATTACAGATATTCAGAGTTTATACCACAACATATGCTACCATAAGTACTTTGATATATTCCTATATTTCATCATGAGTACAATTCTATGGTATAGGCATTATTGTTATGTTCTTTTAACAGAGAAAAAATTAAGACAGAGTGGCTGGATAATTTTTCCCAGTGTCTTCCTACATAAAAAGTCTTTGCAAAAATTATTTTTTTCCACAAAGAAAACATCAAGTCTAGATAGCTTCATTGGTTAATTCTACCTATCCACCTAGCACTTTAAAAAAAAATAATACCAAATCTACATGGAGTTTTAGATTATTCAGAAACATTAGAGAAATGAGACATTCATGTACAAGTGTTTATATGTACATATACTTTTTTATCTTGGCTGAAACCTGGAAATGATACAGTGGGACATGTTTACCTTTTTAAAAATTGTCAAACTGTTTTTCAAAGTGATTGTGCCATTTTATTTGTTTAATTTTTTTAAATTTATTTGTTGATTTTAAGAGAGAGAGGGAGAGATCAATTTGTTGTTCCACTTTATGTATTTATTGGTTGATTCTTGTATGTGCCCTACCAGGGATCGAACCCACAACCTTAGCACAGCAGAACTACCCTCTAACCAACTAAGCTACCTGGCCAGAGCTCAACAGCGTGCTGGTTTGATTTCTCTAGTCCTTCTTTTTTTTGTTTTTGTTTTTTAAGTAATCCTTAATAGTGGGCAGTTTTAGCTGTCTTCTGTTATTCTTTTTTTTTTCCCCAAAGTTCTTCTGTGTCTTCTAGGTCCTGTGTGTTTCCATTGCAATTTAGAATCAATTTGTCAATTTCCACAGAAAAACCTACTGAGATTTTGATCAGAATTGTATTTAATCTACAGATCAATTTGGGAAGAACTGATGTCTTAAGACTGCTGAATTTTCTTTCATTCTTCTCAGCAAAATTATATAGTTTTCAGCATATTGGTGTTTTCCATCTCTTTTCATGTAATATCCCTGAGTATTACATTTCATAATTCTGATGTTATTTTAATTGAAATGTTTAAAACGTTTACTTGCTTTTGTGCTTTATTGCTAACATATAAAAACATAATCTTTACGTTGATCTTGTATCCTCCAACCTCCCTAAAATCCATTTGAAAACTTTAGAGCTTTTGTAGATTCCACCAGATTGACTGCAGAGAAAATTTTGTCATCTCTAAGTAGTTTTTCTTCCTTTCCTATGTGAATGGCTTTATTTTTTCAATAAAAAATTTTTTTTGGTAGATTTCACTGGCTCCACCTCAGCACAACGTGAAGTGGTAAGTGTAACATCCATGTTTTACTACTGATTTTAGGGGAAAGCATTCAGCCTTTCACCATTAAGTACGGTATGAGCTACAGTGTTTTTGCAGACACCCTTTATTAGATTGAGGAATTCCTTTTTATTTCTTGTTTGCTGAGAGGTTATTTTTGTTTGTTTATTTTATATCAGGAATGAGTTTGAGATTTTGTTGAATTATTTTCCTGCATATATTGAAATGCTCATATGGTTTTTCTATTATAGTTTATTCTTATGGCAAATTACATTGATTTTTGAATGATAAACCCACTCTACATTCCTGTGATAATCCTTGTTTGGTATTGACATATTATTACATTGTAGGATTTGATATACTGACATTTTATTTATAATTTTTCTATGTTCATGAAGGATATTGGTCTCTATTATTTTTTCTGATTTTGGTAATCAGGATGATTACTGAAAATGTCCATCAAACAAATGGATAAACAAAATGTGGCATATTCATATGGTGGACTACTGTTTAGCAATAAAAAGGAATGAATCGTTGAAACATGTGACAAAATGAATGACTCTCAAAATGATTATTTTAAATGAAAAAAGCCAAACCAAAAAAAAAAAAAAAAAAACATATTGCATGGTTACATTTACACAAAAACCTAGAAAACAGACTAATCTATAGCGACAGGAATCAGACTAGTTAATACTTGGGGAAAAGGAGATGAGCAGAGAGAAATCTAGAAAGAATTTCAAGGTGTCACAAAGTCCTTTTTGGAAGTGACAGCTATGTGCTGTGTTGTGACGGTGGTGATGGTTTCACATGTGCTACATGTGCTAAACTCATCAAATTGTCACTCTAAGTATGTATGGTTTGTTGTATGGTTAAACCTTAATACAACTGTTTTAAAAATAATATAAACATATATTCACTTATGCTTTTGTCCAGACAAAACACATACTTTGAAGAGATCAAAGTAATTTCTTTAAATCCTGAACTCTTAAGCAGACTAAACACGTGAGACTACCAGTAATACTGTATCTGTTTCTACTGATGACTCAGCCTTGGACAGGCAGTTCAAAACATTCTTCAGAACATGAGATGTGGGTTCAAAAGTCCAGGTTAAAACACTGGCTTTGCCACTATCTTCAGTTTAACTTTGAAGATACTTAATATCTCTAAATTCTATTTCCTCTGTAAAATAAAGTTAGTGATATTATTATGCAAGAAAATTATGAAGGTCGACAAAAATAGCTAACAATTATGGAATGCTTACTATGGAACAATCACAGTGTAAATCCTTCATATTAATTACCTTTATTATTTGTAATAACCATACCAAACTCTTTTATAGATGAGAAAACCAACAATTCAAAAAACTTGTTTAACACAGCTATAATACTAGAGCTAGGATTCGAACTCAGACAGTATAACTTCAGAATCAGTTATTAATTGATAATGTTTATAAACCACATAGCATAAACCATACATAGAGTAGGAACTTGTTAAATGTTAAAATAAATTAATAACACTGATTATCATCACTGTAATAGGTCATCTTACTTTTTACGAGATTACTGAAATAGTGCTGTGAATGAATGCTGCAATTTTCAAACACTATAGACTCCTGACAAGAATACAGTCTGCTATTTCTTAATTAAGTATCTGATACCACATATCAGATAAAATTCTTTTCAAAGACTTCTCACTGTCAATGTTAACAGTACAGGATGCGCAACACACAAGATCTTTGAAGGCACAGAGTGTTCCCCATGCAGACCCTTCAGAATGTAAACCCTTGTTATCTTCCAACACCGATATTTGTATATATTATGCTCTGATCATTCTTTGTGCTTTTGCACTTTCTATAATACCTTTCCCAACCCTGAGAAATGCTTCATTATCATTCAAGTTCAAGTTCAACTGTAATCTCTGGTCTGTCTCCAATTCCCAAACCACAGGTGGCAAATGCAAGGTCCGCAGGCCGGATCCGACCCCCCATCTTGTTTTATCCAGCCCTGCACCTTATTTCTACCCTGCGGCAACCCCAAGCTCTCACTTAACTGTTAAGGAGTAGTTACATTTACACAGTCCTAAAATTACATTTGGCCCTTTGAAGGCAACGCAAGGCTGATATGGCCCCTGGCGAAAATGAGTTTGACACCCCTGCCCTAAGCTATTATTACACTTCCTTATTTATACTTTGCCATATTTAAAAAGATTTAAGGAACTCCTATTTCTCTCAGCAGCTAGACATTCATACAGCACTCTTTTTATATTGTCATTATAACCTTTAACCACAAATATTGAAATGATTTGTTTGTATGTATATCTGGCCTCATGGATTGAAACTAAGGATTACATTTTATTACTTTTATATGTTTCCCTAGCACCTAGCCAATTGCCAGCAACATAATAAGCTTCTCAATAAATTTTAATTGACTAATAAATCAATTGAATAAATGAGGGGAAAAGCCTTAAAAAGATATGCACTGCATACGTAATACCCTCAAAAGAAAGAGTACACTGCAACTAACCAAAACACATATGCAGAAGTTCAGGAAAAACAAACAAACAACTACTCAACCTTAAATTAAAAACTTATTTCATGCCCTGGCCAGGTGCTCAGTGGTTGGGGCATCGCCCCGTGCACCGTCCCCAGGTGGGGGTGTACGAGAGGCAGCCAGGCAGTGTTTCTCTCTCACGTGGATGTCTCTCTCTCCCTCACTTTTTCTCTCTAAAATTGACGGATATATCCTTGAATGAGGATTAAAAAACTTTTTTTAACTTATTTCTTTTTTTTTTCTTGATATATTTTTTTTATTTTTTATTTTTTTAATCAGTATTTTTTAATTGTTGATATTGTACAGTTTTCTGTCTTTTACCCCACCCCAGCCCACCACCCCTTAACTTATTTCTTATGTCCTTAAAGACTCTAGTTCAAACAGGAAGTAATCTAAAATATTAGAAGAATATACTGACAAATTTATTGTATTAGGAAGTTTATACATGTATTTATTCAATTCTACAACCATTTATCACTTGTAAAATATTATTATAGTAAAAATATATCAGTTTAAGTACTCATTTTCTTAACAAAAGTTAGAGTAAAGTGACTCTTACAATGTATTAGCAGGGGTTAAACATAAAGCCATGTTAGAATTTATATTATATCACTTTAGTTTTCCATAAAAAAAGATGAACTGTGCACTTTGGTATCAGAGGGAAAAGTCACTTAGAAGAATGCCATTTTGGGTGAAAAAACAAAGTATTAGAAAACACCCAGGGGGAGTTAGAAGTCAGAACTCAGTAGTCGTGTGATGGATATGGGAGGAAGGGGTAGCAGAGACAAAGATGGAAAAGCAGGCCGTGACCAAACTACGAAGACTAGACTACGTACAGAATCCTCCAGAAACCTCTGAAGCTTTTCCTGAAAGACTTGTAAAGAAATTAGCAAAAACACCCCGTGGCCTAGACAAGTTCAGTAACTCAAGTCCACCCAAGTCCATACTGCTAAATGTGGAAGAGATGGGACCTCAACTGTTTGTCTTAGCTCCAAATACAAACTACTACCGGATTTACTGTTTAAAATAATATTATACAATGATTTACTTTGCCACTCAATTAGAGTTCACATTCAATTAAAAAAAAACTATTATAAAAAAGAATCCTTAAGATATACATAGTTGCATATATACAAGTGGGTAAGAAACAGTAAGCTACAAAGACAAAATTAAAAACCCTCCAAAATTAATTTATAAATTACTTCAAGCAGCCCACGTTCTACTCCCCTTCCCAAAAGTTTCTTTTCATTTCTCATTTTGAGTTTATGAAAATGAATGAAACAATTCTCATCAATAGACTTGATTAAACAAATTAAAAGGAAAGTGCAATGAAAGCAATTGTAACAATAATTAAAAAGTATCACTAGAGGACCAGTATGTTTGAAATGTGTCTGACAGCTCCTGGGACATGAGATAATTAAGTTAAAGTTCATTATGCAGAAGGGATTCCTTGGATTTGAATAATATTCTAGTTATATTCACAAATATCTTAGGAAAACAAAAGAGCAAGAGTGTGGTTATATCGAAACCTTTGTGCTCAAATTTAGAACAATGTAGTAATAGTCACTGTTTTGTTTATATTTCATATATACACTAATGTCTAATTGACTGGTACTAACAATCACTACTTCCAAACATGTGATATTTTTCTAACAAAAAAAGTATTAATTTTATACATTAATGAATGTAAAATGTTAAATTGTAATTATTTTTTTCTTAGCATTTTAGCATTTGCTTTTTATACAGAAAACTGAGTGTCTCATGGCTCATTTATCACAAAGGCTTTTTGTTTGGGCCAGCTAGCCATCCTAAATATATGTCATTTTTCCCTTTTAATTCATTATAACTGACCATTTTCAAAATATATAATAATCAGCAGATCAAAAATGTTTGAAATGTTAAAGCTTCCGACTAAATCCACTTGTCTATACATATTTTGGATTTGTCAGACTTCTAATCTTACAGAAATAATATGACTCAGTGAGACAATTCCATAAAAATTTATGTTTCTAATATATGCTTATCAAACCCTGGCAACACACGCTGCTCTCAAGTGCATGCTCTATGTTTAAAAATAATCTGATGTTATTTATCTGGAACACAAAAAATGTACAGTAAACATACTGTATTAATTGATTATAATAATCAAACATAGGTACTTATACTTCCAGTAAATTTAAAAAAGCATTAACAAAGTCTCTAAGATGAAACCAGGACAATGCCATACTTTTAAGCTAGTATATGTATCAGAAGCTTAAATATAAAATATTTTAACACTAAACATTACAATTTCAGCATATATTTAGGAAAAGTCTTAGGTACCCAAGATATATGCTACATAACCTTCACAGTTTAAGTTTCCTTTGGATCTATACAGCACTTGGCTTACGTTCAAAATTTTGGAATGAGAGATTATTGCAACAGAGAGGACGAGCACACTTAGTACGAGCTCTATTTGCTAGAATCTCATCACTTTAATATTCTTCACAAGCCTTGCTCTGCATGATCCTTCTAACAGAGATGACTTAGGGACCCCCTAATAGGAAACATTAAAGAAAATCTGATCTGCCATTCATGGCTGAGTTCACCCTCCATTCATATGGCAAATACTTATTGAACCTCTATGTGCCAAAAACAGTTTAAATGGTCAGAAAGGTAGTTATAAAGCATACACTGTAATGAGGGGAAAAGATTAAAAAAATCAACATACTCACTATTGAACAATCAGATTATTTCAAATACTAATACGAATAAAATTTTAATAGATGGTACAGAGTAGTGCAGAGGAGTGGAACATCACAGTTAAATTATGTCTTTTGGAGGTGCCTCAAGAGAGGTACCAGAGTTGAGAACAAAATAACAAGAAGCAGGCCATGATTAAATGTGAAAGCACAGTGTACACAGTGTATTGTAGGCAGAACAAGGACCTAGAGCTAGACTAACTAAATCAGGGCTAAGCTGATATGTTCATGGACCTGTTTGGAGATTTATGTGGCTGAATAAGTAAATAGTCAGACAACATAGGAAAGGAAGATAGGAGTCATATTATGTGGGCGATCGTAAGTCTGGTAAAGGGCTTGGGTTTTTATTTGCAGTACAACAAAAAGTCTCTGCATGATTAAAAGAATAAGTACATTTTTTAAAGCTCTAGCTGGCTGCCAGGTGAAAACAGATTGATGAATGGTAGAAAACTTTGCCAGTAGCACCAGTGAGGGTTAATGCTGGTTTACTTCAGAGCAGTGGAAGCAGAAATAAAAGGATACGAAATATATTTTTGAGGTAGAACGAATGAACTGATGATGAGCTAAATGTGACAGAGTGGGAAGAAAGGAGATATATCAAAGATGATCTTTCTTCCATAAGCAGATGGATGGCAGTTCTATTGATGATATAAAAAGGGCTATGAGGACGGACTGAGAGAGGAAAAAAACATTCTATCTGAAAGGTCCATTACATGTCCAAGCAGAAATTTCAAACAGGCAACTGCATGTCACTTTGGAGGTCAAAGATTTTTTTAAATGTATTTTCAGAAAGGTACAGTGACTGTCCCAAGGTTACACAGTAGTAGCAGACCTAAAATAAAATTCCACACTCTACTAAAAATAATAGAAAGCCAAACATCAGACACTCTCGTGGTAGGAAAATCTTAAGGACTGGGACTACATATTAAAAAACAAATGAGTTCTACAAATAAAAAATAATAATGTTTAAAAAACCTTAAACATTCCTAGTTTGGATCAACAATGTCCAACAAAAACAGGATATGAGCCAAATAAATAAATTTAAATTTTCTAGAAGAAATATTAAAACACATTTAAAGGAAGCAACATTAATTTTATAATAACTTTATTTAACCTAATGTATATTTTAATATGCAACAAAAATGATGAAACACTTTGCATTTTTTTCATATTAAGTCTAAGAAATTAGTATGTTTTATACTTAGAGCAATCCAGACTAACCATATTTCTCACCTGCCACATGTGGCTAGTGGCTACATGTTAAACAGTGCAGCTCTAGACAGCTTCCAGATTCCTTACATAATGTTTTAAAACTGATTAATACACTGTTAGAACATAGCAGATTGCGCTGCAGGAAAAAGGCTCTTAGGGCAATATCCAAAATCCATAACATGGTCGGAAAGGCTCTAACCTTATCTGAGTCAAGTAATGAAGATGAACTACATTATAAATTTTCAATCTTGGAGGATGCTTTCGGAAAGAAAAAGAACATTAGTTTTTATCTGACTGCTTATTCTCTATGAATTTATCTTTAGTAAGCAAAAACACAAGAAAACAAGTAATTGTTTCTTGAATCTCTTAAAGAATGGAATTAGAGTTCTTTTCCAACAGTGATTAAGTCACAAATACTTATCTCTGTACTCTGACCTCAAAGTCTAAAATAAAAGTTAAGTCTAAACATCCACCACATGCAAAATTGGTTCCAACTGAAGCTTCATTATTCAACTGACAAACACTTCACCTGATCAAATGAAATCATTTATATTTTCTAAACTGCTAAATAATAAGTATAAGGAGCTATTTTCCTCCAGAATATGAGACTATGTAGGGTTAGGAATATACTTTACCCCACCTAAGACCTAGCATTGAACCTGGCACAAAGCAAGTATTGAGTGATGTTGTTTTTCTGTATTTGCTTCAGCAGAGTCATTTGATTAAATCATAATACTATCTTTGAGCTGCAGCACTGATGAATTTTCATAAATTAAATAATGCTTAAGACATTCCATGTTAAGCACACCGACTATCTCTAGAACAGGAAATTGGTATAAATTCTTCTGCTCACATTAAGCTTGACAACGGTTTTCCATCATTTATCATAAACACTAGCCAAACTGTCTTTTTCTATACACATGCACTGCAGTTTCCAGTGAAACTACAAGTTACATTGAATTGCATCAGCTCCTGTTATATTTGCTCTGGGAACAAAAAAACAAAAGTGTTGTTTCAAATTATAATTTTCACATCTTTTAAAATCTTCCTGATGCTACCTGTTATTCCCAGTGCAACAATGGAAAGATGTGACAGCTGGTATTTGCTCTGTGCGTGTGAGTTGTAATTACAAAACAATTGCATCAATGTGTGTGTGGAAGAAATGCTGTTTGGCTCTGTCTTCCACCTCAGGAACAGTCTGTGTTTACGGGCACACGCCTACTTCCAGGTCTCCGTTCCCATAGTTAGTACATGCTTTCTAGGTCCCTGTCTTCTTCTTCTTCTTTTAATAAGCTGCATACATTTTTGTGTCACATCTCTAGTAGTTTTATGCTCTGTGAGGGATAGATTTCTATATAAAAGGGAAAAGTCTCTTAAAATATTTTTTTGTTTGGTTTGGTTTGTGATCCTCAGGACCTAACACCTAAAAGGCCTGTGAGGGTCACGTTCCTTCATGAAGTTTCTTGGCCCTTGGCTCCTCCTTGCCCCATCCCCACCGTCTTTGTCTGGTTCCAGGTTCTCCAGAACAGCCCCCCACATTCAGACCACATTACCGTTCTCCTAACTATACCTCTGCTCTCTGACCCGTCCTGCCAGAGTCCGTTCTCTGAAATGCCATGTGTCACGTATCCTCTCATCACTCCTCATCCCTGGCCTAACTGACTTGCTTTGTTTTTCATTATGTCATACAGAGTCCCACACTTCACCAAACATCAAATTTTCAATGTGTACTCCCATTTGTGAGTGCACTGAAAAATTACTGCATTCTGTTCATTAACAGACGAGAACTGCATGACCACCATTACTTCCCCTTTACTGAAGTTTTGTGTGTTTTAATGTTTCATGATAATGATTCATTTTGAATCAGACATTCTGGATAGAGGAAATTACGTTTTAGCAACAAAAGACCCCATGAGTGCAATCTACTATTAAATCTTTGAAGGAAGTAAGATGATAAGATTTTGTAGAAATCAGGTTACTTTCTAAAATGAAACTGAGTCAAATTTCATTACATACAAAAAAGCAATAAAAACCACAATGCATAATTCATAATAATTTCATATTATTTAATGAAACACATTTATACCTTTTAAAAGAATAACCAAAAATATTAATATACTCACAAGTATCAATTCCTAAACATTCTCTCATACTGAAAACAGTTCACCTAAGAAGCATAATGACAACAACAAAAAACCCAACTATATAAATAGATGGCCCTTCTCTACTCCACTTCCTCCCCGAAGACAAAATGATAAATAAAAAGCTATTCCTGCCTGTCCTTGAGGAGAAAAACAGAGAGAAAAAGGAACAATAGCAATATCATGTTTCATGAAAACTTAAGGTATAATGGGAGACAAGAGGACCCTAATTTCCCAAAACTTTGGGTGCAGAATCATAACAAAATCCACTGATAAACCAATGAAATTACACACTTGTGTTTCTACCAACGTGATCTTAATAGTAATTCAACATGTCAGATGTTACTCTTCACCAAGGTACTCTACCAAAGTCACGGGCTTAGTGCATAACAAGACAGTAAAAGACATGGTTTGAGCAAAGCTACAGGTTTGATTTGGCTACGTTTGGTTTGCTTTGGCTAGGTTTGGTTTGCTTTAGATAGAACCACCATAATACGTGAGGGCTGGTTTCCCAAAACCCATGTTACAATTAAGCATATAAACTTCAGAGGTTTAAAGCAGAAGTGAAATTGAAAACTAACAATCTGGTACTTTCTGTAAAGTTAATATATTGTTTTTGTAAGGAAAACTAACTCATACCGAAATGTATTATAAATGTCCCCCCAGAATGCCACTGTAAGTGTTGTAGCTAAAAAATGTAAGACGCCGTCATTTCATTGACATTACAATCCACTGGGCCCAAATTGTGTGACCTTCCTTCTAATGCACAGCTGTACCATGGCAATAAAACTGAAGCGAAAGTCTCTGTCAAATTCTGTTGAATCCCACACAGAAAATGCCATGTTCAGTTTCTTGGCTGATATTTATGGTAATAACTGGTTTTAGCTCCAATTTTAACCTTTCAAGTATTTCTGCCAGCTTGCTTAGAATCTTTTAAAGTATTGGACTTAAGTGGTCAAACTCACAAACTGTTACAGATATTAAATGATAGGTCATTTCATTTAAATTTTTTTATAGTACCTATGACTTTAAACTTCCCAAAACTAAAGCAAGAATGTCATTTTAAATATGCATCTCCTCCAACAAGAAAATTTCACCAACAGACTCCTCAGGTGAATTGCTCCACTTGCATTCAATCTAACAATAGTTGAATAACTTACTATGGTTTCAAGTCAAGATTTCATTTACTATAAATAATAACATTACAAAAACATGTCATATAAATCTAAGTACTAATGATTTATTTATATTGCTCAGTTCAATGGACAAATTTGTGTGTGTATTCCAATATTCCAATGCTTAACAACATATTCGATACTGCTTTCCTGAAGAACAGAAATTTAGAAATACCATTTCTATCAGTACATTTTAAAAATTTAACATTTTAAATACACAATTTAATGTTATTAACTAATTTCCATAAAATAGGTGATCTGAGAATTATTTTTTTGTTGGGGAAATAAGCAGTAAACTGAACTTATAAATTGCTTCCTTAAATTAAAATTTACTGCTTATTTCCCCACATGAGATTGGAAGCTCACTTGGAAGGATTCTGAATACCCTAAACCCACCACCCAAAGAAGGACCCAGTCAAAGACTGCTGGAGAGGGGCTCAGCTGAGGGTTTATTGAGGGGGCCAGTCCTTTGAGAACAAGTTTCTCAAACTTGGGGTAGGGAGTATGCATGCTTTGAAAAATGATGATTTCTAGAACTCAAACCTTGAGATTTTCATTCACTTGCCTAAGGTGGAAAATAGTAATTGCACACTACTTAACAGGTAATTATCAAGTATACGCAAGATGAAAAATGGGATCCTAACTTTCTCTACCATTCCCAGCGCAGTCATTAGGTATCCTTAGTCATCTGTTTTTTAGTACTTTAACACAACTGAACTTGAAAAGAACTAAGTACATTTTACTCAAAAAAGGAAGAAAAACATGTTTAAAACATGTATTAAATTAAAAAGAAGTTTATTAAGGTGTAATTATAAGAATAATGTTTTGCTTGAACTTCCTGTGTAGTATGTAATTAGAAAAGAAAAGCAGAACATTTAAAGGAAACAATTCTGAAACATATAATAAAATATAATATAGACTGCTTAAGAATTCACTGAGATTTCTTTATATATTGATTTCCAGATACATTTAAAATTACCCAAATTACATAATTATTTTCACACAACTCTGAAATTTATCAAGAATATATCTTGTTGAGAATGCAAAAAGCAAGGTAACTTATGTATGTTTACTTACTACTCTTTGATATTTGCACCACTGCATCAAATTTACACTTGTCCTTTATAAACCTCTTGTTCTCAGTTTATGTGAGGGAATTAAGTGAAGTAATGTAATATAAGGTGTCTAATGAAATGCATAGTATTTACTAAAGAAATATGACTTCCTTTAACTTCATTTTTTAAAGCTGCCTTCTATATTACTTCAATATCCATTTTTGAGGAATTTAAAAGTTATTTATACAGAAGTAAGTCCACTTACTGATAACCCTTAACAGAGAAATCACAAGTGTACCCTGATTAAACGGAAAAACTCAGCTACCAGTGTGAGAAATTAAGTGAAGGAACAGTTAATGTAAGCATCACTCCAACTGGGAATGTGCTGATCACCTAAAAGGCATCACAGACACCACCCACACATATTCTATGTGTTGACTCGTGTGATCTGCAATATAAATAATCCAATGCAGAAGCTGGAACTTAGAGATACTATCCAATCTGATCCACATGACAAAAAGTGTGAATCGTGAAGCTGGAATTCAACATCAGTTCTATTTGTCTAACTAGAGAGTAAGACAGAATTATAATTCTAAAACTCTTGACACCATCATACCTCCTACCACAATGCCTTGTATCAAACAGGAGCTCAGGAAGTGATAATTGGTAACTGATGACCAATCCATACATATTTCCAGAGACAAATAATGAAAATAGTATAAATAGTAACAAAATCATACCAAATATTTGTTTACTAAAAAAGGATATAATAGCAATTAAGTCTATTTCTGAAGCAATTTGAAATTTTCATATTACAAGTTAAATTCTTCTAGTTTTCTTACTTTAGAATATAACCAAGTTCTAAGTAAACTTTAAATCTTCTCTCCTCTAATTTCCTGCCAGAAAAATAAATAAAGTGTAGGTTGTAATGAAAGTTATTTTATTAGCTTTCTCCTAGGTAGAGGCAGATGTTAGTTATCACTCTCTCTAGTTGAGCAGGTATTTTTCAAGCAGCTGGTGCCCTTTTCCTAGTTAGCTATTTGCAAGTATTCCCAGTAGACTTTACAGTACTGCAATCCTGAGAAAGTTCAGAGCATACAAACAAATTTAAGTCTTCTTTACAAGGAAAAAAAATGGTAGTATTTCCCTTTAAGTAAGACCTAGCTATTTCATATATATATGAATTATAGGACACTTTCATAATAAGTAAACATTACTGTTTAATCACATAACTTAAATAATTGCTGGGAGTCACAAGTAAATAAAAAATCTGTTTTTTATAACTTTATAACAAAGCTTAAACATTTACTGACCCCCAAAACAGAAGACAAGATAGTATACATAGCATATTTTTCATACACAGCAGATTGAATGTATCAAAATCCTTAATTACTTTTGAGAACAAGCCAAGAAATTTTTAGTTTTTTCTTAGAGTTTCATAGTAATACTTTAGGTAACACTCTAATACATAAAATAATGGCCTTCCTGACAGTGATGGAGTTTTTATAACAAACATATCATCTTAGAGTTTCTACATGAAAAGTCACATGGATAAGACATAATCTTCAACATTTTATATGAGGCCCACACAATCAAGAACCGTTCCTTTCTCTGTGTACCCTACACCAGCTCTATTATAAAAAACATGGCTTTCCTGGCCGGTGTGGCTCAGCTGGTTGGAGCGTCATCCCATAACCTAAAGGTTGTGGGTTCGATCGCTGGTCCAGGTGCATTCAATCCCCAGTCCTGGCACTTACAGGAGACAACCAATCGATGCTGCTTTTTTGCATCGATGTTTCTCTCTCTCCCTTCTTTTCTTTCAAAATGCAATGAAAAAAAAAAGGTCCTCAGGTGAGGATAAAAAAATTAAAAAACATGGTTAAGTTCATTATCACTGTTCAAGCAAAGCCCAATTCCTCCAGTCTACAACAAACAACTCAAGTCTCATGTTCTCCAAGAAATCTTCATTAACAATTATAGCCTGCATCTGTCCCTCTGTCTTCTGTGTAAGATTAAATCCAAACTACTGATTTTTACTCAGTTTACTCCACAGTATTTTGTTAGTAAATACTTAACACAGATGATGCCTTCTGATGTTCTCAACTATGATGCAAGGACACTGAAGACTAGGGAACACCTTCTATTCCTTTTTCTAAATTTTTTCTGTTACTTAACAATGTCTGCCAAGTTAAGGGACATGAAAAAAATGTAAATTCTTTTTTTCTCCCTTAATGTCTTTTGGTTGATGATGTTAAGCAGCCAACAGAATGAGAAAGGAGTTAATGAATACGAGGTTAAAAAGAAAGCTTTATCTAGGAACACCATGGTAACACTGAAAAATGCTAAAGGACAGGGACAATCTTAAAAGCAGCCAGAAAGAAAAGCTTACTTGAAAACAAATCACAATTAGACGGATTACAGATTTCTCAAAAGTGAAATGCAGATGATATAAAACCATATTTAATGCACCAAGATAGAAGGTGATAAAATAATACCTTTAATGTGCTAAGAGAATAACTATAAACATACAATTCTATTATCAGTGAAAATATCTTTCAAGAATGATAAAACGAAGACATTTTAGATTAACAAAAATTAAGAGATTTTTGCCACCACCAGATTCTCCTTTGAGAATCAAGAATCTTAACTGGTCTGAGTTAAAGAAAAGTCAGGCAATGAGAAGCCACAGAACATGAAAACATTAGATGGAATTTAAAAACTAGTAAAATAAATAGGCAAATTCAAATAGCTACTGTCTGTAAAATAATAGTAACAGTAATAAAAATATCTATTATAAAAACTAAAGCAAATTGAACTAAAATACATGATAAAAATATCAAAGAAGTGGAAAGAGAATGGAATTTAAAAGTTTGAACAATCTTATTATGTAATAATGTTTTTAGAGCTACTCAACAATTAGAAAAGACAAAAATAAAAACCGACAAAAACCCTCCCTCCCCACCCAGTTTCCAGATATCTAACTATGGAGGGAATGAAGTTTAGATAACAGCACTGTTCTGGGGTTTCTCAGTGTTGGCATTATTGACATTTGGGGGATTCTTTGTTGTGAGAAGCTGTCGTGTGCACTGTAGAATGTTCAGCAGCATCCTTGTTTCTATTTACTAGATGCCTCTAGCATCCTCCTGGTGTGACAACCCAAAATGTCTCCATGCACTGCCAATGTCTTCTGTGGCAGATGTTGGGAGGGGCCAATGAGAACTGCTACTATAGGCAGAGTGAGAAAAGGGGTCAACTCCTTTTTTTTTTTTTTTTTTGTCATATTGTTTAAGACCTTACTTTTCCAATAATTTGTAACTGTGAATACATGACTTTTTCCTTCATTGGACAATGACTTATCTTGGGATGCAATTGGCTGTTAACCTCCTTCAGAAAGAGGTGGGAAAATAAACCTTTTAACTTGCTGTGATTTCCAATTTCCAGAGTTATCTGCTGCTTTTGGTTTAAAAAGAAAATAAAATCCACAGATAAGTACTGAAGGTTTTGTTAAAACACAGGATTCTGTGAGCTCTGGTGGAGTAATAATTCTTACCTCCATTAGCTTCATGTCCTACTTTATTTCCTTAGAGTTGAATTTCTCCATTTGGGGGAGATAGTTTTATTGTAAAAAGATAATGAGAGAGAGGGAGAGAAAGAGAAAGAGACTGGGGACAGGGGTGGAGGGAGAGAGTTGATAGCTCCAGAGATCTGCAGAGAGTCTCCCTCAAGTCTCTAGGTGAGAACCGAACAGCACAGCATATGAGAAAACTACCCAAGGTAGGAGAAAGAACTCTATGAATAGATTAGAGGAAAGCAAACTCAAACCTTACCACACAGGGTCTGGAACAGTTCCTGTTCTCATGAGCCATAGTGGAAAACCTCTAAACTAACTGGGAATTAGAGTACTTGGAAGTGCTTTTCCTCAGTAGAGGGGTAAAATTAGACCTTAGGTCTACACTAAATGCTGCTCTGGTCTATTTAGAAAATTTTAAAAGTGAGACTTGAAAAGCTCAAACTGATCCAAAGTATTTTAAGTATGTCCCAGAAAAAAAATTCAAGAATATTTACAAGAATACAAAAATATCCAATATTCAACACATAAAATCACAATGTCTGGTAGTTGATCAAGAATGATAAAGTATACTATTATAAAAGGCAAAAAAATAATAAAAGTAAGAAATATTCAACAATTAAAATCGATCCAGAAATACAAATGCAAGACTCTTCAAGAAGCTAGAGCAAGGGCCATCAAATACAGCCCAAGGGCCAAAACTGGCCAGAAGCCTATTTTTATTTTATTTTATTTTATTTTTTTTTTAAAGATTTATTTATTTATTTATCTTTAGAGGGGAAGGGTAGGAAAGAGGGAGAAGGAGAGAAATATCTATGTACGGTTGCCTCTCGTGTGTCCCCTGCCGGGAACTGGCCTGCAACCCAGGCATGTGCCCTGACTGGGAATCGAACCGCGATTCTCTGGTTCGCAGGCCCGCGCTCAATCCACTGAGCTACACCAGCCAGGAGTTTATTTTTATTTTTTATGGCCTATAAACTGAGAATGGTTATCACATTTTGAAAGGGTATTTTAACAAAAAGGAAGACAATAATGACTATGAAGCAGAGACCCTAAGTGACATGCAAAGCCTAAAATAATTACTATCTGCCTCTTTACTGACCCCTCAGCTATATAAGTGGCTGCATAATTAGAGACACTGAAGAAATTAAAAGAACCCAAATAAAACGTCTAGAGATTAAGCTACAATGAATGAGATTAAAAAGTACATGGATGGGATTAGCAATATTTTAAACACTGCAGAAGAAAGATGAGTGAAGTCAAAGACAAGGTAATACAAACTACCCAAAATGAAACATGAAGTAAAAAAAAAAGAAAGAAAGAAAGAAAGAAAAATGTTGAAAGAACATCAATAAGCTGTGTGACAACTTCAAAAATCCTAATATATCTCACTTTTCCAATAATTTGTCATTGCGAGAATAGGACTTTTCCTTCCTTGGAAAATTACTTATCTTGAAATTCAATTATTAGCCTCCTTCAGAGAGTTCTTGAAAAGGGGGAAGGGAAAATAAAATTCTTTACTTTATAAAAAAGAATGGTTAGTAATCTCCCACATCTGATGAAAACTAAACCACAGACCCAAGATGCTTAACCAATGTCAAGCACAAAAAAAAAAAAAGAAAAAGGAAAATCACATCATAGTAGTGATAGAACTAAGTTGGCTGTTAAGATTTCCTTCCTAATCCCTACTACCAACTCCACTGTATAAACAGCCTGCATAAACCTCAGAACTTTGAACGCAACGAATTTACTCACTGGATTAGGTTATACTATATGAAACTGTTGACCTTTACATGTAGGGGGATTGTCTGGGTGAGTCTGACCTAATCATATGAATCTTTTAAAGTCAGGGAGGTTTTCAGCTGCAAGGGAAAAAAAATCAGATTTAAAGCACATGAGGGCAGTGGGGTGGGGAAGAGCAATGGGGGAAAAATTGGGACAACTGTAATTGAATAATAAAAACACACACACACAAGGAATTCAATGCAGCAGTCTTTAGAAGCTAAGAATGACCGACAACATAGAAATGGGAACCTCAGTTCTGCAACTGCAAGAAAATGGATTTGACCACCAACCTGAACAAGCCTGGAAAGGAATCCTTCCCCAGTTTCCAGATAAGAGCTCAGCATGTCCAACAGCATGATTTTGCCCTTGAGAAACCCTGAACAGAGAACATAGTCAAGCCCACCCAAATCGAACCTCCAGAACTATGAGATAATAAATGGACATTTTAAGAATCACTAAATTTTTGGTAATTTCTTATACGATAACAGAAAGCTAATACAATGTCACATCATAATCAAACTGCCTAAACCAGTGATAAAGAGAAAACCTCAAAAATCAACCAGAAAATAAAAGATGTATTACAAAGAGAGAAAGATTAGAATGAGAGCATACTTTCTTATCAGAAACAGGACTTCTGGCCAAGATGGAGGCATAGGTGGACACACTGTGCCTCCTCTCACAACCAAAATTAAGGACAACAAATATTTAGAAACAAGAAAACAACCAGAACTTACAGAAAATTGAACTGTACAGAAGTCCAACAACCATTCATCCAGACCGGTAAGAGGGGCGGAGTCGCGGTAGGAAAAAGTGGAGGTGCGGACCCAGGAACGCAAGTAGCAGCGGCTCGCAGTTCCCAGGTGCACGGGCGGTGGCTGGCGGTCCTCAGGCCCACAGGCGGCAGCTGGCAGACCCCGGGCACAGGGGTGCAACTGTGCAGATCCCGTGAGGACGCACAAGGCAGCTGGCTGACCAGGTGGTCCCACATTCGCGCGCACAGACAGTCCAGGCAGAGGGGAAGTGGTGGAAGGGACTGAATCCAGGAGAGAGCGGAATAAGCTCCATTGTTCCCTCTCAGACCCGGCCCCCACAAACAGCATCACAACCCAGTGACTGGGCTGCCTCGCCCTGAGAAACACCTAAGGCTCCACCCCTCATATGTAATAGCTGAGACCAGACTAAAACCAAAACAAAACAAAACAAAAAACCCCACCAAAAATGGCTCAAACTGGAAAAAAATGAAAACCCCGGAGTCAATTCCTCTAAGCGACCAAGAGATAGCCAACCTATCAGATGCACAGTTCAAAACACTGGTCATCAAAATGCTCACAGAATTGGTTGATTTTGCTCATAAATTAGATGAGAAAATGCAGGCTACAATACGTGAAATGAAGGAAGACGCATGGGGAACTGATAGAGATGGAAGGAAAACTGGGACTCAAATCAATGGAGTGGACCAGAAGGAAGAAATTAACAACCAAACAGAAAACAAGAAAGAAACAAGAATTCAAAAAAATGAGGAGAGGCTTAGGAACCTCCGGGACATCGTTAAACGTCCCAACATCCAAATTATAGGGGTACCAGAAGGGGAAGAAGAAGAGCAACAAGTGGAAAACTTATTTGAACAAATAATAAAGGAGAACTTCTCCAATATGGCAAAGGAAATAGACTACCAGGACGTCCAGGAAGCTCAGAGAGTCCCAAAGAAGTTGGGCCCAAGGAGGAACACATCAAGGCACATCGTAATTACATTAGCCAAGATTCAAATGAAGCAGAGAATTCTAGAAGCAGCAAGGGATAAGGGGACAGTCACCGACAAAGGAGTTCCCATCAGACTGTCAGCTGATTTCTCAAAAGAGACCTTACAGGCAAGAAGGGGCTGCAAAGAAATATTTGAAATCTTGAAAAGCAGGGACCTATATCCAAAATTGCTCTTTCCAGTAAAGCTGTCATTTAGAATGGAAGGACAGATAAAGCGCTTCTCAGATAAGGTCAAGTTCAAGGAGTTCATCATCACCAAGCTCTTATTATATGAAATGTTAAAGGGACTTACCTAAGAAAAAGAAGATCAAAAATATGACAATGAAAAGACAGCAAAATCACAGCTATTAAGAACCACACCTAAAACAAAAGCAAACTAAGCAAACAGCTAGAACAGGAACAGAACCACAGAAATGGAGATCATATGGAGGATTAACAATGGGGGTGTGGTAGGAGGAGAGGGGGGGAAGGTACAGAGAATGAGTAGCATAGATAGTGGGTAGAAAATAGACAGGGGCAGGGTAAGAATAGTATGGGAAATGTAGAAGCTAAAGAACTTATGACACATGGACATGAACTAAAGGGGGGAATGTGGATGGGAGAGGGTGTGCAGGGTTGGGGGAATGATGGGGGAAAAACGGGACAACTGTAATAGCATAATCAATAAAATATATTAAAAAAAAAGAAAAGAAAAGAAACAATGTAAGCAAGAATACAGTCCTGGCCAGGTAGCTCAGTTGGTTAGAGCATCACCCCGATGTGCCTAGGTCTCGGATCTGATCCCCAGTCAGGGTGCGTACAAGAATCAAGCAATGGATACATAAATAAGTGGAACAACAAATCAATGTTTCTCCCTTTCAAATCGATAAATAAAAATTTTAAAAAGGAATACAATACAGCTACATCTGTAAGTGCTGGAGGAAAAATTGTCAACTTAGAATTCTGTATCAAGTGAAATATCTATCTTTCAAGAACAAAGACAAAATGAAGATGTTTTCAGACATACAAAGCTGAAAGAATGTATCACAAACAGATCTGTACTACAAAAAGTGAATACCAGATGGAAATCCAGATCTACAAAAAGGCATAAAGGGTACCAGACAGGTACACGAATATAAAAAACTGCTTTTTGTTATTATTTATATATCTTTAAAAGACTGCTGTCACAGGTAGGCTGCCACAGGAAGAAAAAGACTAATGTATTATGGGGCTTATAAGAGATGGAGAAATAGTCTACATTTACATGTTTGTTACTCATTTGTTTGTTCTGGTGGTAATAAGTACTGAAAAATATGACAAACAGATCAGCAAAAAGAATTAGAATTTTCATGTTTCCAATTGCTAGGCATGTATCAAGGGAAATTAGACTTTGTTAAAATGATTAGAAATTTAATTTGTGCTATATTGTTTCATTTCTCATGAAGTTTTTGGAATCTTCTTTGCTAAGATCTTTATTAGTGTAAAAAAGATTGTAAACTCACTTTTCGACTTTAAACTTATATTTGCTGTTATTTCTCAGTACCACCTCTTAAAAAGACAGTGAGTGGTTCAAGGTCCTGGTCCTGATGAATTGATGATATGCTTGACAGTGTAATAAGAAGCCTGTGGAATGTTTCAGAAAAAGGCTTTTTATTTGGGAGCATGTCCAGGTTTTAGCAACACTTCATCCTGTTCAAGTTGAGCTCATTAAAAAGATCCATACTCTGAAGTATTTTTCTGGATTCTTCTTTCGTTTTCTTGTCTTCATAATTGGATGGAATCAAACTGTATCACTAAACCGTTGAACTAAAGGATCCTCAGGTTCAGGGGACAAAGTAAAACCAAAGGAAAAGTAACATTTTTTTTTTTTTTCTGATTCTATTAGACTTTTTCCAAATTCTCAATCTTGAAAAAACTGCAGATGTCAATAATTACAATAACTGGTTTCTTCAGTTTCTATCAATTAATTAGAAACTACTCTAGATGTCTTAATATAGTGACTATGATAAATAGCTCCTCCTGATCTTGTTTGGTAGAATCCAATGGTACTGCACATGTGTTTGGAATTAAAGAATAGCTGAATAGCATAAATGAACATGGAAGTGATTTATTTAGCAAATATAATTTCCAAAGTAATGATAAGCCTTTTTATTTTATCCATACTCTGATCTCACGTCAGTTTTCAACATTACACTTGTCATTTTAAGCTAACATGTTAGGTAAAATGTATTAAGTAATGAACACTCTTCAAAGCGTTTCACATATATTAACTAATTTAATCCTCATAATAAAACTATGAGGTAACTGCTATTCTCCCAATTTTACAAATGAAACACTAGATCACAGAGTCAAGTCAAACTGCCAGCCTGGATTTGGAGGCCCTGCTCTAAACCAAACTGGTATGCTGCCTCCTCAACTTAACATGGACAAGCCTTTTCCTTTTCTCTTACTCCTCATCTTAATAAATGGTACTCTCACGCATCCATGTTGCCTTGGATGTCATTATGGAGTCTTTCTCCACTTCATCCCTTCCATTTAATGTCACCAGATCTTACATACATCAGTCGCTAAGTTATTCTTCACTGTCCCATTTTTCATATAGGTGGCCACTTTCTTAATTCAGGCTTGTAGCATTTCTCTCTTGAACTCCTACAGCAGCTCTGCTCTCTACTTTAAACTTGGCATTGCAACCAGGGCAATCCTTCTAAGTGAAAAAAATGCATAATTTACTCTATTTTTTAAGTCCCTTTCAGGCTCTTTTTCTTTTCTTCTTCTTCTTTTTTTTAAAAAAGATTTTATTTATTTTTAGAGAGGGGAAGAGAAACATCAATGCGTGGTTGCCTCTCACACACTCCCTACTGGAGACCTGGCCTGCAACCCTGGCATGTGCCCTAGACTGGGAATTGAACTGGCGAACCTTTGGTTTGCAGGTTCGCACTCAATCCACAGAGCCACACCAGCCAGGGCAATTTACTCTATTTTTAAGAAGAAATTATTCCCCATAGTATTGAGTCTAAAGCTCTTAGCATGATTTTCAAAGCCCTTTGTGTGTAAACTCAGTCTCTTTTCAGACCAACTTGCTGCCATTGTCCACTTACATCGTACATGCTAACAATACCAAAACACTTGTTTCCAGAAGGTCACCTACTGCTTCATGGTGCATCCTTTGCCTAAGATTCACCCCGCTGCCCTCTGCCTACCTGGCAAAATTCGATGCCCTCACATTCACCTCCAGTGAAAGCTTCTATGAATTCACTAGTCTGCCTTCTCTGAGCTGCCACAGCATCTTTGCAACATACCCCACTGCATCAGTTATTTCCATGGACGTGATGCGGAGCAGACGCACTACACTGAGTAACAGAAGAGCAGGGATAATATCCTTTTTGTAATTTTCCCCAGAACCTAACATGTAAGCATGGGGTTCAAGAAGGTGGGGTCACAGAAAACCTCAGATTCTGTACATTCACATTTTATAGGACTCAACTTTCTTAACTTCTCAAATGAAACATTATGTGCATCTTTTTATATTACCTTTCAAAACCAAATATTACACTTGGGTCAGTACTCTATTTTTTCTGAATAACACTCTATTGGCTATTTTAAAAACAGACCTACAAATATGAAAACAAACAGAAATCAACTTATTTAACACCAACAAAAAGCAAACCTGACTCTCTTACTCAAAATATCAAAGACACAGCTCTACCTGCTTAGCATCTTTCTTATTCTCCACTTTAAGGCAGCAACAGCATCCACCTTTCTTTTGGGAAATTCCTCCTTGACTCCTGCTGGCTCCCGAGGGGCTGACAATGAGGATACACAAGACAGTAGGCACAGTCAATAAGAGCCCCATAATCCCACCACTGGGAAAGAAGTTGGTTCAGAAATGAACTGGTGATCAAAGTCAGAAAACCAGAGTTAAGCCCAGGAGACTTTTTATGGCAGAACTTGTGGAGAAAACCCTCTTGACTTTTAGGATGAGGGTATGGGGAAGCAGGTATGTTTGGAGTTCCTGTCATACATTTTTCCCTGGCTATAGGAAAAAAGTCTATTTGGGAGTCAGGGATGAAAGTACCAAAGAAATAGAAAGGGGCAGTTAATGGGGGTAAAGGAGAGGGAGGAAGAGATAATGGGGAAGGGAAAGGGAAAAGACAGATGGAAAAAGAAAGAAAGAGATAAAGACAGAGAAAAAGTTCTGATAACATCATATGAACCTATCTATCCAGCTGGGTATACAGATAGCTTTACTCTAGGACATTCCAGTTAGAAAAGTCAATAAATTGCCTTATTTGGTAAAGCTTGCTTTGACTTTGATTTCTCTAACTTCCAAATGAATGAGTCCTGACTAATACAGAGCTCCATCTAATTTTTTTTTACATTATTACCTTTCCAAGAAAGTACAAAACCTATTTAACAGCACTTCTGTACATCATTTTATAATTTTAAATTCTGCTTCTCTTTTTAATGAAATTATAGGAGTAATTTAAGAAGGCAGGACAAATTTATCCAATGTGACATTTGGTCAGGGAAAAAACATAAAAGCATTTTATCTATAGTTCCATAGGGCTGTTAGGAATAACCTGTAATTAAGACTCTCAGGGAAAAGAGGAAGTTACTGTCTTCAATGCCACTTTCCCTGGTACTTTTCTACCTTGTATAAAAAAGATCCAAGTCAACAGAAGCCTCTACTAAACTAACATTCTATTAACACCTATGTTTTTTCCTGAGGTCTATATTACTATTCACAACTTATGACATCTGGTGGGATCATTATCTAAAGTGATATGGCATCAAATAGTTTACTTATGTACTTAACACACGGTATTTGTATGTACTATTCTCCAATTATTACTACTCCTCTGGAAGTACAAATTAAAACCACAATGAGAATCTCTACACACTAACAGAATGGTTAAAATATAAATAATGTACATTAAAATATAAATTATTCTCATATGTACAAGATCAACAATTAAAAGAAAAATTAAAAAATGTATATAAATTAAAGTGATTAAAATAGAAATTTTAAATACTGACAACACCAAATACTGGTGAGTATATAGAGTAACTAGTTCACACTAGATTGTTGATGGGAATATAAAATGTTACTCCATTTACAGTTATTCCATTTATAGGTTTGGTAGTTTTTTAGAAAACTAAACAGGCAACTACAATATGACACGGTAATTATATTGCTGGCCATTTATCCCAGAGAACTTATGTCCCCCCAAATTCATAACTTAAGCCTTAACCCCAGTGTGACTATATTTGGAGATAGTACCTGTAGGGAA
This sequence comes from Glossophaga mutica, assembly GCA_039655065.1. Lineage (NCBI taxonomy): Eukaryota > Metazoa > Chordata > Mammalia > Chiroptera > Phyllostomidae > Glossophaga > Glossophaga mutica. Next base: position 163,715,472 of record CM077306.1, read on the forward strand.
AAACTAAGGTTAAATGAGGTCATCTGGGTAAGGCCCTAAACCAATAAGGCCAGTGTCCTTTATAAAAAGAGGAGGTGAAACCAAACACCTTTATCTGCTCTTAAAGTGAAAAAAGGCCATGTTCGGCCATAGGGACGCAGTAGGAAAGCAGCTGCCCTCAAGTCAGAAAGAGTCCTCACCAGAAACCAAATCTGTCAGGACTTTGATCAGGGACTTTTAGCTTCCACTGTGAAAATATCAAATTTTCATTGTTTGAGCCACCCAGTCTGTGGTATTTTGTTATGACAGCCTGAGTGGACTTACACAATTCATACTATCCCCAACCTGTAAACAATACAGATGTCCTTCAACAGTGAAGTTAAACTCTGGTCATCCACATCATATGTGGTAAGCAGAACAATGATCCCCAATGATGTCTAGACACTACTCCTTGGAACCTGTAAATATATTAGGTTATGTGGCAAAGAGACATTACGGTTGCAGATGGAATTAACCTATTCAAAAACTCTTCTACTTCTATAATCTAAATAAAAATGAAACTTTATTTAGAATTAAGCAGGAAAAAATAAAAACCCTGGACTCGTTCATTATACAGACAACGAATGGCAGTGCTTTCACATAAAAAAAAATTTAGTACTAAATATAGAGAATGAAATAAATCTTCATGATAATAATGCTTATAATGACTGGTAAGGTTTAAAAAGAATTATGTATATAATTATTTAAGTGTTCAGGCTCTTATCCTTGGCTGCATTATAAAACACCTACAGAACTTCAAAAATCATCCTCAAAATATAGGTATCTTGGCCCCTTCTAATAAGTTATGACTAAATAAGGGCGAAACCATTTGGATTTTAAAAAAGTTCTACAGGTAATTCTAATGTACAGAATGAAACCCACTAATACAGGTTAGATCACAATTTTGGTCCACTATAAAAACTTATTGTAGAATACAACTTAAAATTATTATAGTAAAGAACTCTAATAAAGGCATAAAATGGAATACTGTATGGTAAATAATGCTAAATATGTATATACACTGACATAGAAAAACGTTATGTAAGTATGTATACAAACACAAAAATAATACATATTATTTAATTCATTTTTGTAAACCAAATGCACACACACACACATATACAGACAGGATGGAGTAAATCTTGGTTGGCTGTGGTTATACTTTATGCTGCCCTTTTTGTTTGCCTATATCATTTGATATTTCTGAATGACTATATATGACTCAAAAATAAAGCAACTTCACTTTCCTGAAAGAAAAGATTAACTTTAAATCATATATACACTTTAACTAAACTAAAATATTTTATTTTGAGATAAAGCAAGTATGGCAAGATTTTAACAAATGGTAAATTGAGACAAAGGGTATGTGGATAATGCCATACTTTTCCATAAGCCTGAAATTATTTAAAATTTAAAAGTTGAAGAAAAATAAATAAAAGAAAATAATTTAGAATTTAGCTCTCTCTTCCTCAAATAATATTTTATTTTATTGTAGGCTGACCATTTGATATATTAATACAATATCATAACATAAAACATATTTTATGTTTACGATACATACAACCTTTAAAACATTTTACTTGAGTCAGTTTATATAGGTTAAGCCAAATATTACTGAAATAACCAAAATATACATGAAGTTACAGAATTATATACACAGAAATGTACATATGTATGTGCATATACATAAAGAAATGTATGTATGCATGTTTTTTAAAAAAATTTTTTAAATATAAGTTCCCCTACTATACATCTTTAGTCACCAACCACGTCTCTTTATTATCTAAATAATTTTAGAAAAATTATTTAAAAATAAATTTTCTAATACAAATCCATTCATAAACATAGCAAGCACAAAAACATCAACTCTACAAAATGATCATCTCACCTCATCTAAGTCTTGGATATAAACTGGTTTTTCCTCAAAGCCAATTGGCATTGGCTCACTGTGTGGAATCTTCACTTCTTCATACATCTTGTTATTCTCTCTTTGGATTCCTTCTGGTAAAATCATCTATTAAAATTAAAATCCAACAATAATTTAAAAAATGCTCTATGATATTCTTTAGTTAGTGAGAGGGAAGGGGGACACTACTGGCTTTACCACATAGCACTAAAAATTAAATTTAGCTAATCTAAAGGAAAGGAAGCCTAAACAAACAAACAAAAACCCTACAAACACACAAAGCATTCATGGATCAGGTGTCTCATATAACAAATTAACCACACTATGTTGATGAATATTGAACTATGCATTAATTAGATGGTATTCTGGATGACAAATCTACTCAAAAAGGTAGGAAAAATATGCAGTATGTGATGTAAAGTTCAGTCAAAAGGCAACGAACCTGCTAAAATTCAAAAATACAAGCTGCATGTGTAATGAAAGAGACCAAGTATATTTTAAATACCTGCTATGTGCCAAAAACTTCACATACACTGCATTATTTCATTTTTCCCAGTATTTTAAAATACAATTTAGTACAGTATAGTCAACTACTACTAAAGTAACAAAGGAAACTGGGAAAATTTATGTGTCATTTCCTCACAATAGATGTATTATCCAAAAGTGATCATACACCAATTTCATACCTTTGCACCAGCAATGAATGCTGATGTTCTCATGGCCTCAGCCTGGGAATCATACACATGGGGATAACGTATTTTTTCGAAGTCCATGTCCCTCTGCCTGCTCAGAATAGGAACACTTCTAGCATTCAGGAGTGCCTGCTCTCTGTAAAAACAAAAGCAACAGGCAGCATCTGAAATTTCTGTCTTGCAATGAAAAGCACACTAAAAAAGGTCACCATAACTATTTGAGGTAGCTTTTTATTATAAAAGAGAGTAAATAAAACTATACAGAGGAAGATATTAGCAATCCTGAAATGTTCTGTGTAACCACACAGAAGTCAACACATTTTTAGGTAACACCACGTTTATAATTTTGTTTGTCACAATCCAAAGATGTTTATAAATTCCTTTTTAAACATGGGTCTCGATATTTAAAAACCAAGTGTATTAAGGCTTTCACTTAATTTTCCTCTTTTCTACTTGTAAATAATAGCATGGGAAAAAGTATTCATTATGCTAGAAAAAAACAAAAACTCAAATTTGTGTAGGCTTTATAAATATTCATCTAATGAATATTTATGATGTATGTGTGCATAGCACCTACAATAGCTTTCTTATCCCAGAAAATGAGGTTTTCATACAACAAAATTCTATTCTTGTAAGAAAATGTGACTGGAAGAATAATATAAATTATTAAAACTAAACTAAAAAAAAAACGGTAATGATACAAAAAGGAGCAATTACAACACAAGTATTTTTTCAGCTACTGGCTTCTATTACCTTTGCATCCGCAGTTCCTTAGGATCAAAGTACGTAAGTCCTTCTGAAACTTCACCATCTTCTCCAGCCTTTTTCTCTCGCCTAGCATTTCTTTTTTCTTCTCGGCGATGTTGTTTCATCAATTGTTTTTCTTGTTCAGACTGAATAGTGACTTGGCAACAATAATTGGGTTTAGCATTTTCTCCTAAACTTTTCTTGCAATTGTCTACAAAGTAAATTTAGAACATCATGTTTTATATATTAAACCTTTATTAAAACCTCACCAAAACATAAGGTAACGCAATGCTCTAACAACTCATTTTTTAAAAACTGGAGCATTAATTTGTATATTTTAAGGAGTCTTTTAAATTCACAGTAGCTAAATGATACTAAATAGTGGCTTAAGAAAAGTCAGCAGATACTTTCTTCCTATAGACTAAACAATTTTACATTAGAAATTCTTACATGTAACATCAGAAACTAAATATTTGACATCATAATTTTGAAATTATTTATATAATTTCAATAAATACAATTTTCAGTACTAATTAGCATTTAGTAAACAATAATAAAATAAAGATATTCTTTACATAGTAAATACAACTGTCCCCAATGTAATAGCCTTTACTGTGCTAAGTTATACATATGTTACTACTTATTTATATATGAAAGAAAATTTGTTAGCATTAGCTTAGGGTGTAGTAAGAACATGACCAAGGCAAATTAAAAAAAAAAAGGTATGGTCCACCATTTCATGGAAATACAGGTTCAAAAAAAATGGAAAAAGGCCAAACCACCAAGAGGAACCAGGTCAATCAAAGCTCAATGTTTGCAAGCTACAATTTAAATCTGTGGTTTGGTGAACTCAGGAAAATTTTTCTTCCAACAGGATTACCTTCCGTGCTTAATTAAATCTTTCCAAGTAGTAGTGTCTTGGCTCACTGCAGCCCTAAAGGAATTGATAGGACTGTCTTTGAAAGCAATCCACATTAATACACATTACTGTATTGAGGACCTACTAGGTTCCAGGAACTGCTACTGAGCTAGGAAGACAATGAAGAATGAGACTTTGTTCATATTCTGAAGTAGCACAGTGCAAGTTATCAAATTCCCAGATCTAATACAGAACAAGGAAGGACTTAAGCATAGCATCAAGATAGGAAATTAGCTTTCTAAATTCATTTTAAGTTGAATCTTCACAATTCGCAGACATTTATCACTATCTCATTACATGATTTTGAATAAGTCATTTAGACTCTCAATCACATGAAATAAGTCCTCTGTATAATGACTTTTATAAGTCTCAAAAAGTAAAGCAAGAAATAAAGACTTACTACATCTCAAAATTATAAAATAAGATAATCCCATCTACATTAAGACTACTTACACTTTGCTGCTATGAAAAAAATGTCTTACATATCTTACTTTCTACGTAAGTTTTATAAAACCATTACAATGATTGACTTTATAACGTACTTTGCTTTAGAAAAATAATGCAGCATACTAACAGTTTCCACATGCACTCTGAACTATAAGTTAAACTGCATAGTCACACTATTAGATATTAAGAGATTTTTAAAATGTAACTAAATGCCATGTACTTATTGAAAATGAATGTTAAAGATTTTGTGGGTGAAACTAAATACTTTTGGGGACATACTAAATACTACATTAATGTTATTAATATTTTAAACAAATGTGATAGTAACAAAATCCTATTATACACACTTGTGATCATCCAAATAAGGAAATTAAAAGAAGAAAACATGTCTACCTCAAGAAGAACACAGCTATAAAGCCACAATCAGAATACAAAGGAAATATGTCCTGTGAGTCTAAACATAATAGGTAATTAAAAAAATCAAGTTGTAGAGCAGGAACTGCTTAAATGTATGGTTCTCCTTGATGGGTTCAGCAATTGTAAAGACTGACAAGTTGAAATGAAATGAATAAGCTTAACAGCAATTTTAACATAAAATTTTACCAAAGTACAATGTAGAAGCTTGGATCCTTTTAGAATGCAATTACAATGAATAAAAGTCTTGTATAATTACTTAAACCACTTTTACTTGACAGCATGAACTAGCTTAATTTTTATTTTATAATATAACGTGTACTAAACATACTCCACATCAGTGCTGAAAATAGAATTCAATTACAACTATCCTCAAATTAACAGTCAGTATGCTATACCCACCAACTTCTTCCCTACCTTACATTTCGGGCTTATAAGAACAGAGATAAAGTAGGGCGATGTATATCTGGATAAAGAAGATTCAAAGAAAATCATTATGAAAGATAGAAAATGCTACACGGCAAGGATCAATTGCTCTCTAAGACCATGATGTGGGGCGCTAAAGAGAAGGATGGAATGTGTTGTCATACGAAGGTAGCTTAATAAAAAAATACAAATAGAATTTGGTAGTTTTGAGAGATTTTGAAGGCTTATTAACATAAAACTGTATCAAAGATGGAAATGGATGAGAACAATGATAAAGTAACAAGAATCCAAAGAAACCTTCAAGAGCACTGCATCCCCCCAAAAATAATTTTTTAAGGAGAATCATGTTTAATGTATATACAGAGAAAACTCTACTTAAAAAACAAAACAAAGAAACTTAAACTATGTGGGTTGTCAACTTCTTTTCCACAGTGCTTAGAAAAAGCTAAAAGTCTATTTGTTTAAATGCCCTTGATTTTCTATAGTATAATTATTATTCTTCATAGCAACATTAAAAATGATCGAGCATAAACTAAAGAGTAAAAGCGTTCTGAGAAGAGTAGCAAATATTTCAGGGTAGACCAATGGGTTAAAAGGTACGGTTGCTTCTAAAAAGTAGAATAAGTGGAAACAGGGGAGGGAGGTGGGGAGGGCCTGGGTGTTGGGCTGGGGTGGGGGGGAAATGGCAGAGAAATCTGTACTTGAACAACAACAACAAAATTAATTTAAAAAAATAAAGTTCCTAAATTTTCATGCTTAAAATATAAAATTGTTCAATTTTTAATTGTCCATGTTAGACCCCTGGTGGTTTTGAAGTAATATAAGGGAAAATTAAAAAAATATCTCTGATATAAAGATGCAAGATCTAAACAAAGTCCTGATTGTATAAACCACTTTGGGAGACAGCAGAAGTGGAGAATTTTTTGCATGCTGCCCTTCCCAGGATCTTTAAAAAAAAAAAAAAATAGAATAAGATTTCTGTAAAAATGTTATACAAACATTAATATAAGGAAAATGAAAAACAACACTAATTCACCATCTACACCGCAGGGGTGTCCAACCTTTTGGCATCTCTGGGCCACAACGGAAGAAGAAGAGTTCTCTCAGGCCACACATTAAATACACAAACACTAACGAAAACTGATGAGCAAAAAAAAGGTTCGTGCATAATTTTTGTGATATCCGCCACCACAGATAAGCAAAAAAGTCCTCACACAGTAACTCTAACTATGCAGCAGCCCTTTCAATCATCTTTTAAAATCACTGAGCAGGTCCCAAGTTTATGATCGCTAATATAGAAAATGTACACATCTAAGTACATATCTAAGTAATAAAAAGTAGTAATAAAACTAAAAAAATGTACATATCTAAGTAATAAAACCAAGTAATATTTTAAGTGAATGTACAATTTTGCGTTGGGCTGCATTCATAGCCATCCTGGGCCACATGTTGGCCCCACGGGTTGCGGTTGGACCTCCCCTGATTTACGGTTTCCTAACAGTATGTGAGCTGGACTGATTTTGAAAGTTTTGTTAATAAATCACACTATTAAAAGTTAAGTCCACCAGAAACTAACATAGTGCTGAATGCCAACTGTAATTGAAAAATAAAAAAAATAAAAGTTGGATGAATTTTAAAAAGGTGAAATCAAGTAGCTCTATATTGACAGAAGGCTGAAAAAATGAACACCAAATTTTTAGAATTTATATCACAAGATTAGATATTTAAACTCATTCCTTTTCACCTGGCAGATACCCATTTTAAATCCTCCTAAACTCCACTGGCTTACTGCAATAAGCAAGGTGGTTTATAAGTTTTCAATACACTTAAAAAACCAAAGACCTGTAGATTCAAAGTCGCTAATTTCAGTTCTTCAAAGTTTCTACAAATCACAAAACAACTTAAGGCAACCATCAGAAATCAAAAGTATGAGATAAAAGAAAACAGTAAGAATTTTTTTGCGTAAATCCAGGCTGTTTTTATAGTTTCCTTTTAGTGCCATAGTCATAAATGTAAGAAAAAGGTGGCAAATATAGAAGGATAAATGTTGATGAGTTTGAAGAAGGATATTTAATTTCGTATGTTCATACACTAAAAAAGAAAATCCAAACTGTTTTAAGGCTGTCAAAAAACATGCAGATGAAGGTAAGAAATTCAGTGTTTCTATTTATCATTTAAAACCTGATTTGGCATCACTTGTGCCATAGTAAGTCAAACTTTTTTATAATTTTGGCTTCCTACACAACTCTCCCTGATTCTTCTGGATTTTAAAATACATGTAATATATGACAATATAAATGTTCAATTTGGTAAGTGTGGTAATTATACTGAAGTTAAGTGGGAGATTGTTGCTGTTCTTGCATAGATACTAAAGATTTTACCTTGAATTATTAGGATACCTGCAACTTCCAGTCATGGTTCAGCAGAAATTTAAACGCAGGTATACTTGTGTGCATGTGTGCATGAGCACACACATGTGCAGAGAATTATTACCAGAAAAGAGGAAGGGGGGAGGGAAAGCAAAACATTAATGGCTTGTAAATCTACATGAAAGGCATGTTCATTGAACAGTCCTTGTACTTTTAAACAGGTTTGAAAGTTTTCAAAATAAATAGTTGGAAAGCAATTCTAATGCTACTTGGCCCACAGTAACTACTATACATACGTGCTTTAAAAAAATTTTTGTCTATTCAAATTATCTACTTATAAAGAATGCCACACCAAAACATAGACAGAATCTTTGCCATTCCACCATTTTTTAGGGCACTGATATTGGTTTAATAATCCTCCATATCTAAAATCTACTTTAAAAGAATGGTAGATTATATAATATACCAATTGATATTAAGAGTATAATTATATTAAAAACATTTGCTAATCAATAAATTTTTCCTTTAAATTAGAAATACCACTATATACTTTCTTACCTTGAAGAGCCTGCAACTTATGATCATTTGAAGAATTAAGAAATCTGTCCACAATTGTAATTCTATTCTGGAGGAGTTTCTCAATAAGTTCAAATCCATCAGGTCCCAGCAGCTCAAACAGCTTATAAGAGAGTGAAAATCAAAATGTGTTACTTCAAAATTAACTTTTTCAAGTTATTAACACCCTATTCAACAGAGGTGGGACACCAAACTAATACAGAAGTACACCCAAATTGCTTAGAAAACAAATAATTTTACAAAGTAACCTAAAAACTAAAAGTAACTTTTCACAATGTTAAGGAACTTTTGACTTCATAAAGGCTACCTGCAACTATATAATTAAAGAGCATGACAATTTTTAAGTTATTTTATATATAAACCTCTAAATCACAGAATATCAAATTTTTACATGTTTTTTCATGACATAACCAAATAAAATTCTAAAATTAATTTGCTTTTTTAACATATTATTCTGGTTTTCCCAAATAGAGTACTATTTTTCTTACAACTTACTACATACAGTTATCATTTTAGCATTAAAGAACTATTAGAATGCACCAATGAGTCACATGCAACAAATTTTAATGCTTAATAATTATTTTTGTTTTGTTAATTATTTTATTAATAATTAATTTTTGTTTATTAAATCTGAAGTCTAAAACACAGTATTGCAAGTGCTTTATGTTACTTTATAAAGTTTCCATGTATATCCTACCCAACTATGCAGAGCAGTTGTCAAAGATTAAGTTGATTCCAGAATGAGAATGAGTTTTACTATTAAGAGACTTTCAATTACAAAACTGTGTGAAATAATTGTTCCAGAAAGCCTTTAAATTTCCTTAATAGTTTTTTTCCTCCTGTCCAGAAATGTTACTCTAATTTTGCATGTGAAAATTTTATATTAACCAAATTCTAACTGTTCTCAGAGATTCCACACAAAATCAGAATTAAAAGTAGAAATTTATATTGAGTATCTATGAGACATTAAATATTTAATAAATAATTTATCCTTGCTGCTAGTTTTACTGACATTATCTACACACAAGGCCACCCTTCTTCCACCAAGACTTCAATCATGGAACAGCACTTCTTGAGCAGAGCATCACAGAAAAACACTGGGCCCCAATCACTCTCACCCTGGCTCACAAACCCAGGCAAGCCAAGAACTTAGGCTATGGCCTCCCCCTTCCATCAAGTATTCAGCTCCTAAAGCAAAGCTGTCACTTGCAGAGAAGCTTTCTATTGTCTACACCTTTACCTACAGAGTTCTGCCTCAGAGATCTTGCCTAGGGGAGAACCATGCCATAAAAGAACAGGGAGATGTCTAAAACAGAAAGCAGATTAGTGGTTGCTTAGGGATGGGGTGGGAGGAGGTTGGGGAATAATTGCTAAAAATTTATCATTTCTTTTTGAGGAGATAAAAATGCTCTAAAACTGACTTTGGTGATGCTTGTACTTATCTGGATTATACAGGGGACAAAAGTAGATTTATAGTTGTTTATGTGGAAAATAATAACTAATAAATAATGATATAAGAATAAACTCTGTTTCATGTACTCACAACTGTAAACCTACTTTTGGCATACCCTGTACATCAATAAAGCTATTTTTTAAATTATGAACCAAAATGACTTAAAATATGAAAAATAACAAAAAATCACTGTGTTGAAAGATAAAGATTAAATATACTTTTCCCAATAGGCATTTCAACTGAGTGTTTTGAATTGCTCACTGTTAGTCAGACATAAGCCCTGTGCTTAATGTTAAGGGTGATATTAAAAACCAGCAAACTCAAAATAAATAATTGCAATATATACCTACACAGTTACTGCATTTTGTCACGTGTAATGCGCTCTTCTGTATAATGTGCACCCACACTTCAGCACTGCCCATGTATAATGTGCAACTTTATTTTTCTCTCAAAGATTTGGGCATAAAAGTGCACATCATACATGGAAAAATACAGTACTTCCCCTCACAAACACTCCAAACAAACAACAGGAAATGCTCTCTGCAAGCAACATGCAACATCCTTTTTATCTAATCAATTCTCAAAGAATGTGAATTCTTAAACTGAGACCATTTCTTCCTAAGAAAATAATTTCTCATGGCAGGGTTACCCTTATATATATTCTTTGCTACTCAAGGTTACTAACACTATTAACTCAATGTTCACACCTAATAAATTAGAGATTCTAGGTAAAAATTTTGTCCATACCATAATTTTAAGAAACAGCAGTATATTTGGAAGATAACTTCTAATGTAACATCACAAGCACAAGATCATAGCACAAAGAGCACAGTATTTCTTAAAAATAACACACCTAAGACCTAGCAATGGGAGAAGGAAGCTCATTTGCTCTGAATAGCAGAACTTCCATAACTGCAAGACAAAGAATCCCCAGCAGAATTCTGAGATCAGCTGCTATCAGATTTAAAGCTATCCTAAAATTATGCTTTCCCTAACATTTGCCATTTTTACGCACGATGAGAGCAGGTGCAGCTCTCGTTCGAGATCTGCACTACACACTCATTTGGCAGTGAGAGTGACTGGAAAGGTGCAGGGTCTGCATCACTGCTCCGTGCACTGAAGCAAGTTCCAGCGCTGCTCTCAAACTGAAAACAGGGGGAGGGAAATGTTGTCTGTGGGTACAGAAACTGACATCAACTACAGAGTTTTAAAGAAAAAACAAGAATGCAGGTCACAAACAATAAAAAGGCGAATTTCACTGTCCTGGCTATAAATTAAGGATATGAGATTTAAAGGAGGCATAATTAGGAATAGACAGGTAACATCTTTTCCTGGTAGATGTTGTTAGAACCATTATCACCTATTAGGGTACTCTAAATAGACAAAGTTTCTTAGAATTCCTATTGTTATTATAAGCACTTATCCATTAAATTAAATAATAAAAGTAATTCTTCATCAAATTAAAATGATGAATGGAAACAGTCAAAAAGTTAACCAACAAACATTAGTTCGGAACATGCGCAGAGTAACTTTAAAAGCATTATGTCACTGCTTCTGACAATACTTTTACAGATGAATGTAGTTTGTGAATCTCTCAGCAATGGTAATCCCCACTTTCCACTGTATTCTGAATTAATGTAATTTTTATTCCAGTAGGAAAAATGCTTTACTGGATGCTATCAAATGAATACAAAATGTAAAGTAATGATAAACCTTTAAATAATATAACAGGGGGAATGATACTATAAATCCTATAAAATGGTTTAATAAAAGAGATATAATGGGCCTAAATAAGAACTATAAAGCTATTCTCAAAGTGGAATATGTAAAGATATGCTGAGAGTTTGTGAAACCACAGAATAAGTAAATAAAAAACAGACTTGGATTTTGTGTTTGCTCAAGTGCTTACAGGCAAAACCTTTTAAAGTAAAACACAACTCTGTTCATGTTAATGTCCTGTTTGAATCCTACTGCCAAGGTTAGTCAAAAAAGGCTGAAAAAAGTATTTTATCACTAAAACAGTCTTTAAAGCAAATGAAATTTCAGTAATTATAAAAAGTTTGTGAGTTGTATTGTTGTTTCCATCTAGTTAATGTTAAAAGAATTCACTGGAAGTCAAAAATAAGTGTATCTGGAGTTCCAAAAAGACCTCTTTGAAAGGAGAGACCAACTATTCTCCATAGCAAATGGTCAGTGGGCACTTTGCAAAATAGCTGGCGATGCACAGCAGGCACAATACCTTGATGGAAGCAAGGTGCCCTTTTGGATAACAATATGGCTAGGTAGATTATGGGAGTGATTTCAATATGGAAATCAGCCACTAAAAGTGTTCTTCAAGGATTGGCCATGGCTTTGTCCTATTCAAAATTTATCAATGATATATAAACCAGAAGACATTAAATCAAATTTGTTAAAGTGTTAATATGGTACCTGGGAGAACCAAGATCTTAAGATTTTCCAAATAGTCCGGTATAAGCTGGCCAGACCTAAGGAGAAGTAACAGATAAATATAAAAAACCCTACAGCTGGGTTTAAAAAACTCATGTGTACAAAATGGGGAAACCTGGTCCCACAAAGAAATTCCTAAGGAAAATCCTAAAAAGGTAGAGGGTTGGTTATTTGCAGGCTCAGTATGAATAAAAAATGCAATGAAGGCTAGGAAAAAACTTCATGTATTAACTAACAATAACAAAATATCTCAAACACTCCCTTCGGCATCTCAAAGGATACTACATTGACTGAACCAGATGTAAAGTGCTGAGTTCAATTCTAATATATAATTTTAAGAAGGTTACAATAAAAAAGAGGAGATCGTGAAAAACAAAGTAAAATATCTATGTGAACATTTTCAATAGTACATCCATTATCATCTATCATTATCCATTGTTACAAGGGTACTTATTCATAGATTTGATACATTCTGGCCCCATCTTCCTTGATTTTCCTCCATGCATCATTCCACACTGCTACACCCTCATTATCCTTCTTGAAACACACTTTTCCTTGCTTTCCTGGACACATCTCTCTTTTCATATGTCTCTACCACTATGGCCGCTGCCATCTTCCTGTCCCCTCTTCAGGCTCACTTTGACTATTAAATGTTGGAGTTCCTTAAGGCTTAATCCTAGGCCTTCTCTTCTTACTTTCACTCCACATTCTCTCCTTAACTGTTTACACCCAAGTCCTTAGCTTCCATTAGCAAGCATATGCTGAAAAGTCTTAAATATAAACATCCTTCCCAGAACTCTGAGCTCCCTGTACCTAAATGCCCAGTTATCATCTCCACTTGGAGGTCTCCATACCTCTCACAATTCTACACAACCAAAACTATCTTATGGTTTTCTACCCTCTTCACTGCTTTCTGAATGGTCTTTATTTCCATGAATGGCACTGTCTTTCTTCCAGTTATACAAGTCAAAAGCCTAAAATGCATCTTTAACACCTCCTTACCCCATAGTACCCAACCTCACCCCACCCCTCATCCAATCCATCATCAAATCCTCTTGTCTCAACTACTAAACAGATTTCAAGTCTTTCTGCTTGTCTATTTTAAGTTCCCAAATCACTCAAGGGGCTTCCTGCACTTTTATCCAAACACACTTAAATCTGTTCTTACATAGCAAGTGGAGTGAATTTTATTAAATGCAAGTCTGATTAAGGTATAATACCTCTCCTCTATCCCATGCCAATAAAACTTCCAAAGGCTTTCCATTGTTCTAAAGATGAAGTATTGAATTGAACTGAATAAAGAACCAGAACCTCAGAATACCACAAGGTATTAAACTAAGATTCAAAAATATTGAAGTAGATTCCATCGCATTGCTCACTAGAAAGAATTTTAATACCATTAATAAATTTAAATATTTTTAAAACAGCATTCTTTTAATTCTCCATTCTATGTATGTTTATAATAAACATAAGTTACAATAATATATATGACTATAATTTAAAATTGAATAACTATATATATATATATATATCAAGGATGCATTATCAAAAATGATTAGAAGGTAGGATGAAAAAAGCCTGGAGATCAATGCTTTGAAACTATCATTCTGTTACGAAAGCTTTCCCACAATTTAACAGTTTTCTGACCTGGGTATGTCTTATGATCAATATCTATATTTATGTAATAATATTTTTTTCTGAAAATGTAATTAAATAGTGTTTCTGGAAATTGCTAGTGCTTTACAGAATTTAAAGAAATACAGTTTATGCATAATCCACTGATATTTTCAGGGGATTATTGCTGCTCATATTTTCAAACCTTCTTTTGTATAGCTGCATTTTACATCAGCAACCCAGTCATTACTTCACATTACCCCATGTCAGTCAACTCAATAATTTAACACATTTATGAATACATAATATAGCAATTCAGGTTACGAGTACAGTCACCTAGCGCTCAAGTTGTACGCCTAAAGCCCACTAGGCTTTAGGACCTTAGGCAACCTTGCTGAGCCCCCACTTCCTCATTCGTATAGGGGAAATAAGAGGACTTTTGCAGGGCTGTGTTAAGAACTAACCAATGTATGTAAATGTATTTGACAGTGTGCCTTGCATATAAGCAATTAACTTTAGGTGTTTAGCATTATTAAAATAAATCATAAAAAAGGAAGTTAGAAAAGTAAACAAAAGGATCTGTATCATGATAATAATGATAGCAATACCTAATACTTGTACACTACTTATTTCCGAGGCAAGGTATTAACTACTTCACATATAAAGCATATATTTTTACATTGTCTTGATCTGAAGAAATACTAAGTAAATCTTTGCTAACTATACATAATACTGATGCATCTATCATTTAAAAGCAATCATGATAAAGAGTAATTCAAAGAAAACAATACGAACATGACTAATAATCACCTATCACTTGTGTTAGGAAAATGAACATGTAACAAATATTAACATAAATATCAGATATGCATATTTACTTCAGCTTTTTTTTCAAGGATGTGTGCTCACAACTGTAATATGTACGTGGTTATACTTTGACTCCAAATTCTGGTGGTAGATTATTCTTGGTTCAATGGTGAAATTAAATAAAATATATTCTGGTGCTCATAGGTTTAAAACAACTGCCCTGACTAAAACTCAATTCACTGGTTAGATGGCAGCTTCCTAGTTAACCTTGTGGCCCACCACCACTATGTCTGCACTGCAATCTGTTACATACTAGAACCTAATGATTCTCCTCATAATCAGCTTTCACATACAGCTTCTCAAGAAATGACAATGGGGTCAACTAAACTCAGTGTGGAGGGGACCTCAGCGGACATCTAAACAAAGTTCCCATGAAAGCTGTAACGGGAGGGTAGAATAATAGCACGTTGAAAACTTAGGCCTGGAGTCAAATAGAACTAGATTTAGTTATCGACTCCTAATTATAACTGTCTTATTTACTCATTAATTTTAGAGAGGGAGAGAGAAAGAAAGAGAGAGAAACATCGATTTGTTGTTCCATTTGCTTAGGCATTCATTGGTTGATTCTTCTATGTGCCCTGAGTAAGGATCAAACCTACAACCTTGGCATATTGGGATGGTACTCTAACCAAATAAGCTATATATGACTCCAAGCAACTTCTTAAGTAATCTGAGTCTCAGCTTTCTTGTCTATTAAAAGAAATTACCATGATGTCTGACAAGTACTCAATAAATACTTACTGCTGTTATTGACAATTTTTTCCTGGCTAATAAACATCCAATATACTTCTGCCAGCAGGAAATCTTACAAGGCAACTCATGTCACTGCTAGAGAATTTTGCCAATTGTCAAAAATATCCTTCCTCATATTAAGCCCAATCAAATTCACTAGTTTTCACCTATCGCTCCATTGTGCCCTGTGGGGTTACAAAGAGTGACCTTAGTAATATTTCTACAAGACAGCCTTTCAAATATTTGAAGATAAGGTCAAGTACAAGCCACACTTCACTCTTAAGTTCTTTTTCCCCCCAGGTCAATATACATAAATTCCTTACTATTAGTCATATAACTTGATTTCTAGATGATTCTCCACCAGGGTTCCTTTAGAAGCTTTTTACTGAGCCTCTTTAAAAAATGGCATCCAAAACTAAACATAATATTTTATTTATTTATTTTTAAGCCTCACCTGAAGGTATAGGTATGTTTATTGATTTTAGAGAAAGAGGAAGGAGTGGGGAAAGAGGGTTGGGGGAAGAAAGAAAGAGAGAGACAGGGAAAGATCAATGTGAGAGAGAAACATTGATAGATTGCCTCTTGTACCCGCCCAACCAGGGACTGTACCTGTAACCTTTTGGTTAAAAAATATTATAATATTTTAAATGTAATTTGATCAGGGCAGATCACAGAAACTAAAACAACTCTGGACTAGATGGGAAACTTTTCTGAACATAGCATGAATGGTAACATTACATTGTTGGTTCAGACTTGGTGTAACCAAGTAAAAGCATTTGGTTTTAGGTTTTCCCCACAGGAATTCCAAGTCCAAGATTCCCATATCCTGTCCTTTATATAAATTTTAAGCCCAAAATTTCAAATGAAGCCTTTATAAATCACTTTCATAATTACTGCCTTTCTGTTTCTTCTTTTTAGTTTTTGAAGAACTTTCTAAATCCAAATTCTAGAGCCTATTACATCACTAAACGTTATAATATGCATCAATGTTCAATCTGTCCTAACACAAGTTCAATAACCATGTCTTCCTGCAAATCATTGATTAAAGTACTGAGGGCAGGACAAAGGTAACAAATTGCAGGATAAAAAAATGAAGACATGACCCCCAAAAGGCAACAGACCAATGCTTAAGGTTTTTCAATCAACTATTAACTCCGTCTTAGTCATCAGCAGTTCTCTATCTTGTTCGCTAATTTAAATACTTCCTTGCCTACACTATAGCCACTAGCCACACATGATGCTATTTATGTTCTTAGTAAATGCAATTAAGCAAAATTTAAAATTCAATTCCTCAGTTATATTAGCCTCTCTTGAAAGGCTTCAAGAGATCAACAGCCACATGTGGCTAGTGGCTATCATGTTGTAGTGCAAACAATATTGCAATCATTGCAGAAAGACAGCACTGCACTGTGAGATATTTTGTTTCTACTCTAAAATGCTCTGCTGAGTTCTAGATATGTTTATAAAGTATAATTTATGTCTAGTTGTATCATTCTATCAAATTAGATTATTTTAAAACCCTTAATTGTATATTATAGTTTATTCTTAGTGTTGGACATTCTATAAGTTTTGGCAAATATAAGACTATCACTGTACCCATCATTATAGTATTGCACAGAATAGATTCACTGCCCTAAAAATGTCCTGCACGCCACCAATTCATCCCTTTCTCTTTCTCTCCAGCCCCCAGCAACCACTGATCAATTTTTTTACTGTTTCATAGTTTTGTCTTTTCTAGAATGTCAAATAGTTGGACTTGTACAGTAATGACACCTTTTCAGTTTGGCTTCTTCCACTTAGCAATATGCATTTAGGTTTCCTACAAGTGACTTGATGGCTCATCTTGTTTTATCGCTGCATAGTATTTCATGATATGGACATACCACAATTTGTTTATCCATTCCCATACTGACAGATACCTGGATTGCTTCAAAGTCTGGGCAACTGTGTCCTCATTTTTAAAAACTTAATTCTGTTGTTTACATATATTATCATATCAATAAAAATTGGAACAAGTCCTAATCGACATGCTGAAAAAATATTACTAAGTTGTACACTTCTCATTTTTCCTTATTTTTTCTTTTCTAACCTTTCTACAATAACACATATTCCTTAAACAGAAAAATATTTTATTTTTAAATAATACAAAACAGATTCTGATTTACCAATTTTTTCACATTTTGTCTAAGTACATAAAAGCATTACTAACTTAAAAGTACAAGGACCGATGATCAACAATTAAACTTTATTTCCTCTATCAAATCTTATTTTTCATAAGAAAGGGCTCATTTTATCAAACACAATTTAACCACATGGAAATTACTCTGACATATAGCATTTTCTAAAGCACCTTATCAATAAAAAATTATTTTACTAATTTTAAAATTAACAATTTTATTTCATAATAGTAATAAAATACATGTTTTAACTATTTAGTCACTTGAGTTAATAAGCAAATTCCTTAGCCTAATATCTAACTGAAACTAGCCAAGAGGGACAGAGATGCAGTAAGTGCAGGGTGTGCCTTAGAAGGTATCCATCTTCTAAAGAGAAGAGGTGGCATTTTGAACTAAGCAAATTAGGGAAAGCAACAGTAGTTAACTCACAGAAATTTAAAATTTGCTTAAGTATCCAAACAGCAAGATTTATAAAATACAGCAAGTGGCTAAGGTATTATTTCTCAAGTAAGCTCATTTCTTTGTATAGCAAACAAAAATAAACATTTTTTAGAGAAAGCAATCCTCATAACTCCTCATTACACACTTAATATTTGTATGAGAATTATTTATTACATTTCAGGGTAGACTGACAATACACCAGCAACAATGTTTAGCTTCTTTCCTTATTAGCAAAGACAATAAAAATCACAGCATTTATCAGAGGACCTTTCTATTTGGGAATTTGAAAGGCACTAAACTCTACCTACCCAGAAATTCTTATACAGAAATTCAATCCCCAAGAATATTATATCACACATTATTTTTCTGAGTATCATTTGATGTATAAAGTGCACAAGGAACTAAGTTATAAGAACCAACATTCATATAAAACTGGAGACAGGACTAAAAGTACCACAATTTATAAATAAGTCTTTAATAATAATATAAGCAACAATGAGTTCCTGGTTTGGGTTTATTTTTCTCTTTCAGAATCATCAAAGTATTTATAAAGGCTGTAGTTAAGTTCTTATTAAAACAACATAATGGAAAATGATGAATTTTCCATTACCTTGAGCAAACTTAAGATTCTAATTTTAATCCTAAGTAGAAAGAACAGTTGAACAAGTGTGTATCAGTCACTGTTGTGACAGTGTGGTTGGATGTACAACCTATATACTGAATTTAGTTATTCTGCTATTTTCAAGTTTTAGATTGTTTATATTTAGCTAAACCCTTAAACAGTTTGTCACAATAAAAAAATATTAAGTCATTGCTCTTAAAAAACACAAATATATTTCACTTTTAAACATCTTAAAATCTTCTTGAAAACCTCTTCCCTTTTATGCTTAAGAAAGGAAGGAAGGATGCCTTCCCACAAAACAAGTGTTAGTGATTAAGATGAAGAAAAGATGGCTCAAAATTCGTGCTTTAATCCACTTC
Source organism: Glossophaga mutica (assembly GCA_039655065.1). Taxonomy (NCBI): domain Eukaryota; kingdom Metazoa; phylum Chordata; class Mammalia; order Chiroptera; family Phyllostomidae; genus Glossophaga; species Glossophaga mutica. Next base: position 163,734,699 of record CM077306.1, read on the forward strand.
CTCTATTAAAATTCAAAAAGAGAAAAACCTAACAGACACTGCAAACTTACAAACAAGACAAGTGTGTCCCTGGAACAGAAATTAAGCGAAACAGGTAAAGCGGTGAGTAGGACTAAAGGGATGAGCTGGGCTCCAGTTCTGGGCAGCCAGGCCAGGAGTCTGGCGCCTGTGGGACACCCTGGATGAAAACTGCCCCACTCAACTTGGAGCTCTAGCGAGGCGCAGTCAGAAGCCAGAGTATGTGCATGGGGCTTCAGCGTTCACAAGAAGTAGCTGAAAAGAACTAGCACCAAAATGATAACTTGGGGCCATGGCTACCTGGGAATATAGGACAGGGAGAAGAGGAAATCATGACTGAAGAAGTCAGAAATCAACATTAGTATAAATATTAAAATTCTAAGACTTATGAAGAAATCTTACACTAAAAGTGTCAGACAATAAAATCAACAAGGGAGTATAAGTCTACTCCAGAAGAAAACAATACAAAACAATGTGACACAGATTTTAAAATGAGCAATACTATGATGCTCAAAGCAGTTGCTTCCATTAAAATAATTTATTAAATGAAAGAATGTATATGGGAACAATATACCTTCTGCTGAATGTTTCTGTAAACATAAAACTGCTTTAAAGAGTCTCTTCGTTATTAAAATATATTACAAGACCACTGTAATCAAAACAGTATGGTATTGGCATAAGAACAAACACAAAAATCAATGGGACAGATTAGAGGGCCCCAAGATAAACCCATGTCTTTATGGTCAATTAATATTCAACAAAGGGGCCAGGAGCATAAGATGGAGTAAAAATAGCCTGTTCAGCAGATGGTGCTGGGAGATCTGAACAGCTACAAAAAACGAAACTCGACCACTAACTTACACCATACACAAAAATAAACTCAAAATGGATAAAAGACTTAAATATAAGCCGTGACACCATAAAAGTTCTAGAGGAGAACACAGGCAGGAAAATTTCAGCTATTCCATGCAGCAATATTTTTACTGATAGCAAGGGATATAAAGGAGAGAGTAAACAAATGGGACTGCATCAAATTAAAAAGCTTCAGCATGGCTGAAAAAAAAATCAGCAAAATGAAAAGGAACCAACTGTATGGGAAGATACATGTATTTCTATATAACAGGTATAGATATATATACCTGTTACCTGTATGTATGTATGTGTGTGTATCCAATGATACCTTGGACAAGGGTTTTACCTCCAAAATACATGAAGAACTCACAAGACTCCATACCAGGAAGACAAGCAATCCAATAAAAGAAGGGGTAAAGGACCTGAATAGACTTCTCCAAGGAGGACACACAGAGGGACCAGGGACACATGAAAGGATGCTCAGCATCACTAGTCATCAGAGAGATGCAAGTTAAAACCACAGTAAGATACCACTTCACACCTGTCAGAATGGCCATCATAAACACATCAACAAATAACACATGCTGGTGAGGTGGTGGAGAAAAGGGAACCCTAGTACACTTTTTGTGGGAATGCACACTGGGGCAGTCACTGTGGAAAACAGTATGAATTTTCTCAAAAAACTATAAATGGCACTGCTTTTTGACCTGGCAATTCCACTGCTGGGATTGTACCCTAAGAATCTTGAAACACCTATTCAAAAAAACCTATGCACCCCAATGTTGATAGCAGCATTATTTACAATATCCAAGTGCTGGCAACAGCCTTAAGCGCCCATTAGTAAAGGAGTGGATCAAAAAACTATGGTACATTTACACAATGGAATACTATACAGCAGAACGAAAGAAGGAGCTCCTACCCTTCATGACAGCATGGATGGAACTGGAGACTACTACGCTAAGTGAAATAAGCTAGACGGTGAAAGACAAATACCATGTGATCTCACCTATGAGTGGAACCTAATCAACAAAAAAACCAAGTCAGCAAAATAGAACCAGAGACATTGATATAAAGACCTAACTTACAGTGACTAGAGGGGGAAGGGGAGATCTAATGAAGGAAAGAAGGGGAGAAGTGGAGTTAATGAACATGTACAAAGGACCCAAAGACAAAGACAATGGTGGGGGTCGGAGGTGAGGGAGGACTGCATATGAGAGGTGGGAGTGGGTATGACAAGGGAGAGTAATGGGGGGAAATGGTGATAACTGTTAACTGAACAATAAAAAGGAAAACAATAAAAAAATAAAGTATCTTAAAAAAAGATGCCATACAATTTAAGAAAAAATAATTATAAAGCTATTGTCAATCAGGATGATTATGCTCTTATTGTTGATAAACATTTATAAAGTTCAAGAATTATCCACTTGTGTTTTAAGCAAATACTACCTAGCAAAATGCCTTATACATAAAGGATATTTAACAAAGCTTTTTGAAAACAACGAAATAACAAAGAGGTACGGTAATTAACATCCATTCACTATTGCTGTCTATCAGCATTAATCACTGGATCAAAAAATACATCTCTTTTGGAATTTCTCATTGTGATTTATTTTTTAGACACAAAATGTCCTTGAGGGCACTTTACAAGGTGGGGCAAATGTAGGTTTACAGTTGTTTGTATGGAAAGTAATAAAATAATTAATAAATAAAAATACAGGAACAAACTGTGTATTGCATACTCACAACAGTAAACCTTCTTTTGCTCCATCCTGTATATTTTTAGAATATTTCAAATGTTATCATGATTATCATTGATAGCCTAAGAACACAAGAAGTTGTAAACAGAACAAAATTATTAAAGAATAATTCCATTTCCATTGTGAAGGAACACAAAATCTCACAACTGGTTGTACAATAAGGCCATTAGGCTTGTCCCAACCTCTTACATTACCTAAAGACTGTTATACTTCCAGTTGTCTTATTTTAAAAAACTAATACATGTTATATGAATAAAAGCTAAAACGTGGGAAAAAAGCAAAGGCATGAGCAACAAAACCAAAAGCTGGTTCTCTGAGTACAAAACACACACTCCACCAACAAAATGAAAAGACTTAGAAAAAAAGGCAAATATAAAGAGCAACACAACTAAAAGCTAGTGTAATTTTTTTTAATAACGGGACATTACAAATAACTTTGTAGCAAAAAGCTTGAGTATTCACATGAAATGGCTAACTTCACAGAAAAGTATAATTGGTAAATTTGTTTTAAGAAGAAACAGAAAATCTGACTAAATGAGCAGCTATTGGAAAATTTGAATTGGTGATCAAAGTGTGCCCTCCAAAAAGATAGCAGGCCACACAGTTTCAAAGCACACCACTATCAAACTCTCAGGAAAGACATAATCACTTTCTTATAAAGGCTTTTTTGAAAATAGCAAAAGAAAATAAAAATGTTCCAGAAGTTTATTATATGAAGTTGAAATAACCTTAGGTATTAAAACAGATTTACAAATTCTCCATTCAGACTGGATTGAAAGCACAGTGGAAAGATGGAAAATCATAATGTACCAGTACCTATCCAAGAAAGCCCCAAGGAAAAGAGGAGACATTCTGATACTCATAAATTACACGTAAACTGAATACAATATATGTATTTATTTCTTTTAATTACAGGAGGTATACATAGTGCCCTCTACTGTAAGTAACAAACAGCATATACATTATAGTAAGCCTCTGATTATTATATTTAAGGAATGTCTGTCTTTGACATAAGCCATTTTAGATTTGCACATGAAAATAAAATGATGCATGTATTGCAAAGTAAAAATAATAAAGTACCATTAAAGAAAACATTTAAAACTGAATAACTCTGAAAAAAGCAGAGTATGTTATATATGACACTGTAAATTACTCTTAGTTTGGTTTGTGGCATAAAAAGATATTAAATATTTATGCATTCCAAAATAAAGTCTTAAACAATATAAAAAATGACCATGAAAATTAGGACACCACTTACTTAGCATTTATTTTTCTCTCAAGAAAAATGTGCTAAGCAAATCTGTTTTTGCATTGTTGAGAAATTAAACTGTATTTTCATAATAATTAATGCTCGTTATTTACAGTTACTTAATCTAACACAATAGTTTAACAAAGCTAAAATCAAGGTCACTTAAAACTTACTTAAAAGTACTTGGAATGTGAACACTATTTATTTCCCATATACTATAATTAATTAGGTGTAAGGTTACAGCTAGGTACTCCTATATATTTAAAAGCTTTCTTTACAATTTTATATATATGACAAATTGATAGCTTCATTGATTCTTAGAAAATATTTCTGAGGCTGCTTTTAACTGCCTTGGAGAAAACAAATTTACAGCTGTTATTGTGTCTATATGTGTGTATGTGCACATGTGTATATGAAACTGAACAAAATATATCAAATTTTAAATATTCAAATGAATGCTTACAGCAGTTTCTAAATCTAATAATCAGACTAACTTAGGTTTACAAAATGATCATTAAAACATTATCCGAAGTATTTTATCTCAAATACTATTAAAACACAGAAATGTACCCCTTATTTTACTAATAAAATGTATTTTATTTTTTTCCCCATCAATATATTATAGATACCTTTCAAACTATACATCCCGTATGTCCCTCCAAATTAGTCATAACACTCATTATATCAAACACAATTTTCTTGCCCATTCCTCTTTTAAATGTATGTATGAAAGTTCCAAGAGGAGATTTAAGGAAGCAAGATAGTGAGCATGGGTTGGTTAAACTTTTTTAGATTACCTCTTTGTCTCCCAAAACCTAAGAGTATGACAGATGGAATAGAACACATTAATGAACAAGTGCCTAACAGAAGAACAAAACAAAAAGAATAAAATTTAGCAAAATGTCTTACTCCTTGAGCAACCATTCCAATTAAGAGCAAAATATTTTGGAATCTGTTATTGCTACAAATTGGAAACAAGCAATTTTAAATTCTCATTTTGAGTTAACATATTAACATCTTTTCCCTCACATCTTAAATGAGTCATCAAAATCCAACTCTCTACAAATTCCAACGAAAGTGATCATTCAACAAATGAGACTAAATCTCCAATAAAAGATCTCATTACTCATTCAGAGTACTCATTATACTTAAAGAACTCTGAATATCAGAAAGCTCTGCAGAGCTCAGAGCTGTCATGTACCCTCTGGAAATCCTACTGATAATCCTCAGGCCATCCATCTTCCACATACAGTTCCTCAAATATCATGCCCATCCTCCTATCCCACCATAGTTTTCTCTTGGAAAGGAAAACCCATTGCGGTTTTTTCAAGTGTTCATCATAAGACATTATTTCCACTTCCTTCATCAACTTGATCACTCTCTCTCCTCTGTAGACCTCCAGCAGGATTCCATCTCCCATGAAGTGTGGTGATCAGGTGCAGCCAGAGGAGCTGAATGATCACCACCCATGTGTAAGACTACTTCTTTAGCAATGAAACATTATTGTTTGCTAACTATGTAACACTACTTATGATAGTCAATACATACGGATTACTTAACAGATTACTTGTAATCTGTTACTTACTAACAGATTGCATCTGTTAGGCACTATTCTAAGTGCTTCCAAAGCTTTGTATAATATCATATCATACATTCACAGTCAACTATATGGTAAGCCAATCACTTTTCCATGTTAACAAGTAAGAAAACTGCAGCTTAGAGAACTGGCTCAGAGAAGATCGAACAGTTTATAAGCAGAGCTAGGATTCGTACATGTGTCTAACCTCAAAGCTCATGATTTTAACCACTTGAATTTGCAGTTCTCATGGCTACTAATAAATACAGCTGCTAAACCTTATCTGTCCATCTGGAATTAATAGTACTCCTGGTTACAAGTATACAAACTTACATTCATCTATTTTTTCATGTTATACTCAGCCCATCGTTTTAACAATTAGAGCAATAAAAGGAAGTAAAAGCAACACACAACTGAGATAAATAAAAAATATAGCTAGTGCTTTCCCCAACATAGTTTGAAAACACGAGTCCTGTTACAGCAGGTGTAATAAATATTTCCGTTATCTTGACCTAAATGTTACATTCAGCTAAAAGTAGAGCAAATAATTCCTGAGTTTTTCTCATAAAAAATTTCATGTCTTATAAAAGTAAAAGCAGGAGTAAATAACCTAAAATGATAGACAATGTGGAAGTAACAATAACCGTGGAAGAAAATAACTATATCATTTTAGAGTATGCAATATGGATATATTCAGATATATACCCACAAATTAAATACAGAGAAAAGATACAGCTGATCCAAATAGCATTCTATCCCAAATCAGTGAGATTAAAAAGAAAAAAAGGGGGTTTGTTTTTTTTTAAATGGGAGGATCAATCGCATCCTGTAGATTGCCTTTCTAAGTATAGCACATAAGGAAGATTAAAGGAAAAGATGGAGACTTGCCTACTTCAGCACTTAATACAACTGCCCCTCCGATTAATCTCATTATAAATCTTTTAGAAATAAAAAAAGTAACAGAACTTCATGAAACGAAAATCTGGCAATTCTCACAAAACCGTTAGTGGCCTAAAAAAATGTTTAACTTCAGTAATAATAAAAATTTAATTAAAACTGAGTTACCATTTTCTGTCTACTAAATAGGCAAGCATTTTTTTTTTTTTTTTTAAGTATGACAGGATTGGAAAAGATGTAAGTGCAAGGACATTCCTACACTACAGGCAGAAATATACAGTGGTAGATTCTTTCAAGAGAGTATTTTGTTAGTACTTTTGGATGCAAACTTTTCACTGATAGAAGATATTCAAAGAAAAAATATGTATGAGCAAATATTTAGCATAAGAATATTACTGCAATGTTTTATAGTAGGGAAATGCTAGGTATAATACATCTTTGATAACAGTATTAATATAATAAACTAGGATATGGAGATAAACGTAATACTCTGTAGTCATTAAAATTTATTATACATTATCATAAAAACATGTATAGAAGTGACAAAAAGATTAAAAATTATATACATTGCATGACCCATTTTTAAAGTATTAATAATTTAATATATAAACTTCAAAATACTTACAATGGTTATGGCTGAATAATAGTAAGATTACAGATGCCTTTGATCCTTCATATTGTGTATAAGGGTGCTCTAAATATTCTACAATGATATATTTCCCAAAATTAGAAAAATGAACTTGTATGAATACAATAGATGGTATTAAAATATGAAATGGCATAAAAAAGAGAAAACATGATTGGATTCCAATAAAACACTATGGCTAACACTATAGCTATAAACTGAAAAAAAATTAGAGAAACACAAGAAAAAATGTATCAAAAGTGCAATAAAAACAAACATATTGACAAATATAAGTTTTTAAAAACCTGTAATAGTAGGGTCTATAAGTTAAATCAAGAAAAAAATCTAGGCATACAAAACTGGGAGAAATAACAAAAAGAGTCCTTTTGTCAATGTTTGAAGCAAAAGAAATAAAATCAGAACATGTTCTTTCCTTGAGAAAGATAAGAGAAGCAGTCCATTCTCACTTTGGTTGTATCCTTTCCTACACAGAATATTAGCTTACAACAGGAAAAAGTATACCATAAATATTGAAATGCTACCATATTTTGTGGTGTATAATGCACACTTTTTTTGCCCCAATTTTTTAAAAGATTTTATTTATTTATTTTTCAAGCGGGGAAGGGAGGGAGAAAGAGAGGGAGAGAAACATCAGTGTTTGGTTACCTCTCACCATGTGCCCTAGACTGGGAATCAAACAGGAGATCCTTTGTTTCACAGGCCAGCACTCAATCCACTGAGCCACACCAGCCAGGGTCTGCCCAAATTTTTGAGGGAAAAATAAGGATGCACATTATATACTGGTGATACTAGTTCCATATCACTATCAATGTTTTTAATTCTTTTATTTATGCTCATGGGTTAAAAGTGTAACTCTAGAAAGCAATAATAATATCCATATGCAAAATAATACCCTGGAATATAATTGGTTTTGCTGCTAAATATAAAGAAATAAATAACTGAATTAAAAAATTAAAATGAAAGATATTTTTCCTGAAAATTTGGGCCAAAAACGTGGGTGCACATTATACATGGGAGTGCATTACACACAGCAAAATTCAGTATCTTTGGTGAGGGAAAATGTAGTAAGGAATAACCTATCTCCAAGTAAGTCCAGCTATTCAAACCCAGATGCACCACATCCCAAGGTTCAGGAACTGCTTCCAGATTTGATCTCAGAATCACTACTATCTATGAGAATAATGAAGAAAAACAAGTGCTAGACAAAACCAAAATCTCCTAATTAAAAAAAAAAAAGACAAAGGACAGTATAACAGCAAAAAAACAAGATTCACCAAGTGTCATGAGAAAATACAGTTGATCCTTGAACAACATGGGTTTCAACTGCGTCTTACACACAATTTTTTCAATAAATACTATAAACACATTTTCTCCTATGATTTTCTTAACATTTTCCTTTCTCTAGTTTATTATAAGAACACAGTATATACTGGACATAACATAAAAAATACAGGGTGGGGCAAAAGTAGGTTTACAGTTGTTCATATGGAAAATAATACATTAATAAATAATAACACAAGAATGAAGACCCTGTTTCGCATACTCACAACTGTACATATACTTTTGCCCCATCCTGTATGTGATAATCAACTGTTTACGTAATTGGTAAGGCTTCCAGTCAAAAGTAGGATATTAGTAGTCAATCTTGGGGGGAGTCAAAAGTTATAAATGGGTCTTTGACTTTATGTGGGGTCAGCAGGATTGTAAACCCCCATGTTATTCAAGAGTCAACTATAGTCTTAAGTATTTTTCCTATGGAATTAGGTTAGTTGTTCTTAGGTTGGCAAAGCAACTGAAAGTTTAACATCTCTGAAGACAAGATGATGAAAAGCATTATACATATCAGTACTGCTAAGTCTATGTATGGAGCACTGAACTATTCAAATACAAAGACTAAGAAAGAAAAAATATAACTGCCATCATATGTCACAGCATGGCTTTTGAATTAAGAAACTCTTCATAAAAATTAGTAGACCTGAAATGGGATCACCATTTGGACAGAATGCTAGATACACAAATACTACATTAGGAGGGAAAATTCTATAATACTAATCAACATTCTTTAAGTCTTTTTTTAAAGATTTTATTTATTTATTTTTTAGAGAGGGGAATGGAGGGAGAAAGAGAGGGAGAGAAATATCAAGGTGTAGTTACCTCTTGTGCATTCCCAACTGGGGACCTGGCCTGCAAGCCAGGCATGAGCAATAGACTGGGAATCGAACCAGTGACCCTTATGGTTCACAGGCCGACACTTAATCCACTAAGCCACGCCAGCCAGGGCCATTCTCTAAGTCTTAAAGTGTAATTTTACCAAATGGAAGATCTCTATTCAGACTTGGGGGTTGGGGAAGGGTTCTTGTGATTATTTGGGGAAAAGACTAGAGAAAAAGCAGCACATATTTCATCCTTATTGCTGAAGGGATGCTTTTAATTCAACCTGGTTGACACTGGTCACTTCCTTATTTTTCAGCAGTGCTAAGACTTCCAAAAAGAATGTATAATACTTAATAGGAGAACCTTTTCATACAGCATTAATGTTAATCATTCCTCACAATATTTTAAATACCCTATTCTAGGTACCAAAACGATCATTATACTCTTCTTATCAAACTACAGTATATACAATAAATCAGTTGTTTTCAAATTGTAGTCTGAATTTCCAAGATCCTTTCAAGAGGCCATGAGGTCAAAATTATTTTCATGATATAACTAAAATATTAGTCACCTCTTTAACTTTCATCCTCCCATGAGTATAAAGTGAGTATAATCCTCCATGGGGTATAAAGCAGATTTAGTATTATTTTAAGTAATTTAGTAAACAATCATTAAAGCATTTAATATATTAAAAATTTTGTTTTAATTTATAACATGATAAACATTAATAGAATATATAGACAACATAAAGAAAAGCTCTACAAAATCCTCAATTTTTAAGAGTATAAAGGAGTTTTGAAAACCAAACATCTGAGAACCACTGTATTAAATCATACTTATTATTCTACATCAAAATTTCAAAAGATTCTGGAATCATTTATATAGCAAATAAGTATCAAAAATACAGTCTTCCTCAGATGTCAACCAAATCAAGTAATTCCTACTTCTTAGGACCAGGCACATATCTAGAATAGGGTTAGGTTCAGAAATAAACTTGCATGGTTCAAGTAACACCATCTGCAGAGAGTCAAGAGATAAGCTCAACAGCAAACATCAAATTACAAATGCTATAAAGAAACCCCACCTGCACAAAAGCAAACTATGATGTCAATACAATTCAAAATTCACTTTTTCTAAGAACTGATTGATTACACAATGAATCCATCAATATTTACATCAGCATTAATAAGTGCAAATAGCATCTAATATTAAAATAATGCCAAGAGATATATAGTGTACTCCAATACACCTCCAATATTCTCATATTTTTCATTAATACCTTTTCTATGTTACCAAAGACTGTTAAAATCAAACTTAAAAAAAAAAAAAAAAAAAAGCTGTATCAGCACTCAATATGTCACTAAACTAAATTCACCTGCAGCATAGATGTAGGTTTTTGTATATGTCTTTCAAGTTACATGTAAAAATATGTTCTTAAGGCACTATTAAAATTCTGGAGCAACAGTACACAGCATGATTATTTAAATATTCCTATTCCACACAGTCAACTAAAAGCTCTAAAAGAAATGGAAATAGCTCTGGTTGGTGTGGCTCAGTGGATTGAATGCTGGTCTGTGAAATCAAAAGGTTGCCAGTTAGATTCCCAGTCAGGGCACACACCTGGGTTGTGGGCCAGGTCCCCAGTAGGGGGTGTGGAAGAGGCAATCACACACTGATGCTTCTCTTTCTCTCCTTCTCTTTCTCCTTCCCTTCTGCTTTCTTTGAAAATAAATAAATAAAACCTTTAAAAAAATGGAAACAATCTGTGCTATCATATAAACTGAATACCCTTTTAATTAAACTTTTTCCAGCTTAAGTGAGGGATATAAAAGTACATAGATAAGACAAAAGGTATAGCACAGCCTAAGATGAGAGTAACAGTGGGCAAGAGTGATGGTACTGAAACAACATTACAGAAAATTTGCTATAACAATATAATCGTGCAGAAAGGAATCTAATATAAAAGTATGAATAATCTATGCTGTAGAACAAAAAAGAGTATCATAATGAGTGTTTATTTTCATTCAGATAGAAAAACCAAAACATTGAGCAATTAACCATATAAAACTCTACTACTTAAATCACTGGTGGAATATGAAATAATCATATATTAAACTGTCCATTAAAACCTCGTTGAAACAATCACTGAAGCAGACCACACAGGGCGTAGCTATGAGTTTTAGAATGGCTGATATATAATATACCTTAACAAAGTACGTAAGGTCTGACATTATTTGGCCCTTACCTGTCTGCCCGCACTGTCTTTCACTACCCATGGTTTGCATCCCGCACCCTCAATGTACAGACTGTAACTCTATAAACACACCATGTTCTTTCTCACACCTAAAATATCCAATCTTTCTGGTCCACTTTAAAACAGTTAAATCCAGTCATATTTTAAGACTTGGCTCTAGCTTAACCTCCTCTATGAATACTTTTCTTATCATACTAGTTCTTCTACAGATTCTATGAATGGTTATTCAATGCCTCATTTTCTTTGTATATACTATCGTAATACCTACAGTATTTCGGTGGACGTGAAATGTCTCCTCCCAATGAACAATTCCCTGAGAGCAAGGTAACTATCTTATTCATCCTTTTACAACCAGCAGCTAGCACTGTACCTAATATATAGTGAGCATTCAACAAATATATGATAAATAGATGGATGCATTAATTCAGTTTGACCTTGCGATGAGGGAGATTATGAAAAGAAAGTCATATAAAATAGTCCAATTATTTCTAGATGTATTTGTTTTTCAAAGCTTTTTCTTTCAAACACAGAAATTAATCAAAAATATTTTTGTAAGTTAATAAATCACTTAATATACAGACAGAATTTCTAATATTTTGAAGTTTGTTATAGTTTCATCAAAGAATTCTTAGAAGTGTAAATGCTATTCAAATGTTAACCTTTATTACTAGGGTAACCATACAGTTTATCATGCAAGCTTGTATACTGTTAGGAGGAGTAGTACTACTAATCACTACAGTTTAACCACAGATTTAAATATGATTGTCTCAGTAACCAGGGCATTCGAACACCCTAATGGCTACCCTCTGACTCATCCGCTATTCGTTATACTCATAGTCCTCCATTACACTCTTACCTGTGAAAAGATAAACATGCCTACCATGTAAAACCATTTGGCTACATATCTGGCTACATACTGAAGCACAAAATCAAACAAGTACTTTTTTTTTTTTTTTTTTTTTTGCTTACCACACATGTTTAAAAAGCCTATTTCATTAAGAAAGTTCACATTAGTGAAAAACTTCAATAACTTCAACTATACCTCGTTCTGAAGTTCATCACCACTTTTAACAGAAGCAAGCATATCATATAAAGTACAGCAAAGATCTTCTATTCTTGTTGCTTCAGCCATTTCATTTAAAGTTGCATTTAAGTACTTCTCAACTTCACACCACAAAAAGGAGTCATTTGTTTTCTCCACGGGTTTGACCTCTGGAGTGGAATGCTCCCGAAAATGTTCATTCAGAAACTTCTTGTAATCTAGGCTTATAGTTTTCTGGGGTTCACCATTTATTGGCAGTTCGTCAAAGTGGTCCAAATCATGCATGTCAAATGAAAATGCTAAATTATTACCAAATAAAACTCTGTCACCACATTCCTCTTTTGTCATTTGGACAAGAGCAGTAAGACTGTCTGGATGAAAACGAGAAGTAATTCTATTGGTAGCATTACAAGCTGCAGTGGCAGATGTTGATGGAAAGGGACCAAACATCTGTTTGATAGCCTTTGTCTCCTTGTGACCAACAGAGTCCTTCAAGTGAAATGTCTTGAAGAGAAATGCAGCTGCACTTTCAATCACTTCTTTTCCATGATCTGTTCCAACTACCCAAAGACAAAAGAAACAGTATTAGCTCAAATGAATCGTCACTCAATGTACCATTTCAAAAAAACTACTAATAATGTTCTGACTAAATCCAACAGTAAAAACACACTGATAAAGATAATCAATTTAAGAGCAGAGAAACTCCTTTAAGTACATCCCCAAATTCCCAAAGAATTGCATTAGGTAAATAAATCATTATCAGTAATTATTCCATATCCAAGCAGACAAACTACCTAATAATAACACTTTACCTCTTTTTAAAAACAATTTAAAGCATGAGGTAAAACTTATTTAAAACCAAACTTTAAAAAGTGATTTGATGAGCTAGTTAAATAGACCAAAATAAGTGCAAAGAGAGACAGGGGAAAAAAAGGAATTGTAGACTTCTGGAGCTGGAAGGAAACCCCAGAGATCTGTAACTTTCTTTACAATTTGTACTGTAAATCTGGGATGGCAAGAAATAAATTTATATTGTTTCCATTCAAAAGCATTTAATACCATAAAGAATGTACATAAATAGAATAAACAGCCACATTATAAAGCAGAAAAAAGAATCTTGTTTAAAACAGACCAGAAGTAAATTTCTTACCAAAGTAAGAGGAAGTAAAGAAGCAGCCTCTAATTTCTTTAAGGCATTAATTTCTCATACTCAATACCTTATTTTCTTAAATAAAAGAAAAAATTATATTTGTTTCATAGAATTCAAAGAATATTTTTAGGTTCAAAAATAAAAAATAAGAATTTCAATCTCCAGAAGGCTCCAAAAGTCAATGTGACTTACCTAAAGTAATACTGCTAAAATTAGTATTAAGAATATAATACACCAGTATCACCTTCTTGAAACCATGACTGCAATCACACCATATTTGATTACAAATCCTGAGCAGCTTACTACAGCTCAGTAATTCAACCCCAACTTCTATATGTTGATTTCAAGTCCTGCCAAAGGGTGACCCCCCTGCCATCCTCTTGTTTTCAAGCTTTATTGGCTATTATACATTTCCTGGCCCAGTCAACAAGAATTTCTTAACACCCGGAAACCAGGTCCTGTCCCATTCTATGCCTATATCCATGCCAATATTTAATCTTCTTCAAGGACTCTGACTGTTCAAATCCTACCCATTTTCAGAATTACCTCTTTCAAGGTAAGTGCAATATCATGCACACAGTTATATTCCCTTACTATCCCTAGCCCCCAATAGGTGCATCAGCAGAGATTTTCTGAGTTAAACTGAATCCAGGCCTCAATGACATCGGACAAGTATGTATACACCACACTACACTGCCTCGATAACTTCTCACTCTGAATGATGTTTACACAAATGTGTAGAAAACTAACAATTTATATGAGCAGTGATAAACAATTTTACAACATATATGTCTAGTGTTTACAATTTCTTCTAGTATGAAGTCTATTTTTACGATTTTAAAGAATTTACAAAACACCATCTAACATTATTCTTTTAGCATTTAGGAAAATACATGACAAAAACTATCTATAAATTAAACAGTGCAAATTCAAAGCAGTCATGCCAAATTAAACTGAGTCAGGACTGGCTGAGAATTTTTATTACATATTCTTGAGCCTCACTGAGAATTGGCATGCCAGTCTTTTTCATTTTAACCATTCTTATGGCATATAATGGCATTTCCCTCATTACTAATAAGGTTGGGAACCTTCTCTTGTTTCTTGGCCATTCAATTATCATCTGCAAAATGCTTGTGCAAGGTTCTTGCTCATTTTTATATAGGGATTATCTGTCTTTTCCTTTTCTTATTGTTTTGTGGGAGTTCTTATTTAATGTACACACCAGGTTTCTTTTCTGATTATACATGCTGAGACTATATCACTTGCCTTTTTACTCTCAAAGAACAAAAACAATCAATTTTAATGCAGTACAATTTACCAATCTTTCCCTGTATGAGTGCTTTCTGTTTTGTTTAATAAATATGTCCATATATAAAGACCAAGAAGGTCTTCCACATTATCTTTTAGATTATTTTGTGCTTCATGGTTCATCTTACAATCTGCTTAGACTTATCTGTATAGGTACATGTTTTTCATATATACATTTGACCCAGCACCAGGTACTGAAAAAAGAGCCACATTTCACTACTCCAAGACCTTCATGATAAATCAAGTGTCCTAATATCTCCAGGTAAGTTTCTGGACTTTATTCTATTCCACTGGTCTATTTGTCTACCCTTGGACCAACACCTCACTAATTACTGATCTTTATAATAAATTTTAATATCCAATAGATTAAGCTCTTCTTCTATCTTTCAAGGTTAACTTGGCTACTCTTTGCCTTTGAATTTCCATGTAATTTTAAGATTGTCTATTTTTACACATAAACACACACCTACAAGCACAAGCCTGCTGAGATTTTGACTGGGATCATACCGAATCGATAGCTTAATTTGGATAAAAATGTCTCTGTAACAGTGAGTGTTCCAATTCTTTGTATAGCCCTCCATTTAGTTAGGACTTCTGTAATTTTTCTCAGTAATATTTTAGTTTTCCATGAGAAAATTTTGCTCATCCTCAGTTAAGTTTACTTGTAGGTATTTGATGATTTTTTAAAATGTTTTTCGTAAATGACATTTAAAAAAAATGCTCTGGCATATAGAAATAAAATTAATATTATGTTGACCTTGCTAACTTCATTTTCAAAAAATATAGTCATGAAAATAATGGCAGTTTTTAAGAAATATTTATGTCTTTTCTTTTTCATGTCTGTTATTAGCAAGAACCTGTAGTACAGTAAGAAACAGAAGTGGTGATAGGCATTCCCGTCTAAATCTCTGTCTCAGAGGGAAAGCTTTTTCAACACTGTATCATTAAATATATTTGACCTAGGTTGTTTTTTTTATAAATATTCTTTATCAAATTAAGTTCCCTTCTATTCCTAGTTTGCTAAAAAAATTATCATAATTGAATTTCAGATACTCACAAAATGCTTTTCTTCTACTGCACAATCATGCAACTTTTAAACCTTTACTACTTTACACAAATCCCACTATTTTCCCCTATTTCTGAATCCAATAATTAACATTTTGTGCATTCACACTTTCCCTCTCTTATACACATCTCTTGGCTCTTTTTCTTATTTTTTTTACACTGACCCACTGATGTATACTGAGTCTTCATGACATTTCACTATAAACACGCAGGAAGCTCATGTTCAATAATACCCAGCACATAGTCAAATTTCTATAGTGCCTCCAAAAATATATTTTTAATTTTTTTCTGATTTAGTATTTAAGCAAAGATACTATATTACATTTAGTCATTATATGCTTATAACCTTTTTTAAGGTATATGCAATACCTTCATACTTTTTTAAATGACATTATAGGGAATTCCCCTATAAAACCATTAAAGTATATATTGGCTTGGCCAAAAAGTCCATTACTATTTTTCCATACAATGGCTTGGCCAAAAAGTCCATTACTATTTTTCCATACAATGCTTAGTTGTCTTTAACTTCATTCAAAACAACTTTGTTAGACTGTATGTTAACAGTTGTCATATCAGCATTCATTAAAAAAAAAAAAACCTTATCAAAACTGGTGAATTTTTGTGCAGCCATTTTAATACTGAAGATGGAAGAAAATACATAACATTTTCAGCATATTATGCTTTATTACTTCAAGAAAGGTAAAAATGCAACTAAAACAAAACAAAAAAAAAGATTTGTGCAGTGTATGGAGAAGGTGCTGAGATTGACTAAATGTGTCAAAAGTGGTTTGTGTAGTTTCTTGGTACTATTGACATTCTGGCCAAATAACTGTTTGCTGTGGGGCTGTCTTAAGAATTGGAAGATGTTTAACAGCACCCTTGATCTATACCCACTAGAAGCCAATAGCAGGAGATAGCCAGCATACTCGAAACATCCAAATCAATAAAGTTAATTTGTGAAAATGAAAAATGTGTCTTTTCTTTTATAGAAAAAAAAAAAAAATACAGACTTTTTGGCCAGCCCAGTAGATTTCTTAGTGTGAAGGTTTTTAATTACAGATTGAATTTCTTTAACAGTCAAATATTCAGATTTTCTATTTCCTCTTTTGTCCATTTTAGTCATCTTAGTCCTTTGACTCTGTCAAAAGCTCTGCTCATCTTCTCACCCTCCTCTTTTTCATCTGGCCTCTGAAATAGACAGTCACTTCCAGGAAAAAGTGGCCCAAATGCCAGGATCCCATTTTCTGGGTTTATTTCTGCTTTCAGATCTTGGACCCAGAATTCTTCACTGCTTTGAAGGTACTATGATGTAGTCAAACAGTTTTCTATTTTACAGTTTTTCTATTATTCTCAGCAGAAAATTGTTCCAAATTACCTTTCTACCAATTTATGGCAAGTGGAACTCTGAACTTTTTTGAAATCTACAATTTTCAAGATAGCTGTTTTTTACAAAACTCCTGAAAAACCTCCTGCCTCATCCAATACACAATAGGCCTTTATTATTTTAAATGCTTACCCTTACTTCCATAGACAAGAATTGCCAGAGCCTGCTAATATCCTTATTTCTCTCCTTTTCCAGTCATTGCTTTATAAACTGCTTTCACCTTCAGTTCTGATTCCTCACTTTTTTACACCAAAATCTTATTTCCTTGACAACTCAAAAAACATAAAAGATCCCCAAATTCCCTAAACCACATTTTATAAGTCAGTCCTGCCCAACCTACCTTTTGATTCATATTGCTATTTTAAAAAAAGTTATTAAACGTAAAATACATAAAAATGTCAAAACCCAAATAAAGCAGATGTTATAAATTAGAAAAGGCAAAACAAGTAAAGCTGTATATGGCAAAATAATGTGAATACTGGGGGAAAAAAACCAACTAGTTCACTTATGGCTGAGTCCTGATTTGCATCCAGACCAGAGTATAATCATTAGATCACCCTAGTCTGGCCTTGAGAAAAAGAGACCAGTTACAGAGCTGACTAGCGAACTGTCAGGTCTTTCTACTGACCTTCCCACCATTCTTGACCCCCATTCCAGTTTCTATCTATGGTGTGAAAAACTTAAAACTCCTGTAATAATATAGGAAAATCAACCTCCTATGGTAATAATTTAAAACTGTAACACAGATACATGCTTACTACATGATTCATTTTACTGACTACTACTCTTAATCTTGGCCTCTTCATTTTCAAAAATGTTTTTATTTGAAACACATAAAATGTTGACACAGTTTCATTGTGCACAGAATACAGATTTATATAACTATGTTTCCCCATCAAAATCCAGAGGAGGTAGCAATGTCTACAATGAGTATTTCGATAAACTAAAACTAAATGCTGAGAATACTACTGTTTAACAGTTTATAATATTTTCTCCCTAAAGCTCCATTTTATTATTACAATAATTAAGAGGGAAGAATAAGTCTGACTGGTGTGGATCAGTGGACTGAGAGCCGGCCTATGAACCAAAGGGTCGCCAGTTGGATTCCCAGTCAGGGCACATGCCTGGGTTGCAGGCCAGGTCCCCAGTAGGGGACACGTGAGAGGCAACCACACACTGATATTTCTCTCCCTCTTTTTCTCCCTCATTTCCCCTCTAAAAATAAATAAATAAAATCTTTAAAAAAAAGAGGGAAGAATAAAACTGTAAATAGGTATGAGAATATAGTAAATATAAATCTGAGAAGAAAAATGCTTTAAAATAACAACAGCTGCCACTTGTAACACACCGTCTGTATTAAAGGTAGTAAAGGTCATATAGGAAATTTGGTTGGATTTTCAATGCTTCATTTATTTACTGAACATCTACTATATCCCCCATACCACATTAAGCACTAGAGTACAAAGACGCTGTGATCCGTGGAATTCCCATATTATCAAGGCACTCACAGTCCTTCAGGGAAGGAAAAGGTTTAACAATTATCCAACAATGAGAAAGTACTCTTAAAAACTATGGACTAGATGAGAATCTAATGGAACACTACTAAGATTAGAAAGGAGTAACAAGATATACATGAAGCCTAAGCCATTTCTTCAGAGATGAGAAGCATTTCCCCAGATGAACACAATGGGGAAAGTTACTGTAACACATAAATGACAAAGAGGAAAAAAACAGTGAGCATTGTTCAGGAAATTAAGATAGTAAATGTTGTATATGTTAAGAGTAAAGCTTTCATGTGACAGATGCAAAGAAATTAAAAGGTACATTGCTTCAACTCATAAAGGAGCTTTTCTGATTCCATTCGCAGGAACGTAGTCTAAAGAGTAAGCTGAAAATAAAAATCAGCTTTGCTTTGCTTTTTACAAAGATCAGTCTAGTCACAGGCAAGAAGATGAATAAGGAAAGAAGGCTGAGGCAATAGGCTAATGTAATAGTTCAAACTTCAGATGGCGAAAGCTTACACTAGAGGATGGTAAACATGTGGAGGAAGTGATTTTAAGAGCAGCTGAAAAGTATACTTGACAGAACTTGACAAGGAAAGTAAAGGATGTAGAATTTCCATCATGTTTCTGTTTCAAACCATGGGATTCACTTAAATCTTTAATGAGCTTTGTTTTCTTTACATACAAAATGAAAGCATTGGACACCATGTTCCGTGCTGTCCCCACCTACTTAAAACACCTACTACTCTGGTCAATGTGCATGGTCTTAAACAAGTACCTCATATCATTATATCGTACTCAATTAAAATATAAGTGACTGTTCTTTTCCTTATTCTCTTGCTCTACCTTTTTTAATACAATTACACCAAAAATATCTGTGTTAAAAGAACAATATAAGAGAAATCACAAAGACATGTTTACCATAAGACTAATCTTTTCAAAGCTGCTAGTTTTAATAACATTTCAAGTATCAGCAGTATTTTCATATTCTGGCCTCTGACTAGAAGAAATGGAAAGAATCTAGGATTGCAGAAAGAATAGCTGACTACTAGTCGACTATTAGTTTCATTAAAGCTAATAGTTATTTAACTTAAACATAGCATTAAAAAGTACATATAACAGAGCATTTACTTAAATTCAACCCTAAGATTTTATCTGTCATAAAAATATTTTTCTGCGATATTACACTTAAAAATAATCAATTCCTTTAATGCATCAATCAACAGATTAGTCCCTGAGTATGAATCAGAGGTTTCACAGACAGGAAAAACTCCTAGAATTATGTTTAATGGCTGATATTTAAAGCACTGATTTTTGACTTGTCAGAGATATTCAACAAGTAGTCTGAAGGGTATTTTTTTATCTTAATTTCTACATTATTTATATAAAGAAGTAATTTAGTTGTGGTACTGAATAAGCTCAATATTTTACTACCATTTTTGCTAAATATTCTGAGGCATTTTTATAATGAAACTAAAGAAGAGGAAGAACACTGCAGTTTTTGAAAAGTACTTTATGAGACCAACCCCCAGTGGCCTTAACATCTTAGAAATAAAAACAGTGAAGTCCAGAGGGCTAGGACCTAGTCAAGGTGATCTAGGTAGACTGGAGACTGCACTGTTTTCAATGAACCTAACTGCCTCTATACTCTTAAAATATAAAATGTGATTATATGCCAAATGCTACCACAAATTTCAGCAAAGTGAGCTCTGCTTCCCCTAGGCTTCAGCAAACTCAAGTTTTACTAATGCCCTTGAACTTTAAAAGATGATCTAAATGTACAAACACAACATTCATTTTGTACTTTCACAACTTAAAACAA
Organism: Glossophaga mutica; assembly: GCA_039655065.1. Classification (NCBI taxonomy): domain Eukaryota; kingdom Metazoa; phylum Chordata; class Mammalia; order Chiroptera; family Phyllostomidae; genus Glossophaga; species Glossophaga mutica. The sequence continues at coordinate 163,755,375 of CM077306.1, forward strand.
TGAGAATGTTAAGTTCAATATTATACTATATTGCAAACCAATGATAAATGATATCAAAATATTTAAAAAATAAATTTAAAGAGTTGATGAGCATAAATAAGAAGCCTTCATGTGTGTGATGTATCACACATGATATATCACACACATGGGTGTGTTTGAAGGGAGACATCCTTCAAAGCTGGTGTAAGAAAAACTGCTAACCAGCATATGGTAATGATTCAATTTTCTCTCTACCAAGCAATCACCTGAGAAAACTTTTATCATTTATTTATCAAGTGAAACTTCATTAAGATCCTAAAATATGCAGGTACTATTTTATGCACTGAGAACAGAGTATTCAACAAGAAAACTATCATTCTATTCTCATGAAACTTGTATCTAGTGTCAAAAAAACAGAAAATAAGCAAGCAAAATATCAGATAAGGATAAATATTATGGAGAAAATGCTCCCAAGGTTTATAAGATAAAGAGTGACTGGGTAATAATATAAGACTGGATGGTCAGTGAGGGCCTCATTAAGGAAACAATGTTTTAGGTGAGTTCAGAATAACAGTAATCACTCTAGGATTAGGTTAGAAGAACATTCTCAGCAAAAGAAATAGCAGTACAAAGACCCCCAAATAGGCACCAACTCAGTGGGTCTGAGGAAGTGAGAAAAGGCCATGTGTCTGAAACACAGTTAGTGAAGGCAAGCACGAGTCCAAGTCAGAGAGAAAGGTGGATGCCGGATTACACAGGGCCAGACTAGTGGTTTGAACCTTCTGCAGGTAACCTAAATTAGAAAAATTTAGAACTACAGTAGTGTTAACTATACTTTTTAAATATCAGAGTCAGAAATGTAATAATCAATGTCAATGAACAAACTCAGATGTTTTACCAGAGTCATTTTTTTTTATTTTGTTTTCAATTCTAGGAAAGTAACACGTGTTAAGCATACAGTAATTACAATCTCTAATTATAATTTCTGCCAAATATAATCAATTGATGAAAATGTTAGTGTATAACAAGACTTCATTGAAGCAAAGTTCAGCTTCAGTGTTGCCCTTCATTACATGCTAGACGAGCATCTGTAAGACAATGAGCTACATGACTTTTAAGGTTTCCTTCAAGCTTCATTAAAATTTTAATTTACCCTATTCTTATTTCAAGTAAGGCAGTGGTTTTCCAACTCTAAATTCCTATAAATCAGCGGTGTCAAACTCATTTTCACCAGGGACCAGATCAGCCTCATGGTTGACTTCAAAAGGCTGAACGTAATTTTAGGACTGTATAAATGTAACTACTCCTTAACTAGGGGTAAGGAGCTCAGTGCTGCCGCCAGGTAGAAACAAGATGCTGGGCCAGATAAAACAAGGTGGAGGGGCCAGATAAAACAAGGCAGAGGGGCCAGATTTGGGTGTTGTGTTTACCACCTGTCCTATAAATCCTTCACGTTTGATTATATTAGTAATTACTTGTTTAATTCTACCTCGCTGACTTTATCCTAAGCTCAAGAGATAAGATGGTCTTTCAGTAATTATGAATGTTTGCTTAGAAACTTTAGCTTTTCACTCTATAACATATAATTTAAAAGAAATGTATTTTTGATCCTTAGTAGTTTTTAAATAAACAAAACAAAACTATACCTATTTGTTTTGCAGCCTGTAATATATCTTTTAAGTCTTCATTTACACTTTGCATTTCACTCTTCTCCAGTTTTTCATTCAAAAATGTTACTAACTTCTTCCATGTCAGATCCAAACCTAAAATTTGTTCATGAAATTTAGACCGCTTTATCTGAAAGACATAATAGAGATGTACTGGTTAAAGGTTTTCTCAAATCCATCACTTATTGCGTGTCTTGCATTACATTATACAATCTGGCACTACCCACAAGAATTCAAAATTTTATCTATTCACATCCAAATTTACAACTCCCAGAAGGAGCCATATTTGAATAAGATTAAAAAGAATCTTATTTATTTAAAAGATATATTTAATTAAAGCTTATTTACCATTGTAATCACAATGAATAATCACTATAAAATTATTTTCATACAGTAAAATAAAAAGCAAAATGTCCTACATTCAAAGGACAATAGGTAACATCCCATGTACCTCTTTTGTATATTTCTCCTTTATTTTTAACAAAGTTTAAAACCATATTGTATATCAGAACTTCTGTCATGCTTTTGATGAAAGGCATTTAAAAAAATTAAATTCCTATGGTGAGTTCAATATATTCAAATCAGCATTGTTCTCCTAAGTATGATCCTAGAACAGGATAGGCATCCAGGAGGTTCTTATCTATATACACTCTTTTCTTAAGATTTTAAATCTTTGATTTCTCAAGAACTGAAACAGAAAGCAATAAAATGTTTACTTCATACCACTAGCCTTGGTAAACTTCAGGAAGCCCTTGAACAGATGAAAAAGTAGTGGGTCACACAAAAAATTGAAATGTTTCTCTTGGTTGCACTGATAATATTGAATAATTCACTATTACTACCCTGCTTCAGTTTTCTAATTAAAAATGGAGCTAATTAATCTGGGTTTAAGGAGAGGAAAATGGGCAAATGTAGATATGAAATAAGATTAACCATAAATTGAAATAAGTTGTTACAATGGGTCATACTACATAAAGCTTCATCTCCTTTATCTCTTTTGCATATGTTGGATATTTCCAAAGATAAAAAGTTAAATTAAAATGAACCTCAATATATCTGCCACTTGCTTTCCTCAGGGGGAAGAAAGGTATATAAAGCCTACAAGAATAAATGAAGTGACATGGAATAAACATGTAGTCCTTGTCACTTTCAAATTTTAAAATCTTCTGTTGTATACCTAATACACAAGGGCTTATAAAGGAACTTGGTTAAGTGAGAAGAGTAAATACCGTATTTTTTGGACCATAAGATGCACTTAGGTTTTAGAGGAGGAAAATAGGGAAAAAAAGTTGAAGCAAAAAATGGGGTAAAATATTTAATAACATAAATATTTTTATATATTTTATATAAATATATTTATATATAAAATAACATAAATAACATAATATTGCACCAATATAAATGTAAACAGAATTCAACAGCTAATTAACAACCACTATTATTTCCAAATCTGGGGGTGGGGGGTTACGTCTTACAGTCTGAAAAATACAGGTAATTCCAGTTTAAGAAAGCAACATTAATTAATTGTATAGAATATATTTTTATTTTAATTGTTATGAAAATGCAAAACAGCTCCCACCCTAAAAAAGATTAACTGTTTTGTTGTATCAAAATTCTGTATCACCTTTAAAGAAAAAAATCTACCTAAAATCTGTTACAAATCATTTCTTCCTAGTATCAATCTTTAAGTAAAGATATTAATTGTAAAACTGCACAAGGACTTTATTTTTTTATTTATTGATTGATTTTTTTTTTTTTTTTTTTTAGAGAGGGAGGGGGAAGGAAAGAGAAACATTGATTTGTTGTTCCACTTATTTACGCATTCATTGGTTGACTCTTGTATGTGTCTGGACTGGGGAGCAAACCCTGAACCTTGGCATATCAAGACAATGATATAAACAACTGACCTACCTAGCCAAAGACTTTAAGCAATAAAATTCTAACCTGTTAGGAAACAGTGTTAGTATTCTATAATAGAGTCAAATAAGTTTAAGATTTTTATTTATTTATTTTAGAGGGGGGGAAGAGAAGGAGAAAGAGAGGGGGAGAAAATACGTGTAAGAGAAGCATCAATTGATGGCCTCTTATACACCTCCAACTAAGCACCTGGCCCCTGCAACCCAGGCACATGCCCTTGACCAGGAATCAAACCTGCAGTCTTTCAGTTCACAGGCTGGTGCTCAATCCACTCAGCCACACCAGCCAAAGCATAGCTGTTTTTTCATAAAAATAGGATAGGACCAGTTCCTTTATATACTATAGCAGATGACTCATTCCTTCATTAAGTACAGTTCATATACCTTCAGGACTATAAATCCCACAACCAATTATAAAGACCACACAGAAGTCAATTATGAGACCTGATATTAAGTTCGAAAGAGTAAAATTCATTTTCCCATGTTATAGTACATTGTTTCTCTCCATCGAATAAGAATTTTACTAGAGACCAAAAAACTTACTCAGACAATCCAGGGGTAAATTACTGGACTGCATTACAAAATTAACTGTGGCAGAAACATTAGCAGCAGAAAAATGAACAAAGGATTCAATACCATAGTTCTGATTATTCTCTTTGACAATACAGTCATATGTGCTTAAGATAAAAATTGCCATTAAAAAACATCACTATATACATTCCTCTTAGTAGATAAATATACCATTTTAATCACACATAACTGAGAAAAAGAAATGTCAAATATTTGTATGTATCTTATGTTTATAATGGTTTTCATCTTTAAAACAAATTACCTTTAAGTCAGCTACTTCTTCATTATAATTATCTTGCTTGGTGACATTTGAAAAGGAGCGCAAGGCTCCTGTGAGCCGAGGTAAAGTCATCTATTAATTCAATAAATGATCCGTACAATGAGAAACCTGAAACTGAAACAAAACAGGATGGTATTTACCTGTTGGGAGCAAGTGGGAGAGGTAATCAAAGTCAACAAATTGATCTATATAAGAGAGAGGGAACAAATTAGTTAAAAAGCAATTGTTACCAATGTTGAATAATTCTCCTGACACATTTTGTACCTATGAAGGTTTTATTTTTTTAATAGCACACTGACTATATTTGGAGAAAGGAAAAAGAAACAAACAAAAATATGCGTGGGCACTATAAGAGAGAGGGAACAAATTAGTTAAAAAGCAATTGTTACCAATGTTGAATAATTCTCCTGACACATTTTGTACCTATGAAGGTTTTATTTTTTAATAGCACACTGGCTATATTTGGAGAAAGGAAAAAGAAACAAACAAAAATATGCGTGGGCACTACTATAACATTACTTCAGAAGAAGTTCTACAGATTCCGAAGTACAGGTCTCAAATACTGCATTACTATGGGCAATGATACTGGGAGAGGAAAGAAAGCACTTGCCCATCTTTTCTTCAATTTTGTTTTATGCTCACTGATTTCATCTCACATTGTCCCATGCCTTCAGAGTCTCACTGTCTTTTTAAAAAAAAAAAAAAAAAGTTTTGTTTTTACTCTTAAAAACGTATACGTGCACAGAAGTCCATTGGCATTAGTGGTTCTCTGCTTGGAATGCTCTTCCAATGTTCATATAGCTGACTCCTTGACTCACAGGTCTTAGTCTTAGCTTAAAAGATCAAGAAGGGCTTTTCTTAACCAATTTAAGATAGAGCAGCTACTCAGTTACTGTCTATCAAAGCATAAAATTTCATTCCTCTCTTATAACACTAATTAATATTTGACATTTACTTATTGACTTATGTGTTATGTTATACAACAAAGAATAAGTTTCTCATTTTTGTTACTCAGTAATTCTTTGGTAAATAGTAAAAGGAAGAAAAAGGAAAAAAAGGAGACAATGCTAACAGGGAGACTGAAGAACAGAGGAGGAACAAATTCTAGTAGCTGGGAAAGGGAAGAACTCCCAGGGAAAGAAAGAAGTCAGACGACCAGATCTAATCTCCTTGTTCACATGCTGACAACTAACTTTCTGGCAAATAGACTAATAACATTTACTATGAGGGGTATCCTTATCTAAGGAATACTCTCAGTTTATCCTGGTTTAGAATTGCTTATTATTGGCTCTCTGCAGAATGTCACATAAGCAATACAAGTCTTTAGAATAGTTCTCAATTAGGAATATTTTGCCTTCTATGGGTCATTTGGCAATATCTGGCGACATTTTAAGTTATCACAACTGGGGGAATACTAATGGCTTCTGGTGGGTACAGGCCAGTGATGCTCTAAACATCCAATAATACGCAGGATAGCCTACCAACGACAAAGAATTACTTAGCCTATCGATTTTCTGTCAGTGTGCCACAGCAGGCACACTGGTGTAATGCAAAAACTTTTTAAATATGCAGTACCGTAGGAAGCCAGTCTGTTTGATAATGGCGAATGTCACTCAGCCCTGCATTGGCAAGCTGACAGGAGCAAAGTGGTGGGTAGGAGCCAGACCCTCAGACCAGTTTTCCTGTGGAAATCAGGCCCAGAAAATGCATCCAGACTGTTATGGCTTGCTCTTGCTAAAACTCCCTCCCCTGGTCTGAAACAGTAGATGTTTATTGTCTATCTTCAAGGTGATTTCCAAAGCTTGTATGAACTTTCCCAAGGATGGAGTGTAATCAGCTCGCCACCTTTCCCTTCTGCATTTGTTATTTTCATTTCCTTGATTGTACCTAAAATGCAGACAACAACATTCTACGTAATAGATAATAAGACCCGAGAGAAACAGTAAAAGCTTGTCCAGGCAAGGGTCAGGGCACTCTCCCTTTGAGAGAGTGGCCAAGTTGCTCTCCCCTTGAGAGAAGCAGCTACAGGATTCTCATCCTAAGAGAGTACCTGTACTATCCCTATTCCCCCATAAGACTTCTGTAGTCTGTGTGCATTTGTTCTCGTCTTAAGCCACAACACAATACCTGACTATTTTTTTAGTCAGGGGCACTGACCTCTTTTCCCTTAGAATGTCAAATAAAAAAAGGACAACAGCTATACAACAACAGCCACTGATTTGAATAAATCAAAATTATACCCATTTTTTGATCAGATAGGCAAAAATATATATTTTGGTGTTCCACAGAACTTTTCTAATTAGTTTATGTGTGCCATGAAATTACTAAATCTACCCAAATATATCAATAGTGCAAAGATTATGAAACTCCACTCCAATGTTGAAAACAGAGATGTTTTAGAACGTAGGTACTTCCCACAGTGTGCAGAAACCATGAACTTCAATTAAGAGACTTCACTTATTATTTTGGGTCAAAGAACATGTGTCCAGTGAGGGAAGGGGGCCATACAGGCTGTCTCAAACCACTACCTGCTTCTACTCTTCTTGATTGCTTATATCCTTTAAGTTATTACAAAGTTTGACACATGAAAAACTCTGACTCCTATATTAGAATGATAAGATACAAAATAACTGTGAAATGTTTATCAAAATATGAGATAAAGTGAAAATAATGAAGACTTCTGGAGAAGATGGAGGCATAGGTAGATACACTTTACCTCCTTGTACAACCAAAAAGAGGACAAGAAATTTAACCAAAAAAACAAACTAGCAAACAAAGAAACAAAAGCAAAAAAACAAAACAAAAAAACCCCCAGAACTTCCGGAAAACCAAACTGTAAGGAAGTCCAACAACGGAGTTAAAGTAGAAATATTCATCCAGACTGGTAGGAGGGGTGGAGATGGGAAGCCTGGGTGGAGCGGACTCCTGACAAGGTGGCAACCGGAGGACAGGGGCAGGTAGCAGAGTGGATGATACCACATTTGCATGCAGATAAACTGGGAGGAACAACTGGGGAGCGAGACAGTGCAACTCAGGATTCTACTGCAGGGAAATTAAGCCTCAAAACCGCCAACTGTAAAAACCTGTGGGAGTTAAGGAGGCCAGGAAAAACTCCCAGCCTCATAGGAGAGTTCACTGGAGAGACCCATCGGGTCTTAGAATATAAACAAAACTATCCACCTAGGAATCAGCATTAGAAGGGCCCAATTTGCTTGCGAATAGCAGGGAAGGTGACTGAAAACCAACAGAGAGCCAAGTAAGCGGCACTGTTCCCTTTTGGACCCCTCCCCCACATACAGCACCACAATGCAGCACCGTGGGTTGCCCCACCCTGGTGAATATCTACAGCTCCTCCCTTTACTACAAAACAGGTGGGCCAAGACAAAAAAACATGGCCCAAATGAAAGAACAGATGAAAACTCTAGAAAAAATACAATTAAGTAACAAAGAGATAACCAACCTATCAGATGCACACAGTTCAAAACACTGGTAATCAGAATGCTGGCAGCATTGGTTGAATATGGTCACAAATTAGAGGGAAAAATGAAGGCTATGAAAAGTGAAACAAAGGAAAATGAACAGGGAACTAACAGTGATGGGAAGGAAACCAGTACGCAAATCAACCATTTGAAGCAGAAGGAAAAAACATTCAGCCACAACAAAATGAAGAAACAAGAATTCACAAAAATGAGGAGAGGCTTAGGAACCTCAGGGACAACTTTAAACATTCCAACATGTGAATCATATGGGTGTAGGAAGAAGAGGAAGACCAAGAAATTAAAAACTTACTTGAACAAATAATAAAGGAGAATTTCCCCAATCTGGCAAAGGAAATAAGATTTCCAGGAAGTCCATGAAGCTCAGAGTCCCAAAGAAGTTGGACCGAAGGAGGAACAGACCAAGGCAGATCATAATTACATTACTCAAAATGAAAGATAAGGAGACAATATTAAAAGCAACAAGAGAAAAGGAGAGAGTTACCTACAAAGGAGTTCCTATAAGACTATCAGCTGATTTCTTACAAAAAAACCTTGCAGGCAAGAAGGGGCTTGGAAAGAAGTATGCAAAGCCATGAAAGGCAAGGTCCTACATCCAAGATTACTCTATCCAGCAAAGCTATCATTTAGAATGGAAGGGCAAATAAAGTGCTTCCCAGATAAGGTCAAGTTAAAGGAGTTCATCATCACCAAGCCCTTATTATATGAAATATTAAAAGGGACTTACCTAAGAAAAAAAGATAAAAAATACAAACAGTAAAATAACAACAACCTCACAACTATCAACAACAGAATTGAAACAAAAACCACTGAAGCAAAGAACTAGAATAGGAACAGATTCACAGAAATACAGACCACATGAAGGGTTATCAGTGGGGAGGGGGAGCGGGGAGAATGGCAGAAAAGGTACAGGGAATAAGAAGCATAAATGGTAAGTACCAATTAGGCAGGGGAAAGTTAACAATAGTATGGGAAATTGAGAAGCCAAAGAACTTACATGTATGACCCATGGACATGAACTAAAGTGGAGGATGATGGTGGGAGGGGGTGTGCAGGGCAGAGGAGAATAAAGGAGTGAAAAAAATGAGACAACGGTAATAGCATAATCAATAAAATATATTTAAAAAATAATGAAGACTATAACAAGAAATGACTAAGAAAATTTAAAATACAATGTTTAGAATTAAAAATATAAACTTGTTAAATTTAAAAACAATCACTGGATGGGTTAAACAACAGATGAAACACAGCCAAAGAAAAGTGATGGCCTGGAAGAGAGAAAGAGATTGAAGAAATAACCCATTATGCTGTTACAAAATAATGAAGTATAGGTTAAGGAGGACAGAGAGAAACAAGTCCACATATATCAATACTCCCAGTAAATACAAATAAATTAAACTTAACATTCAAAATACTGGCAGATTGAATTACTAAACAGCAATCAAGAAAACACTAGAGCTACACCTAAAGCACAGGACAAAGAAAGGTTGTAAGTTAGGGCATAAAATAAGATCCTCCTGTAAAAATACTGAAAATATCAAATCAGACATAATAGATTTTCAAAAAGTATTATTAGGAAATTTTTAAACTCTTTTCATAATAATAAAACATACAGCACTAAGAAAACATATATAAAATTTTTGAATTTGTAGGCATGCTCTGATGAAATTGCCTTAAAATAAAATAAGCAAACCTTCATAAGAAAGTGACAAGTTCAACATCAAAGTGAAAGTTTAATAACCGATCAATTATCAATATGTCGAATCAACACCAACAAAAATTCAGTAAAGAATAAAAAACTTGCCCTGGCTGGTGTAGCTCAGTGGATTGAGCGCGGGCCTGCGAACCAGAGGATCGCGGTTCGATTCCCAGTCAGGGCACATGCCTGGGTTGCAGGCCAGTTCCCAGCAAGGGACACACGAGAGGCAACCGTACATTGATGTTTCTCTCCCTCTCCCTCTCCCTCTCTCCTACCCTTCCCCTATAAAGATAAATAAATAAATTCTTTAAAAAAAAAAAAAAGAATAAAAAACTTGAACAGTGAAATTAGTAAGATTAATGAACATATGCAGAAACCTATACCTAATGATTAGAAAATACGTATTCTTTTCAAGTACATCAGTAACAGTTTAAAATGGTCTACGTCGACTAAGCCATGAAGCACATCTCGACAAATTTCAACAAATAAGTATCAAAAGTCATCAAACTTTTCCTGTTTAAAGAGAGACAGTAAATATTTTAGGTGGGCCAGGCCACCATGCAGTCTCTGCCTCATAGCCATTGCTTCATTTTTTTTTTTTTTTTTTTTTTTAACAACACTTTAAAAGTGTAAAAATCATTCCTGGGCTCCGGGTGACCAAATTAGTTTACTGATCCCTAATATAGTTCATATTTGCTGAGCAAAATAAAATTAGATTAAAAGTCAGAAACAGAAAAGATAAAGCAAAAAACAAATAAACAAACAGATGATTGCATTGGAGGTCAGTAAATAAATGGTATCAGAAAGGCTAGGGGAAAAACAGCTGAATTCTCTATATCACACTAAAAAATATTAATCAGGAAAGTAAAACGATCCATCTTAAATGTTAACTACCCACTGATACGAATTTTGCAGAGTATTTCTGGAAACAAAATGATTCAGGGAATTACATCTGTGTTTGAATACTTTCTGGAGCATGTGGAAGAAGAAATCAAGTCAGGAGTCAGTGGAGAGCACAGAGAAGACAGAATTCTCTAACTTTAGTATGCGCCAAAGTCAGTTGAGGGCTTCTCAAATTGCTGAGCCCCACCAAGCAATTTTCTGACTCACCCCCAACTTTGATTCAGCAGATAAGATGGCACTGAGATGGGACACTGTCAAGGTCAGAATTCAGAAACCATCAGCCTTATATTTATAATCTTCTACTATGCACTTCAAAAGGGGGCCATATTCCATGCTAAACCCTAATGAGAATTTTTACCTTTTATTCCTTACTTGTATTGTACCTTATTGCCACCAATTGGTTAATTATACGAATTAATCAAACACCATATGCCAAATAAAAGGTACAAAAACAGTAATACTGGAGACTCTGCCCACTATTTCACATATTGAAAATATGCTCTAGAATGAATGGAGAAAGCAAGAAGAATATGGTGCTCCCTTAGACTGTTTCAATTACCATATGCATCTCAAACTGTGAACATCTTGCTGCATTGCATGGCTCCAATGTTTAAAACTATGTTCCCTTTCTAAAAAATATATACAACATGGCCATTAAACATAAGCCAAGTTTTTCACCTGGTTCATCTGAAGAAATTGTGTTATGTTCCAAGTCTGGGGGGAAAATATGGCTTTGCAGGACATATTGAGAGACAGTATGTTGTGACAACCTGGTGTCTTAAGGGATTTTCAAAAGAATTTTAATTATTCATTATTTCCACGTAACAAGTTTTCTTTAGATCCTAATTCATTCTTAAGCAAGAAGCAACTGCTCCTGAATAGTTTCTAATAACTATTGGAGCATGGACAACAGAGAAAGCAGGAGAAAGATAAACACATACATTCAGGATGAGGCAAAAGTAGGTTTACAGTTATTGCATGGAAAATAATACAATAATTAATAAACACAAGAATAAATTGTTTTGCATCCTCACAACTGTAAACCTTTTACCCCACCTTGTATATACACTTTAAATAAATCAAAATATATAATAGTTTGTTAAAATATTTATATGAGGTTCTTATACCCCAACTACTTAATATTCAAAGGTAGGGGGAAGTAGGGGATAAACCTAGACAGGCTCATAACCATAAACCAAATTGTCTTTATATTACAGAAGACCCCCATAGTTATATTAATTTTATTTAAAAAAGAGTAAGGAGAGTTTTTCTTTTAAATGCCCCTGAAAAACAAGTGGCTAGAATAAGGTATCAGTACCAGATGAGAACAATAATAGTTATAAAGAATATCCCAAAAGGATCAAGCAAGCATACATATTACTCTAGAGAATACATGGAGCAGACCCACTCCATGCTAGGCAGTGTGTATTTTATTTCTCCCCACACTGGTCCAGTGAAGAAGATCCTGGCCCAGATTATCTTGAGCAAAGCAAAATTCTCATTCCACTCCAATCTACAGGTCTCTGAAAGATAGACCCAAGAAATGTATGTCTGTCCCTTAACAAACCCTGAAAAGATTATTCTGAATTGAAACCATGAATACTTCCTCTCAAGAGATACCCTCATACATCAAACCAAAACTCTAGTGATGCTCTGGAACCAGCCTTAGCTGTTTACAAAGAAAGGGTTTTCCTGACCTTCTACGCTTGTTTCTCTGTATCACAATTGCATCGACCACCATTATATTCTTCAATACGAGCTCTGCAACTGATGACCCTTTAGAAACCTGATTCAAGTTTCTACCCAAAGAATAGTACAGTCTAAATCCAAAAATATTTATCAAAGGGTATGTTTCCTTAATCTTCACTTACTCTTCTGTGCAAAGTAGAGGAAATTTCTGAAAAACCCTAACACTGCCACTATCTAAAAGAAACTGGCATACACTTAGTAATAGTAGATGAAACCTCTCTACCCCTTTCTCAATAGAGAAAATCTAGACACTAAAATCAGGACTCAAGTGACTTAATGTAGTAAACAAGAAATATAAAAAACAGATAAGCAAATTATTAATTCATTAGGCATTACAAACTAGATCAAATATATAGGTAGTAAGAATTTCCCTGTGCTACAATAACTTAATATATGCTTTACTTGACCTTTCTGAAAGTATGATATATATTGCCATGAACATTATGTAATATTCTGGTCTGAACTGTTTATTTCAATGTTTATGAATAAAAACTTAATTACTTATAAAAACAGGGTTATACAACATAATCTTTCCCTTTATGTTGTATCAGTCAGAAATGTGCCCCGACAACATTTTATGTGCCTTGTTCTGCGCTAAACTGTTACTTCCTTATCATGTTCCATTCTCTGCTACTCACAGCTTCCTAAACTGAAAGATGTTTGAAAGGTCAGGCCCGTGAGTGAGTGAGAGTGAGTGTGTGTGTGTGTGTGTGTGTGTGTGTATACATGAGTGTATGTATAATTATATTTTATTTTTTCCTATCATTTATCCCCATTATACCCTCTTCAACCTCCACCCACTTTCCTCCCCTTAACAATCACCACACTGCTGTCCAAGTCAATGAGTTCTTTTCTTATATTCTAATTTCTTTTTGTTTTTGTTTTTAGGTTCGGTTGTTAATAGCTGTAAGTTTGTTGTCATTTTAGTGTGCAAATTTTTTATCTTTTTCTTAGATAAGTCCCTTTAACATTTCATATAATAAGGACTTGGTGATGATGAACTTGACCTTATCTGAGAAGCACTTTATCTGCCCTTCCATTGTAAATGATAGCTTTGCTGGATAGAGTAATCTTGTATGTAGGTCCTTTCCTTTCCTGGCTTTGAAGACTTCTTTCCAAGCCCCTTCTTGCCTGCAAAGTTTCTTGTGAGAAATCAGCTAATAGTCTTATGGGAACTCTTTTGTAGGTAACTCTCTCCTTTTCGCTTGTTGCTTTTAATATTGTCTCCTCATCTTTCATTTTGAGTAATGTAATTATGATCTGCCTTGGTCTGTTCCTCCTTCGGTCCAACTTCTTTGGGACTCTGAGCTTCATGGACTTCCTGGAAATCTTATTTCCTTTGCCAGATTGGGTAAATTCTCCTTTATTATTTGTTCAAGTAAGTTTTTAATTTCTTGGTCTTCCTCTTCTCCTTCTGGTACCCCCATGATTCATATATTGGAATGTTTAAAGGTGTCCTGGAGGTTCCTAAGCCTCTCTCATTTTTTTGAATTCTTGTTTCTTCATTCTGTTGTGGCTGAATGTTTCTTTCTCCCTTTTCCAAACGGTTAATTTGAATACCAGTTTCCTTCCCATCACTGTTGGTTCCCTGTTCATTTTCCTTTATTTCACTTTTCATAGCCTTCATTTTTCCCTCTAATTTGTGACCATATTCAACCAATGCTGCCAGCATTCTGATTACCAGTGTTTTGAACTGTGTGCATCTGATAGGTTGGCTCTTTGTTGCTTAGTTGTATTTTTTCTAGGGTTTTGATCTGTTCTTTCATTTGGGCCATATTTTTTTTGTCTCTTATATTCTAATTTCTAAGCCATTTTTCTTAGCAACAAATTATATATGCTACCATTCAGAGGAAAAACAGGTTTTGATAAGGACACCTCCAACTTTTAAAATTTACTTACTGAAAGAAGGACAATACCTCAAAAAACATTAACCATTAGGAACACATTTTTTTCAAAATTCACTTTCTCTGATGTTTTAAAAATTACAGCATGTGACCTTAAATTTTCTAACAATAACATAATCATTCTCTGTGGATTGCTGGTCAACAACTTCTATAGTGAAGATAATCAGAAAAATTGTATGTGTTGATTTTTAATAAAGATGACATCTATATAGGTTGAACAATAATGTTTTTTAATGTTTTATAAAGCTGTCCATATAAGGGTAGACCATAAAATAATTGGGTCACTAAACACTGGATGTTGCTTTCTGATCCTACGAGTACCTTTTGAAAACTTACCTATACTGCCTAATGTCAATACATTATCAAATTCAAGCACTCTTTTTCACGTGAGTGACTTCTAAATAGATGAAGATCTGGCACCCTATTTTAAGACTTGTCTTCACCAAGCTAATTAGTCCCATTTCATTCCTTCAATTCCCCTCATTATGCCTTGGTTTATAACCTGTTATACAGAAATAAACATGTAGAAACATGCAGAAACATGCATGAGCAGTATGTATACCAACTTCAAGGTGGCAAATTGAGGGAGGGGGAAAGAAGCAACAAAAAAAATTAGCAATACTTTATAAAAGAGAAAGATCTGAAACAAAGCAAATACTTGTTATATCTATGTGGCAAGTACAACAGTGTATGTTACATTATTTCCTAAAATGTTCTATTCTTGAAATATTCTGTAATTAAAAGATTTAATTATATTTTAAACAAAAACAGAAGGCTAATAAGAGAGACAATAATTGTGAAAACATCAAACTTAGCACCTGGCAAATAGTAGGTTCTAAAAACACTATCTGAAAATTCTCAGGCCCTGGGTGCCCTTTTAATATTCCCACCCATAATGTACTTCAATTCCATTTAACCTAAAGCAATTCTGCCATTTCCAACCCCCAGAATCCATTTTCCATTCTCTTTAGCATAAAAGAAGGAAGTAGATTAAGTAGATTAAGTAGTAAAATAAACCTACTTTATCTTCTTTAGCATCCTAAGAAACAGATTGATGAATACAGCTTAAAAATTGTTTCAAGGATACTCATTCCAAGTCTTAAAATTTCTTTTATTTGTCCTTGGTTTGCATAATCTGTCTCCCTGTTCAACTCATATTCTTTAAAAATGTTCAGGCACAGCACACCACTTTCCAGAGATACTTTCCTACTCTTGAGCACCAGTTATGAATGACTTCACTGTCAGGATAACATTTTCAAGAGACCTAAACTCTGAACATCTGCCTTTGTGATTATACTCTCAGACTAAGAATCAAACAAACCTGTCTTGTAAAGTCCAGTTGCCAGATTCAGCAGGTAAAAATATAGGTTGTAAAGTTAAATTTGAATTTCAGGTAAACAGCAAATAATTTAGTAAAATTTGTTCCATGCAATGTTTGTAACATCCTTGCATGAGACACACTTAAACTTAAAAAGTTATTTTTGTGTTAAAAATTACATATATACATATATTCTGTGTCTGTTATTTATCAACTTCATCCAAGAGAATGAGTCCTATGAGGATGGGAAGTTTGCTTTTGTTCACTGCAGTATACATAGCCACCTAAAACAGGATCTGGGCATAGTAGATTCTCAGCAAATATCTGCACAGTGGATGGATAAATGGATTGACTGGAAAGATAAAGGGAGGCCAAAGCTGCCACAAAAAAGGACCATTATCTGCAGATCTAGGATTCCCATATATTTATTTTTTTAATGTTTTTATCATCTTGAGTTCAAGACCTCAAACATATTTTCACAGAAATTAGTTTAATTATTTGATTACTTTATTTCAGTCCATCAAGAAGAGATGATTTACAAACTAGTAAGTTTACTCAAACACAAAATAAATCAAAATCAGATATAATTTATTCAACTTACAATGTCATTTTCCTCAAAGAACTCAAAAACTTACCCATACATAAATTTAATTCTAAAATTAGTATTTGGGTAAGCATTTTCAAAATCTCAAACTAATAAAGCAGAATAGCAAAATCAAGGATAAAAGAAAAGTTGATATTTGTTAGAAACTCTAGGGTAGGAGTGGGCTTAGAAAGAAAATCAGAGCAAAGGAATGTAGGAACAGCTTTTATTCATTTAACTGACATTTCTTGACTAGTATTTCTACTACATGCTAGACACCAAGTGGGTGGCCATGGTGAAAAAAATCAACGTGAAGTTTATATACAGTCTGGTGGGGAAGACAAACCAATTAAACAAGCTATGTCAATACAAAATAAGACTGCTATAAAAAGGGCAGTAAAGAGTATGATCGTAACAGAAAGGAGGCTGGGAAGGGGAAGCAGCTTTCTTACATTGAGACTTCAAGGATGAAGAGTTGGCCAGGTAAAGAGAGCAACATATTCCAGCTGAGGGATGAGAATATTTCATATCAAGGAACAGAAAAGATGACTGGAGTGTAGTCTATGAGAAATGTGACAAGAGATAGAGCTAGAGCAACAGGTAAGAACCAGGTCATGAAAGGCCTTGTAAGTCACGTTTTTAGAAATTATTCTGATAGTAAAAAAAATTCCAAAAGAGTTTTTACTTGAGTTGTGTTTAATAAGGATTACTCTCACTGCAGTGAAGGGCTTATGCCACAGGAAGGCAAGATGGAGCTGCAGAAAGATACTAGGGGATTGTTGCAGTAATCCAGATAAAAGGTGAAGAGGATAAATTCCTAAACTGAAGTAATAATAGTGATTTAGAGAAAGGTGGATGAATCCAAGTGATTAAATTAAAGCTATTTGGCTTGTGATTATCTGTATTTGTGGTGGGGTAGGTGACAAAGATCAAGACTGACTTCCACATTTATAGATCAGATTGATGGTACAATTCACTGAACTAAGATATACAAGAGTAGATGGGGATTATTTTAGGGGGAGGGAAGTGGCAGGATATATGGAACTGTTCCTCATGACGTGGGAAATGTAGCCCAGCCCCAATTCAGAAAGGTCAGTGGGAAGTGAGGTCCAGCACACAGGACCCACGCCCACGGATAGGTTCTCCCATAGGGAATCAGGCCTGCATTGTACCTAGGCTGCTATAAAGCTTGCTAAAACTCCCTCACTCAATCCCTGGATTGAGGCAGCAAATGTTTAGTACATATCTCTAAAGTAATTTCCTAAAATCTGAGCTAAACCTCCCAAGTATGGAGTGTAACCAGTTCAACCACTTTCCCCCATGATCTACAACATCCTTCTCTTGGAAGTAATTAGCAACATTCTTTCCTTTGTTATCTGTAAAAGGTAATCACCTACAGTGAACCTTTGCATAGTAAATGAGGACCATCCTCAAAAAGCAATAAAAGCCTGTCCAGGCAGGCATCCAGGCCCTCTCTCTCACTCAGAGAGTGGCCATGCCGTCCCTTTTTCTCCACAGAACTTCTATAGTCTGTGTGAATTTGTTCGTAGTAGCCTCACCATGCAGACCCTGCCAGCCGGGGTCTGCATCAGCAGGAATGAGGACTACAAGAAGAGTGTAAAATCACCCAAGGATTGTGTGTGGACTAAGAAGAAAAGGCAGCAAAAGGTGGAGAACAAGCCTTCAAGAAATAAATAGGTGGGGAAAGAAGAGATTTTGAACAGCAGAACACCAAAAAAGGCCAGGGAAAAACCAGAAGTGTGGTGTCTCCAAAACCAAGGGAAGAAGGGGTTTTAAGAAACAGGTATGGCCCTAGCTGGTATAGCTGCTAGTAGGTGGGAGTGTTGTCTCATAACTGAAAGGTTGAAGGTTCAATTGCCAGTCAGGACAGTGTATGATCCCTGGGCAGGTACAGGAGGCAATGAATGGGAGGCAACTGATCGATGTTTCTCTCTTTCTTTCTCTCTCTGTCTCTGAAAACAATGAAAAAATGTCCTCAGATGAGGATTTAAAAAAATTAGAAAAAAACAAAAAATGTCAAATGATGTCAAGAAATATGGTAAAATATCCACTGGATTCAGAATTTCAGCAATGCTCTTCCAGTGTTCTGTTTCTAATAAATACAAACAGAAGAGCTCTGAAAAACTAAAGTAAGTCACTCTTTAAACTCCCTAATAACTCATTTTTTTTCCCAAGCTTTTGGCCAAAATCAGTGACTTAGGATACCAAATTTTTCACTTTTTAAATCAGTGAAAAGCCTCTATTTTTACTAATTTTGAGTTGGCCAAAGGAGCATTCACTTGCCATACTTTAGTATTTTTCCTTGCCCAAAGTGAATTCACTGAGCGGTCTTTCAAAGCCAGCATCTTGATTATAATCTCTGAGAATGCAAACGTACTGTTATGTCTAGCTTTTCCCTAGTATGGTTTGTGGTCTGTGCCAAGGAACTAAACAAATATTTGTTCAGTTACGTGTACTCAGAGCACTGATACGTGCAGCTTTCCAGAAATGATTTTTAGGTTATTCCTCACCACTCTAATCCCTGAAATGAAGGAATGATAACGTTTTTGCAAAGTTTCCTTCACACCTTAAAGAATGCTCAGAAGCAACTGTTTAGTGAGTCTCCAAAGTACTACTTAAAGCAGATCTCACTCATAGACAAAGACAACAGTATGGTGATTACCAAATGGAAAAGTGGGTGGGGACAGGTAGAAGATGGTATAGGGGGTATAAATGGTGATGGAAAGAGACTTGACTTTGGCTGGTGAACACACAATACAATATACAGACAATGTATAATGGAGTTGTACATCTGAAACTTATATAATTTTATTAACCAATGTCTCCACAAAAAATTCAAAAAAAAAAGGTCTCATTTTAGAAAAGGCATGCACACTGTAAAAGACGTACTGAAATTACTTTTATAAACTGAGTATCACCCTCAGATTAATTTCTTCTTATAAATCACTTATGTAGAATTTTATAGCTAAGTTTCTTAAATCAAGATGTAGATATACTTATTTCTTTATAAATAAGAACAAAATTTAGCATTTTTATATTATTCCATCTGATCAGCCTGTTGGGCATTTTATTCACTTTCAAGAAAGTAAAAAATATTTTCTAAAAAGACAACTTGTCTCATCAGTTAGCAAGAATTTCCTCTCTTGGAATGGAGTATAAGTTTTCCTTTATCATACGTGTATGCCATGTTTCTTAGCTATACACAACTGAGTAACTTGCTAGTCACTGACAATTTCAAAATGACTAGAAAGTCTTTGAAAATGCTAGAAAACATTAACTGCAAAAGAAAACTGTTTAGCAGGGATCAAGAAAGCTAAACCATGAAAAATAAATCCATTCAAATAAAATTATTTAACCCTATGCTTGATTGGCCTCCCTAGGGAGTCTTTTTCTAATGCAAGACTATTATTATAACTATAATTAAAAATAAAAGATGAATAGCACAACCCAGTGCAGAACAAAAGCTGAATTCTCAATTTCAACAACACTGAAAATCAGAAGGATAATTTCAATCCATGAAACATGAAATCTGGTGATGGAAACACCAGCTATTCAATCTTACCTCACTTAGGGAAAGTAAGACAGAAAATATTATTACTAGTTAGAACCGTACATGTGATTTCATTCATATCAAACTTTTAGCTACGACTAAAATTATCCTTCTTTTGAACCAAAGAACAGCAAAATACATGAACACACTGTACTCAATGAATAAATTAGTTTGTGATAAGAAGACTATTTAAAATAACTTCCCATGTACCCGCAACACCTCCCTAGGGCAAGAGCGTGCGCGTGCACACACACATCTACTTACTTCAAAATGACATTTTAGATCACTGGATTGCTAAATTCACTCACAATTCACCATGGTGAAGTAGACTCCCTACGCAGTCTATTTACTTTTCAATGTAGGGGTAAAAAATACAAGGAAGCGTATTTCTCTCCCAAAATCTACGTGAATATGAAAAAGTTACCAAGACTTTGGAAAGGGGGAAAAACTAATGAAAACAAATTACCCACGCACAAGAACGAAAAATCATCGCATGTGGAGATCCCCTTGTGGGTTAACCCCTGGGCACTATGTGGCTCAGTTCATTTTTTTTAATCCCCACCCCCACGGACAAATTTCAAGAATGGTTCGACTGTCGGAGGTCCCGGACTAGTCCGGAGACCAGGAGAGGGATGACAGCTTTGGGCTTGTCTCCAAGGCGGAGAATCAATTCAAAGGCTAGCATGGTCGAGGTGCCCACCCTGTAGCCCCCGCCTCCCGCTAGCCTCCCAGGGGCGGGAGTCCCTCCTACTCCGATCTCTACCTCCTCACCTCTCGGCGCCAGCTCAGATGCTTCCCATCCCTCGGTCAGCTTCGGTTCCGAGCCTCTTTCCCTTTATGTTTTATTTTTACTTGCCACTCCAAGTGCGGGGTGTTAGGCAGGTCAGAACACCAGAGAGCACACGTCCACACCCCACGCCGGGCTAGTCAGAGTCGATCCCAATTAACAAAACACGACGAGGATGGCCACACCGCCCAGCGCCAGACAGACCTACAAACCCGGAAAGTAAGAATGGGACAGAGCAGGCGCAGGCCAATACGTCACCGGCCTGCTGCGCAGCGCCTACGTGGACGCGCATTGCTCCCTACAGCCCCACCCCTCCGGGGTGGTGCACGCGAGGCCCCGCCTCCTGCCGGCAGAGTGTACTCGAGGCCCCGCCTCCTCCCGGCAGAGTGCGGAGCGTGCCTGAGGCTAGGGCGTGTTCAGATTGGCGTTGGTCCAAGTGTTCCCGAGACCCCCTGACTTAGCGTCTCCCGCTCAGTCCGAGTGATTTCCTTTGCAATTATTTGAGTCGGCTAAATTTTCCTCCTGCCTTAGTCTGTAAGGTGACGACAGGGAGAAAATAATTCCTTTTACAGGTAAGGGAGAGAAGAGCAGTGAATACGCATGAAGAACCGGGCAATTGCCCTCATCATCTCCCGCCAGAGCTTCAGGTTGCTGGATACTTTATACATGGTTCCCTGGTTTCAAGTCCTGCTCTTCTTAAGCTTTATGGAGTCTGTTTACTTGTCTTCAAGTTATCTCTGCTAGTCTGCCTTCTAGCTGGACCACCCCACGAAACACGAAACGCCTAAGGATTCTTAGGCTCAATTGAAAAGGCAGGAAGGCAACATTCAGGAAAATTAACAAACCTCAAGAACTGTGCAGTGTATGTGTGTATAGTTCTGGACTAAAAACTGAGCGTGCAAAGATGTTATGGTGTAATAAAGTGTTGTGGCATCCTTTTTCTCTTACATCTCTCTTCTCATAAGAAATGTGTCTTGTGACCTAACCGAATTTCACTTTATGTAGAGAGGCAGACAGTAGTGATCCAGGGATACTCTTCATTGGCCAAACCATACCTGGAATTCTCTGTTCAGTTCTAGATCGAGCACTTTAAGAAGACCTTGAACAAGTAGGAATTATTTCAGAGAAGAACAAAATAATGGAAACTCAAAAGGATGATAAATAAAGAAGTAGTGATTGAACTTGGATTTTTATAGAAGAGAAAAAGCTACTGGGACTATCTCCCAAATACGTAAAGACTCATTGCGTGGCAGAGATTCATTTCATGTGGTCTCAAGAAGTGCAGACTTAAGAGAAACAGATTTCGGATCCTGAAAATTCCCTTCTGGCACTAGCCAGAGAAGTTGTCTGCCTCACGATGGGTGGAAGCCCTAACAACTCTTAAGGCTTACTTAAAAAGGAATAGGTGCAGGGGAGCCATACATCTAGAGAAGAATTAGTTGATGGTTTTGTTAAAGCTACTTCAAACCTTGAGATTCAATCAGTACATAGTTCCAGCCTTAAAAGAATTTACAGGTTGGTTTATAAGACAAGACAAATGCATCAAAAGGTAAATAATGCAAGGAGGCCATATGATAATGATTGATTCAATACATACTGGAATTCACATAACAGATTGTTCTCATTACAGTTCCAGAGGCTTAAGAGAGAGGGAGAAAATGAAAATAGACTTATGTCCAGAACTGCCCTGTCCAGAGAGGGTAGCCCCTAGCCAAATATGGCTATTTACACTTGAAATATGGGTAGTCTGAACTGACAAATTTACCGTGTGAAATATACACCAGATTTTGAAGACTTCGTACAAAAGAAAATGTAAAATACAGTATCTTAATTATTATATTGACTACATTTTGAAGTAATGTATATATTGGGTCAATATATTGAAATTAATTTCACTTGTTTATTTTTCCTTTTTTAATGTAGCTACTAGATAATTTTAAAATAGATGGCTTGCATCATTTCTGTTAGACAGTCCTAACTAAAGAAATATACTTCAATGAACTAAAATATTAATGGAAAGACAGTCTGATACGATTCCTAATGAGGAGAAGGAAGACTGTCCAGAAAGTATGCCATGAGCAAGCACAAGGAAACAAGGCTGAAGATGCATTTTATGATAGTAACATGTTTGTCTATAATGAAAGGTTCTTGTTAGAAAGTAATAATAACAACTGTCAAAATTGGATAGAAACTATCCAACTGAGTAAGGAGACTCAATTTTGAATTTAAGGAATTTACTACAGTAGGCAGTCAGGATTTGACAGTTACAAGACTGGATTATAAAGTTATCTTGGCAGTATTGAGTAGGTTAAGTTGAAATTAATGGGTGGAGATAGGTGACCAATTAAAACTCATTGTACTTAAAAACATAGCAAAAAAATCTTCAATGGGAGATTGATTTAAATAAAGTATATGGGATGCCAGGCATTCAAAAAGTATGACATGAATCTGTATCACTTGATATAGGGATATATCAACATGTACAGTTGAATAGTTTATAAAAGAATATGTACATGACATGAACTCTTATAAGTAAAATGATAGGTGTGTGTATGTAAGTAGATCATTTGACTAAGAGTGCCTTAATTATCTTGAAATTGTCTCAACCAAAAAATCTCAAAGTAAAAAGTGTCTCCAAAATATTTTCAGTGGCTCAATAAAATCATCTATGTTTATAGTTCTTTTCATCTCAATATTTTATCATTCTTAGCATATTAGCCATTTATTGTCAGCCTTTTCACCTTGCATTGTCAAGAAGGGTTGACAAACTCCAGACTCATTTCCAGTCCCTCAGTCTCTTTAGGATCTCCTCTAGTATGAATGTCCACTAGGTGGGCTCAGCTCACCAGTGTCCAACAGCTTCGGTTTCTAGGCTTTGGCTTTTTCCTGTTCTCAGTCCATTGTCCTCACATCTTCTGTACCCCACCTTGCTATACTGGGTCTTAAAATTCCATCTTTGCTGGGCCCCAGTGCAGTTTTTTTTTTTTATCTAGAGCTGACATTTAACATCTCAGGGATGCTGATTACTAAGTCAATTCTAAAATAAGCTTCCCTAGCCCTGGCTGGTGTAGCTCAGTGGATTGAGCGCGGGCCTGCGAACCAGAGGATCGCAGTTCGATTCCCAGTCAGGACACATGCCTGGGTTGCAGGCCAGTTCCCAGCAGGGGACACACGAGAGGCAACCGTACATTGATATTTCTCTCCCTCTCCCTCTCTCCTACCCTTCCCCTCTAAAGATAAATAAATAAAAATCTAAAATAAGCTTCCCTAATGTTTTTAATAAATGATGTTGGAAAGGAAAAAAATATTAGGTCACTACCATGGCAGACACTATTGGTTGCCTAACCAAGCACCATTTTTCTCCTATGCCTTAAGAAAATGAATTTATTAGAGTACCAAACAATTAAGAAATATGAGTTCCTCCCATTACTCTGGAAGTAATTCTAATTCCCTTTGTATAAAAATGTTGTAGAAATTGTTATGTTACCAAAGGACAATCATCTAGGGAGGATTCTGCAATCCATTTTATCCAAATAGCAAAATAAAGGCTCATAAAATATAGAGAGTTATACTTGGGTTACCATTTAAGATGGTGGCTTTAGCATACAATGTGCCTGCTATTCTGTCCTGGGCCCTACTAAAATAAAAATGTGGGAGGAGAAAATCAAGGAATAAATAAGAGTCAAGCTATGTGTTTGTATGTGTGTGCTTATGTGAAGGGGAGAATGATAGGTGGAGAAGGGAAGAAAACTAAGTGAAATTTGAATATTTCCTAGAAAATAAAACTAACAGAAGTAGTTTCACTAGTAATAAAACCCCAAATCAGTGAAGAAGCTACAAAAGAATTAACTGGAGGCATAGCAGTGGGCAGAAATGAGAGTAAGGGCTGAATATAGGGATAACATTCTAAATTTAGTACAATTGAATCAACAACCATGCACACTTACTTCTTTCCTTCATACACACTGAGAACAGGCAAAGACATCTGTCATCAGCCAAAAACAGAAAATAAGACCCAAAGTCTTTTCTAAATTAATTGCATGAATAGTAGGAGGTGAAAGCTTTTATATTGACAACACAGAGTAAAACCATTCTTTTTTCAATCCTTTTTTATAGTATTTTTTGCATTACCATTTATCCACCTTATACCTCTTCTACCTCCACCCACTCCCTTCCCTCCACCCCTCAATCACTACACTGTTGTCTCTGTCTATGAGTCCTTTTTCTTTTTTGCTCAATCCCTCTACCCCGCAACCTCCACCTACTACCACCACTCCCCACCTCCTGCCTTGGCTGTCAGCCTTCTCTCTATAAGTCTGTCTCATTCTTATTCTGGCATTTAGGCCCACCATCCAGAGAGCCAGCTACTTGCCTATTCATCCTAAGGTGAAACCTGATATTTGACATTCCAGTCCCTGTTGTAACCAACCCAGCCACTTATTCACAATTCTCATATAGAAGACAGAACTGGTTACTAGAACTGAATCCATCCTACCTACTAGAAGAAGCAAAGGAAAACCGTATCGATGATCAGTTCTTTTTATACATATATGAACATAAAATGAATCAACAGGCAAATAACCACTATGAAAAAGGTAAAGAAAAGCAGATTAAAAACTATCTCTAATAGAAGCAAATGTAATTTATGAGATAAAAGAACATGTAAAGAGCACTCCAATTTATATAGTTCAGTATTCAGAATGTATTATATCTATACTACACAAACAAGGTACCGTGAAAAAGGGGCAACTATAGAATGAAATCTGAAACACTTATAAAACATATTAAACACGTATAAAACATTACTTAAATAAATTCAATGGAAGTAAAAGCAAAAAAAAATCTAGAATATAGCATATGTAAAGAAAAGAAAGTATGAGAAAAGATTCATGGAGAGCCAATTTAGCAGACTAACATTTAGCAGAAGAAAAATTTTAAAAAATAAAAGTGAGAAAAACCTTAATTATAAAAGGTTTTTTTAGAATGTATAAGTTTTCAAATTGAGTAGACTCCAGTATATCAGAAAATAGATTCATACTTAGACAACTTATGTAATAGCAAGAATAAAAACTAGAATAATAATAATAATCCTTAAAGTTTCTAAATATAAAAGACATGTTATCAACAAAGGAATAATTAGGCCTATCAGCAACACTGGATGCTAGAAGACAATGACAGGAAACTTTCAGAGTTTTAATGTTAGATAATTTTTCAATCTAGAATTCTATACTCATTCAAATTATCAATTAAGTACAGGGGCAAAAAAAGGTATTTTCAGATAAGCAAGGATGCAGAACTGCAGAATATTTCCTACAATGTGATCTTTTAAGAAGTTACTCAACCGGAAAGATAAGGACAAAAAGTAAGAAACATGGAATGCTGGAAAAGATGCACCAATCTTGACAAAAGGCAAAGAAAAAACCTGGAAGAAGGCTGTACAGCAAGTCTAGAGAGGAAGCAGGGTTGGTGGGTGCAAGACAAAGGGTTCAAGGATCAAGGTCTTATGGGAGCAAATGGGAGAGAATTCAGTAGAATAGATGGTAAGGTAGAGAATTTAAAAAAAAAAACAAAGTTGTAGTAAATCAAATAGTGCAAAGATAAAATGTGGAAGAAGGTATTTACTTAAAAGAAATTTAGAAAAAAATATTATCAAGAGAAGGTCAAAACGATATATATCCACTACACACAGGATTGAGAAGAAGAAAACCAGCAAAGGAGAAAGAGTAGCCAAAGAGGTATAAGAGATTAGCAAAAATATATGAAAATTTTTAAAAGTCATGAACAGAGTTAATGCCTGCTTAAAGTCAAGGAGAGTGGAGACTGAGTAAATGTCTTTGGAGATTTAGGTGATTAATAATTTGGAAGCAATTTTAGTAACCTTTTAAGAGATGGAATCCAAATTGTAAATGTAAGAGAGTAAATGAGAAGTGAGAAAATGAAAACACTGATGATAATCATTTTTGTGTGATAATGTCTGAAGAAAGCAGAAAAATACATGAAAGAAATGCCAGGGTCCAGAGAAAGACTTTTATCTGTATGTTTTTAAGATAGAAAACAAAAAACAAACACACAAAACCGAGAGAACAATAAAAGGAAAGAGCCTAGAGGATGAGTTATAGGCAGACGAGGATTCACTCAAGGACATGAGTGAAGTTATTCTTAATCTTGGTAGAGAGACATTTTCCTGTGAGACAGGACAGAAGGTAGAGGATGCTTGAAACTACAGAATAAGTTTAAGGTATTGAGGAATGTAGAGCTATAGAAATTTCAAAGTCAAATATACAATATGAAAGGTATGTTTCTTTTGGCAGTCTTGAAATTATAAACTGTTCAATGGATGAATATTTTAAACTATTTCCTACAAGATAATAAGATACATTACATTTTCATAAAATATTACAAACTGCAGACAAAAGCCAATTTCAAAGATGCAGTCGTAGGTTAGGTTATAAAAAGTGATACCACTCAAAGTCAGTATAAATGTATGAAATGAAAACTGCAAGTCACATAGTTTTCATTATCTAATTTAACTTGACATCTGGTTGGCTGCTCAAATGTCAGGTGAGATCCCATGATAAATAAGTGTGAGTATGCATATGCATATATGCTTGTGTGTTTGAATGGAACTTGAGGGAAACAAGATTAGCTCCTACTGTTAGAAGCTGTAATAATAATCATTTTAAAGTAGATAGCCTTTGGATATCAGAAACTAGGTTTGACTTTTTATACAAGCAAATCCCAAGGTTTTAAGATGAAACATGTTTATTTCTTAAAGTATTGAGTGGGCAGGGAAGAATTATTCCTTACCAAATGTTGCCATACTGTGATTCCCCAATGAATGTTAGGAAATTGGTTAAACTGTACAGAAGGAGAGCCAGAGTAACAGTAGCTTAAACAATAGAGTTTACCCCTCACATAACAGGCCAGATGGATAATCCTGGAATGGTTGTTTTCTTGATTTAGTCAATCCAGGAACTCAGGCATTCAGGAACTCTGCCATTTCTAGTGTGTTGTCCTCATCTGGTAGTCCAATATGAGTTTCAGCTGTCATCATATTCCAGAAGCAGTCAAAAGGCAGAGAAGAAACAAAAGCACATTCCTTTGAGAACTGGAGCTAAAAGTATGCCTATCACTTTCAGTCACATGGCCACACTTAGTTGCAAGGTAAGCTGGGAAATGCAGATTTTATTTTAGGCAACTATATACTCAGTTTAAAAATCAGGAGTTCTGTTACCATGGAGATGAAGAAATATTAGGAGACAATATTTTTTTACCCAGAATGTTTTTTTCTTCTCAATTAAAGCAAATATATTGATATTAAACAGGTAAGGAGAGCCTCTATTTCTTGTCAGAATGAGCCACAGCAAGCAGTGGAATATCAAGAATAATTTTCTCGAACTTCCAGCCAAGATGGAGGCATAGGTAGACACACTGTGCCTCCTCGTACAACCAAAAGAAGGACAACAACATATTTAAAAACAGAAAACAACCAGAACTTCCAGAAAAATCAAACCGTATGGAAGTCCAACAACCAAGGAGTTAAAAGAAACATTCATACAAACCTGTAGGAAGGACGGAGATGGGCAGCTGGTCGGAGAGGACTCGTGGCAAGGCTGCAGCTGGCAGACCAGCGAAGTGGTGGATTACGGACTGGGTGGTCCCATATTCACATGCAGATAAACCAGGAGGAACAACTTGGGAACAAGAAGACTGTGCGACCCAGGGTTCCAGCTTGAGGAAAATAAAGCCTCAAACCTCTGATTAAAAACACCTGTGGGGGTTGAGGTGCCAGTGGGAGAGACTCTCAGCCTCACAGGAGAGTTTGTTGGGGAGACCCACAGGGTCCCAGAACATACACAAGCCACTCACCTGGGAATCAGCACCAGAGGGGCCCAGTTTGCTTTCAGGAAGCAGCGGAAG
Source organism: Glossophaga mutica (assembly GCA_039655065.1). Classification (NCBI taxonomy): domain Eukaryota; kingdom Metazoa; phylum Chordata; class Mammalia; order Chiroptera; family Phyllostomidae; genus Glossophaga; species Glossophaga mutica. The sequence goes on from CM077306.1 coordinate 163,783,718, forward strand.
TGACGGAAAACCAGCAGAGAGTGGAGCAAGCAGCATTCTTCCCTCTCAGCCCCCTCCCCCACATATAGCGTCACAACGTAGCAGCGTGGGTTACCCCACCCTAGTGAACACCTAAGGCTCCGCCCCTTGCTACATAATAGGCGCACCAAGATAAAAAAAAATCTCCCAAATGAAAGAATAGATCAAAGCTCCAGGAAAAAGTACAACTAAGTGACAAAGAGATAGCCAACCTATCAGATGCACACTTCAAAACACTAGTAATCAGGATGTACACAGAAATGGTTGAATATGGTTGCAAATTAGATGAAAAATGAAGGCTATGCTAAGTGAAATAAAGGGAAATGTATAAGGAACTAACAGTGATGGGAAGGAAACCAGGACTCAAATCAACCATTTGGAGAAGGAAGAAAGAAACATTCAACCACAACAGAATGAAGAAACAAGAATTCAAAAAAATGAGAGAGGCTTAGGAACCTCAGGGACAACTTTAAATGTTCCAACGTCAGAATCATACGGGTGTAGGAAGAAGAGGAAGACCAAGAAATTAAAAACTTATTTGAACAAATAATGAAGGAGAATTTCCCCAATTTGGTAAAGGAAATAAGATGTCCCGGAAGTCCAGGAAGCTCAGAGAGTCCCAAAGAAGTTGGACCCAAGGAGGAACACACCAACGGACATCATAATTACATTAGTCAAGATTAAAGTGAAGGAGAGAATCCTAGAAGCAGCCAGAGATAAGGAGACAGTCACCTACAAAGGAGTTCCCATCATACTGTCAGCTGATTTTTCAAAAGAGACCTTACAGGCAAGAAGGGGCTGGAAAAAATTATTCCACATCATGAAAGGCAAGGACCTACATCTAAGATTGCTCTATTCAGCAAAGCTTTCATTTATAATGGAAGGACAGATAAAGTGCTTCCCAGATAAGGTCAAGTTAAAGAAATTCATCATCAGCAAGCCCTTATTATATGAAATGTTAAAGGGACTTAGCTAAGAAAAATAAGATAAAAAATATGAACAGTAAAATGACAACAAACTCACAACTATTAACAACCAAACCTAAAACAAAAGCAAATTAAGCAAACAAGTAGAACAGGAACAGAATCACAGAAATGGAGATCACAAGGAAGGTTATCAATGGAAAGTGGGGGGGGGAGGTACAGAGAATAAGTAGCATAAATGGTAGGTAGAAAATAGACAGGGAGAGGGTAAGAATAGTATAGGAAATTTAGATGTCAAAGAACTTATATGTATGACCCATGGATATAAAATAAAGTGGTGGGGAATGTGGGTGATAGGGGATGTGCAGGGCAGAGGTGAATAAAGGGGGGGAAAGGGGACAACTGTAATCAATAACTAATAAAATATGTTTAAAAAAAGAATAAGCTTCTCTCTTTTAAACACATGAAGTGAGTTAGTAAAAAATGGCAAAATAAAATGCTGGGTATTAATTGTTTTAAGTGTTCATTTTTTTCTGAAGTTTAGACTGTTCTTAAGCATGTTTAATATGGTCGAATTGAAGTTTTCATTCACTCTACCCACAACAATTAAACACATATCATATAACCCCACTTTGCCAAGCATTGTGAAACTTTTCAAAGAAAAATATGATCCTTAGTCTCAAGGAACTTAGAAGAACTTACAGTTTGGGTGAGAGACAAATTCGACACAAGGTCACTGAGAACAATTAAGTGCTGAGTTGTGAGATACTTTATGAGTCCCAAAGGAGTCCAAAATAAAGGCAGGCCACTGTCAGATTCAGGAGCTTAAAACCTTTGTGCAAAAAGTGAACATTGAACTGAGCATGTAAGAATAGGTAGAATTTATTTATAAAACTTTTTACATGCAAAATCATGATGGGTTCATTTATAGGATTGATTCTAGAAAATAAAGACATATTGAACGGAGTTGTGGCTAGTGGTAGCCTAACAACTAAAAATGGTGACTCAGTAGTTTATAAATAGGTTTTATTTCTGCTTCTTGCTCTATGTTGTATTCACAAGTACTAGCAGGATGCCTGACACATAGTAGACAACAAGTGTTTGTTAAATCACAAGAACCTTTTACACTCCATTTTGCCTTTATTTTGTAACTAAGGACTTTTTCATTGATGTGTACCTTTTTCAAAAAATTGAGGTGTGTTAAAGCATGACTACTACCCAAATCAATATATACACAATTGACAACACTCCATAATACTCCCTCTGACCTTTCCAATCAGCATTCAAATCTTCCCCCCAACCCCAGCCACCCTAAGGTGGCCACTATTATGACTTCTATTGACATTGATTAGTTTCACTGGTTTTGACATTTATATAAATGAAACCATATAGTATGTCACTAACTTGTTTCATGTTGTTGATACCTGGCCTTATTGTGTGACACTTGTTGACACTTGTTTATACTTGAGATATTTTTCATCCTCTATTTAAAAAGCCTTTTCTTATGAGAAAACCCCATAAAGATGTTTATTATAGAGTAGTATACATTTGAGGTCTCATTGATCTTTAAACTTCAAAGACAGGTTGTAATTATTTTAAAGGTAGGCAAGGTCAGCATAAACTCCATCCTTTATCATTATAGTACAACTTGGTACTGCAAAAATGACAGTCAAATCAACTCGCTATAACTCTTGCTCAAACAAACCTGAAAAGTCCCTATGAAAAGTTTAGGTCAACTACAAAGTTAGAGGCACAGTCTCCATCCTCACTTCTGACCCTAACTGCAAGTTTGCAGAGGGATTCCTCAAGCAACCTTAGTTTGAGTAATTTGCTATACAGATCCATGGAACTCACTGAAAGCTATTACACTCATGGTTATAGCTTATTAAAGGGAAAGAATCCAGATTAAGATCAGCCAAAGGAAGACACACCTAGAGGAGAATCTAGTAGGGTTTCAAATGCAGAGCTTCATTTGTCTTCTAGCCATGGAATCCGGAAACATGACTATTCCAGCATTGAAGTGCAACAATAGGCATGGAATACTGATGATAAGAGGAGCTCGGTGTCCAGGGTTTTGGGGGGACTTCATGATTGATTGCCCTCTTGGTTAATCTCAGTTTCCAGGTCCACTGATAATCATGTGACTCAAACTCCCAAGTTACATAGCCCAAGCCTTTGGGCTCCCAAGCTCAAAATTTAAGACTATATGCCAGCCCCCACCCTGAATCATGTTGCTAGACTACTCAGAATGACCCAAGGCCCTCAGACAAACAGCAGCTCCTATAAGGCTGAGGACAAAGGCCAGGCTTTCTCTCCGGGCAAACTCAAATTCTTTACTACCTACCCCCAAATCTTCACTTCTCTAACTGGAGAATTTGGTGTTCCCACCCCCTGCAATTAAATTATTTATTTTAAACACTTGTTTCTTAATGATCAGTTCCATGAGTTTGTATTTTTTTTAATTCTGAGTGATTACAAAGCATCTCAATGTCTTTGCCAAAAGAGTTAAGGTTGGAGTAGGAGTACTAACATTTTCTTTCTCCCCTAATTGCCATGTGTGTGTGTGTGTGTGTGTGTATGCTACTAAGAGTACTGTAATGTGCATGTGTGTGTGTGTGTTTTTGAGGTTGAAAACATCTACAAAATAAAATTGAGAGTTTTTTAGTAGGCTTTAAAGCTAGAACGGACGATTGAATGAAAGCTATGTAGCAATACTTCAGTGATTTTAAGTCTTGGAAATTGGGTAAGCATACAAGACTCCCCTAGTAAGAATGTAAACTCTGAAAGATCTCTGTAAGGAAGAGTAAAATTGTCAAAAATTGTTTCTATATTTTGAACATTCTTCCTTTACATATATGTGTCCAGAAGTCATCACTGAGGAACTAATACCGTTATAACGTGAAATTAAAAGACCTAAAGTTTAAGGTGCAACTTACTATTATTGCCATGTTTCTGTTTAAAATAATTTTTAACCATTTTGATAGATTTAGCATTTTTGTAGTTTAGACATGAGTTGCAATTTTTTGTTCTTGTTAAGATACAGTAAGATATGGGACTTCAGTTGGTGAAATAGACAAGAGACTAAAATGCCAACTTAGCAGCTCAGCAGGACAAGGGCTATTGAAATCAATCAAATTGCAGGTCTACCAGGAAGCTATCATAAAGTCATTGGGAAGGAAAGGCAAGGTTTATCAGGTATAAGATACTGATTTCATACATTTGAGAGGCTTGGACCGGAAATTATATTTCACTGACTCTGTAGGGTGATCTGAAGGTTCATTCATCCATTCATTCAATTTTGACATACGAGTATATTCAGTACCTACTGTGAGTCAACAGACATACTAGTAGACAAAATGAACACTGTGTTAGTTTTTACAAATGATAGCTAACATTCACTGTGCACCTGTCTGCTCTTTACTAGTCACTGTGCTAAGTACTCTATTCCTGGAACACTTAAGAGGGAGTATTATTCTCACTTTTAATAATACGTGATTTTATATAGATTTCACAGGTAAGATAATTGAGTCTCTAAGAGGCTGATGATGTGGGTGGAAAAGAATGTCTAAAGACCGCTCATCCTGTTCTCTAAAGCTGAACTTTCTTCCTATCAAAAGCCTCTTGCCAGTTGTAAAGGGCAGTTTCTCAATGCCTGAAAAAGTATCCTTCTCTATCATTGTTTCTGTGCTGGATACGAGCCCCATCTTTTGGCAAAATGTGGAATTTCATAAAGAAAGATGACCTGGGGACTGATGGCAGGCTAGTCAAGGGTTACCGTAACTCTTCTTGATTAAATGGTTCATTGTCTAGGATTCTAGTATTTTCTAGACCAAGAGAAGGGGCACATTTTGATTACATCTCTGCCAGCTGGTGTTTATTTTGCTATTATGCAGAAGAAAGAAAAATAGGAACAGAACATTAATTTTAATATATGTATTAATACTTAAAATATATATTGAAGGTTGCTTAAAAATGTGATGTTGATTTTACAATTAAAAAATTAATTTAGAATCTGGGTACAATTAATGAAACAAGAGAAATTTTTTCCTAGCCTGATCATAGAGGCTTGGATTGACACAACTCTAAACAGACCTGGTTATTTAACAACCACTAAAGTGAAGTTTTACAGAATAAATGCTGCATATGTGCTCTGTGGGTGAATTTCTCCTTTTAAGCTTTCACAAAGACACAGCAAGAAGTTATAAATACATAGTATATAAGCAAAACAAGATTAACCAATAATTTTTTATTATGAGTGTAGCACTAATTATAATGTTTTCTTTTATAAAAGCAGTCATTGTATAATATCCACTCATAGCTTGAGACTCTGGAAGTAGACACTATATCCTACCTACAGAAAGCTTGTGTATTGAGACCACCTCCCACAGAATGAATAGGGGTTTCTAGTGCCCCCTACTGACATCAGTCCCCAAACTCTAGCTCTCTTCTGGCCTACATCCCTTGCCCTGGTAAGTTTTAGGGATGAAGGCCAGCCCTAAAGCAACAGCACTCTTCTGGCTCTACCACCAAGCAGTCAGTGCTCTTAGCCTCTAAATGTCCTGGAGTGGAGTTGGAGACAGACCTCAGTCTACAGTCCACGTAAGGTTTTTTGAACATCGGTACAACACTAGTTCTTTGCATTTTCCAACAATAGAAAACACATTTCAAAGTTCTTTCATAGTCACCTGGCTGAATCCTCAATAGACTTCACGTTAAAAGGTCATATTCATCTACACCTATTCCGCACAGAGAATAGGTTCTCACAACACAGCGGCAGCCCTCCAAAGAAGTTTCTCCCGTAATTCTCTGACACTTCTTTATATCGTTGATCTAGTTGAAGATTCAAAGAATCACATAATAGTTTCTTGACTGTGTTTCTTTTGTCAATCTGCTTATGGGGGGGAGAATGTTTTTCATGCTCACTTGGTCATCCTGTCATCTGTTCGTGCTTTAACAGAAATGCTGGCAAGAAGAATTCCATTCTAAGTTCCTGTTCCAAATAGAAACATGAAGAACTGGGATAGCCCTGGCTGGTGTGGCTAAGTGGATTGAGCACTGACTTGCGAACCAAAAGGTCGTTGATACGACTCCCAGTAAGGGCACGTGCCTGGGTTGTGGGCCAGGTCCCCAGTTGGGGAAATGCAAGAGGCAACCACACATTGATGTTTCTCTCCCTCTCTTCTCTTTCCCCTCCTCTCTGTCTAAAAATAAAAAATAAATAAAATCTTTGAAAAGGAAATAACTGGGCTATGTTATAAGACCTAGTCGTTAGTGGCATTAGTGTGTATCAGACCAGGGTCTAAGAATTTCTTAAAATTTTGTCATTATTTTCCATCTCTATTACCAACATCTTCATTCAAAACTTCATAGTATCTTACCAGTACTGTTGCAGTCACTTGCTTCTGCCTTGATTTTTATCCCATCAAATCTCTTCTTCATGATATCGCCAGATTAGTTGACCTAAAATGCAAATATTACCATGTCACTCACCTGCTTTAAATCTTTCAAAATCTCCCAATAGCCTTGCCTTAGGGGCATGCTTCTGACTTGTTAGAGTGCATACAAATGTTAAAGTGAAGATTCTGTTTGAGTAGGTTTGGTAAGGAGCGCCCCATTCTGCATTTCTAAAAACTTATGAGGTAATGCTCCCTCCCCAGCCCCTGCTCCAAGAAGCACAGTTTGAGGGCCAGGGGTCGGGAGACATTTTGGCTCCTTAGTTGTGTCATTCAGAGACCTAATTGAACTTTCTTATAGCTCTGATTTCATCTCTTACCTCTCCCCACAACTACAGGTTTGAGGCTCAGAAAAAATTATGCTGTTTCACGTTTGGTGTCTTTTTTTTAAATTGGTATTTTTATATGTAGTGGAAACTGGGATCTTTTCCCCCTTTAAAGTTTTCATGTTAGTTTCCCATGGCTGCAAATGAAATGGATGACTGGCGGAAAAACAGAAATTTATTCTCTCGCCTGCTCTGGAGACCAGCAGTCTAGCAATAAGAAACCAGGGTGTCGGCCGGGCCATGCTCCCTCCAATGGCTTTAAAGGAGAATCTGTTCCTCATCTCCTTCACTTTCTGATGGCTCCAGGGGTTCCTTGACTTGTAGCTCCAGTCTCTGTGGTCACATTGCCTCTTCCTCTTAGGTCTCAAAACTCTCTCTGTCTCATGTTTGTAAGAAGGTATGTGATTGCATTTAGAACCCATCCAGTTAATTCAAGATAAACTTCTACTCTCAAAATCTGAACTTAATCGCATCTTTTACATAGAAGGTGACATGCGCTCTTTGCATTATAAAGTGATATTCACAGGTTCTGTGGACATATCTTTTTTGAGGGGATCATCATTTAATCCATTACATGTCTTTTGTTAGAGCACATGGCATTATGAGAATAATAATTACCATTTATTTATTTTTTAAGAACTTTCCTCTGAGGCCAAGAACTCATTCAAGTGCCCTTGTGTTTATCTTTTATATATCAGATCTCACACTGTAGTGTATACAGAAGCTAATTTCCTTCTATGTTTTTTACCTACCACCTATACCTATATACTATGTCATATATAACAGCTGTTATTACTGTCTGAGACACATCAGTGCTCAAGAAATATAAAAAAGACTTTTTTAATTTGGGGGGAACTTTCCTATTGTCCAGACTAGACTATGTGCTGGTACTGTGTATTCTCATAGAGCATTGAAGGTCTCTTTTTTATTTCCTAACCTTTTTGTAATAAGGTACATACATGCGTAATTGTTAGATGTCTGCTCTTCCCCTAGATTATAAACTTTGTGAGAGCAGGGACCATGTCTTTTTCCCTTGTCCTATGCTTGTTCTTGGCACAGTGCCCAGCAAAGGGTATTTGCTCATTAAGGGAATGAATGACTGAATAAGTGAGAGCAATTTATAAGGGAAGTAGTGCTCTTACATTTTAGTTTAATTTCAGGAGTTGCAAAGAGGGTTTGTTCCAGAAAAAGAGTAAGAATAAGAGTTTCTTGAAAACTAACTGGGATATTTAAGGACAAAGTAGGAAGAAAGCAGCAGGGCTAAGGATAGACAGGGAAGAACTAACAGGACTCTGAGAATAGCTACTGTTTATTGGAGACTTATTGTATGCCAACCTATTTGTCTTTAATTTGTGTAGCAAAAATGTGACGATACCCTCTGGCAGCCTCTTCTCTTGCACACAGCCCACTTTGAAAAGACTCAGCACTTTCTGGCAATCTCTGTAAAATCAAGTCAAGGTCAAACACATCAGTTAGTAATATAAATGTTATGAAGTTTTCTTTGGGAAACCTACATGGCACACAACAGAAAAAACTTTAAGCAAGTTTATTCATTAGCTATCTCTGTTCATTTCTTTTAAAATCTTTTTCTTCATCCCTATAAACTCTAGATCCCTCCATTTTTCCCTTGAATGACACTGATTCCCAAGTCCTTTTATTATAATGAGGCATTTTGTTACAGTACCTTCTCAGTAAAACAGAATTAGTAAAACAGTAAGTTTTAGTTTATTCCTTTAGACTCAGTGATTTTAAGCATAGGAGGAGTTTGTAAAGCTATAGAGAGACTGAATAACTTATCCAGTGTCACACAAATAGTAAGTGGTAGTGCTAGATTCAAATCCAGATTTTTCTAGTGCCAAAATATATGATTTTAAACATTATTTAAACATAGCACTTGTATTGAAATATCTTTTCTGTGCTTGGCCCTTAGACAAATGTTTCCAAAGAGAGATCACTCACTCTGAATCAACTAAAAGAACGAATGAATGAGAACTTCTGGGAGTGGGGCCAGGTCCTATGGTTTTAACAACCTCCCTGGCAATTCTTATGCACATTAACATTTAAGTGACTTCTGCACTAGACTACATCACTTCAAGAATAAAGCCTGTGGTTTATTTATCTTTGCGGTTATTTATTTTGTCATCAGTGACTTGCACAGTGCCAAGCTTAGAGTAAGTATAAAAATAAGTGTGTTGAGTTAAACCAAATTGATTTAGGGCTCTTCTTGACACTTCAGTGAAGACTGCTTTTAGAATCTCAGATGGAAGTTAACTTCCAAGTGAAGATTAAGTGGCTTTAACTGTAAGATTTAGGAGGAATAAGAACAGAAAACTTATGGGTTATTAGACTACTTAAAAAATCTAGCAATGTGTTGTGTGAGCATGGTATTAAATCAAGTCAAACTTCAGTCAGTTTCAGAGCTTGGACCTCTGGTGCTGCTTACACTTTTGAGTGACCCTAACTGTGCTCTCCTTACTCTGTGCCTTCCTGGAAGAAAAGGTTAGAGACCTGCTGTTTCCCCAGCAAAGGGATTATGCTAAAAATATTTGACAATCTGTGCATCAAACCATCTCAATGGACATAGACCCAATAAGAATAAATATTGACTGAAAATAAATAGTAGAATATGGGGTGGGCAAATGTAGATTTACAGTTGTAATATTATAATAATTAAAAAATAATAATACAAAATAAACTGTGTTTCACATACAACTATAAATCTGCTTTTTCTCACCCCTGCTTGCTAAATATATACTGGCTGACACTTGGTCCTGTTTTAGGATCTGGCAAAGCACCTGGAAATATTTGTCTCTCAAAAGGTATTTATTTTATAAATGAATAAATGGATATGTGCATGAATGAATGAATGTTTTTCTTTTTTATTATTTTTTATTGTTGTTCAAGTACAGTTGTCTCCATTTCCCCCTCACCACTCTCTCCACTGCCCCACCCATCCCCACCTCCCATCCTTGATCCTACCTCCCTTTGGCTTTGTCCATGTGTCCTTTCTACATGATCCTTGACAAACCTTCCCCTCCTCCCCACCTTGTTATCCCCTCCCTACTCCCCTCTGGTTACTGTCAGTTTGTTCTTTATTTCAATGTCTCTGGTTATACTTTGCTTGCTTGTTTGTTTTGTTGATTAGGTTCTACTTATAGGTGAGATCACGTGGTATTGGTCTTTCAACATCTGGCTTCACTTAGCATAATGCTCTCCGGTTCCATCCATGCTGTTGCAAAGGGTAGAAGCTCCTTGTTCCTTTCTGCTGGGTAGTATTCCATTGTGTAAAGGTACCATAATTTTTTGATCCACTCATTTACTGATGGACAGTTAGACTGTTTCATCACTTGGCTATTGTAAACAGAGCTGCTATGAACATCAGGGTGCACAGGTTCTTCTGGATTGGTATTTCAGGATTCTTAGGTTATATTACCAGCAGTGGAATTGCTGGGTCAAACAGTTGCAGACTGGTGCAGCCACTGTGGAAAACAGTATGGAATTTCCTCAGAAAACTAAAAACGAATTAATGTTTTTCACATGGAACTAAAATATATGTCCCTGTGGTTTACATGCACTGCTCTTTGTTTCAATAAACAAATTTAGTTAGATAGTAACTTAGTTTTTACTAACTATTATGAATCTGTGGCAGATTAAAATTTCCAAAATAGCCGTAATAACATTTCTTATCTCTCATGCTATTCACAACCTTTTCACTCCCCCATGAAAATGTGGCATTTATGCTCTTGAACCTGACAGGACCTGGTGGTTGCCTTGACTAGGAGAGAATGGCAGAAATGACACTGTATGACATTTGAAGTTAGGTCATAAAAGGGGATACAGCTTCTTCTTGGCTATCTCTCTCTTAGGATGCTTAGCTGTGGAATCCCATCTCGTCTGTGAAAGGCTCACATGAGGAGAAACCTCAGGCCAGTCGACAGCCAGCACCAGTTTAGTCAGCCCTGTGTGTGGGCATTTTCGGAATGGTGGCTGAAGTCCTTGGTCAGGTCTCCCAGATGATATCATGTGAAATAAAAATGAGCTTTCCTTGCAGAGCCCTGCCTAAATTGCAGATTTGTGGGTGGGGAACAAAAAGGTCATTTTTAATACACAGAGTGTTAGAGTGGTTTGATATGCATCTGTAGATAACAAGAATAGAATCTTAAATGGGGGAGAGGATAGAAAATAAATAATGACTTTTTACTTACAGACTTGTGTGAAAACAGGAGAAGCATTAATGATTTTTTTAAAGTTAAAAGTTCATAATGGCCCTGGCTGGTGTGGCTCAGGAGATGGAGTGCTGGTCTGCAAATCAAGGGGTCATCCATTTGATTCCCAGTCTAGGGCCCATGCCTGGGTTGTGGGCCAGGTCCCCAGCAGGAGATGTGTGACCTGCTGGTGGGGTGACCTAATGGGCAACCACACATTGATGTTTCTCTCCCTGTCTTTCTCCCTCCATTCCCCTCTCTAAAATTAAATAAATAAAATCTTTTTAAAAAGTTCATAATGTTGTATTAATTTGGTAATACCCATTTACTATCTAGCATTCTTTAGGCTTTAAGTTACAGAAATCTAACTCAAACTTATTAGGAGAATATGGGAATTATTTTCCCTTGTAATTAATGATTTTGTTGAATCCAATAGACAAATCATTCAATAGACATAAAAGAAATGGCCTCAAGAACAAAGAGAACCAGGAAATTGAATATTGTAGGACTCTCTCTTTCTCTCCTTTCTTTCTACTTCCACTCTGCTCTCACTGTTGTTGCTAGCTTCATCCTGTGGTTTGGGACAGGACTTTGTGACTTTCACAGAGGATAGTCTCTGACTCCCACCATCGAAGAGAGGCTGACTCTTTTAGTTCTAGTTTGAACACTCCTGCAGAAAGACTAAGGGGCTGATTTAGGTCAGATGCCTTTTTCTGTACCATCTATGGGAGGTGGTTGAGAGCTAACTCATTATTAGTGTATGTATGTATCAATCAATCAACTTTAAATCAATTTTCCGTACCTACACTTACTACGTGGGGGAAGCTCATGCCTCCAAATGTCATATTTGTATGTTGATGACACCCAAACCTTCCCAGACCTGCCGTGACCCCAATTCTGAATCTAAAATGTCTACTTACCATTTTTCACTTGAATGTTTAAGGATGACTTTGTTAAGACAGGCTAGGCAGCAATCAACACTCAGATCTTAGTGGATTAACAGAACAAATACTTATTTGTTTGTGTAAAGTCTACTGTGGTTTTGGGCAATTCTCAGGGGCAACAGTTCTTCATGTGACAACTCAGTGATCCAGGCTGAGTGAGCCTCCACCATCCTGCAGCTGCACCAGCTCAATATGAAGCCTCCTGGTCAGTGAGAAGAGAATGTTTCACCTGGGATGTGGGATGTGACACCACCACGTCAGCTTACAACCAACCCGTTAGCCAAAAATGATCACGTAGCCCCAGGTAGCTGTAAATAGGTGAGGAAGTATAATCCTCCTGTATGTCCTGGAGAGGAGAATTAGCTATGGGTGAGTACTTGAAGTCTCTCTCACAAAGAGGCATCTTTTTAGTGTTTTCTAGTCTTACCACCTCTCCCTCATCTTTGCTATATTATCATAAGGAATGTGATCCTTTCAGTTACTGAAGCCAAAGTCACAGACTAATCTTCAGTTACTTGAAAGACCACATCAAATCCATGTGTAATGTTCAGTCCTGTCAGTTGTCTCTACCTTAAAAATTAATACATAAAAGATAAAGTTTGTTGAAATGTTGCATATTAAAAGAACCTAAAGCAACATGACAACTAAATGCAATACTGGATCCTGGTAGGTGGGAAACAATGCTATAAAAGATATTTATACTGTAGTTATGTAAGTGATGATCTCTATTCTTAGGAAATATACACTGAAGCTTTTAGAATTAAAGGGCAATCATGTATGATGAGCATAACTTATCCTCAAATAGTTCAACTTACCCTCATAGTTCAATAGTTCAATAGTTCATATATATATATATATATATATATATATATATAGAGAGAGAGAGAGAGAGAGAGAGAGAGAGAACCAGATAGACAGAGAAATAGAGAAGCAAATGGCAAATGCTAAAGCAAATGGGGTATAATATTAAGAACAGGTGAACCTGGTAAAGAGTATATCCATAAGTATCTTGATCCCCAGCATCTAACCAGACCTAGCCACTCCTCACATAACAAGCTAGCTCAAGCCACCATCCTCACTACCTTGATTCCAGTCTTGCTCACCACAGAGCAGCAAGAGTGAGCCTTGTATGGCCTCCCACCATATGTGCAATAAAATCTAAGGACCTTTATGACCTAGGCTTTACCCTTGATTATCTTTTGACCTTCCCTTCCCTGGGCAACCATCCCCCACTCTCTTTGCTCTAACTATCCTGCCTCCTGATTGCACCCAGCATTTTCTTGCCTCAGTCACTACTCCAAATTTATCTTCATTGATACTCAGATTTTCCTAGTGTAGTTCATACAAAATCTTGATGTTGTTTAAAATAAATATTCAGTATTTTGTATTTTTGCCATAAGATTAAAAAACAATAAAGCATAAAAACAAATGAAGACTAGGTCATAGCTAGCAGCCAAAGCTAAGTCATAGTGGTAATGAATCTGAAGATATATAAACAATAAAAAGTAACCATTTTCATATAAGAATATTATTTCAGTTTAAATTGCCATAAGTTTTAATAGTGTTATTAAAATTCCTTTTACTTTATCTTTTTAGAACTGATGCTTAAGAAGTTCTTATGGGGAAAAAACCGTATTTTTAATAAGCATTTATATTTTCTCATAATGAAAGGGTCTATCCACATATTTGATCTTTTGCTACTGTATTTTATTGAAGTTATTTGTTGGAAGAATAAATGATTCTCAAAGGAAACAAATTACATATTATAAATAGTAAAATAATCATATCTGAATGTTTCCATTGTGTATGAATTTCATAAAATTGCACATGCAAGCAGGACTTTATCAGCTCGCTACTATAACTCAGGAGAAGGAAAAAACTACTTTTAAGGAATAAAAAGTAAGTGAATGCATAATTAGAATTTAATTCTATGCAGGATTAAAATGCATTCAAATTTGAAACTAAAAATGACATATCAAAAGGCACAGGAAAGGCAAAAAGTTTTTTGTTAATTTTCATTTGTTTTATTTTTGATGTTTTTTTGCAGGAATACTGAGGATCAGCGACAAGTTTCAAATCCCTAATGTAAACTGGTTCTTTGCTGTCTCAGGAGGGGAAGAGCAGGGCCGGGGACTGACAGTGATTAGGAGGTCATGCACAGAGATTTACCTTAGTACTCTATTCTAATCTAACTATGATTGTCTATGGCCATACCACCCTGAATGTGCCCGATCTCATCTAATCTAACTATGATGAGTGGCGCTTTCTTTACCATTCTATCATAGAAGGAATTTTCTTGTTTATGTTTATTTTAGACATATGATGTTATATCTTAATTTCCCAAATTTACTGGATTCTTTGAAATGCCTTATTTTAAGAATGTCCCATAGATTCTTTTGGATTGGTGTTTCAGGATTCTTAGGATATAATCCAAGCAGTGGAATTGCTGGGTCAAAAGGTATGTCCATTTTTAGTTTTCTTAGAAAATTCCATACTGTTTTCCATAGTGGTTGTACCAATCTGCAATTCCATAAAATAATGTTTTGGGCATAATCATTACATTAAAAAATCGTATTTTTAAAAATGTTATAATTGCTATAAGGGAGACTAAAGAAGTTTTTATTTTTTAGTTCAAAAAAATAGTCTGGTAATGGAGGAGATGGAGCGAAGTTGTAAAGTTATTAAAATTATAATGATACGACAAAAAAAAAAAAAAAAAGAGTGTCCCAGTGGGACAGCTGATCATTTTTAGGGCAGTGGCTCTGTAAAATTGACTATATGTTATGTGAGCATCTGTATTCATCTCAATGAATTAAAAGTTAAATAAAAAAAGAATATGTATGTGACCACCATATTGTTGTCTGTGTCTATGCATTTTTGTTTGTTGTTATAGTTTGTTAATTTGCTGCTTTTAGTTTTCTATCCTACATGAAGTGAAATCATATGACTCTTAACTTTTTCTGTCTGACTGATTTTACAAGGGAGGGAGAGTGAGGAGGTAGTAAAGGATAAAGGGGGTAAAATATGTAGTGACAGAGAAGATTTGACTTTGGGTAGCGGGTACAAAATGCAATATAAAGATGATGTATCACAGAATTGTATACCTGAAACCTATATAATATTATCTACCAATGTCACCCAAATAAATTTAATTTTTAAAGAACTTGCTAAAAATATATGTGTAGAAAAAATTCCATTTTAAGAAATATGATTAATTTCCTAAGCAATAATATAAAACCAAAGAATAAAATATAATTCACCATTCATCTTTCTCTTAGTCTCTCTATGAATTATATATTTTTGTTTATCCATGTTTCCTTAAAATTTTTGCCCAGAAGATTACAAATATTTTTCCTAGATGTAGTTATGGGTTCAGATGTTTATATTTTTAATACAAGCATTTGTTTAGTTGGCTTCTCAGTATTTCAAAATATTTTAATCAGTGCATGATATTTCATCAAGTGAGTACATAATAATTTACTTAACCACTCCATCATTTGTGAATATTTAGGAGGCATGTATTCCCTTAATTTTTTTGGTAGTATAGGGAATTTTTAAAAATATAAATCCAATCTTTGCAGTTTGGATGAATTGCAATTTTCAGTCCAATGAATACAGAGTTGGTTAAAGCAGTGTTAGGAATTCTGCAGTGTTATTGACCCAAGAAAAAAAATCAATTAAATATCATATTTTTCATAGTGATATATAAAGTATTCAATTATTTTAAAATTCAGAATAACAAAAATAAACATTATTTTTAAAAGAAAGACAAATACTATTTAATAATTAAGAAAAATATGCTAAAGTGTACTTTGGTTACATAAAGACTTTGAAAAGCGAGGAACAAAGAATAAAGGGAGGCAAGCAAGGGTAGGGGGTGGACATAGAGAGGCTTACCAGAAGACGAGCACACCGGAAGAGAGGCAGTCGTATAAATAAGTTATAATCTCGGATTGTTTTCTTGGCTCTTCACACCTAGAGGGTTGTATTCATCGTCCATAGATTTCAACCTGTTTAACTACTGAGAGAACTTCTGCTTTGGGGAAGAGGAGATCCCTAAGTAATCAAGTCAGCTGCTACCACTTTAATCATTTTAACTTTGCACCCCAGTTCTTGCCCTACTGTGTTACCAGGTTCTCCTATGCCCTGTTTCTAAAACTGGGATTTTCGCACCTATGAAGTAGGGCTGCTTCCTTTTTTTTTTTTTTTTTTTTTTGGTCTTGATTTTGTCCTACCCTTATGAGTAAATTTCTGTTATTGGCTTCAGGATCTTTTGGGTGATGAGTTAAATATATGGTTCTTTTGTTATTATATCCTATAGGTCTACTGTAGATTCCATCTATTGTTGAATTTTCCTGATACTGTAACTGACACTGACCTTCTCTGACCATGTCGGGCTGCTCAGGTCTAACCTACTCACCCGCCTTGCCTATGGATGAGTGTTTCTTCAGTCTTCACATACAGGTCCTCTCCGTCTAGTTCATCTCACTGTCAGTAAAAACCCAAGGACAACACAATAAAGTGCCTTGTATAGTGGTGCTCAAAACTGCCTTAACTATCTGTTCTAAACATTAAAAAAATATTCACTAGGCAAATTTTTTGAACCCCTTTTAACAACAGTTTGTATAACTAACCACATCATTTTGCAAAGTGTCAGTTATAAAAGTTCCAGAATGGGACAGGTTAGTTCAAGAACTCATTTTAAAATACTATGCAAAGGGCATTTTTGTAAATGTTGAGAATCAAGGGGAAATGAAGGTAAGTTGCATATGAGGAAAAAACACAGGATTTAAAGTCTAAAAAACTGAGTTGGAGACCAAGATCTACCCCCTTGTTTACTCTGAGAGCAGGCGAGATAGTTAACAACCCAAAGCCTCAGTTTCCTCATCAACAAATTGGTGATAATAGCCATCTAAAACGGTTGAGGGAGGCTTAAATTGAATAATGGGGTGGGATTTTTGATAGTTTATTCTATACAAAGTAAGATTTTTCATATGTACAAGCCTGTAAAAGAGTACCAAACAAACCTGTGTTACATTCTGAACTTGCAAGCTGTCCATTAGGGAGTCATTTATTTATGCACTAAAATTTTTTTGACTTTCAGAAATACATACCCCATAGTTAAGTCACTCACTGTGTAGTGAGCCTGCATTGGGACAAAATACTTATAAATAGAACTGAAGGGCAAAGATGAACCATCTCCTGAATGATGTTACTTGTAAATGCTTAGGGTATTGTTTCGGATCAAATGACAAATTAGCTTCAACAAGTTGATTACCTGTATGGTTTTATTTGCTCTGGGCATTAAATTGTGCACAGATATGAAAAGAAAGTAATAAAGAAAGACCCAAGCTGCCAGGTATTGGTTGTTCTCATCATGAAAGGATTCAAGAACTGGGAAGAGCAAGTTTTGGCACCTACTTTGAAAGCCCGAGAGGCCAAAAAGATACCTCTCTCTCTTTATTCACTCAGCAAACAATTTTGAATCCCTACTTTCTGCTCTGTCTTCAGTTAGGTTCCAGGAATTCAAAAGTTCAGTCTCAAGCCTTCTGGTATGCTGTGTCTGACTGGGAGGTACATATGGGAATCATCACAGTACAGAGTCCCAATCAAAATATGCACAAAGATTATGAAAGCATTGAGGTCAAACAGGCAGTTCTATATACTGAGGTCAGGAAGACTATCCTGGCTCTTAAAAAATAATCCTAAGGTCACCAGAAATCTAACAATTTTCTAGGTAGATGAAACTCAAGCAAAAACATAGGATGTGAAGCAATTACATGGCATATGAAAATTACATGACGGTGTAAGGTATGGGAGAGGGAGGAGAGAGGGATTGGAGTCAGAGAGATAATTTAGGGGCTTTGGTGGTAAGTGAATGGTCAGCAAACTGTGGCCCATGGTCTGGCGTACCACCTGTTTTAGTAAATAAAATTTTCTTGGCACATGTAGGGGACGGTTTGTTTTGGTCTGGCAAATGTGACTCAGCTCTGTATGGAAAACCTACAGAAGCGAAGTGGTGGGCAGGAGCCAGACCTTCAAACTGAGTTTTCCCATGGAAATCAGGCCTAGAAAATGCATACAGAAGATTTTGGCTTGCTCTTGCTAAAACTCCCTTGCCCTGGTCTGAAATAGTAGATGTTTATTGCCTATCTTCAAGGTAATTTCCAAAGCCTGCGTGAATTTCCCAAGGACAGAGCTAATCAGCTCGCTGCCTTTCCCTTCTGCATATGTTATTTTCATATCTTTGATTGTACCTAAAATGCAGACAATAATATTCTATGTAATAGATAATAAATCCTTCCTTGATGTAAGATCCGAGAAAAACAATAAAAGCCTGTCTAGGCAAGGGTCGGGGCGCTCTTCTCTTGAGAGAGTAGCTGGGTCATCCCCTTTTTCTCCACAGGATTGCTGTTTCCTGTGCATTTATTCTCATCTTTAGTCACAACAGGCAGACTCGGCTGGCTGGAGTCTGCCACAGGTGCTACCAACACCCATAGTTTAGGTATTATTTTTAGTTGCTTTAAAGAGTAGTTGCAGAAGATATCATATAGCTTGCATGCATAAAGCATTAACTATAGTTCTTAACAGGAAAGATTCACTGAGTCCTGGTCTAGGTAATACATGACAAAGAACAGAACTAAGGAAGTAGCGTGCAGTGGAAAGAGACAGATTTGTGAAGGATTGCAGAGAAAAGTTTTTCCCCCCAAAGAATGTATTTATTTTTGTTGCTCTTTTTGCTTTTTATTACTACATATCCCTATAAAAGTAGTAGATATTTATTGTAAACAATTTAGTAATACAGTGTGTATAAAACATATAATAAAAAACTTCAAACCATAATGATGCATAAAGATAAAGTGAATAAGTGAATATCCTCAAAGGCAACTATTATTAACAGTTCAAGGTACATTTTTCAAGATTTTTATGTATATATTTATTATATATTATATGAATGTATATATT
The DNA here is from genome assembly GCA_039655065.1 of Glossophaga mutica. Classification (NCBI taxonomy): domain Eukaryota; kingdom Metazoa; phylum Chordata; class Mammalia; order Chiroptera; family Phyllostomidae; genus Glossophaga; species Glossophaga mutica. The sequence continues at coordinate 163,802,553 of CM077306.1, forward strand.
TATACATTAATTTGTTTCACTTTACAAGTGGGGTTATTTTATAGAAATTATTCTATAATCTGTTTTTATCACTTAATGGTATAGCTCGGATCTCCTCCCATGTCATGACATATACACATATGTCATGCCCATTAAGTTTTATATTTTATTCTACTTTTTTAAAGCATATTTTATTGATTGTGCTATTACAGTTGTCCCAATTTCTCTCCCCCCTTTCATTCCTCCACCCAGCATCCCCCACTCCCTCAGGCAATCCCTCCACCATTGTTCATCGCCATGGATCATGTTGTATAAGTTCTTTGGCTACTCCATTTCCTATACAGTACTTTTCATCCCCATGGCTACTCTGTGACTGCCTATTTGTACTTCTTAATCCCCTCACCTCTTCCTCCATTCCCCCATACCCTCCTCCCATCTGGAATCCATCAAAATGCTCTCCATATCTATGATTCTGTCTTTGTTCTTCTTGTTTGCTTAGTTTATTTTTTAGATTCAATCGTTGATAGATATGTAACATTCTTTTGTATAAAAGTTCAGTTAAATTATTCATTCATTCTATAGATATTTAGTGAGAAATGTAGTGTGTATCTGTGGGACTGACTACCCAGTACCACCCTACATATATCTTCTGAGAATTGCCTCCCCTATTATATTTGTGCCATGATGGCCACCGTATCAGTTGAATTTAATCTTATCCCTTGATCCCTACACTTTGGTTCAAGTGTGTGCATTCTACGCAGTCAGCTATATCATAAGTAGCTAAAATTTGGGCTTCCATTTCCATATCATAGCTGGAGAAACTGAGACAAAGTCAGATAATGCCCAGATATTAGAATGTGTTTGGCAGAGAATTTCAGCTGATCACCAAAATCTGTTCTCCCTTTCATACTGACTATTCATATAAATAGACTACATTTTCTAGATTCTCTTGCATATATGTGGTCCCAGTAACTAAATTGTTGCCAAGGAAATGTAAGTGGAAGTAATGCACTCCATTATATTAGTTCTCTTTTGCTGTGTAACAAATGGTAGCCTAAAAGAACAAACACTTTGTAAGGGAAAGACACACATTCCTATGTGTCTCCTCTACTCTGAACACTACAGCTCTACTCCCCTCTGACACCAGATGTGAGAGGTTTCTGTACATGAAGCAATTCTCCAATACCAGCTGGGGTTCTACTATTTAGCTCTATTCTGAAACTATCTACCTGGAAATAGTGTCAGATCCTAAGGATTAAGAGTTTAGTTCTTGTACCCCCCGCCCACACATGCTTCAGATGCGAATCTCAGCTCACATTGTTACCTGTGCTTCTAACCAGCCACATACTGTCTTTGTGCTTGTTTAATTTGCTAGGGCAGATCACAGAACTCAGGAAAACAAATTACATACTATACAACTAGTTTTTTTAAAAAATTAAAAGATATAACAGGAACAGCCAGATGGAAGAATTCTGCAGGGCAAAGTATATGGAGAGGGATGCAAAGTTTCCACGCCCTCTCCGAGCTTCCACGTGTTCACCAACCTAGAAACAACCCAAACACAGTGCTTCTGTTTTTTAATGGACACCTCATTCTATAGGCATACTTAATTAAATTTTTGGTTATTGCTTGTAAAACTCAATTTCCAGCCCCTCTCCCCTTCCTAGAGGTTGAGGTTGGGGGCTGAAAGTTTCAACGTTTTAATCACATGGTTGGTATCCCTGGAAACCAGTTACCATTCTTAGATTATTCAAGGGCTTTCCAAAAATCAGCTCATTAATATAAGCTCCTGTGTGGTTAAAGGGGCTTGCTATATAAAGAAGAAGACACCAATTTCACCTTTATCACTTTGAAGATGTTTCAAGAACTGAGGACAAAGGGCCAAATATTATAACAAAATGCCTCTATGGCTCTTATATAGGTAATTACAAAGATTTAGTAGCTTTGTATTATGAATAGTGGATGAAAACCAAATATATATTTATTATAAGTTATAATATCACACATTTATTATCTCATAGTTGCTGAGGTTTGTGAATTCAGAATTGGTCCTACTGTGTGGTTCCAAATCAGGGTCTCTCCTGAGCCTGCAGTCAGAATGTCAGTGGGGACTGTAGTCATCTGAGGGGGTTGGCTGGGACTCGATGTTCTATTTCCAAGATAACTCACTTATAAGTATATGGCCTTTGGTAGAATACCTCACTCAGTTCCTTGCCACATGGACCTCACAAAAAGGCCATTTGAATGTCCTTATAACATGACATCTGGCTTTCTCCATAGCAAGCGACTCAAGAAAGCAAGGCAGAGCTGTAGCATCTTTCATGGCCTTGTCTCAAATACCATCATTGCCACAATACCGTATTGGTTACACAGGTCATTTCAGTTCAGTGTGGGAGAGACTACAAAAGGCATGGAAACTAGGAGATGGGACTCATTTGGGGTCATCTTGGAGGCTGGCTACCACGGTTTATTAAGAGAGTAGCTAGGCCTTTCTTACAGTCTCTTCTTCCAACTGGAAACTGGATGTGGAGTGTCACTCTAGAACATTAAGATGATGACAAAGACTTTTGGATTTCAGAACCACAAGATGAAATGATTGGGTACCCCTTGAATCATGTTCCTCTAATCAACTTGGAGAAGGCCTAGAAGGCATCTTCTAGGTAACAGGGGTCTCATGATATTGCTTCTTGATGTAATAGTTGAATGGATTTTGTAGTAGCCTCCTCCTAAAGAGGAGAACTGATTGTGTTTATAATAGAATGTTTGATATTTAGTGTTAGTGGACAGTACTCTATGAAATTTTCATGTTTCTGCATGGTTCATGTCTTCAAACCAAGGGGGCATGTTTGACTAGCAAGGGCCTTGGAATCTAGGTATTTAGAAACTTATCTTCTGTTATATTCCTAGTTAATAAAAATAAAGATGCTTCTTGTCTTCTCTGGAGAGCATTTGTTTACATTTCAGAATAACAGATTCCCTCTCATTCTCTGTGCCACCATGCCCTATATAAATTCCAGGGCTCATAATTTTGTGATTCCTCTCCTGTTATACATTCCTGCTGCATGCACAGGTAATATCTGGCTCTCATTTGTGTTGCTAAGTGAAAATATAGATTGAAGAACTGGCAGTATGATGCTGCTCTGATTGTGTTTGCCTGTAATAACCTTTCTCTTATCCTGATAATCTTGTTTCTTCTGTCAAGATAGCAATATCTCTATGCCTAATGTTATGGCAGGTTAACATGTGAGCTTGCGAGCAGGGTAAGATCTCTGACATTTGAAGTTTCTGATTTAACAATTAAGAACAACACTTTCCTAATGTGGCAAAAGAAATAGACTTCCAGGAAGTCCAGGAAGCTCAGAGAGTCCCAAAGAAGTTGGACCCAAGGAAGCACACACCAAGGCTCACCATAATTACATTACCCGAAATTAAAGATAAGGAATGAGTCTTAAAAGCAGAAAGAGAAAAGGAGACAGTTAACTACAAAGGAGTGCCCGTAAGACTATCAGCTGATTTCTCACAAGAAACCTTGCAGGCAAGAAGGGGCTGGAAAGAAGTATGTAAAGCCATGAAAGGCAAGGGCCTCCATCCAAGGTTACTCTGTCCAGCAAAGCTATCATTTAGAATGGAAGGGCAGATAAAGTGCTTCCCAGATAAGGTCAAGTTAAAGGAGTTCATCATCACCAAACCCTTATTATATGAAATGTTAAAGGAACTAATCTAAGAAAAAGAAGAAGATAAGAAATTCGAACAGTAAAATGACAACAGACTCACAACTATCAACAACTGAACCTATAAACTGAAACCAAAACAAAAGTGAACTAAGCAAACAACTAGAACAGGAACAGAATCACAGAAATGGAGATCATATGGAGGGTTATCAGTGGGAAGGGGTAGCAGGGAGGATGGGGGAAAAGGTACAGGGAATAAGAAGCATAAATGGTAGGTACAAAATAGACAGGGGGAGGTTAAGTATGGTGTAGGAAATGGAGAAGCCAAAGAACTTATATGTATGACCCACAGACATGAACTAAGGTGGAGGAATGATGGTGAGGGAGGGTATAGGGCAGAAGAGAATAAAGTGGAGAAAAAAATGGTACAACTATAATAGCATAATCAATAAAATATATTAAAAATTTCTGAGTTAAAAAGAACATTATGCTAATGAATTGGACAACTTGGTATAAAAAATTCATTCAAAGACACAAGCTGCCAAACATATTAAGGAAGAAATAAATAAATGAAATAAGAATTTTACCTATGAAACAAATAGAATTTACAGTAACAATCTTTGTATAATGAAATTCCAGTTTTATAAAGCTCATTGGTGATCTCCTTTAAACATTTAAGAAAAAAGTAATATCAGTTTTCTACAAAGTTTCCAGGAAGTTAAAAATGAGGGATCTCTTCCCAATTGAGTTTATAAAGCAAAACTTACTCTGATATCAAAATAAAAAAATATATTACCAAAAAGAAAGCTACAGGTCACTATTCCGCACAAATTTAAATGAAAATTTTAAACTGAAATTTGCAAATGTAATAGAAAAACATAAAGATGATAATATATCATGATTAAGTGGGGTTTATTTCAGAAGTGAAAGACTAATACAACATTTGAAAATCAATCAGTGTAATTTACCACATTAACAAACTAAAGGAGAAAAATCATGTAATTATTTCAGTAGACACAAAAAAGCATGGGGGAAAAGTATTGGGTTTCATGATCCTTTCTTGGATGTGCTACCAGAGGCACCATTCATTAACAAAAAATTGAAGACTTGAACTTCATCAAAAGTAATCATTTTTGCTCTGCAAGAGACATTCTTGGTGAATGAAAGATGAACCTATGGGCTCTGTAGAAAATATGTGCGAATCATATATTTGATAAATTGTGGCCAGAAAGTATAAAGAACTTTCAAAAGTCAATTATAAGAAAGCAACCCACAAAAATAAACAAAAACATTTGAACAGACACTTCATTAAGATTTACAAATGGCAAATATGCACATGAAAAATTCTCAGAATCATTAGTGATTAGGGAGATGTAAATTAAAGCCAATGCACTAATACTAGAACTACTAAAACTAAAAACATTGGTTTTGGTAAAGGTGTGTAGGAAATGAAATTCTCATGCACTGTTGATGGGAATATAAAATAGTACTACCACTTTTGACACCTGTTTGATAGTTTTTAAGAAATTAAACATACCTTCAATATAATTCAACCATTTCATTTCTAGGTCTTTACCAAAAGAAATAAAAGTATGTATATTATTTGCCATAGCTAAAACCTACAAATGTCTCAACTGCCTATCAAAAGATAAATTAACAAATAAATGATGGCATACATTACTGTAGACTACTCCTCAGAAATACACTTAAAATATATTTGGTGATACCAACTTCTCCTGCAAAGGAGATGATGAAAAACAATAAAACAGAAAACCCCCAACAAACAACTTTCGAGAGAAGTGGGGACAGCAAAAGTTGTGGGAATAGTCACAGGAGTGTTTACTTTAATGGAGAGTGCCAGTGGAGGGCCAAGGAACTGAAGTGGGGACTTATTCTATAACAGACTTTGACACAGAAACAGTATGTGATGCTGAGGTATGATTATTTGGGAGCATTTGGTCTACTGTCATAAGTCTATCTGGTGTTATTGGCTTTCCTTTTATTTTAATAATAATTTCATGTTTCTATATTTTGTCCATTGAATTTAGATGAGTAGTGGGGAGTTGAGAATTGCCAGTTTTTCTGGTAAGGACATTAAAAGTAATGCCCTGTAGACGTAATTTGAGTGTTGTGAGGTAGGAATGAGTTGGAAATAAATAATTTTTATGTCACAGTCTACTAGTTACTTGAATTATGGGATTTTAAGTAAAAGATCAAATATTACCTCTTCTCTTTGAAATTTTGATTACCAGAATAACCACTATTAATCATGCTTCAACTGTTCCAGTTTTTAAATCTCCAAAATAAAACTCTGTTCCTAATGGGATATTCTAGCATCTGATATCAAAAATCGTTCTTCTCATGTATAGGATGTTCCCACTCAACCCAGGTAACATGAAATCAAATGAGGACTTTGGTTTATATGCTATATTTCTTTACCTTGAGTTAGAGTATGCCATATATGCAAAAAATTTCTTCATAGAGCAGGCAAGAACATTTTCAGTTCCTTCCTGCCCAACCAATTACATATTTTTCTTCTCAATACAAAAGGTAAGAACAACTCCAAGAACCTAGGCTGCCTTATATTGATCACATTTAATGATTTTGCTATTAACTTCCTAAGGAGTTAGGAAATAAGGACAAAAAATCGACTTAATGCTAGTATCTTATAGTGTTCCTGGTCCTCTTTTGTGCAGATTTGTGCTTAGTTTTCGACAACCTGCTTGGTTGCTGGCTTCCTAACTATCTGTAGTCCCAGGTCCTTTGGTTGGTGCCATCTTATATAAATCCTTGGACCCTGGTATGTCTCTTTCTCTGAAAACCTAAGCCATGGTCATAATTCTAATTCAGAGACCTAGTTTCAGGTTATGAGAAAAAGGAAGAAGAGAAAAAAATTAGGCAAACATTTTGAAAATAGACACTATCAGTCACAGAGAGTATTTGGTGAGGTTGCCTGCAATTCCATGGAAGCCATTACCACCAAAGGAGAGTGAGTACAAATAATGTCCTCTTCCTAATTTCCTGTCCATTGACCTCTTCCTGATAGGAAATTCAAAAGCAATCCCAGCAACCTTTAGCGGAAAATTTAAAAGTTGTATAACAATATATGTGGCTAAAACTTACATGTTGTATTCAGAATTCTCACTCAAGTAAATTTAATGAAATATCTGCTGAACACCTACCATAAGAAAGGACTTGAAGGGGTAAAAATAATATATGTGGTAAGATAGTTGTTTCATGCACTTTATACAGAGAGATATAAAAACTATTGTCTTAACAGCAAGTATCAGTTCCTTTGATTTTATTAAGGAAATGCTTTGATGAAATCACATGATGTAGAAAATAAGATCCTAAGGCCATGGATTATCAGGTGTCAAACAAAAAAGAAAACCTTATCTTCTATTTAATAGGCATAAACTAGAATTTGAGAGAAGGGGAAAAAGCTCAACATTAAAGGGAAGGAAAAAAGAGTAGGTGAGTATTCTTAAAGGCAGAGATGTCTACTGTTTATTATTCTGAAATGTAAATTCCTTGCTCTACCTCCCCAAGTAAAGTTTTGAGTGTCCTACTTTACAGGTTGAGAGAAGGGACTGATTTCCACAGATGGGTTTGTATTTGTTTCCTATTGCTGCTATGACAAATTACCACAAGCTTAGTGGCTTAATGGTTTAAGCCACTTAATGTATAACAAACATACATTTGTTATAGTTCTGGGGCTGAAAGGAAGGTGTCAGCAGAGCTGGGTCCTTTGGCAGGTCTAGGGGAAGATATGTTCCTTGTCTTTTCCAGGTTCTAGAGGCTTCCCACATTCTTGGCTCATGATCCTTTCTTCCATCTTCAAAGAAACAGCATCCCATTTCAAATCTGTCTTTCTCTCTGACCTCTGCTTCTGTCATCATATCTCATTCTCTCTCACTCTCCTGCTTCCCTCTTTCCCTTATACACAGGTGGCAAACACAAGGCCCTTGGGCCGAATCCTGCCCTCCACCTCGTTTTATCCAGCCCAGCACCTTGTCCAAGCTCTCACTTAACTGTTAAGGAGCAGTTACATTTATACAGTCCTAAAATTACATTTAGCCCTTTGAAGGCAACTACAAGGCTGAGTGGCCCTCCGTGAAAATGAGTTTGACACCTCTGCCTTATAGGAACACTTACGATAACATTGGACCCATTTACAAAATGTAGGGTAATTCCTGTGTTGGGAATTGCCCGCCTGGTTTCAGAAACTGTAACCCCTGTGGTTAAGGCTAAGTAAAAAGACCTTGGGACTATAAGCCACTTAGGAGACAAAGCTTATCTTCTTTGTAGGGGAGCTGCCTCTGCCCCCTTTCACTTCACCCTGCTTGGCCCTCAGCGGATTGCTGGGGACCCTGGCCTGGGCGCCAGATGTCAGGGGGCTCCGCCCGCAGAGCCCCATCCCTCCGTCACGGATGAAAGTAAAAACTACCAAGACATCTTGTGCTTGGGGAGGAAAGGGGTCAAACTCTCAGAGGAGAATGACCCAGAGCCCCATCCTCTCTAGGCTTTTATTGGGCTCCAATACACCGGGATACAAGTTTAACATGTCAAAGAAATCTGAGGGCTTAATCCGAGCCAGTGTTTGTCAGGAAGGGGGGTTGCCAGACTTTGGGAGACATGCTCATTTCCTCCTGGGACACTTGTCACCTCAGGAAGAGCACTCTTAGCAAAGCAGGTTTCACAGGACTTTAGGAATTCTTTCTTATGCCAATCACCCAAGGAGCCGTTCTGGCCAGGACAGGGCTGCACCGCTCACCCCCACAGTTTCAGGCTTTAAGCCGATTAGGAAGCAGGAGACATCTCCCAGATGGAAATGAGGACTCGGGCTATGTCAGAATAGCCGGGGGGCGAGGGTCCATCACATCCTCCTTGTTGCAACCCCCCGAGTCCTTCCATGAGGCCTTCCAAGTGGTCGCGTCTGGCTTAGGTTGCCCCTCCCATGAGGAGTCTTACCCGTCATTGACTGCCAACCAAGCTATAGGGCCAGAGATGGGTAAGGCAGAAGCAGTGCTCCTGCCAGGGAGATAAGCTTTGTCTCCTTAATAGGTCACATCCTTGTGACAGAACAGACCCAGATGAAGTGGGTCCCTTGGGCTCTTACACAGCCCACCATGGGGTGAGGGTTACAACTCCTGAAACCAGGCTGAGCAGTCCGCAACAGCGGATGACTGGTTAGCCAATGATGGGTAAGATTCCTCAAGGGAGGGATGACCTAAGATAGGAACGGTCATGAGGGGGCCCTCAGGAAAGGACTTGGGAGGCTATGGAGAAAGGGGGTGATGGACCCTCGCCCTCTGGCTTTGACATAGTCTGAGTCCTCATTTTGTCTGCAAGAAATCTCCCAATCTCTTGGCTGCCTTACTTCCCCTGCCTGACTTAAGCCTGAAACTTTGCCTTAAGCCTGAAACAATGCCAGAGATGGGTGTGGCCCTGTGCTGGAAAGGGCAGGTTCCCTGGGGTGATCAGGCCTAAGAAAGATTGCATAAAATCCTATGAAACCTGCTATGTTAATACTCTCAATTTAAATGATAAGGGTCCAAGCAAGAAGTGAGTTTGTTCCACAAAGTTTTATGGCCCTTTAACTATCTGACCCTGACTCAGAATAAGCCCTCAGAGTTCGTTGAATGTTATCTATTGTTTGATTGTTACTGCCTGACAATGATTGGTGAGCTTTACGTATATACCCTGTATTCCTGTGCAAATTGAACCCAATAAAAGACTATTGAGGAACAGGTTCTGGGCCCTTTTCCTTTGAGTGATAGACCACATTTCCTCCCCAAGCAGATCATGTCTTGGTAGACTTATTCTCATATGAGGCAGGTGGGGGCCTCTGCAGGCAAAGCTCCCCTACATTCCTCCATCTCGAAATTCTTATTCAAATTGCAAAGCCCCCTTTGCTACACAATGTTACAATTTCATTGGTTCTGAGAACTCATATTTGATCATCTTTGGGGATCCATCATTCTATCTACCACAGGGTTTTTAAGGGGAAGAACAGAAAGTACAAGTGGAGTAGTGTCATATCTCTCAAATGAACCAGTTCAGGGGACTCAAGGGACTTGAAGCCAGGAAACCATGAGAATGTGCCCGTTGTTATTTTTGAGAAGGGCAAAACATAATTATAATATCTGTGCTTTAGGAAGATAATTGTGTGATAATCTGAAAGATGAACTGTAGCAGTAAGATAAATAACAAAATAGTTAAGTAACAGTTCAAGAGAACAATAGGTTTTAAAAAAAGCAGTACATGATTAATTGCCAAAAGAATTCTACAGACAATAATTGCTATTGGAATTTTCAAAACATAAATTTGAATAATGATGATTACCAAAACTACTCTAATGAGGCCAAGGACATGAATTTGATTTTTTTTATTGTGGGTCAGAATGTTCCATGGTTAAAACACTTAATCTCAACCAAGCATCTTGCAGTTGGGGGATGGAAAGGCATGAAGAAAATCAAGAGAGACAGCAAGGAGCAGTAATATTAACACTTCATTTCTACTGAAAAAAATTACAGTCTTCATGCCCTTCTGATGACACGTTAGTATTTTATATATTAAAGGTGATACTTTACTCATATCATTAGACAAAATAGGTTTTATAAAAGTCAAACCTGTTAATATATTTAACTTTTGAAAAATTTTATTTAAATCATTTTGTTTTTTCAATTACATTTCACATACAATGTTATACTAGTTTCAGGTGTACACCCCAGTGATTAGACATTATGTATTTACTAAATGATTGTCCCAATAAATCTTGTACCCATCTGACACCATACATAGCTCTTAGAATATTGTTGACTGTATTTCCTATGCTGTATTTTACATTTCCATGACTATTCTGTAACAACCAATTTGTTCTTCTTAATTCCTTCACCTTTACACCTGTTTTCCCAATCTTCCTCCCACATGGCAACTATCAAAATGTTCCCTGTATCTATGAGTCTGTTTCTGTCCTGCCTGTTCATTTATTTTGTTTTTTAGATTCAATCATTGATAGATACCTATTTATTGCCTTTATTGTTCATATTTTTGATCCATTCTTATTATTATTAAAGAAAACTCTAACATTTCATGTAATACTGGTTTGGTGGTGATGAACTCATGTGATATGCCCTTTGACTCTACATGATATCTTTGCTGGGTAGAGTAATCTTGGTTGAAGGTCCTTGCATTTTATCACTTTGAATATTTCTTGCAAATCCCTTCTGATCTTCAAAGTTTCTGTTGACAGTCTTATAGAAGCTCTGTTGTGGGTAACTAACTGCTTTTCTCTTGCTGCTTTTAAGATTGTATTTTGATCTTTAAAATTTTGCATTTTAATTTTGATGTGTCTTGGTGTGGGCTTCTTTGAGTTCATCTTATTTGGGACTCTCTGCACTTCCTGGACTGGTATGGACTTCCTGGACTATTTCCTTCACCAGGTTAAGAAAGTTTTACCTCATTATTTTTTACGTATGTTTTTAATTCATTGCTCTTCCTCTCTTCTCTTTCTGGTCCCCCTTGTTGCGAATGTTGGTACATTTGAAGTCGTCTCAGAGGCTCCTTATACTAATCTTATTTTTTTGGATTATTATTATTTTTTTGCTATTCTAATTGGGTATTTCCTGCTTCCTTATCTTCCAAATATTTGATTTGATCCTCTGCTTCTACTCCATTGTTGATTCCTTTTATGTATTCTTCATTTTTGTTAATGTAGTCTTTACTACTAACCCTAACTGTTTTTTGTTATGTTTTCTAGCTTTATTTTTATGTTTCCTATCTCTTTGTTGAAGTCTTCATTAAGTTCATCTACTCTGTCCCTCAGTTCAGTGTTCCCCTCAAAAAATTGAGCAGTATTTTAAATTCTGCATCTGATAGAATATTTGCCTCTATTTTGTTTAGTTGTTTTTCTGGAGTTTTGTTCTTTTCTTTATTTGGGACACATTTCAGTGTCTCCTTGTTTGGCTCCCTCCCTGTGTTTGTTTCTATGTATTAAGTAGAGCTGCTATGTCTCCCTGACTTGGTAGCATGGCCTTGTATAGTAGGTGTCCTGTAGGGTCCAGTGGCACAACCTTACCATTCACTTGAGCTGGGAACTCCAAGTGAGCAATCCATGTGGTCTGTGTACACCTTCCTGTTGTGGTTGAGACTTGATTGTGGTTGGTATCTCAATCAGAGGAGTTTACCCCTTAGGCTAATGGGCTGTGAGGACTAGCTATAAACACCATGGAGGAGCAGCTGTTCAGGGCCTGTTTTCATGGAGCAGGACTTACTTCAGTGGAGCTATAGTGCCCACCTACTCTGCCTCTTAAGTGTGTTGCTTTCAGAGGTGACGGGGTGGTGCTTCGATGTGGTCTGAAACTACACTAGGTGTGCTGGCTCTGGGGCCTTCCAGGTGGATTTTTCTTATCACTAATCTGGGAAAAGATTAACATTCATATTTGAGATATGGGTTCTACCATATGTATATCACTTTCACACCATCATAAAATAAAAAAAAAATCGTAAGTCTAACTATGGTAAGTTGTGAACCATACATATTCACATCCTTAAGCAAAATATTATCTGATTATCTTCAGAATATCCCATCTCCTGATCATGGCAGTAGGCTTATTTTTTTTTAAATGCATGCTAAAATTTGTTTGCTCAGATTAGGTTAGGGACTTATGGATATTTGTTCTTTCTGTCCAACTATAGGTCTCAATTTAAATTTTCTATCTGGATTGTCTTGGATTATTACCAAGAGACAATATGGAAATTCAAAAATGAAATTTAATAAATCTATATATTTTGAACCCTCCAGTAATAGTAAGGATTTATTTTCAAGTGCTTTCTGTTAGGATATTTACTTATACTTTGGCTTCTTTGGCAATTTATCTTTTTTCATAGTTACTATTCAGTGCATTTATATCTCATAGCAGGTCTCATCTAGACATGCTTAAAATTAATTGCCTGAGTCTGGAGGAATAGATTTTTATTCTATTTGTTCTTGTTCCAGTGAATGAATGTTAGAGTTATTGTTTTTAAAGACAGTCAGTAGGTCAATGTGCTTAAGTTACTTACTGATCCATATATTATTTTTTACTGACATTAAAATAAAATGAATTTTTCAAAGGCTATTGTTATTAAAAGTTTAAGCAATTTCTATAAAGAAAGTAAGTAAGACAGAATTGTAAAATTCAAATAAGTAATCATATGACTATATAGTTATTTCTTCTCCAATCTTGGACTTCATTCCTTATTGTTTTCTGATAGTGTTTACAATGATTTATGTTCACTCTTGTACTTGGGCTTAAGGCATTTAAATTAAATCACTAAAGAAAAAGAAAAAGCATTCGAAGACCATTACCTTCATATTTCAAATCTCAGAATATCCTAGTGCTATAAGTCAAATTCACTTAAATCTTTGAGTTCCAAAAGCCTACTCTTTGTCCAGTACTGTGAAAAGTATTATGGAGAATAAAAAAGATATAGTACTTTCTGTCCTAGGAGTGTTAGCCATCTGGATATGGAGATAGAATTTAGATAAATGGGATAAATGTAAGAACTTACAATATAATACGTATACTCCAGTATTACAAATGTAAATATTCAAATAAAATAAATGGCAAATATCAGAAATGTAAAATAGCTAGGTGAGCCAAGGTAATAAAATCCAGTGATAAGAAAGGCATTTTCATCTCAGGTTTAAAGGGGTTTCAAGATTTAGATTAATTATGGAGAAGGAAATGGGCATTCATGAGAAAGTATGATTCTGGGCATTTGGCAATGTCATGTCTTTTTTACTCATTAGAGTCCATAGCAGTGTAGGGGAAATGAGTTGCATGATTAACAGCCCTCCTTTCTGCCTTTTTATGTGGATAAAATTCATTGGTTCTACTTTTGTATGATATATTCAAATGATGGTTATGGGTGGTTATAGGTTCCCTTACATTTCCCTGCTCCTTCAAAAGCTGTGTTACATATTCCAGATCCCTCTGTAACTGTGGGATTTGTGGTGTGCTATTGCGCATTAAAGAGAAGTAGCTGACCAACATGTATGATAAGGTAGACAAAGAAGAGTCAGAGTTCTTTCTCTGAGGTCAGATGGTGGTAGCGGAGGCAGCCATTGGATGAGGGCAGCTATGCTCAATGGTAAATCTTAGAAGGGTCATCAGCATCAAAGCAGCAGTTCTGGTCTGAGGAAGAAGCTGATGATAGAACGTGAGAGCTCATGGGAAGTAACATGTTGGAAAATGAACAGAAATCACTCAGGTACAATTCTAAAGGAACCTGGTTACTAGCAATAAAGCTAGAAGAGGCTCATTTCAACATATTTTGGGCCGCATTCATCACTGTCATTTATTACTGTATAGGTTGCCTTTGTATCCCCTCTTTGTCTTTGTACTACAACAAATAGAAAAGCTATCATATGTTCCAAGTCTCAAAGAAGTTCTGAGTAGTGGTAGATATAGTATTTTGAATCTGGGGATAGAAAATATTAACTAGATAAAATTAGTAAATTTTAAAACATGGGGATAGAAGAAATGTCTCAGATGCTTCATCTATAAAACAAGAAAATTAGACAACTTCTAATTTACTCTCTTATAAAAAGCATTAGTCAGCCTATTACTGAGCCATATATGTCTATGTCTTCCATCCACCCTCCAATGTCAAAGGGAGATCACTGATTCACTCTGTGACTACTTCTACTTGCAAACCCAACCTTAAAATATATTCACATAGGTTTTACAAACTGGGTCACTTGATTTAGTTTTCTTTCATTGCGCTTACTATTCTTAATCTATGTTTTAAAAAGATTGATAGAACAAAGAATCAAAATTTCAACCCCATTGTCTCCTGTGGTATATCAGTGCCTGAAAATCTCCAACTTGGATGATTGTTCTAATATCTAAAATAAATGAAGCAGCAAGGGATAAGGGGACAGCCACCTACAAAGGAGTTCCCATCAGACTGTCAGCTGATTTCTCAAAAGAGACCTTACAGGCAAGAAGGGGCTGGAAAGAAATATTTGAAATCTTGAAAAGCAGGGACCTACATCTAAAATTGCTCTTTCCAGCAAAGCTGTCATTTAGAATGGAAGGACAGATAAAGCGCTTCTCAGATAAGGTCAAGTTCAAGAAATTCATCATCACCAAGCTCTTATTATATGAAATGTTAAAGGGACTTATCTAAGAAAAAGAAGATAAAAATACGACAGTGAAAAGACAGCAAACTCACAGCTATTAAGAACCACACCTAAAACAAAAGCAAACTAAGCAAACAGCTAGAACAGGAACAGAACCACAGAAATGGAGATCATATGGAGGGTTAGCAACAGGGGCATGGGAGGAGGAGAGGGAGGGGAAGGTACAGAGAATGAGTAGCATAGATAGTGGGTAGAAAATAGACAGGGGCAGGGTAAGAATAGTATGGGAAATGTAGAAGCTAAAGAACTTATGACACAAGGACATGAACTAAAGGGGGGAATGTGGGTGGGAGAGGGTGTGCAGGGTGGAGGGGAATAATGGGGGAGAAACGGGACAACTGTAATAGCATAATCAATAAAATATATTAAAAAAAGAAAAAATAAAAAAAATAAAATAAATGAAACATATATTCTTCCACATAAAGAAAATACATTTTTTTGTAGAGAACACTGAAAAAAATATAAACAACATGAAATTATCCACAACCTAAAAAAGTTTCTCAGAAATTTATGTTTTATAAATAACAAGAGATAACATTTGCTGCATTTCTATCCTGGTGGTTTCCTATGCTGAGGTACAGTGTATTAACATTCTTAAAAATATATCTATATATGTTCTATACATATGTACTTGACATTAACACTTCAGTATTTTCTCATGTTAGACAATATTATTGTGGCTGCCAAATCTATTATGTCCCTGTATCACATTTTATACAGTCATCTCCCTACTATATTGTACATTTAGTTTATTTCCATTCTCTGCTTTCATAAAAGATATGTAAAGAATATTTTCAAATATACATCTTTGACTATATGTATAATCATTTCCTTAGGTTATCTACACAAAAGGGAATATGTGGATCACAAAATCTGAACCTACTTAAACCTCTAAAGTATATGGCATCAAAATTTCCTTCCAGAAAACTTTACCAGTTTACATTTTTACAAAGTATGTGTGCTTATCCTCACATTTTCCTGCAAGTATGAAACACATAATTTATCATTTTGATAGGTGAAAATATTTTATTGTAATTTTATTCTATACTTCTTCAGCTACAGTTTTTTTGCCTATTTTTTTTAAAAATGGGATGCTTTTTTATTATTAAGTTTTGAGAGTTCTTTATGTATTCTGAATACAAGTGTTTTATCAAATATGTGATTTGCAAGTGTTTCCCCAGTTTTAGCTTTTCTGCTCATTTTCTTAACACTTTCTTTTGAAGAACTTTGTTATTATACTAGTATTTTATGCTTTTGTATCACTTTAGTTAAAATGATAAAAGGAGAGGTAGAGGGAGAAGAGATGGGAGAGAGTTAAAGTCAATGGTTTAGGCTGAGTTATATGATCATCTGTTGGCTGTTGGCTAAAGAAAGACGGTACTTAGATATTTTCACCTAGACTACATACAATGAATGTTCCTCAAAAGGAACAAGAGAAAAGTAATAGTTGTTATATAATTTAATCTGATGAGCCCTTTAGGTAGAAAATGCAACGTGACCCATAATACATTTTGCCTACGAATTAACAACTCGCACAAACATGGACAGGGTAAGAACACTGGTTTGATTTTGAAACTATAACTCCATAGCTTGTACTTTGGTTTATTTAATGGAGAAATCTGACAGTAGCCTAATTTTGACTCAGGCTATAGTATTGCTTTTCTTTGGGAGAATCTTTTGAATGCTTAGAGAATTCTTTCTAGGTACTTAACCTTCTGACTAAGCTATGTATTCAAATGGCTGCCTGCTTTTTATTTTTACTTGGAGGCATTATAAAATCCTTCAGGTTTCAGGCACTTTAAAAATATTTTGAGATAATTTTATTCATTTTTTTCTTTTATTCTGATTTTCTTAGGTTGGACAATGCTCTCTCTTTTATAAATCATATTTGTACTCATTTTCTTTGTTAATTCTTTCTATGTATATTCCTTAAGTTTATCACTAATTTCACTATCAGATTTGCTGTAATATCATTTCAATAATATATTGCTTCCATCTATTCAATAGGATGAAGTGATTTCTATCATTCAAATAATGATTGAGTAGTTCTAGAAAATTCAATTAGTTCTACTCTTATTTAGTACTTCCTAATAATGCTGAGACCCACTCTAAAACCATTGGTCTATGTTTCTGCATATTGCAAAGAAGGGCATGACACAAACCAAATTAGAGTACTTATTTGTAAACTTTAGACTGTGTATATTGGTTGTCAGCACTTTGTTTTAAGTAATTGCATTGGCCAGCCTCCTCTGTTGCTGGAACATGACTCAAAGGCATATCTGTTTTTTATTTTCATTTATTATCCCCCATTTTTAACCAGCTTCCCTCTAAATACAGTTATACCCTCAGCCAAAAATTAATTTCTGTCCTCACCTCCCTCTCTCAAACTAAATGTAAACTTATTTCAAGGATGTCATGTGACTAAAACAAAATATTTCTTTTTAGCAGTTTATTGCATGTTATTAGTTCTTTTATTTTCTATTCTATGTCCTCACAATTTTGTGTAGTTCTCCACCATATCTTATGATCTATATGCCACACTTAAAACTTTTTCTTCATTTTTGCTTCTTTATTTTACAACTCCTCAATAAATAAAATGATATAAAGTTCTCCTTGAGAATAGGTAACAAACTTCATGTACAATTTTGGACATCTATTCCTGTTCTGGGGATGAAATTGATTCCCGGCTGTTTCTTCTTTTCTTTTTATTTATTTATTTTTAATGGGGAATTTTTTCAATAGGGTCTTTCTATTATTATTTTAAAAATCAGTTCCCCATATCTTACTGGGATTTATTTGTTTGTCTGAGGAGACTTGGTCTTAGGGAATGTTATTTTTTTTTTATTTTTTCATTTATTCATTATTTATTTGTTTATATACCATTTATTTTGCACAAAGTATTTCTCAGTCTCCAAGAAAAATTTACTGTGTGGAAATAATCAGCATTTCCATATGCTGCTACTTATGTATATTTCAAAAGAGAAACCCACAAAATAATGCTGTATGTTTTCTTTTTTTCTTTTTTTATTGAAAACAATTTTTTCCAGCTGACTTTTGCTTGCAGATCGTACTCTAGAGATGACCTGATAATGATGTTATTAAATAACTGTTAGTTAGAAAACTCTCCTTTAATTTTTCTAAATGGAAAATTGATTGAGTTGATTGGAATTTTCTTAAATGTGCAACTTCCATTTGTGTAGATCTTCCTTAATTGTGATCCACCAGAATTAAAGTCTAAAGAAGGTTCTGGTTCTTCTACTCCTGTAAGGGGCTTTAATATTCTTATTATTGTTATTTAAGATTTTATTAGACATTTTTATTTTTCATGCCTTCATGATACTATTGTATAATTTAAACTATACATGTTAAAATGTGAATAACATTTTGGATACAGTTTTAATACTTAAAATTTTTAATTTTATTTACAGACAAAAAAATTTTCTATTTTGATACAATTTTAAAAATTGCTATCTTTGTTCACTTGCATCTAAACAGGATGGGAACTCTGTGAACATGACTCAAGTGACCTTGCTCCACTTTAGTTTGCTTGGTAAAGACAAAACTGTAACCAGAAATAATTTCAGTATTTATTGTGAGATATTCCTATAGATTAATTTTATCAGAAACAATGGTCTGCTTGCCTGAGGAAATAGTTTGCTTAGGAAATAAGAGTTTACTCATCAACATTTATTTCAAGGGCCTCACTTTGCTGTATTTATCACGTTGGAGCCGTTACATCACAAACGTTGCTCAGTTTGAACCAGTTCCCTGCCTCGAAAACTTGCTTTCAATCAATAGGTCCCAGACCTATTTTGACTTCTCTTTTCTGACACATAGCTAAGATTCTGTCAAGAGGGTATTCTCTCTATGGTAGTGAATTTGAATAAACTTAGTTTTACTTTTTAATCAAGTCTTTGGTGTTATCTTGGTGTGCTCAACAATCTGGAGTGATAGAAATGTAACGATAGATCTGGGACAGTGATAGAAATGTCTGTGGACAAGGGTGCGGGGATGGAGTGTGGGAGCAGGGGGTGGGCAGGGCACAGGAAGGCAAAGTGGGAAAATTGGGACAACTGTAATAGAATAATGACAAAAAAAGAAATGTCCAGTAGGGTACTCAATAGCCACATGTATGCTTGAATAGTAGCTAGTGTGACTAGGGAACTAATTTTAAATTTTATTTAATTTTAATTGCTTTAAACTTTAAAGTAAGATTAAAGATTACTTTAAAGACTACTTTAAATCTGGAGGTTCCACCAAGTTTCAACCAAGTCCATACCTCACTGCAGTGGCTAAAATCCTTGATTCAGAAATATCACTCTTTACTGAGGTCTTTTGAGCTTAGTGGTCTCTTTGTCACTAAGGAGAAGATTATCATGTTCCAATTTTTTTATCGTTGTCTAAAATACTACATTTATATTCTCTTCAAGGAAATAGAGTTCTTTTTATGAGTGCCTTTATTATCTTATCTGATTTCAAAGCTTTTATTCTTGCTGAAAATCTGCTTTGTTGTTAATAACTCTACTTGTGTGTGTATGTGTGTATAAGAGGAAAGAGAAAGGTCGTAAGTCCCCAAAAGCCTCAAGCTCTCCACAGGCACTGAGGACTATACAAAGTTTTCACTCACACTAATTTTCTTTGGACACATTTTGCCTTAGATTAGTTATCAGTGATTATCTTATGAGAATTTTCCTTAGTCTTGTCTCCTTTTTAACCCCGAGAATCTGGATCTGGAAGGTATCTCCTCTCCCAAGCCCCTGCTGTCACAGATTTTCAGGTCAGTGTAGTTGACTGACAATGAGGGAGAGGCTGTGTGATGTGGCATTTAGTATACAATTCAGTGAAATGAAATAATCCACAATGTTGTACCACTATCACCACGCTCTGTTTCCAGAACATTTTCGTTATACCAAACAGAAACTATGTTCTCATTAAACAACAACTTTTCATTGTCCCTTCCCCCCAGCCCTGGTAACCTCTATTTTATTTCCTGTCTCTGTGAATTTATATATTCTAGGTACCTCATATAAGTGAATGCATATAATGTTTTCCTTTTGTGTCTGACATATCTCACTTAGAATCATATGACATTAATATAAACATATGAATGTAACATAAACTATTTTTCCACAGTGGCTACATTATTTTACATTCTGCCAGCAGTGCATGAGGATTCCAATTTCTCCACGTCCTCACTAAGACTTACTTTTTATATTTTTGTCAATAGCCATCTTAAATCGGTGTGAAGTGGTAATGACAAATGTTTTTGACCATAGTCATTAACTCAGTTAAGAAATGGCTAACAGATGAAATCACTTGTAAATGTTCTCATACTCCCTAAGGAGTTTATAATAATGCCCATCAACCTTAATAATGCCCATCATTAAGGTTGAAGCCAAAGTAAAAGGCAGAAAACTGTACTTGAACAATTAAAATAAAACAAACAAACAAACAAACAAACAAACAAAAAAGATAGCATGGAGGCCAAAGGAAATGCCGGAAGAATCAATAAGACAGGCAGCACTTTTTAAGGTCCTGGCCCTCATGAGAGTCCTAGGAGTCAATTCTTTTTAGAGGTTGAAGGAAGCCTATATAATGCTTGTGACTGGATCCAGAATCTAAAGAGTTATTGAAAAAAATGCTAGTTGTAAATTGCACAATCACCTTTGACTCTTTAGAGTGAATCCTTGGTGATACTAGAGGCTCTTAACTAGAAACTTGCCCAAAATTTCACATGAACTTGCTTAGCACAACAAAGGTAAATTGATCACTAGTCAAGCAATATTTGGGGGGAAATTTTTATTAAGATTGCTGAAGGTATCTCTGGTACATGTCTGTAAAGATGGGACATACTCATAGGAAAGAGCTCAAGTTTCAAGGTCCCTGTGAATATTTTTAAAGGAGCTTATATAACTACTTTCCTCCATTTTTTTAAAAAAAATTGAGATATAATTGACATAACACTACATTGGTTTCAGATTCCATATTTTAAATATTACAAAATGATCACAATAAGTTTAAAGTTCTTCACCATGTGTGTATTGAATATGCCCACCTGGTCTTTGTTTGCTTATTCTTATAGAGGATCAAAGCATTCATTGATTTTCTGTTCCTAACCTGGGAATTTCGAACTATCTTTCCAATGATGGAGGGCTCATGTTTTATTCAAAAAAATTTTTGCTAAAAAACTTTGCAAAACCTTGGGCTTAGGAACTTCATTGCCCCTATTATCCTCAAACCTCAAGAAAATTAGAGAGAATTAATGAAAATTTAAAACAGAAACTGGCAAGAATTACCTGATATTCTTGGAGGCCAAGAGTACTACTTTGGACTCTTAAAATCATGCGGTTCACACCCTCTGACACTCATCAACTCTCACCTTATAAACTTGTTGTGTCACCCAGTGAGATTGCCTTCTAATTTTGGACTCCAGACATACATGGCAAATTACTGCAAGGCATTTATGCTGTACTTTCAGTCTTATTGTCAACAAGCCCAAGATGCCTTTCCTTTATATTCTCCCAAGCAACTCTGTATGGCCTAACACCTGTAGGCTTTCTCTTCCAGAAAAGACACTGGAGATATTAGAGGGTCAAAAATTGAGAACAGTTTAGCTGATCGTTTTGGATCATGAGGTTGCAGTCCAGCTACTGCATGGAGCTGCAATCATCTGAAGACCTGACTGGGCTAGAGGACCTATTTCCAAGATTTTTCACATGACTATGGCCTGGGAGGCCTCAGTACGTCCTCATATGGACCTTTCTACAGGGGTGCTGATGAATGGCAACTGGCAATCTCTGGAGCAAAAGTGATCTGAAAAGAGAGAGAGAGAGAGAGAGAGAAAGCGAGAGAGAGAGAGAAACAGGGAGGGGAGGGAGAGAAAGGAAGAACAACTGAAAAGGAAACCTACCTGCCTGATGTAGCTCAGTGGATTGAGCGAGGGCTGCAAACCAAAGGGTTGCAGGTTTGATTCCCAGTCAGGGCACATGCTTGGGTTGCGGGCCAGGTTCCCAGTAGGGGCCACATGAAAGGCAACCACGCATTGATGTTTCTCTCTCTCTCTTTCTGCCCCCTCCTTCCCCTCTCTAAAAAAAAAAATAAATAAATAAAATCTTTAAAATAATAATAAAATGAAAATAAAAATAAAGAAAATCAACATGTAATAAATGAAAAAATAAAAAGGAAACCTGTGTACTTTATGTGTAATTGATTATTTAATTTCATAAGTTACTTACAATCACTTCTGCCTTATTTTATTGGTCACACAGACTAACCTTGATGCAATGTGGTATGAATGTCACGGTCTGAAAACCAGGAAGTGATAGGCTATAACATTCTCTGACATCTGAACTGCCATTCTAATGTTTATTCTAAAACTAAGGTTTTAAAAGATTTCTTCAGCAGCAGATGGTCTTTGAAAGGAGACAGCTTCAAATAAGACCTTTGAATGAAAAAAAAATATCTGCACGACACAGATGACTTTCACTCTAGACCTATGGAACAAATTCTAGTGGACTAGAGCTACAGATTGTCATTCTTCATCTCTTGCTTTAGTTATTTATTTTTCTAGACATTTAACTTCCTTTTTTTCTGGTTTAAATTCTGAATTCTTAACAAACACACTTTGTTAAGAATTTCTTAACTATGTTACTTATGAGTTTTATATGATCGACCTTGCTTTCTGCATTGTTATTCACTTGTAAATATAAATCTAGTACCTGGATGCAATTGGTTTATGACTTGTAATTGGATAAAACATATGATTCAACTAACTACTGGACTTGAAACTGTTTTTCTCTGAGTGTCAGCTAGCTTCCTTTACCTCTAATCTCTTATAATAGAAAGTTTGGTTTCATCAATTATTTGTCTCAATTACTAATATGTGGTTTTAGGTTTCTTTCATTCATTCATTCATTCATTCATTCATTCATTCATTCATTCATTCATTCATTCATTCATTGTGGAGGACAGCACATCAGGAAGATAACCAAAAGCTAAAACACCCCTTTATGTTGTAACTAGGAAGTTAGGAAGGAAAGTTTCTATAACACCTACTCACATCAGAACAGTCTATATAACTGAACTTTCTCAAAGGTAAGATGCAGAAAAAGAAACCTGTGGAATTTACTTAATACCTATATCATGTTTACAGACCATACAAACAGGTTTACTGTATAGGAAACCTTTGGATTCCCTAGAAGACATAACATTTCATCTATTTCGTGGTGTCTTTATTATATGTATATTCTCTTACTTAGCACTTAACTTCCTCTGAATACTGCCAAAACTATACACTAAGTCTCGGCATCTACGCTGGGGTGTTTTGCCCAAGAAAGTGTCATTGGGAAGCCTCCTGCCATAGGTATTAGATTTATGGAACAAAACCCTATAGACTGCTACCAACAAATGGGACAGGTACTTATTATCTTAGTAAATCGATGCCTGTTTCAGAATAGTCAGGTAGCCTCTTATATCACTCAGGCTACATTCTGTTTCACTATTTGACACTCAGAAAAAAAGAGTTAAGTATATAGTTGTTCATGAAGGAGAAAAACTGGACTGCCACTGAAATCTGAAACTTAATTACACAAAAGAAATTTTGGTGGAAAATCTCAACATGCCTTCATTCAGAGATTGAAAGAGGGATTAGATAATGTCAGAAATCCATACAACTCTTTATCTATTAAAAAAAAAAAACTAGACATTACTGGACTGCAAAGGTATTAACGAGTACCACTTTAGGTAAAGAATAATGCATTAACATTCCCATAGACAGTTGCAATTTTAATACTACCAAGAAGGTTCAGGAAGCAAATAATGGAAATTATGAGATTAGGTAATTTGGTTTATATACTCATATCTTGTCTGTAGGCTTTTTTATGAATGCAGTCTGTTCTTTTTATTTAATCAGACCACTCTTGGCTTTTGGTATGGATGTGGACTGTAACATCTGATCATAGTATTCTTAGCATTTGATGTATTACCATGTTCTAATATGAAACTTCTATAACCATAAATGCCTTTTGTAGGCACTATTCCAGCAAATGATAATCCAACAAAAAGAGCATGAAGACCTGATTATATAGTGGTTGAAATGACCACGAACAGAAGCTTGACATGTGATGATGACATCACAAAAATGTATTTAATCATTTTTCCTTATGATAACTGTCACATAACATAACTAAGATCATATGTTTCAACAGTATTTCAATGAGTTTAGATCAACTATGTCAACTTAGCTGTTCGTTCCAAGAAAATTTTTCCTGGGAGAGATAAAACTATAAAACAATAAAAATCTTTACTGTCTGTTTCATAAATTTCCTGTAGATCAATTTATTGGAGACAATAATCTGTTCACCTGGGCAAACTGATCCCTTATCACACAGGAGTTTACTTTCCAAGACTCGCTTCGTGTCCACCCCTGCTTTGCTATGTCCACCAATCCTAAACTATTATATCACAAACTTTTATTGAATCGGAATCAACTTTCTGCCTTGAAAGACCCACCTTTGATCACTTGAGCTCAAACTCGAAAGTCTTACAAGTATCTCACTTCTGACAGACATTCTTCTTTTGAGACACCGCTAAGGCTCTGTCAGGTGGTGTTCTCCATTAGTGCAGTGAATCCAAAAACTTGGTTTCGCTTTATTAACAGGTTGCTGGCGATATTTTGGAAAGTTCAGCAAGAAGGTAGACAAACACCTTTTGAAAAAACTAGGATTTTTTGTAAAGTTTTCTGTTTTTGTTGAGGGGGTTACTACAGGAGTTTAGAAAATGATTTTTTAGACATTTAAAGGAATTTTTGACTTTTAAAATATGTACAAAGGACCCATGGACAAAGACAAAGGAGGGTAGGATTGAGGGTGGGAGGTGAGGGTGGGTGGGGCAGGAGGAAGTGGTGGTGGGAAAATGGAGACAACTGTGTTTGAACAACAATAAAAATGATTTAAAAAATAAAATAACACTTAAAATTTGCTCAGAAACTAAGTATATAATTAAAGTCTACTAAACCAGAACTGTTGTTCTATGAGGGTTAGTTAATATTCTTTTCAGTAGGTAAGAAGATAATTTTACACATAAAAAATTAATTATATAACTGAGGTGAAAAATCAATTGCTGCTATTTATTCAATAGCAAAGATATTCTAATTCAAAAACAGAAAAAAATAGATGAGCTGTCATTGACCATGTGAAGAGAGAGAAGTATTGAGAGTGAAATAAAAAAGAACTTTAAAACACTAAGTAACAGGGCATTTAAAACAAAGATAACGTTTGGACAAGGCTTGGTTGAGGTAAAGTTGTTAACATTAGTCCTATATCTATCAAATTGAGTATTGATTTTGTGTATTTATATATTTTTGTGCTGACCAAATTGAATTGATAAAACTTAGAGATTTGGAAACTAACATGGGGCGGGGAGGACAGTTGGGTGACCTAAATTTAAGTAAAAAAAAAAAATCACTGACTGAAAGTGATGAAAGGACTATTTCGATTTCAAGAGGAAAAATAAGAAAATTAGTTACTTGAAATAATATTGTAATTGACTTTAACTCAAAGGAATATTTTTCTTGTCTTGAAGTAGTAGTTTGTAAGTTACTCTTTTAATTTTACTTTGTGTTTTGCCATTTCAAATGTTTCAAATCTGTTGGAAAAGAACATGATTCAGGGGAACTCTGATTGATTAAAGGAGCTTTATGACTAACCTTCTGGGTGTTTTAGAAACTAGAACACCCTAAAAAAACATTTATTGACAAGGAATATAAATGTGGCTATTAACTGGCTTAGCAGTGATTTTCATTTCAGTGCAAGTATGTTTATATTCTTTGTAAAAGCTTATAGTGCATCACCACAACATATTCCTCTTACAAATTCTGACTCAAAATATCTCTGTGAAATAGAGGGATAAGAATTATCCATCTATTGGACTGCATTATACATAGCAGAAATGTTTTGCAAACCTCCCTATTTTTTTATTGTTGATACATATTATCAATGAGAACATTATACAACCAGGAAACAGAACTGCTTTTTATAAGCATTACATTTTAAAGGCTGTGAATAAAACCACAAATCAGTTGCACTGGATTGGCCAAAAACTTCATTTGTTTTTCTCTGTAAGATGGCTCTGGCTACACTTAGTTGTCTTTAATTTCATTCAAAACAATTTTGTTAGTTTGTGATGTCTGTCATGTAAGTGTGCATTTAAAAGAACATCAGAATTGGTGAATTTTTGTGTAGCCATTTTAATATTGATGATGGAAGAAAAGCAACTTTTTGGTATATTATGCTTTATTATTTCAATAGAGGTAAAAATGCAACTGGAACACACTCACAAAAAAAAGATTTGTGCAGTGTATGGAGAAGGTGCTGTGACTGACTGAACATATCAACAGTGGTTTGCAAAGTTTCCTGCTGGAGATTTCTTGCTGGATGATGCTTTATGCTCAGGTAGACCAGTTGAAGTTGATGACAATCAAATCAAGACATTAGTTGAGAACAATCAACATTATATTTCATGGGAGATAGCCAACATACTCAAAATATCCAAATCCATAAAGTTATTGGTGAAAATGGAAAAATGTGTCTTTTATTTTATGGAAAAAACTAAAGGGACTTTTTGGCTAACCCAATATTACATTCTGGCATTAGTTCTTCAGTAGAATGCATCTATTTTCCATGATTGTGTAGAATCACACTCTTCATGATTCAATACTTAAGAATACTCATGATATCATGCACCCAAACTTTAGTATGACCAATGTGAGAGAAAGCATCCCTTTCCACAACAAAATCAAATCCTCCCTTGAACCAGTGAGACCAGTGTTTACAATTGAATCAGTAGGCCTGGGTAATCTGGACCAGTGACGATGGAAAGAAGGATGAACTTACCTTGCTTGTCTGGGGCCCAGCTCATTCCTGGAAGTAAGGCCATTATCTTCTAACTTACGTGGTGGCAAGAGTGGATGTTGGGAGTACAATCACAATATAATACCGCTTGTCTCCAAGCAATGGTTATGCTGTTTCTCTGGAATTCAGTGTGAACTCACTTCTTTCTGCTTACTGAAATACTTCTTATATTGTAAGGACTCATCTTGTTGCTACAGGATACCTTTCTTGACTATTGCATTCTCATTATCTCCCTTCTCTGTTAGACTTTTATTTTATGCCACATAATATATGACTAGATTTTATGCCGCTATTTAAGGTTGAACAGATTTTTAATGTGTTTTTAATGTGTTGGAGGAATAAATAAATAATAAAGCAAACCCTCATTTATCAGTCTGCATTTATTTCATGTGGGTCCCTTTTGTCTTCCAAGCCAGATTGTACCTTCTTAGTGGAAGGATTTTGCCCTTTATGTCTCCTGTGCCTAACAGAGTTGGTTCAGTGTATAAACTGCGGATGATGAAGATGCTGTTACTGTTGCTGCTGCTGATGTTGTATAATTATTTTTTTTAAAAAAATCTCTTTTTAAAAAATATTTTGTTTATTTATTTTTAGAGAGAGGGTAAGGGAGGGAGAAAGAGAGGGCAAGAAACATCAATGTGTGGTTGCCTCTTGTGCACCCCCAACTGGGGATCTGGCCTGCAGTCCAGGCATGTGCCCTGACTGGGAATCGAACTGACAACCCTTTGGTTTGCAGCCTGCACTCAGTCCACTAAACTACACCAACCAGGGCACAATTCTTTTTTTTATTGTTGTTCAGTTACAGGTGTCCCCATTTCCCTACCATTACTCTCCCCTGCTCTACCCAGCCCCCACCTTCCACTTTCAATCCTCACCCCATTGTCTTTGTCCATAGGTTCCTTATACTTATTCCTTGACTTGACCCTACCCCTTATTTGCCCAGTTACTCCCCTCCTCCCTCCGCTCTGATCAATGTCAATTTGTTCTTTATTTCCATGTCTCTGGTTACATTTTGTTCATTTGTTTGTTTTGTTGATTGGATTCCACTTAAACGTGAGATCATATAGTATTTGTCTTTCAATGCCTGGCTTATTTCACTTAGCCCAGTACTCTCCAGGTTCATCCATGCTGTCTCGAAGGGCAGGAGTTCCTTCTTTCTTTTTGCTGCATGGTATTCTATTGTGTAAATTACCAGTTTTTTTAAATATATTTTATTGATTATGCTATTACAGTTGTCCCATTTCTCCCCCATCATTCCCCTCCACCCTGCACACCCCCTCCCACCCACATTCCCCCCTTTAGTTCATGTCCATGTGTCATAAGTTCTTTAGCTTCTATATTTCCCACACTATTCTTGCCCTCCCCCTATCTATTTTCTAACCACCATCTATGCTACTTATTCTCTGTACCTTTTCCCCTCTCTCCTCCTCCCATTCCCCTGTTGCTAACCCTCCATATGATCTCCATTTCTGTGGCTCTGTTCCTGTTCTAGTTGTTTGCTTTTGTTTTAGGTGTGGTTGTTACTATCTGTGAGTTTGCTGACTTTTCACTGTCATATTTTTTTTATCTTCTTTTTCTTACAGGCAAGAAGGGGCTGGAAAGAAGTATTTGAAGTCTTGAAAGGCAGGGTCCTACATCCAAAATTGCTCTATCCAGCAAAGCTGTCATTTAGAATGGAAGGGAAGATAAAGTGCTCAGATAAGGTCAAGTTCAAGGAGTTCATCATCACCAAGCCCTTATTATATGAAATTACCAGTTTTTTGATGCACTCATTTGCTGATGGCAATTAGGCTGTTTCTAGTACTTGGCTATTGTAAATAATGCTGCTATGAACACTGTGGCACATAGGTTCTTTTGAATAGGTGTTTCAGGATTCTTAGTGTCTAATCCCAGCAGTGGAATTGCCAGGTCAAAAGACTGTTCTAGCTTTAGTTTTTTGAGGAAATTCCATACTGTTTTCCACAGTGGCTTCACCAGTCTGCATCCCCACCATGGTATACTAGGGTTCTGTTTTCTCCACAACTTTGCCAAGACTTGTTTGTTGATTTGTTTATGATGGTCATTCTGACCAGAAGACAAACAACCCAATTAAAAAACTGGCAAAGGACCTGAACAGACACATCTCCAAGGAGGACATACAGAGGGCCCAGAGTCATATAAGGATGCTCAGCATAACTAGCCATCAGAGAGATACAAATTAAAACCACAATGAGATACCATTTCATATTGGTTGTGTAATTCTTAATGACCCAAAAACATAGCATTGTTTATTATTGTTATGTTCTTTATTGTTAATATTTTAAAACTTACTTTTAGAGATTGTATTTGGCTTTATCTTAAGATAGTATCAATTTTAGTAAAAAAACAAATGAACTTCCTCCCAACAAAACCTTAAAAATCTCAATTTAATCATATAGTCCCTAGTCTTAGCTACTTATGCCTCATTTTAAGTAAATATATGTCATAGAGGAAGAAAGGCTAGGTAGAGAAATTATTTTAATCTGGAAAGTGATTCTCAGCTATGCAAGAACTTTTACTCAGTCTTTCTTGAATGCATAATAAATATTTGGTATTATTAATCCCTAATTCATGTTTGATTATTCATCGGCAAATTAAAATGAATTCCCTAATTTTCATAATGATTTTATTATATATTAGTCTTCTTTGTAACTCCTCTGAGAAAAAGTGGTCAATGAGGCATTCTGTAGAGGAAGGGTAAAGGTTTTATTATTTTAATCTGCATTTCACACTCATAATTCCAAGTGCTTATAGTTTTCTCAGGTTCCTTTTAACAGATGTATTGCTTTATTTACTCTACATAATGCAATTTCTAAATAAATTATGAGTTACCATAAGATTTATGCAAATTATATTTATTTGAATCATAGTATAGTAATTGATATGATATAAATTACATAGTTCTCAAGAGTGTGAGCCTTGGAGACATATAGTATTTGATTAATTCCTAACTGAATGCCTTTAAATAGTAGTTAAATGACATAGGACAAGACACTTAACTTCTCTGTGCCTCAATTTTCTCATTTGCAAAATAGTGATTATAATAATACCTATGTCATAAGATTCTTATGAGGGGTTTGTATAAATTCATTTCTGCATATGGATTGTATACAAATGTCATTATAGAATTACAGAATTAGAAATGCTAAAATCTAAAATCTATTTAGTCTTAGAGTTTTTGAACTTGAGCAATTCCCTTTTTGATCAATAAACTATACCTTACTCCAAAGAGAAAATCTATTTATTCTTTATTGAAAGATGATTGCTCTTAGACAACACTTAAATTGGTATAAGCAAAATGTCTAATGTATGGTTAAGTATACAAGAGCATCTTCTTATAATCCAAAGGAGCAAATGCAGTTGACAGTTGCTGGTCTAAAAGAAGAATCTGGAAAGCAGAAGAAATAAGAACAATCTCCCTCTCTCTGCGTAGTGTAGGCTATAAGGGCTCTCATTTAAGCCCTCTTGTGTGTCTGCTTAATTATTCTCTTTTTTGCAGGTAGACTTTGTTGCTGTATTTGCTCATGAGCCTAACATAGTTACCCCCACCTTGGTATTGCATTTTGTATCAGGTCAAATGCCCAACAGAGAACGACAAGATTTTTTGAGTCCTTGAACTTAATTTTGAGACAAATTCCAATAGGTCCAGCTCAGGTCAGGTTCTCACCCTCATCCAGCCAGCTAGGCCAAGGGGTGGGGTCAAATGTCTTCCTGCTCACACAGGAAGGATTGTGGGCCCCACATTTCTTAGAACAGACATGCACTGACAGGGAAATTGCATAACAAGTACCCGAGAGATCTGTTCTGGAAATGGACTTGAAATTTTATCAGAAACTGTGTAAAAACAAAGCAAGTAATATGAATTAAGCACTCTCCTATGAATTTAGTTCTAAGGTTTGAATGACATACATTTGCACTGATCACATTTTGTCATGACAAACATTTTGTCTCAAATCATTATAGAAAATTTGAACATAAATTTAAGACCATGCTTATGTTATCATGATTATGACCTTACACTAATCTTATGTTGCACTCTGGAGAGCTTTATAAAATGATACCCTTGGAAAATGATTTAACTCTGGGTAAGTAAGAACCTTGAAAAATACACAACAAATTGTAACTACATAAGTAGTTGAATGAGATATGATCCATTATTTAAATGAGGTTTAGCTAACACTCTGAAAAGGAAATAAAGACAATGACAATATGCTATAATTTATGCCTGCTTTTCAGTCAATGAACTTTTGCCATGGCTTCTCAGCGGATCTTTCCTGCACTCCCTCACTTTACTTATGGCACAGGAGTTGTAAGACGAGGGCAGTCCCACCTGCCCCAACATCACGTGGCCAGGGAAAGAGTGAAAATGGAGACCCTACCACAAGTGTCTAAATATTTTAAGTTACAAATTAAGTCAACAAATTATTATATAAAATGTGTCCTATCTTCTTCTTTTGACAGATGGATCTTTATAATAATGTGGAAGGCCAAATTTGAAGTTAGGAATTTCAGACTCCATGAATTCTGCACTCAAACGAGATGACCAACCCACTTCTCTCCCCATATTTGACTTTGTGAGGGATTTAAACCCACTCATGTGGTCAACTTGACTCATGGTCCAAGCTCTTAGTATACTTCCTACAGTCAGCCACCCTTTGCCCTCTTCTTAGTGTATGGTGTGCACACCAGAAGAACAGTCTACCTTCAGGAGGATGGAGGAGGGGAGATGTTTGCAGGGTTCAGATCAGTGGCCCCTCTTCCCTCTATCTAAAGATAGCTCTGTGTGGTGAAAGGAAGGGTGTACATCTATAGGTTAGGATTCCAGGTGTTGATGACATTTAATCATTGAATGAAGATTAGAAGGATAGTTTTATGAAGTAGAAGATTTATGTCATTAACCAACAAAAGCCAGAAAAAATTAATGGTAAAACAAAAGAGGATTCACTTTTCACTTAGTAAGTGCAATATGAAAAAAACATATGCAGAAAGCTACTTGTGGGAGGTGTTTGTGGGGGTGTTTCCAAGTGGCATTTGAAATGGGGAACTCAGTAAAGTAGATTGCCCTCCCCAAAGTAGGTGGGCATTATCCAGTCTGTTGGGGACCTGACCGAAAGACAGAAGAAGGATTTTGTCCCTTTTTTTCTTCTTCACTGTTGAGCTGGGACATCTCTTCTCATTTTCTCCTGCCTTCAGAATGGGATGTACACCACTGGCTTTCCTGGGTATTCAGTTTGCTGATGTCAGATCATGGGACTTCTAAGCCTCCATAATTGTGTGAGTCAATTGCTCATAATAAATCTAATTTTTAAAATACTTTTGAAAAAGATTTTATTTATTTATTTTAGAGAGGGGAAGTGAGGGAGAAAGAGAGGGAAAGAAACATCAGTGTGTGGTTGTCTCTCATGAGTCCCTTACTGGGGACCTGGCCTGCAACCCAGGCATGTGACCTAGACTGGGATCAAACCAGCCACCCTTTGATTCACAGGCTGGCACTCAATCTATTGAGCCACACCAGCTAGGGCATAAATCTCTTTTTTAATATATAAATATAGGTAAAGGGTAGATAGATAGATAGATAGGTCTCCCATTGGTTCCGCTTCCCTGGAGAAGCCTGACTAATACATAGCTTTATCATTCTTTGCTCCAGTGGCAGCCCAATAGTGGGTAAATGAGTATCTGAAAATCAGCAAATGTCTGGCTGGGGAATGAAATGCTAGAAATAGGCAAAATCACTTTCAACAGCTTATTCTTTCTGTTATGTAATTTGATTTTCACAATGACTATTGAGATCTATTGAATGGTATTATTTTCTCCACTTTACAAATGAGTAAATAAATGCACTGAAGTTAAGTGGCCAATTCCAATCTATATATACAGTTAAAGGTTCATTCTGGAACACAGCCCTTTCTTTTGATTTATTTCCAGATGTAAGACTCAGCTTTTTACAACAAAACAAATACATTGAAAATCTACTCACTTCTGGGATCAATAAGCATGTATATTTTCTGGATATTTAAGACTTCAACAAATATTAAAAAATCTGAATAATTAATGTGATATTTAGATTTTTATTTTTAAAAGTATTTTTTAAGTTACTAGGGGGAAAATGACCTAATTTAATACCCCTTTCTATATGCTTCCTACGTACTTTTCAGAGCTGTGACAGAGCTATCTTTTTCATTGTGGCATAAGCACTCTCTTTATAGTTACAAAGAAATTAAGAAAACCTCATTTATTTTTCCAGGCTCCATTAAGAAGTCCATATTTTATTTGTCTTTCATCTTCATTTTCAACTGCACTTTGCTAATAAGAAAAAGCTAACCTTTTTTTTTTCTAGCAATCAAAATCTGTTCACAATACTGATTTCCAATTATTTGGAGAATGAATTGCATTTTGCAAGTTTGGCTGGTTTAAAAAGTGGATTCAGTAAATATCTTGCCTGGAAAAAGAGATAATAGGTTCATCATGGATATTGTCCCTTAAATCGAAGTTACACAACAGTGGTTTGTTTAATCCTTTCCTTTCCCTTGCCTGTGGTAATGACATTTCATTAACATTTTAACTTCTATGGAAACAAATTATTTCAGCTTAGAAGTTTAATAACTTACCTAGGGTGTGTTGTAGATGAGCCTGCATTTTGAAAAAAGAAGCTTCTAACAGTTTCTAATACTAGTTCACTTTTGAATTCTTAGCAGTGTCTGTTGACCCAATGAAATTTTCTGTCCTGAGTTTGAGCCATGTTTACGTCATAGAGAAGGGCCAAACCCTGACTGCATGCACTCAAGGTGCAAAAGAAGCAGTTTCAAGTGCCAGGTTTTACTCTGCTTGTATAAGAAAGGAATACTCTTCAAATTCAGTCTTGATCATGGACGTCCCTCAAATCATCCTAATCAGGGAATTTGCCATGTAACACTCCCATTTCTCTCTGCTGGGTAGGAAGGGTCCACACCTTTGTTACTAGGCATCAATCTTCTGGAATTTGGTAATTAAAGAAGTATAAACTCATGGTCTACTAGAATTCTTTTTGGAGAATTTCTTTATAATTAGCTTTAAAAGTGAAATATAAGTTGCATTTAGCTAAATTAAACAGCCATGCTATTATGATGTACAACCACCACGTATTTAGCTTTGCCCCCTGGCTGATGACAGCTGCCTCAGCATTGCTCCTGCTTTCTGAGCTTGCTGAGCTTACTCTTTCATCACTCATTCTCCTCTTCCTGTCCCTGCATCTTTTCATGTAAGCTGACCCAGTCTTTAGTCAATGCTCAGTTATGTAACTGAGCTTTGTCTTCTTGGAAACAGATGGACATGTGTTCATTCTCACTTTCTCCTGTGATTTCTCCAATTGTTAGCTTTCTTTTCCTCTAATTTTTTTCTCCTTTATTTTTTATATGTTAAATTAAATAGCTTACTGTTCCTCTGTAATGCTATGGCCACTTATGTTCCTTCTTTCTGAGCTCACTTTTCAGGGTCCCTGGCAGGCAACACAGTCTATCCCTGAGCCATCTGGTTTCCCCTCTGTACTGCTCATCTGGCCCAGAAGACACATGCTCTGGGCTACCTGGCCTATGAGGATAGTGTTTGTATAACCTGTTTCATAAGGGGGGTGTTCTTATTTAAATTATCCACCATTACTTCACCTTCTCTCTGTGTTCTAGGTAAGGGTGTGTCCCATCAGCAGATGGTCACATTACTCATCACTAGTCCAGTCTTTACATTGTTATCCCATGACCTTTGAGCCATATTTTTCTCCTTCTGCTCTGAATGAGAGCAAAAACTATTTTCTTCCTTTAAGAAACTAAAAATTTTGAAGAGAAGAATCTGGCTGGCAATAAACTCTTTAGAACCAAAAGATTACTTTATAATGCTTTCTGATCTTCTCCTTTTAGTGCCTTCGTTGTAGCTATGAAGCAGGATTAAGGAGTAATCTTTCAGAACTTGAAAATTTTAAATGACTTATTGCCCACTTCATCTAAGTAACTTAAGACCAGAAATAACTGAGGGTTCACTTGAGGGTTCACTGTTTGTGAAATTTAAACAAAACTTAAATGAAATCATTAATGACTACTAATGGCCATATTTGATTGATTGATTGATTCATTCATTCAGTAAATATTTATTAAAATTTCTTAGTGTTTTTAGAATAGAGAGCCCAGAAATAAATCCATGTCTCTATGCTCAATTAATGTTCCACAAAAGGAGCAAGAGCACAAAATGGAGTAAAAATGGCCTCTTCAACAAATGGTGTTGGGAGAGCTGGACAGCTACATGAAAAAAAAAAAAAAAATGAAACTCGACCATCAATTTACACCATACACAAAAATAAACTCAAGATGGATAAAAGACTTAAATATAAGTCATGATACCATAAAAGTCCTAGAGGAGAACATAGGCAGGAAAATCTCAGATATTCCACAAAGCAAATTTTCACTGATATGTCCCCTAGAGCAAGGTATGTAAAAGAAAGAATAAACAAATGAGACTACATCAAATTAAAAAGCTTCTGCATGGTTAAAGAAAACATCAGCAAAATGAAAAGGAATCAACCTTATGGAGAAAACATATTTGCCAATGATACCTTGGACAAGGGTTTGATCTCCAAAAAATATAAAGAACTCACAAGATTCCACACCAGGAAGACAAGCAATCCAACAAAAGAATGGGTAAAGGACCTGAATAGACTTCTCCAAGGAGAACATACAGAGGGACTAGAGATGCATGAGAGGATGCTCAGCATCACTAGCCATCAGAGAGATGCAAATTAAAAACACACTGAGATACCACCTCACACCTGTCAGAATGGCCATCATAAACACATCAACAAACAACACATGCTGTTGAGGTTGTGGAGAAAAGGGAACCCTAGTACACTGTTGGTAGGAATGCAGACTGGTGCAGCCACTGTGGAAAACAGTATGGAATTTCCTCAGAAAACTAAAAATGGAACTGCCTTTTAAGACCTGGCAAATCCACTGCTGGGATTATACCCTAAGAATCCTGAAAGACCTATTCAAAAGAACCTATGCACCCCAGTGTTCATAGCAGCACTATTTATAATAGCCAAGTGCTGGAAACAGCCTAAGTGCCCATCAATAAATGAGTGGATCAAAAAACTGGTACATTGACACAATGAAATAATACACAGCAGAAAGAAAGAACGACCTCCTACCCTTCATGACAGCATGGATGGATCTGGAGAGCATTATGCTAAGTGAAATAAGCCAGGTGGTGAAAGACAAATATCACATGCTCTCACCTATAAGTGAAACCCAATCAACAAAACAAACAAATGAGCAAAATAGAACCAGAGATATGGAAATAAAGAACAAACTGACAGTGACCAGAGGGGAAGGAGGAAGGGGATAACGGAAAGAAGGGGAAGGGTCTAGTAAAGGAACAAATATAAAGGACCCATGGACAAGGACAAGGCAGGGGAGGGTTGAATGTGGAAGGGGGGTTGGGCAGGGCAGGGGAGACTAATGGGGGAAATGGGGAAAATTAATTGAACAACAATAAAAAAATTTTTTTAAGAATTTTTAATGTTCTGTTTTATATGCTGACTTAATAGCAGTGAATAAAATAGACAAACTGTTTGCCTTTATGTGGTTTACATGCTAGCTCTAGAGTCAGGAAATAAACAAATTAGTATATAATGCAGTATCAAGTAGTAAAAATATGTGCGCGAAAGAGGAAATTATTATTTGTTCCAAAACAAATAATACACTGTAGTTGAATTTTTTTTTTTTTTGGCAACCTGACCACTTAATACAAATTATATGGGCTTTTCCTAAGACATGAAGATTGTTTGTCATCTGATTTGTATGGAATTTTGGGGGCATAATTTTATGCTTAAATGTAACATACATAAAGAGACTACCCAATCATAAATATGCAGCTCAGTGAAATTTTTTCTCACTAGCACATTACAAATACTCAGATTAAGTAATGGAATATCAGCAGCATCCCAGAATCCTCCCTCATGCCCTTCCCAGTCCCTCATATCCCTTCCCAATGGCAACTACTATCTTGACTTCTTTGTCACCAATAATTGTAGATGACTCTGAACTTTAAATACATTAAGTTGTATTGTCTATATACCCTTGTGTCTGCTTTCTTTCTTCAATTGAGATTATCAATGTCGTATGTAACACTACTTCATTCTTATCACTAGTTACTATTACCTTGTATAAATACACTATAATTTATTAATCCATCACTGTTCAAGGACAATTGTGTTGTTTCTGATTTTTCAGTATTGCAAATAGTGTTACAATAAACATTCTTATAAATGTCTTTGGATAAACATGTTTTTGAATCTCTGCAGTGTGTATACAGAATAGTAGAAGTGCTTGTTCGTATGTTATGCATATGTGTAACTTTAGCAAATGTTGCCAAACAGTGGTTATACCAACTCCCATCTTCAGAGCACAGTATAAGAGTTTGAGTTAGAATCTCATGAACTCTTGGTGTTATTCTTTTTAAATTTTAGCCATTATGGTATTTTTTTTTATTTTTTTATTTTAATTATTGTTTTTGTACGGTTTTCTGTCTTTTACTCCCATCCCGCCCACCTCCCCAGCCCTCCCCACCTCCCTCCCATTTCCACCCCTCCAGTTTTTGTCCACATGTCTTTTACACTTGTTGCTCTAAACCCTTCCCCTTTTCCCCTGAAATTCCCTCCCCTCTCCCCTCTGATGACTGTCAGCCTGTTCTCAATTTCAGTGTCTTTGGTTATATATTGCTTGTTTGTTTGTTTTGTTGATTAGGTTCCTGTTAAAGGTGAGATCATATGGTATTTGTCTTTCATTGCCTGGTTTACTTCGCTTAACATGATGCTCTCAAGTTCCATCCATGCTGTTGCAAAGGGTAGGAGCTCCTTCTTTCTTTCTGCTGCATAGAATTCCATTGTGTAAATGTACCATAGTTTTTATAGTTTTATTTTGCATTTACATAGTGACTAATGATTTTGAGCAAATATTCATGTTTTATTGTCCACCTGATATCATCTTCATAAAATGTCTGTATAAATTTATTGGTTATTTTTTTAAAATTAGGTTGTCTATTTCTTAATGATTTGTGGGGGTTCTTTATGTGTTCTAGGTACAAGTCCTTTGTTGTGTATATGAAATGAAAATTGTTTTCTGTCAATCTGTGGCTTACGTTTTCATTCTCTTAAAAGTCTCTTTTGAAAAAAATAGTTCTTAATGTTAATATAGCTCTATTGATCAATCTTTTATTTTATGGTTTATGCTTTTGAGGTCCTTTTTAAAAACTTTTTGCCAACCTTAATATAGTTTCTTATGTTATCTTTAGGAAGCTTTTAGTTTTCTACTTTACCATTAGACCTAAAAAAACACCAGGAAGGGATTTTTTGATGGTGAGATGTAAAGTTCAAGATTCCCCACCCTCCCCCCTTCAGGTACACCATAGTCCTGGCACCGTTTACTAAAAATTACTTTTCTTCAATACAGGTTCTTGGTTCCTCAAGTCCTGGCTGCCTTGTTAGGCCTGAGTTCAAATTTCTATTTCCCCAACAACTCAAGACCACTGACAGCTCTACTTACCTGCTAATTTCTGCCTCTTTACTGACTAGAATCTTTTTCTTGCTCCAAAGTTCTAAATACTTGGAAAGTACCTCAAAAGGGAAAACTGAAAACATAAGATGTCAAGCTCATTCCAGTGTGCATCTCATTTCTTTAAGCGTTTTGCCCCTCAAGTCCTGTTAACTTTGAAGCTCTTCAATGCCTCTAAAGTCATTTTAAAAAAATTATCTAGCTTTTCTAGTTGTCTTTGGTGTGAGTTTTGATCTGCTAGAAGCTACTTTTTCATAGCTAAAAGGGGAAGTTGCGATGACATTTTTTTCCATGTAAGGAATGATCTAATGACAAATGGTCATTAATCTAGTGCTTAAAAAGCACCAGAGTAACATCTTAATTAAATCTTAAACCAGAAAGGATTGAGCAGCCTAGGAAAGACTGAGATAAGTTAAGGAAATACAACTACAGGTCATTATTCATCCAATATAGAGGCGACATGAGAATTACCATTATCCTACCAATACTAGAATATTAGACTTCTCTCCAAACAATATTAATGAAAAGAGACTGAAGAGGCTGTTAATAATCTGATGAAATGCAATGTATGGTTTTTCAATGCCTTTTATGAGGAAGACT
Source organism: Glossophaga mutica (assembly GCA_039655065.1). Lineage (NCBI taxonomy): Eukaryota > Metazoa > Chordata > Mammalia > Chiroptera > Phyllostomidae > Glossophaga > Glossophaga mutica. The sequence continues at coordinate 163,841,494 of CM077306.1, forward strand.
TTCACTTTCCTGCTCTTGAACAAGAGCTACCAGTTGTGGCCTTTGGTCCTATTTCACCTGTTTTCTATGAGAAAAATCACAAACTTTTCTGTAGTAAGTTCTCAGGGGAATGTTTGCTATGCCTCCGCAAAAACAGTCCCTACTGCAGCATGCCCGCATACCAGTTTTGGTGGCATGCTTTTTCAGATCTGTGAAGGACAGCTGAAAATAAAATCACAGCCTTAGGGGGAATGACACTAATTTTGAAAGAAACTTGAATAGGAACAGTTGTGATAGTTTATTTACAATGAACTCTTAGAGGCTTCTATAACAGAAAAACACACAACAGTTATGTACATCAGGGCCAGTCTTCTCTCCACCCTGATGATTTTACCATCTGCTGCCTGTAGGTCCTCTTGTAGCTGCACATCCTATAGGATTTGGGACTAAGAGAAACCTTGCATTCCCGGAAGGGAGATTCTAACAAGTCACCTACTATGCTAAATATTTATTTATTTATTTATTTTTTAATCTTTCAAACTGCTTGTGGAGGCAGCAACTGAGAATCAAAGATATCTGACTGATAGAAGATCATTATCTAACAAGCCTGTGAGAGAGTTTTCCTTTTGTTTGGTGGGTGACTTAAGATAATGATAGCTCATGAAGAATGGAGGGGTCAACTCTACCTGGAAGTTAGGGGAGGCATTTTCAAACGAATAGAAAATGGAGCTTAATTTTCTCACCTACAATATCAGTTGAATCCTGTTCAACAAACATTTATTGAGCACTTACTATGTACCGGATAGCCTTTAGGTGCTGAATACAAAGATTAATAATATATGGTTGGTCCTGTTTTGAAAGTGGGTTTCTCAGCCTCAACACTATTGATGTTTTGCACCAGGCATTCCCTTCTAGTGGGAGACTGTCCTGTGCATTATTAAATGTTTAGCAGTATCACAGGCTACTCACTAAATGACAGTAGCACTTCTCAGCCAGTTTTGACAACCAAAAGTGTTTCTAAACATTGCCAGATGTGCTCTTGGAGGGGCAAAATCATCCCCAGTTGAAAAACATAGCCTTAAGAAATTTAAATATGGAATCCCTGAACTTCCGGTCAAGATGGAGGAGTAGGTAGATACACTTTGCATCCTCGCACAACCAAAAGAAGGACAACAACAAATTTAAAAACAAAAAATAACCAGAACTTCCAGAAAAATCAAATTGTATGAAAGTCCAACAACCAGAGTTAAAGAAGAGACATTCATTCAGACTGGTAGGAGGGGTAGAGACAGGCAGCGGGGCAGAGTGGACATGTGGCAAGGCTGTGGCTGGTGGACTTCGTGGTTCGACATTTGCATGTGGATAAACCAGGAGGAACAACTGAGGAGTGAGACAGACCCTGCAACCCAGGGTTCCAGCTCGGGGAAGTAAGCCTCAAAACTTCCGACTGTAAAATTCTGTGGGGGTTGCAGCAGCAGGAGGAACTCCCAGACTCATAGGAGAGTTTGTTGGAGAGACCCAGAGGATCCTAGAACATACACAAGTCCACTCACCACGGAATCAGCACCAGAAGGACCCCATTTGCTTGTAGGTAGGGGGAAACGACTAAGAGCCTGACTAGAGCTGAACAAGTGACATTGTTCCCTCTCAGACCCCTCCCCCACATATAGTGCCACAACTCAGCAAAGTGGTTTGCCCCACCCTGGTGAATACCTAAGGCTCTATCCCTTGCAATGTAACAGGCACACCAAACAAAAAAATATGACCCAAATGAAAGAACAGATCAAAGCTGCAAAAGTAGAACTGAAAGATGAAGAGATAGCCAACCTATCCAATGCACAGTTCAAAGCCCTGGTAATCAGAATGCTCACACAAATGGTTGAGTACAGTCACAAAATAGAAGTGTAGGCTATGCAAAGTGAAATAAAGCAAAATATACAGGGAACCAATAGCAAAGGGAAGGAAAACAGGACTCCAATCAATGGTGTGGATCAGAAGGAAGAAAGAAACATTCAACTGTAACAGAATGAAGAAACAAGAATTCAAAGAAAAAAGGAGAGCCTTAGGAACCTCAGGGACAACTAAACATTCCAGCATATGAATCATAGGGGTGCCAGAAGGAGAAGAGCAAGACTAAGAAATTGAAAATTTTATTTGAAAATGTAATGAAGGAGAACTTCCCCAATCTGGCAAAGGAAATAGACTTCCAGGAAGTCTAGGAAGCTCAGGGAGTCCCAAAGAAGTTGGATGCCAGGAAGCACACACCAAGGCATATCATAATTATATTACCCAAGATTAAAGATAAGGAGAGAATCTTAAAAGCAGCAGGAGAAAAGGAGACAATTATCTACAAAGGAGTTCCCATAAGACTATCAGCTAATTTCTCAAAAGAAACCTTGCAAGCAAGAAGGGACTGGAAAGAAGTATTCAAAGTCATGAAAGGCAAGGATCTGCCTCCAAGATTACTCTATCTAGAAAAGCTATCATTTAGAAGGAAGTGTTTATCAGATAAGGTCAAGTTAAAGGAGTTCATCATCACCAAGCCCTTATTATACAAAATATTAAAGGGACTTATCTAAGAAAAAGAAGATGATGAAAAATATGAACAGCAAAATGACAACAAACTCACAGCTATCAATAGCAGAACTAAAAAAACAGACAAAAACAAACTAAGCAAACAACTAGAACAGGAACAGAATCATAGAGACGAAGATAATCTGGAGGGTTATCAGCAGGGAGGGGAGGGAGAGGGGTGAGAATGGGAGAAAAGGTACAGGGAAAAAGAATCATAAATGGTAGGTACAAAATAGACAGGGGGAGGTTAAGGTTAAGAATAGTATGGGAAATGGAGAAGCCAAAGAACTTGTATATTTGACCCATGGACATGAACTAAATGGGGGAGATGTTGGTGGGAGGGGGTTGCAGGGCAGAGGGGAATGAAGACGAGAAAAAAAAATGGGACAACTGTATTAGTATAATCAATAAAATATATTACAAAAAGAAATTTAAATTTGGTGGGAGACATTGTGGAGTAAATAGATAATGTACATAATGCAAAATGTTGGGTGAATGGAGCATGAAAATGTGCTTTGGGAGCAAAGAAGAGGGATACTTAACTGAGTTTTAGATCCTGAATGGTGGGAGAGAGGGTTGTTGGAGAATAGGAATCTGAATTGATTTTGAAGTGTAAGTGGGAACTAACTCCTTCACTAGTGAGAGTTAGTATGGGATCTGAAACCACCATTTGGTTTCAAACCCCAGCCCCACCATTACTAGCTGAGTAGAAATTGGACAAGTTATTTCCCCTCCACCAATATTCCCTTTGGGGAAAGTTTTAGTATCTCCTTCAAAGGCTGTGTACAATTGGGCTTAGGAACCGAACCATGTGACATGATTAACGGAATGCTTGCATGTAATGAGCATTTATTGGATGTTGGATACAAGTATGTTATTGTTTTTGTTGTCATTGTTGTTAATAATCTTTCATGAATTCCCTCAATAGGTTTATCTAAAAGGATATAGTAAATGTCTGCTGTTGTACCCAAGTCAAAATTGTGCAGATATCATGTTCCTGCACTCCGTTACACAGTCCCGTTTGTGGGTGTGTCTAGGGGGTGTTCTCAGATTTTCAGCTGCCTGAATTTTTTAAAAGGAAAGGCATTTAGACAGAAGCATTTGCCACAGCCTTTAGTTGAGATCCCTGGCTACAGGGAAGTGTCCTGTGAGGTCACTGGAGAGGTTTTAGATATCCATTTTAAAGAAATGCTGTGTCGTTTTTGTTGCACGCTCCCAACATAGACAGATTACAGAAACATTCTAAGAAATCTGAAAATTGCTTATAAAGGCCTGAATTTCAGATTAAAAAGAAAAATTAAGAGACCTGATAAACACATTTACTGGATGAAGTTTAACCATATGTGGTATTCAGGACCTCTGTCATCCCTGAGTCAGACAAAATCCACCCGGAATTCACTTACTCCAAACAAACCTGATTATTTCTGGTTTTCTGGCTTTTAGCTGAGATATGGCCAGATATTCCTGAAAAGACCATGGAACATCTATCTCCCTTTTATGATTCAGATCTATAAATTACAAGGTACTTACACTATACAAAACATGTGGGAGAAAGATATTTTATGTCACTGAGTAATACAAAAAATCTGGAACCATAAACAAGAGACACGGTGTCCTACACATACAAGGTCTTGATACTTATGCCAGCACACCTTCTGGGACTAGTGGATTTTCACAAGTCCTTTCATCCCCAGGAGCCACATCTTTTCATTGTCTAGTTATAGTTCTTAGACTGCTATTTTACTACAGTAAATAGGAGGATTATCTCCAATAAATGGTTTACCTTCGTTAAATATGATTGATCCATTCTGGAAATTGTCTTTATCAGTTTGCATATGGTTTTCATTGGTGACATCTGGTGGTCAATGACTCTGGAAGACTGGACATTCTTGCTCTGGGTTACTCCTGTTTATCTCATGGTCTAATTAAGCTCTTGGAATAGCTACATTATTTTAATGACAGGAGATGGACACATTAATTACATATTTTGGATATTAACAATATTATTCTGACATATGACAAACAGTATTTCCCCAAAATAACCCTGAAAGCTCACAGGGGCTGCATTCAAACTCAGCTTTTGCAGTTACTTTTCCAAGGGAATGATGGCTTTCTATCCCCAGCTAGAGGAACTAGAACTTCCTAGGAGCTCGAGGTCCCCAGGCGCTGGCTTTCCTAGATAACTCTTGTACACAGTTGACAAATCCAGTCTCCAGCTTTAGGCCTGTGCTGCTCAATACAGGAGCCACTAGCCATGTGTGGCTGTAGAGTACTTGATATAAGGCTAGCCTTAGTTGAGATTACTGAAAGTGTAACTAACACACTTTAGTTCAAAGACTTCACATGAAAAAAAATCTCAGTAATAATTTATTTTTCATTGGTTACATGTGGAAATTATAATATTATATATGAAGTTAAATAATATCAATTATTAAAATTAATTTTATTTTTTTAATGTGGCCGCTTGACAATTTAAAATTATGTTATGCGACATGGGCTAAATTTCTACTGCATAATGATGCGCTAACCAGTCTATTTGTTTCCATTGATAATATTGCTCTTACCTTGTCCTAGAAGGACCCACACTACTTGTTCAGCAGAGAACCTTGGTGTTGGCATATTACTGAATGGCCTGGATATTTGAAAAAACGTTTTCACACTGACTGGTTGGAAGTAGAGTATCTCCCAGTCTGCACAAGTTTGGGGAATGGTTTTGCCTGTCCTTAGCCAGTCTTACTCTGTCCATGCATGGCTTGTTATGTAGCAGCAGACTCCCTAGGCAGATTTCAGGAACTTTCTTTTCCTGCATATTTTCCTTCTCTCAGGTACTTGTCCCTCAAATCCTATCCACTGCAGTCTTCTCAAACTCTGATTTCTAGTTCCTTAGTTCAGTGATATATCTATGCTCTGTTTAGTTAAACCTTTTCTGTGTTATAGTCTTGAAAATGACTATTTGGAAGGCTGGGGCAATAGTAGGTCCTCCCTAATCCGTTTTCCTTTTCTCCGGGATAATGGCCTTGGCTGGCTTTATACCAATGTCTTAAAACCATTGTTTCATATCATTTGTCCACATTTCTAGTTATTTATGGTGGCAGGACAAATTCATTACCTAATCATTATAGCAGGAGCAGTTCAATTAAAAATTTTAATTCAATATTTCTTTGTCAAATGTTAATTATCTACTCTTTCATTTTTTTTAGTAGTCTCCATACATCTTACAACATAAATCCTTGACTTATGAAGTGTGGTATAAATTTATTTCTTTATCACTTCCTGAACAATGCAAGAAATTTGAGACATCTTATTTAGCTTCCCCTAGACTTTCATGCTACTGTTGTCTTATGTTTTAAACTCTCCCTCTCTTTCACTCTCTCATTCTTTCATTCAATCTCTCCTCCCATATATGTATTTGATCAGAATGAAGATATTTTTGATACAGACAATTTTTATTTAGATTTCCCTACATATGTATTTATCCTTTCCATTAGTTCTCATTCCTTTTGTCATTTCCATGCTGTTATCTATTATTATTATCATAGATATACCTCTCTATATTGGTATCCTTTTCATATTGGTCTATTGAAGCACATTTTATCAGCTTTTATTTATTTGAATGTATTTTTATTTCACCTGTATTTTTTAGTAAACTTTGGCTAGATATAGAATTTTAGTTTGACAGTTATTTTCTTTCAACATTTTGAAGATTTTTTTGTTGAAAACTTAGATTTAAATTTATTGTTTGTCTTTTGAAGGTACTAAGTACTATTTTCTCTTGTTTTTAAAATTGGCTATATGTCTTTGTTTTCCACATTTGTTCTTTGTATGTCTAGATGTGGGTTTTTTTTTTTTTTCCATAATTCTCCCTGGGAATTATAGTTCATCTTATATCTGGGGCTTAGTATTTTTCATTAGTTTTAGAAAATTATCAGTCATTAAGAGTTGAAATATTGCTTTTGCTTCATTTCTCACTCCTTCTGTGCTGAATCTTCAAAGTATGTTAGAGATTTTCACCCCAGCCCCCAAATGTTTCTTATGCAATGTTCTATATTACTCATAGGTTTCCTTTTTTTTTTTTTTTTGCCCTCTGTTTGTTGTTTTCTTCTAACTTTGTGAATTGTGAGTTACAATTTGCAGAGATAATTTGATCTTGGAGTGATGACTTCTTCCTCCTGAACCTACTTTAGCTTTTGGTAGGCCGTTAGGGTCAAGGAGGTCACTTGCATCCAAGCAGAGATTGAGCTGATTTGAAGCTGGGATTTAGCCTTTGTGAATACTCACTTTAGACACAGGTTGTAGTACTTTGGTTTTTCCCAACTGAAGGACTTCAGTATTTTAACTAGTGTCCCTTCCCCTGAGACATAATTTTTGTCCTTCCAAACCCTGTGGAATTGCTGAGTGCTCTGCTAAGCTTCTCAGCTTCTCTGCTGAAGCTTTCAAACTGGTTAATGCCTTCAGGTTAAGAGAAATCCCTAATAATTGCCTCACCTCTCTGAGTTCCCATTTTCTTCTGGAATTATGTTCCCTTAAGTGTTTGCTTTAGTAGCTCTCCACTGCCTTCAAAGAGATGATTTTTATATTTATTTCTTTTCTTCAGGTTATTTATTCTTAGTGGTGTGTGAGTCCTGAATAACTAATTCATCATTTGCTGGAAAGGGTGATTCTTTATGGTTTGGAATTAGGAGAATATTGAACGTGTTCCTCACGAGCTAGAAAGTATGCTACAAGAGGGGGCCGCTCTCCTGCCCTTCTGATCTACTGGGTTGTTATCAGTTGCTAGGCTGGCTACACTTTCTCCTGTTTCAGAGCTGTAGCATTTTCTGTTTCCTCTTCCCGGAATGCTCTGTTAGCTCTCTTGATCTAACAACTCACACTCATCTTGCAGGTCTTAACTTAAACATTATTTCACAGCAATGCTTTCTTTCACCTCCCAGGCCAGGTTAGATTCATACAGTAATGAAAAATACAGCACACTTAGGTTTATTAAATGAATTATAATTTAATGTTGATTTAATGTCTCTCTGTTCCAGACAGGAATTCAGTCTGCTTCTTCAGACTATGCTAGCACAATGCCTGTCACGTAGTAGATGCTCTCAAAATAAATGAAATCTGCACGGAGATGCTTTAAGCTGGATTAATATTTCCCAAAATACATTCCATGAGAGAGCGGTTCCAAGGTCAAATACTTTTGAAAGTATTTCATAGTATTTGATATATCTGCCTCTAGGAAAATCACAATGGGTATCAGCATATTTTAAAAATCTTAGAAATTTCATGGTAAACAAAACAATTTTGCTTATTAAGTTAAACACTTAAGAAAAGACCTAAACATTTATTTTACACTCAGAATGCACTTCAACATAATTTGGTTATATACTTTTTAGAAAGGAAAACTTGGAGTTAAACTTCATCCCAGGATGAGTCGATACATTATGAATTCTGAATAAGTGAAATCAAAATCAAACAGGATTAAAAGGCAACACCATGAAAACAATATTTACAGGACTGGAGTTCAGCTGATGTGGACAAAAGATTTTCTGCCTGCAGTTGCTACAATCTACAGAGCTTCATAGCTTCACAAGTTGCAAGGAGCAGGCAGGTTTTAAGCGTTAGTCTCAGGGTACTGTTACAGTGAGCTGAGATACTACTATACGTTGAACTGATTATTGCAGTCACACGTGATTCATTTACAGTCAGGCAGACCTAGCAAATATGTTGCCTTTCCCAGATTTGTGCAGACAGTTAACTAGTCCTTGTATCAAAGACAAATAATATGAGAAGTAAAATCAGATGCAAGCAGCACTTGACTGGTAAATGAAATAATTTTCTTTTCAGATAATTCCCAATGGGTAATTGTAAATTGAAAATTGTTTCAGCATTCAGCAAGTAATAACTAATTTACATTTATTCCTACTGGCTTTCCCTCTTCTCTTGCTCTTCCTCTGGCTCCTTCATTTAATGAATTTAGAAATAATCACTAGATATACGCTATGATTATGTGACACATCTGTGCAACTGTTCCTTCTGTAGCCTTTAGGCTATTTTCTCCTCCTTTGAAATACATTTTCCCCTTAAGATTCTATGCTAAATCTCCTCTCTTGCCCTCTACTTTCCTCTCCCATTTTATTCCTCACTTGTTTCACTCCATCCTCATGGTTATTTTCTTATCATAAAATATCATCGACTTTTTTCCAGAAATGATGGTACCTATAATGCATCATGGAAATGGGGGAGATGTAAAAATGGTGTGGGGCAGAGTTATGACAGCAAAATCAAGCTGAACACCAATTTAAAAAGTGTAATGGAATCAATCTGAGCTGCATACATTTTCCGTTAGCTCTCATCTGCCATAGAATATACCCTATAGAATTCACAACTACATCTTGCATCAGGATCTTATATGCTTTTTCTGGATTATTACCTGATGCTTCCTAGCTGTTGACTCATGCAGACTCCATTTCTATTAAGTATTGTATCAAGTATGGTCATGCAGAGTTTGACACTCAGGGATCCATACAATGTCATCATTTATCATCTGTATGGATGACTCTCAAATGTCTATGTCTTCATCCATGAGAACTGGACTTCCACCTGAACTATCTTTTGGACAGGTTCTCATGATCATTCCAATAGTAGTTCAAATTCATTATGTTCAAACCTTAAGTGAATATCTGTAATACTGCTAGCTTAGTACTGTCATATGGTGGGTACTAAAAAAAAAAAAGTCCAGTTCTCTTTTTTCTTGCATTAAACCTGGCTGTTCTCAGAATTCTCTACAATTTTTTTGTGAATGATACTTAGTCAACTGCACTAAAAAAAATCCAGCATCTTTCTTCTAGCTTTTATTTTTCTCCTTATTTTTCCTTCAGCATATATTTAATTACCTTTTATGATTTTAAGAACTGCATTGGAGAACAGTTATGTTCTTCATAAGTTAGCAGTCTAACAGAGAGCCAGTCAGAGAGACAAGTAATAAAGTGAAAAGTACAGTTGACCCTTAAACAACATGGGTTTTTAACAGCGTGGGTCCACTTATACGTGGACTTTTTTTCAATAAATACAGTCAGCCATTTGTCTCTGTGGGTTTTGCATCCTTGGGTTTAACCAACTGTGAATTGAAAAGAATGTTTTGGCATTCCCAACCACAGATGCCCAACTATGGACTGTAAATACTGTTCTCAATTTGCTATTGGTTGAATCTGCAGATGTGCAGTGCCGACTGTAGGGCGAAAAGTTATATGTATGTGGATTTTCGACTGTGTTGGGTTAGCGCCCCTAACACCAGGTTGTTCAAGGGTCATCTGTACAGAGGTAAGTGTCATGTAATATGGGAGCACAGGACACTAACCCAGCTTTGAGGAGTCACAGAGGAGTCTACAGCTCTGTTAGCTGGAACATCACTTCTTACCTCAGCATATGAGGCCCTACTAAAGGAAGAAGAGATGCCTGAACTCAAATGTTGGTTTGTGAATATTATACAAAGTTCTACAAGATGTGTATTGGAACTTTATAACACAATCTGGAAGCAGTTTGGTGAAATTCACCAGTGGTGCATGTCAGTGGCTCAGTTCTTAGCCCCATTTAGCCTACCAAACCCACACTGGCAATTTAAAGGCTTTGCTTAACATTCTGCTTTTAAAGTACAGGAACCAAGACATTAGGGTTATGAATCATCATTTGGTTTTCCTTTAATTCTTGAGAACACTTAGTTCTCTCCAAATAAAAAAACACCCTTCAAGAGGATAATTGCTCTGACAAATAATACTAAGTGCACACATTAGTAGTTTTCTATCATTTTGCCCTTATAAATGATTACCCTTAAAAACTCAGCATGAATCCTGCCTCAGTGAGGGCCATGAGGACTGGCTGATGAATTTGGAAAAATAGTACCCAGAGATCTGAGTACCTGTCAGGAATGAGCACATGGGATATGAAATCTTTTTTTTTTTTTTTCTTATTTTTCAAAAGTGACTGACATTTAAGAAAAAAATGAATAAAAAATAAATTCTGATTTTGAGACAGCCATGGTAGTCACATATTTTTTTACTTTCAAGCAGAAAATAATTCTGTACTCATTATTCCATTTAGGAAATCAACACTTGATAAGAAAAGTCTGTCTAAGGCTCATTAATGACATGCTATACAAGAGGAAAAGAAGCATTGGGATCTTCAAATGCTTCATATTAAAGTATACTTGTGGGCAAATTTATGTGCAGCATTTTACAGTACTGTATGAATCGTTGTTTTCCAATTATCTTGGTTTTCAGGACCAGAAGGAAAATTTACTAATTTCTCTGGAATTTTAGTAGCAATTTTAGAATATTAATCTATTCACCACCTTCATGGTGGTGGAGCACAAAGGTTCAGAACACTGGCTGTAGAGTTAGGCTGCCTGAGGTTGAATACTTAATAGCTTATTATAAACTATATAACTTATTAGCTACATGCAAGTCACATAAACTCTTTTGTAACCTCATCTGTAAATTAAGGATACCACTAGAGCCTATTTCCTAAAGTTTTTATAAAGACGTAATGAGGATAAAGCATATAAATCAAGTTCTCAGAATAGCTTTTGGCATTTGTAGGTGTTCGGATGTGTGTTATACCCCTTCTTTCATGCCACGGAGTAGAGTGATCTGAATGCAGAGAGAGTAATGAAGGTGCCCCCTGCGGTTTGTATTTTCATTTTCTTCCCGTTCCTCATCATTAGCACAGGGAGCGGCACAGGAAGCCACAGAAGAGATCACCAGAGATACCTTACAGAGATAGAAATGAATTCAGAGAAATCAGAGTGCTGCTTTTGTGTGTCAGTAACCACTGACGCGACACTACTATTGTCTGCATTGAACACTACTATTGTCTGAGGTAACATTACCTCAGCTCCCCAGGAGTTGAGTTATACAATTGGGCTGACCGTTGAGCATACTTTTTACAAAATGGAAAAGAACTTTATAAAAAATCTAGCAGAGATCTAATTTAAATACCCAACTCTAGTAATGTGCTTCTAAATATAGCTTGGTCTCTTGCAATCTGCATGGCTCATCTTCCAGCATGGAGATTAGCATGTGCTCATAGCCACAAAAATTGGCAGATATTTAATTTATAGTAACTGTTTTTTTTTTTAATTTAAATGTGAGATTTAATAGGCTAGATAAAGTGTAACAATTATGTATAAAAAATTAATTGAGTCTGTTGTAATTCATTCAAATAATGCTCATAGTACAGGATAAATGAGAAGTAAATCTTTAAAAATCTCCTACTTTACTTTCTTTAGTAATTGCATAGTTCTTCAGAGCAACTGGTTTTATGGTATAGTCTTTATTTAACAGACATACCCACTTAAGCACCCCATTGTAGAAGATATTATAGAGACTAATTGAAACTGTAGATTATGATGGATGTTGAGATCTATTTCGTTTGGTTCCTTAGGTAACAGAAAAATATGATGAATTAATTACCTAAACCAAATTTAAAGGGACACTTCTTAATTCAGTACCATCTTGCTAGACTTTGGCTTCTTCTTTATAAAAATCATTAAGCAAAAATCAAACTTTGTCCTAAAATTTGCCACAGAAGATGTTTTTGGTGTTCGATGTCACATCCCTCAGCCACTCTGTGAGTTTAATCTGGAGAGAGGGCAGAATTCTAAGATGTCCCCCAAGGTTGCAGCCCCTGGTGTACACATACCTTTTCCTAATTATTCAGTCACAAGCCCATCCTAGGGAGATTTTCTGACTTCATCCCATGAACATTTTTAAAACAGAGAGTTTTCTCCACTGGTGGGAGAAAAGGAAGTCAGGGAGATGTGCTCCTGCTAGCCTGGAAGAAAGCAAACATCGAAGTTGTACACTACTTAGTGGGGAGTGTGGCCTGTGCCAAGAAAATGTGGATGGCTCTAGAGGCCTAGAGCAGTCTCCATCTGACAGCTAGCAGGAAAACAGAGACTTCAGTCCTACAACCACAAGGAAGTGGGTTTTACTAACAACCAGTGAGCTTGAAAAAGAACACTAAATTCAGATGAGAACCGCAACCCCGGCCAACACCTTGATTTTAGACCAGTGAGTCTCTGAGCAGAGAATCTAGTTATGCCTGAACTCCCGACCTTCATAAACTGTGAACTAATAAATAAGTTATTCTAAGCTGTATTTATGGTAATTTATTAAACAGCAATAGAAAACTAATACACGGCCTTAACTGCTGCTTACAGTTTTGTGTGAGCCCAGACACTGGCAGCATCCAGGGGATATATTGTGTGTACATCCACGTTCTACTGCACTGGAGAAGACACATCCAGTGTCTTCTGTGCAATCACAGCTTGGAAGTATGAGAGACTTAGTGCTCTGGCAAAACCGCTAACCCAGTGGAGGCTAGAGTCAGTAGATAAAAGTTCCAGCCTAGCCCTCTTCAAGTGGAATTCCACGTATCACAGAAGTCCTGGTGGAACTGAGTCCCTGATGCCTATAGCAGTAGCCTCAACAACTCACCGTTTTACTGACCTGTTCTTCTTCTCTGTCTTACATTTTTCTCCACAATAAGCTCACCCGAATGCATATTCTCATCTCAGACTTTGCCTTCAGGAAAATTCATCTAAGGGTTACAAGTCTTTTAGACAAGATTTACCCCTTATCTTATCCTCTCTGGTATAATGGCCTTAATATATTACCAAGACATGTAGTATTTAAGGTAGAAAGAAAATGTTTCCTGAGCAAAGCAGAAAAAGAAAATAATATATTTGGATTATAAGGGTCAGAATCAGGTGATTGTGGGAAATATCCCAGAATTGCATGTGAAGAATGCTCCATATTTATAAAGAACTTTCACGTATGTTATCTCTTTTAATTCCAACAACAATCTAGATTTATTTTTATTTTTTTATTGTTCCAATAAACTTGCACTATTCTATAGGTTGGGTGGTATTTACTTATTTTTGAGCAATAGACATGCATTTGGAATTTTCTTCTTATGATTTAATAATGGCTTTCAAAATCAAAATTTATATCGTTTTTCATTTCAAAATTATTTTATGTTCCAATACAGGCCAATTTTTTGTTACTTAGTCTGCCAATTCTATGACTGTTAAAAAATTTATCAATAGGTAGAAGTAGCATATAATTTAGTAGAAAGTTATAATTTTTTTGTTGGTAGTCTATTTCCTTAATATTTTTCTCATAGTTTGACTCATTAATGTTTACTCAACCATTTTTAAGAAATAAGTAGCTTTTCTGTGAGATTTCTATTTGGAATAGTTAGATTCTTTAGAACTGTGAGTTTTAAGTAATTCCTAGGCCTTGAATTTTCTGCACTCTGAAACTTTGTCATTATTTTCAATATGAATCCAGGCTGATTATATTTTGTGAAAGTGGTCTAATAGAACCTAAGAAATCTATTTGGGAAAATTACACATTCTCCGGAAGGTCATTTCTATTTCTACATTATGCTCTCTGAATTTGTCCTGCTTAGTTCTTTGTTGGGAGATTTTTTTTTTTTTTTTAACTTTCGACAGCCATTTCCTGCTGCTTTTTTGGATCTCAAAGAGTAAGTCCTCTTTTTTTGAGGTATCACAGTAGGTTGTTACAGAAAAGGTTTTATATGTTACAATTGGAAGATTATGACTTCAGGCAGGTAAAAGCAGCAAAGGAAACGGAACTCAACCCAAAATCTCTAATGGGTAAAAATACAAGATACAAGACAATATGTACAATTGGCCCAAAGTTTTCAACTATATTTCTTTTTTAAAATTTAACCATATTGCATTTTTTCATTACCATTCAGTCCCCTTATACCCCCTCCCTTCAGTAATCACCACACTGTTGTTCATGTCCATGAGTCCTTTTTGCTCAGTCCCTCCACTCCCTAACCTCCCCCCTCCCCCCACTAGCTGTCATCAGCATTCCATCTATGAGTCTGTCTCTCTTTTGCTTGTTAGTTCAGTTTGTTCATTAGATTCCACATATGAATGAAATCATATGGTATTTGTCTTTCTCTGATTGGCTTATTTCACTCAGGATAATGTTCTGTATGTCCATCCACATTGTTGCAAAGGGTAACATTTTCTTCTTTTTTTATGGCTGAGTAGAATTCCATTGTGTAAATGTCCCACAGTTGTTTCATCCACTCATCTATTGATGAGCACTGGGGCTGCTTCCATCTCTTGGCTATTGTAAATAATGCTGCAATGAACATGGGGTGCTTATGTTCTTTTGAATTAGTGTTTTGGGTTCCTTTGGATATATTCCAAGAAGTGGGGATCTCTGGATCAAAAGGCAGATCCATTTTTAGTTTTTGCGGTATCTCCATACTGCTTTCCACAGTGGCTGCACCAGTGTACATTCCCACCAACAGTGCAAAAGGGTTCATCTTTCTCTACATCCTTGCCAGAACTTCTTGTTTGTTGAATTATTGATGATAGCCATTTTGACAGGTGTGAGATGATATCTCATTGTGGTTTTAATTTGCATTTCTCTGATGATTAGTGATGTTGAACATCTTTTCATATGTCCTTTGGCCATCTGTATGTCCTCTTTGGAGAAGTATCTATTCAGGTCCCTTGCTCATTTTTTAATTGGATTATTTGGTTTTTCGGTGTGGAGTTTATAAGTTCTTTATTAATTTTGGATATTAAGCCCTTATCAGATATATTGGCAAATATGTTCTTCCATTCTGTGGGTTGTCTCTCTATTTTGTTTTTGCTGTCCAAAAACTTTTCAGTTCGATGTAGTCCCATTTATTTTTTTCTTTTGTTTCCTTTACCTTCAATTATGTTTCAATTATGAGTCATCATCATTTTTTAGGAACATGTAAAAATATATGTTTCAGGATAAACTTTTTCATCTTTACTATATTTATATTTTCAGAGATTCTGATAATTTTTTTCTTAACTACTTTCTCATGATTTAACCTTTACTAGAGTTAACAAAATAATTAATTTTGAAGATGTTGTTTTGTATTTTTTGCTTTAAAAAAGTGAATCAGTTCATAGCTATATACCCATAGTTGCCCTAGAGAGTGGAAGGTTAAATTTGGGAGATTTTCATGGTTAGCGACAATTTTCTTTCCCACTCTTACATTTATAATAAGCCAGTGTTGGCTAAAACTACAAATGTGACTGAGATGTTCCCAGGCAGCCAGCAGTTACTCTGCCTTATAACCGACTGATCCTAGATCCGGAGGACCTTTTGTCAGAGCCTGGGCTCTTATCACCTTAATCCTGCATCTTACTAATTAATGAATCATGTGCGTCCTCAGACCTATTGTTTACTAGCAAGTAATCATTTTCTCAATGATCTGTGATCAATTTGGCTGCCTAAATCACTTACATATAGGATTTCTCCTCTTCTTTTTGTGATAGTACTGAATATGTTTCTTTGTGCTCATACAAACTTATTTTGTGGAGCAAGATTCAGACACATTACTCAACATACCTCATTGTGGTTATCAATCAGTGTACTTACAAAATAAGCCTATTTTATTACTCTAAACAACAGATATTTGCATGAAATCCATTAAAGACATAGGAAATATTCTTCATGTCGTTCTGTAAGCAATAATTACTAAAGTCAATCCTGCACTTCTGGGGATGATGGTAATGTGAGAGTCACTAAAATGAGCAAGGGGCAAGGGCCAGAATTAACCTGAGAATGAGAATAATAGTTTCACTGAGCCCTGAAATATGTGTTGCCAAGTCAAAACGGGGTTACATTGTTAGGGAGTCCCAATTCCTTAGAGTCCAGTTTCAAGGGGAAACAATTAGAGTCCTTTCCATTTGTAAAGTTGGATTTGGGTTGGGGTGGTATTTGTAAAGAGCTCAGAACTTTGATTATAACATGTTCTCTTCTCATTGTCATTGTTTTTCTCTGTAAGAGGCATTATCTACCACAATGGCTTAATACTAACAAATAAAGAATTTGCACATTTCAAGACCAGGCTACTTCAATATCTTCACATTTCTTTTAAAATTTGCAGCTGTAATTACAGCTTCGTCAGCTAAGTAATCAACTAGGTAAAAGTTTAAGTACGAAGTTTTATCTGGCATGAGAAGATTAATATGTGCTTTGCTAATAACTACATTTAGAAGGATGGATCTCCTTAGTAGTTCTATTTGTCTATTGTGCAAATTCATGATTACAATTCCCAATTACCCCAGACACTGCTGTCATGGTTTTTCTTCTGTAGAGGGCTTAATGTTTTAATCCTCAGAATTAATTATATTGTAAATTACTTAATAAAGGAAATCTGAACAAGCATTTTCTTATTTAGGAGTAGCAACAGAATTTGGGTTTCAGTGAATATCTCCTTCCTAGCCAAAATCAGTTCTCTTTACCCTAAGTTTTGAAAGAAACATATTTTCTCCACTTTTGCTAAGCATATGAAAATCTATTCCCAATAATTCCACAAATATTTAGTGAGCCCTTGCTTGACAGAAGGTTTCAGGGATGGATATGAATAAAGCATGGTGTTTTGTCCTCAATTAGCTTACAAGGGAGGAAGCATTGACAATGCGGTTTGATGCTCAGAGGAATGGACATTTATTTCTATCTGTGATATTTCTATCTAACCTTTATTGAGATGGTTAGATTTTCAACTACACCGTGGTAACTATGGTTTAGCCAGATGGAAAAGGAGAAAAAGACTTTTCAGGTGGGGAAAATAGTGATGTAGATAAAGCAAGCACGGTAGTTTTGAAGACGGGAGTGTGAAGGAGGAAGAGCTGTATCGAAGGAGCCCATTCCAATCTCTGCTAAAATTCTTATGTGCCCAAAGGCTAAGAACAGGGTAGGCACATAATTTTTGGAAGCACGACGAAGGTAATTCTGAAATGAATTCTATCCCAGCTCATTCCACAAATGGCCACCTGACAGAATGAATTCTGCATTTGGAAGATCATGGACTTTGAAATTATACAGACTTATCACTTGTTAGTTGTGATAGCCTTGAGAAAGCTAAACTTTTTTGCGCCACAGTATTCTAATCTATAAACTAAGGATAACAACTACTTTATGGGGTTATTGTGAAGGTATAATGAACAAGCATATGCAAAAGTCTTGGGACATTATAGGTACTGTGCATGTTAGTTTCAAATGCCATTTCTGTCTTCCAACTAGTGGGCAAAGCACAGAGGTGTGAAAGTGCACCCTTGTTTGCAGGACACTGATCAGACTCTAGGGATAACGTGTGGTATAGGTAGGTTTCAAGGTTGAAGTATAAGGCTGAATATTTATATTAGGCTTCATGAAGGGCCTAATTATCCTAAGATTTTTACATTATATTTCATGGGGAATTTACCTGCTACTAACTGCTGCATAGCAAACAATCCCAAAACTTCATGGCCTAGAATAATACTCATTTCTTAACACAAGCCAAAGGGTTTGCCAGCTGGTAATGCTGATCTGGGCTAGGATCTGCTGAACTTGGCTGGACTAGGTCAATGGTGGCTGGGTGAGAAGGCCTTTCTCACATGTCTGAGGGTTCAGTGGCTATTGGTTGGAGTGAAAGAGGTTAGTGAGCTAAGTGTCTCTTATTATCGGTCAGGTCAGCTTAGGCTTATTAGCAGGTGGTGGCAGGGTTCTTAAGAGTGAGAGGAGCTGGACTGTGCCTCTTGATAAGTGGACCAGCAACACCAGCACTATGGCAGAAGGGTCTGGGTATAGGGAATAGGGGAGAACTGTGTTTTGTTTTGTTTTGTTTTGTTTTGTTTTTTGCAACGTATGGCAGAAATCTATTTAAAAGTTTTATAATGAAAGGCAGGATCAAATTTGTGTTTAGAGAAATGTCTCTAAAAGCAGTGGGAGAAAAAGGTAGAGCAGACAAAAAGCAAGAATAGCTATTAGAAGACTTTAACAATTGTACTGGAAACAATTATCATGATCACATTCTGAGCATTTTCTCTATGTCTTAACAGGGAAAGAACATATTGACCTTGTTTACTTATTTTCTTTTCTACCCATCACCTCCAGGGAGATTTCTGCTGTTGCCAGAAATCTGTGAAAGGTTTCAGAGGGAGATGGAGATGAGGCTTGGGCAGGCTTGGGTAGGAGAGGATTTCTGGAGTATATTTTCTTCGGGAGTTTGGGAGAGGGTAGTATGGTAGAAGTTGTGGTGTGAAAAGTTGATGGGAGACTTAAATTTTATATGTGTTGTCATGGCTATATATCCCCTTCATTGTATTCAGTGAAAAATGTAATGTGCCAGGTGTCTTCCACTGACCCTTTCAAAATCACCCTGTATTCTTCTCTACTCTGCCCTCTTCTCCACAAGGCTGACCTAAGATGAACTGTGCTGTGGACTGTCTTATCTATTGGCTTCTGCTTTGGCAACAGGAACCTAGCAGGACATCAGAAGAAATGAGGAAGATGAGACTGTTGTATGTATTCCTTCAGTCTTCCGGCTGACTGAGCCAGTCAGCAAGTAGCCAAAGAAAGACCATCTTTATGTACATTCTTGTTAGGGAATGCTTTTATTTCCAGCTCCATACTTTTTTGTTGTTGTTGTTCAATTACAGTTGTCCCCATTTCCTTCCTCCATTACTCTCCCCTGCTCTACCCACACCTACCTCCCACATTCAATCCTCCCCTACCCTGTTATCTCTGTCCTTGGGTCCTTCATACATGTTCCTTGATGATCTTTTCCTCAATATCCCCCTGCCACTCCCTGTTTACTCTCAGTTTGTTTGTTATTTCCATGTCTCTGGTTCTATTTTGCTCGCTTGTTTGTTTTGTTGATTAGGTTCCACTTATAGGTGAAATCATAGGGTATTTGTCTTTCATCACCTGGATTATTTCAATTAGCATAATGCTCTCCAGTTCCATCCATGCTGTTGTGAAGGGTAGAAGCTCCTTCTTCCTTTCTGCTTCTTAGTATTTCATTGTGTAAATGTATCATAGTTTTTTGATTCATTCATTTACTGATGGGCACTTAGGTTGCTTCCAGCACTTGGCTATTGTAAATTGTGCTGCTATGAATATTGGGGTGCATAGGTTCTTCGAATTAGTGTTTCAGGATTCTTAGTGTCTAATCCCAGCAGTGGAATTGTTGGGTAAAAAGGCAGTTCCATTTTTAGTTTTATGAGGAAATTCCATACTGTTTTCTACAGTGGCTGTACCGGTCTGCAACTCCATTCTTTTATTCCAGAAATATTAAATATTATTTGTCCAGTTTTTTCAAGTTTTTAAAATGAATGTTATCATATTTAATCCTTATAGCAACCCTTATGATGGAGGTCCTATTATTTTTATCTTATAGATATAGAAACTAAACTTCTGAGACTTATATTAAGTGAGTTATCTACCACCCAAGGTTGTATTTTTCCCCAAGGCTTTTAAAAATCACTCTGGAAGAAAATATTTTCTTTGGTTCTAAAATTAATTTTGGATCCCTTTAAACTCTCAGAATGGTGGGGGAAAGAGCGAGAGAGAGAGAGACAGAGAGAGAGAGAGAGAGGGAGAGGGAGAGGGAGAGGGAGATATCAGTGTTTAATTTTCTATTCCAGGCTTTATTCAAAGGCATTAGGGTTAAAATTATTCTTTAACCTCTTACCTACCATTCCTAAAAGTAAATTTAGGTATGTAAAGCAGAGATAGTAACAAATTATCTTATTTTCTAAAAAAGAAAAGTAATTTGGCGCTTGTCTCTTAACTACTTGTACATAGGTAAGCTTACAAACCAAGCTGGTTTTGTGTTTTTTTCTTAACTTGTTCAATAACTAAGATTTACATATTCTTGTGACATCTGGTTGTCAAAGAATCTCTTAAATTTTATGGAAATGCTACACAAATTCATAGAAGTAGCATCTGAAACATATACGAATGCTATTAAATGCAGTAATTCTATGTGTAGTTTATGAGAATTTTTTTAAAACAAATGTTTTTCAAGTCCCTTTTATATACATAAGGCCATTTATTCTCTTCATTTTGTAGCTTATAATGTCATTGATATCTATATCTTTCCTAATAAATATTTAAATCTTTACTCAAATCTTTTCTTTTTTACCACTCTGGACTAATATATGCTACTAACATTTGGTAAACTCAAGAGGTAAATTGAGTACAGCAGTGTGGAATGAGTAATACTGATGCCTCAGGTACAATGTTTTGTCATCCTCAGAGTAACATTAACTCAGAAGAAAAATGGGATTGAGCTTTGTCTTGTCTCGTCTTGTTATATACATTATTGGAGAATAAGACTGTTTAAAATGGACATGTCTCCCCCAACTCTCTGGCTACCCACTGCTGAGACCATCCAGCATATAAAGATATATTTAGTTAGTTGGTCTGATATAAAATACATATTAATTTACTCAGTTTGAAATTACCTAGAATCATAATTGGTTTGCAAATGACTTCTAAGTCTTTCACCAAAGTTGGAAGGTGAGTAATTTTTCAACTTCGGGCATTTTATTTCATTTCAGTTAGTTCTGTTTCTAAATGCAAGTGATATTCAAAATGGCACCTTCCAGTTTTGAAACAAAATGTGTTCTTTAGACTACCATCAGTGGCTAATTCTGTATGTGCAGGTGAGGAGCAATGTCAAAGGAGGTCTGTGTGCCATTCAGGCAGGTTCAGTCATATATGGTATGGAAAACTATGCTTAAGTACACTTCACCAAGGAAGGGATGAGTTTTAAAGTAATGTTCCATGTATGTAGTAATTATTGACCTCTTAATGCTATTAGCATTCAAATCATCACTCCTTATCTTTCTAATTCCAGATCTTTTGGATAATCCTTTATGTTAGTCTATTTACCTCGAACAGATTGTTACAAACTGACAACTGCATTGGAAAATAAAGGAGAAATAAATGGAAGGCAAAATTTCCTATCAGAAATTGGTTCTTAGCCTACTTGGTGCCCAATCAAATCTTCTAACATATTATACATGATATTTCCAGGAACTAGGCACCTCTGAGTTTCGGAATGAAGGCGAAATACAGCAGAGCGGCAACCAACCCTAGATGAATGTATTGCAAATACAAGAAACAAACCTTGGTTGTTATAAGTCACTCAGATTTTGGAGTTGCTTGTTGATGCAGCACAATCTACCCTGTTCTGACAAATATGCTGAATGATCCTGTCCATGTTTTTACTATTACGCACAGATGGCAATCTAATGTATATTGCTGCCTTCATATATTGCTGGTGGGAATATAAAGTGATACAATTACTGAATGAAGCAATTTGGCAGTTTCTTAAAATGTAAATTGTACATCTATTATACAACTCAGAAATTCTACTTCTATATATTTACCTAAGGGAAATAAAAATATATGTTCACAGAAAGGCATTTTGTAAATGTTTGTAAGAGCCAAACTTATAGTAAAATGTCCATCAGCATGTAAATAGATAAACAAAATGAGTATATCTATAGGATGGAATACTACTCAGCAATGAAAAGGAATCAATTATTGATGCATACAACCATATGGATGAGTCTCAAAGTCATTCTAGTAAGTGAGAGAAGCCAGACACAAAAATATACATCTTGGCTAATTTCATTTATATAAAATTTCTGAAACTGTAGAGACGGAATGCTGGTCAGTATCTGCATGGGACTGGAAGTGGGAGTGACAATGATTTCAGAGCTTTAAAGTGTACCAAATGTTATTGCACTGTGCATTTAAAAAATAAGAGAATTTATAGTTTGTACATTTTACCTCAATAAAAATATATATCCCAATTTCCCCCCGATTTATAGGTATTATCTATTTACTAGATATATTTCTGCTCATCTGACAAACATTTCAAAATTATACCAACTAAATCATGTATTTCCTTTATGTATCACCCCAAATTGTGGTTCTGAACTGGTATTACCTATTGTATTGCTACACAGAAAGTTGCTCAAGCCAAAAATATTGGGGTCTCTCTAACCTGCTTGTTCTATTTACCTCTCTATCCAGGTTGTCAATTGGCACTGTTGATTCTATCCTTTGAATATCTCTTCAGCTCCTCTCATTTCTGGCTTTCATTCACTTACCTGCTTACTTTTTTCTCATTTGTGGCATTACTTCATGTGCTCTTGATTCTAATGATGCAATATTTTGGAAAAATTTATTTTTAAAGTCTATTTATTGTCCAGAGCCTAAAGATTCTTTCTGATAGTGGCACAAATATGTCCATAATATAAAATTATTATATTTACTTTATAAGTGTATAGTGACATGTATTTCCCAATGTCATTGAACAAAAATGCACGGGAATACGTTCTAAACTGCTCAATATAATTAACTACTTAAAATACAGAAAAAAAAAGTTAAATTCCAGAGTGATAGTCATTCTGTGTATTCCCAGCTACTAAAAGAATGAAAATTGCTCAGCTGGCCTGAGAGATGTTTAGAATGTGATGCAGAGCTTCTAGTTTTCAGAGTTAAGGTCTCAGAGCCAGGGTCACCTTAGCCTTTAACTTGAATTTCAGTTCACCCTGAGATGGAGATGGACAGTCCACAGCCCCTGGAACACTTTCTACTCAGCCTCACTTGGAAACATTGTTCTCAGCTACTTTCAAAAGCAGTCTTTCAACACATTTAAAGCATTCATTGAGTTTAGAGTGGAAAATGCCTCTAGCATACGCTCTTGAATAGAGATTGCCTTTAGACAGTGTGGGTACGGCCCATGTCTGGGGGAAGCGTGCTTCCTGAGGGGTGTAAGGTTGCCCTCTCCGCAGGACAAGAGTAAGCCTGCCCTTGGGTCAGGAGCCTGCAGAGTCCTGCACAGCCGTATCCTCAGAGGCTGTTACGCTTGGTGGTACTCTGGGCTTGTTAATAACATATGGTTTCCAGTTTTTCTGTTATATTGTGCCTTTTTTAAGGGTTGACATATTTATACTTATGTACGCTTAATAATTTTTTGGTATTTAAAAAATTCTACCAAATGTGAATTATTTACATCTTGAGGCCTACTCTGGTTTATATGCTGAATTAGAGTTTCTTGTTGAATTTATGTGCCCTCACTTAGAAATGGTTCTGAACTACATCTGTCACTTGTTAAAAGCCCTAGGGGGAAAAACCCTTAAGAAAGATCTCAAGTTGTTAGGGACATTGAGCATCCTTGCTTTTGTTCTAATTTGGGCTTTTCTTTTTCTTTTTTTTTTTGCTGATTTCCGGTACAATGTCTTATAATAGAATGGGGCTAAGGAAACCAACCATTAAGGAGCAAAGAGAAGGCTGTGCACATGAGATGATGAAAGAGGAAAAAGGGCGGGGATTGTTCCCAGGCCTGACTCCCAGCCTTCATTGGAGTCACCGCCACACCTCGCTGCATCCCTGCCCCTGCCTCATCTTCTCCCTCAGACACCTACTCTATCTCCTCTCCTAGGATGATGTGTTTTAATCAGTACTTTCTTCCAC
Organism: Glossophaga mutica; assembly: GCA_039655065.1. Taxonomy (NCBI): domain Eukaryota; kingdom Metazoa; phylum Chordata; class Mammalia; order Chiroptera; family Phyllostomidae; genus Glossophaga; species Glossophaga mutica. The sequence continues at coordinate 163,865,379 of CM077306.1, forward strand.
GGTCATCCTACCAGGAGAGACTCCATCCTAAAGAATGGAAGAAATTCAGGCCGGGACCTTGGCCATCGTTTGGGTAGAGAAGGATGTAAGAGCAAAGTGTAGACCACGGTGCCCATTTTAATAAAATTCAGGTAAATTTTGTGCAATAAACAAAACAACAGTTGAGCAGACAGCCCTATTTTCTGCCAGAATAGTAATCACTTTACCTTTCATGTGATACCCTGGCCTACCAGCCAGCTTGTCCGGAGATCCTACAGCCTGGTGGGGAGTGATGGGAAAGGACAGTAGGTTTGACTCAGCTCTTACCACAGGGGCTGGTTTCCAAACTGCCCTCTGGCAATGTTGCATTGGAGGCTACGCGTGTACCTCCTCTGTGCCTCCTTTCTGCCATCTTAATGAGAAACAATGAGTACAGGTCTTGTGGAATTGTTCTGAAAATGAAACAAGAAAAATGTGTAAACACTATGATACTGTATATTTAAAGGGGCTGACATTAGAAAGTTCTCCCCTTGTTGCTCCCTCTCAAATACTCCCACACTGAAACATCTTACTGGGGGGGACAGAAATGACAAATTTCTTAACATTTTTCTTTTGGTAAAGTAGATTTTATAAATTTTAAAAAATACTTTTACCTGGAATTCAGCAAGGCTATTTAAAAAATATTTTATTTATTGTTAGAACAAAAGCAGAAAGGGAAAAAAGTGTTAATGTGAGAAAGAAACATTAGTCAGTTGCCTCTAGTATGTGCTCCAACCAGGGACCGAACCTAGAACCCTGGCACATGTCCTGACTGGGAATCGAACCGGCGACCTTCTGCTTTGTAGGATAATGCCCGACCAACTGAAGCACACTTGTCAAGGCAAGGCTACTTTTATTCATTAAAAAAATTTGAGGACTTGAAATATTTTTTAAAAATAATACCTCATGAAAAGTCACCCAAATACTTTTAAGGAACAAAATTTCTAACTTAAATTAACTTACTCGAGAAGCTTATATTTGTTGAATTTATGCCATGTGCCAGGAATAATGTCAGACACCTGAGATAAAGCAGTGAGAAAACAGTCACTGTTTCTCCCTCTGATAGTTTCTAAACTGTTTACAGCTTAGCAGAGGGGTAAAGGTATTAATTACACAATCTCCAAACAGTTGTAAAATAAAGTCCTATGAGAGCCTATGGAAAAGAAAAAGGGAAAAAGTCCTTGATAAAGTGAAATTTTGATCTGAGATTGTACTATAAGGAGAATGGTAATCAGATCAAATGAAGAAGGGAAGAGTTTTCTTGGCAAAAAGAGCAGCACTAGACCATACTGGGTGTTGGGAGGGGTCAGAGCATGTCTGAAGGACAAGCAAATGAGTCTGGAGTGGGGAATGTGAGGAGTACATGCCACAAGATGAGTTGGAAAGGGAGCTGGGATCTTTTTTTTTCTTTATCTTGGAGAAAATAGAAAGCCATTGATTTTAAGAAGGGTACCATGGTCATATTGGTGTTTTAAAAAGACAGGCTAGACAATACAATACAACAAGAGAAAAACGATCAATGAAGATTGAAAGGAAAGAGAGAAAATTGGCGTTATTTACTGATAGTGATGTTAAAGACTTTACATAAAACCCTTTAAGAATCAATAAAGCAAGTATTAAATATGAGAGTGGAAGAGGAAGATAAATTAAGATTAACATACAAATATCAATAGCTTTCCTACATAATAACAATAACAAACTAATAATTTAAAGAAAAAAAGCATAAATTAAAATAACTCCAAATACTGTAAGTTGTTAGGAATGTATCAATGAACATCTCCATTAAAATCTAAGCTTCTGCCTCAACAGTGTGCCTGTTCACTGCTGTATCCTCAGTGCCTAGAACACTGCTTGGAACACAGTAGTTGCTCAACAAATATTTGTTGATTGGTTGAAAGAATAAATGCACAAGATCTTTATGGAGAAGATTTTAAAATTCTATGAAAGAACACAGATATATCTGAATCAGTATAAACATACATATCTTGCTCATAGAGACATACTGTTAAGTGTATATTAATTTACATTGAAAGTGTTAGTTATTCTTAGATAATTTTATAAATTCAATCCAAAAACCAGCAGTTTTTTTGAGGAACTTGAAAAACTTCTAATTATACCTCTAAATAATATGCTCATATTTCCTTTGCTTGATAATCAGTTTTAATGTGGCAGTGGCTTTTAGACTCCCTGCTATACATGATTAGGATTTAACTCACCAATATCTACATTCTCTTCTTTCTGCTACTGCAAATTTTATTATTTAGTGGAATTTTAAACAATATATTTTTACTTTCCCTTCTTGTTCCTGCAACCTAATTACTGCAAACTCTCATTTATGTAATGCGACTCTATTAGACCCTTGTAGTGTCTCTCTACCTTCCCTTCCCATCACACACATCCCTCACTGACTCTGAGATGCAACTACTGTGGCACAGTTACATTTAATTCCGTGCTGTAATCAAAATAAGTATTCTAATGCTTTCTCTAAAGGTTTGTTTAAATGAATTATAATCAGTTCATAGCATGGTACCTGGAATAGATCCAATGAATAAATAAAAGTAAAAATCCAATACACAGTTTTTATTTTTAATAATGTAAATATTGCTAAGGATTATATTTCCTTCATTATGAATCCAAAATAATGACTCCTGTGTCATTCAGAAGAGGATGTTCCAATGACAAAGTCAAATAGATTTTTTTTCACTTGAAACAATTGTGTAATCTCATACCATATTTTATTTGCTTGTACACTTTTTTATTCCCCAACTCCCTGAAATCTCTCAGGGAAAGGGAGGGAGAGAGAGAAGAAGAGAAACATTGATGTGAGGAATATTAATCGGATGCCTTTTATAAGTACCTAAACTGGGAACCGAACCCGCAACCTAGACATGTGCCTTGATTGGGAATTGAACCCACAGCCTTTTGGTTTATGGGATGACACTCCAACCACACTGGCTGGGGCTATATGTCTTTTTAAAAAATATATTGATTAAAAAAAAAGAATCTTTGCCTTGTTTTCAAGTTTATATTGCCTCTTAATCATAGTACCCATTGCACGGAGTCTCTTTTTTTGGGGAAAACCTTTCTTTCTGAGCACCATTTGTTTACAATCTATGGGGGTTGCTCTCAAACCCTGAGATTATCCTGGGGCTTCCTTTTGCTCCCTTCTCACTTGGGCCCACTATTTCCTGAATTGTTTTATTTTCTCCCTTGTTTTGTTAAATATATAGCCTCAAGAATGGGTGTGTGGGAGGTAAACTTTCTGAGTTCTAACATGTAAGAAAATAATTTGGTCTGCTTATTGGCTAAATTGGCTTCATTGGAATCTTGGAATCTGGCCGGTTCAATGAGTATTCCTTTCTGTAGTGGAGGAGTAGGGGAGTGGGAGAGCCGGGGGTGTGGTGTGTAGAAGAGAAGCCTGGAGATAGTGGAGGAAGTCCCCTTCTCAGGTGTTAATAAATGATTTACTCTTGGTGTGAGTGCTCTGTCATGTTCATCATTCACAGTGCCTTATATAGTGGATACTCAATTATATCATAGTTTCTTAAAGTAGATATTTAGTTAATATTATTATTTTTTATTATTTTATTTTAATCGTTGTTCAAGTACAGTTTTCTGCCTTTTACTCCCATCCCAGCCTACCCTCCCACTCCTCACCACCTCCCTCCCATTTCCACCCCCTCCTTGTTTTTGTCCATGTGTCCTTTATACTTGTTTCTGCAAACCCTTCCCCTTATTGATTAGAGCTGATGGCATTGTTAGGCTCTGAAAGTGGAGCAATAGCTAAGCCGGCGTACCTGCACTTCTGTAACTGTTTTATTTCCTTTTTACAATGTATTTATTTGAGTGGTAATTCTTTTAAAAAAAGAGAATTCTGGAAAAGAAACATCCTTCATGATTTTTCACTTGACTTATATGCTCATAGACACTCATAAATAATATTTACCTTCACTAGGAGCCAACTCCTTAACAATCAAAGTCAATCCCAATTCTTTTGTCTTGGCCTGTTTTTCCAAGTTCTCAGCCACGTAGGTTATTGCCTTACTTCATAATGTTCTAATCTTGTGTCTTGGATTCAGTGCAGGTTTTGTTTCCTCTATACTACAATTAGTTTTTCTGTTCTGGCAGAATTTCCAGTGATTAATTTGGGCAACCTCCCTCTTGGCCATATGGAGCCCTCCTTTGGGGTGATATCCTGGCATTTACATCATTCTTCATAGGATATGACATAAAACAGAGCTAAAGTCATTATGAAATTATAATGTTCCATTGATGGTCACGATAGGTTTCAAGCAGTATTTCAGTTAATATTCTTGTATGCCAAGTAGAATCTATCTACCTATCTATCTATCTATCTACCGATTAACCATCATCTCTCTATCTAAAGATATACATATACATATATATTTAATCATCATCATTTTGAAAGATTACAATAAAGACTCAGATGCAAGCCTGTTTTATTCTCAACTAAACTTGTGTGGAACTTATCTCATTCTTCTTTTGTAAAATCCTGATAAGAACTTTAATGTGACATTTAAAATTTTGTTGAATATGCCAGAAATTGATTTTGTAGTTCTTTTATTACTTTCCCATTGTAATGGACTCTTAGACAAATCTCTTGTTTTGTTTCCATAAACATGGTAGAAATAAAAAGTTGTAGTACTCTGTGGATGGAAACTTCTTTTCCAGGGGAAGCATAACTCCAACAAGGCTGAAGATACACCCTGTATTTGCCTGTTTTGAAACTGCATTAGCTATCTCAGATTCCCTTCATGAGGAAAAAAAAAACTTCTTTAGAAAAGATGACGTATAATGAGCAACAAGAGCAGTTTTTCTCATTGAAATTTGTTTTTGAGTAAAATTATAATTTACTTTTTGGTGTGTACAATTAGCTTTATGTCTACTTTTACAGAAAGTGATATTTGCCTCCCAAATGTGACAGAGCATAATTTTAAAAGTTTTTAAAAACTTTATTATGAAATTGTTAAGGCAAACAAAAAGATATAAAGAAGGAAATTTAATTTGCATGTATTCCACTAAGAATATGCAGCAAAAGTATTGTCTTCTGAAGTCATTTGATGCAGTCCCTCATTTATATGGTTATGCTAACCACTAACCACGTAAATGGTTATGGTTAGCAGCACCTTGGCACAAGTTCTTTGGTCGTGGTTTTTTAATTCATTTTTTAGTGGACAGGTCTAATTTAATTTTACTTTATATATATGTAAACCATTTTAAAGATTCCAAAGCCACACTGTGTAACAAGATATACCCATTTCTCTCTTTTCCTATAAGTTGTCATTTTTAGTTTTTCATTTATCTTTTTAGCTTTTTCCTTTTGTAAATAAAGCAAATGCACATATTTATTTGAATTTCCTTCCTTTATTAGACAAAATAGTACTATATTTTGTTATCCACTTTGCTTTTTCACTTAACAATATATCTTGACAATCACTTCAGAGCAAAACACAGAAATCTTCCTCCTATTTATGACTGCATAGCACTTCATCTAAGGATGTACCCTAGTTATTTAAATAATTCTCTACTTATGGGCAACCATGTTATCTCCCATGTTTTGCTACTGTAAATAATGATGTAATGAATAACTTACTACAGATGAAATTTTGCATATTTTCTGGTTAAGAGTAGCAAGAGTTGGTCCTGTGTACTGCTTACTCACTTGTATGTAAAGTATTTCAAAGGGAAGACAAACAATCCAATTAAAAATGGGCAAAAGACCTGAATAAACACTTCTCCAAGGGAACATACAGATGAGATGACCCACAGACATATGAAAACATACTCAGACTAGCCATCAGAGAGATGCAAATTAAAACCACAATGAGATATCACCTCACACCTGTCAGAATCATTAATAAATCACCAAACAACAAGTGCTGGCAAGCATATGAAGAAAAGGGAACCCTAGTGTACTGTTGGTGGGAATGCAGACTGGGGCAGCTACTATGGAAAACAGTATGGAATTTCCTCAACAAAACTAAAAATGGAACTGTCTTTTGACCCAGCAGTTCCACTGCTGGGATTGTACCCTAAGAATCCTGAAACACCAATTCAAAAGAATTTATGCACCCAATGTTCGTAGTGGTGCTACTTACAATAGCCAAGATTTGGAAACAGCCCATCCGTCAATAGATGAATGTATATTAAGAAAGCTGTGGTACATTTATACAATGGAATACTACACAGCAGAAAGAAAGAACTCCTACCTTTTGCAACAGCATGAATGGAGTTGGAGAATTTTATGCTAAGTGAAATAAGCCAGTCAGTGAAAGACAAATACCATATGATCTCACTTATAGGAGGAATCTAATGAACAAAATAAACTAATCAGCAAAATAGAACCAGAGACATAGAATCATGGAACAGACTGACAGCTGTAAGAAGGGCAGGGGAGAGGTGGGGACTGAATAAAAAAGTGAAGGGATTAGTGAAAGAATACATATGAAGGAGCCATGGACATGGACCATATTGTGAGGATTGATTAAGGAAGTGGGGGTGGGCTGGGTGGAGGGGGTAAAAGGAGGAAAAAAATGGGACAACTGTAATTGCCTAAACAATCAAATATTTTTAAAAAGGGATGTTGATTTTATTTATTTATTTATTTATTTATTTATTTCATGCTGCTTGAAGGCAGAGTTTTTTTTAAATCAGTATTTTTTAATTGTTGATATTGTACAGTTTTCTGTCTTTTACTCCCATCCCAGCCCACCACCCCAGCCCTCCCCACCTTCCTCCCATTTCCACCCCCCATAGTTTTTGTCCATGAGTCCTTTATACTTGTTGCTCTGGGATGTTGATTTTAGACAATGCATTTGGCCTCCTGGGGACTTGGGCTTGCACCTAACGTCTTTGAAGTTGCCTTTTTCTAATTCATTACAGCTCTTAACATCCAAGTACAAGGCTGATGCAGACACCAGCCAGCAGTGTCCGTGTCATTATGGATGAAATAAAACGTTCACATGGACTACTGAGTCTAGTGGAGGAAAAAGGACAGCATGGCCTTTCTCTCAAGGGGAGCAAAAGCCTGCTGCCTCCACTATGACCACCTTTATTTTGTTTCTGGTCTCATTACATGATGATCCTCATTTACTATGCACAAGTTTGCTATAGGTGGTTACCTTTTACAGACAACAAGGAGCCAGTGCCTCTAATGACATCACAGAAGAAGGATATTAGCAAATAAAAAGGGAAAAGTGGTTGAGCCAGTTACACTCCATACTGAGGAGTTTTAGCATGAATTTTAGGAAGTTACAGTAAGCACTTGCTATCCCAATTCAGGGTGAGGGAGTTTCAGCAAAAGCAAGACTCAAAGTGGCTTAGGCACTTTGCAAACCTGATTTCCCATGAGAGAACCTATCTGTGGGCATGGGTCCTGTGCATCTCCATGTGGGAGCTGGGCCCACACCACGCAGAAGGGTCTCCCACACAAGGCCACAAGGAATCTAAGTCCATTTCTAAACATACTTTTGAATAAGTAATTTTGCCATATGTCTTGGCATACTTGCCCCCCAAATTAAGTCACTGCTCTGTACTAGGTTGATGGTCAAGAAAGCCTGGTTGTTACTTCTAAGTACTTCAGGGTTTTCTTTCTCCTTTCTGCAGTTCCAAAATTGGGATGGCCCAGTTGTTCAGAAGTGACCAGTTCCAGAGTAAAACCTATAGATGATACAAGAAAATAACGTGCAACAAAAAGCAAACTTAGTTTTTTACAGTGGGATACATGATTGCTACCACTGCTGCAAATGTTATCTTAGGCCAGCCCATGCAGTGTCTTTCCTATAAAGAAGACTGTTTGGGAAATTGCATTTAGATTGGAAAGCAGATAAGTGAACTTAGGGTCTTAGAGCTGCAGGAAGAAGAGCACAAAGATAAACTTCTCTTAACAAGACCAGACTCTGCTGTCTAAGAGTCAGCACCTTCTTGAATCTATAGATAGAATGCTCACATTTTTCTCCAAATCCTTTGCCTACCTATATTACAGTTTCACTTTAAATTCAGGTAACATCAGAGTTTACTAAATTATTTCCTGATTTTCTTAATGGCTTGAAGCAAAGTGGTTGAGACAAAAAGATCTTTAAACCCTCAATCAAATAAAATAATTTGTTATTAGATGAACTCCCCTCAACAAACACCAATTATTTTGTGCAGAAGTGATACACAAGAAATGAATCCCTAAATTTGCATTTCCAGAGCTACCTGTAAGAAAAACCAGGGAAAATACTATGATTAAGAGAGGAAGTCTAAAAAATGAAAATATAAAACAAAACACCTTAATTAAATCCATGGAGGTTTGTTTGAGATTGGAAAGAAATAATTTAGAGGAATCTGAAATGAAATTGCAGTTATAAATTTGTGCCTTCAGTGAAGAATTTGCTTTCATTCTAAATACTTGCTTTCATTTTTAATGACTCATCTTTTATTTATGACAACTGCAAAGCATCTGTATTGAATAGAGCTGGAAAAGACATTTCTTTGACTCATTCTTTCCTTTCCTTTCCTTTCCTTTCCTTTCCTTTCCTTTCCTTTCCTTTCCTTTCCTTTTCTCCTTCCTTCCTTCCTTCCTTCCTTCCTTCCTTCCTTCCTTCCTTCCTTCCCTCCTCTCATGAATATTTATTAGTGATTACCATGTGCCTTGCATTGTGCTAATACTAAATCTCTACATTTTTTCTTCTTACAGAAAATACTGTGGTCTTTATTTAGAAGAAACTTTTATTGTCTAATCCTGTCAAAAGCATGTGTATAAGTTATAATGCTAAATACATGAAGCACATAGTTATTGTACATATTTACTAGTTTTAAACACACATGCTTTCTACATAGGTCAGAAGGATTACAATATCAAATGTGTAGATAATGAATCTTTGTTGATAATGAACATGGACATCACCACTTTGGAAAACATCATGTTATTGGTGAAAGGTTTGATTTTCTTATGCGTGGTTTTCATTTTCCCCAAAATTCTGTGCTTTGGAATGGTGATTAAAAAGCATATTTTGAAATGTGTTTGGCATAAGACGCTGAGTTTCTTTCTGAAGTTACTCATAAATAAGTGATCTATTTTTTCCTAGCTTTTAAAAAAGCCAGTTCCATTTTTGATAAAATGCCACAAAGTTACTTATCTCACCATCTGTGACATGAGTGGAAAAAATTGTATTACCTGTCCCTAGACTTCCATAATTTTGTTTTGACTTCTGGTAGTGCAAAGTTTTGCGAAGCAGTAATTTAGCAATTTCCTATTGTAGGAGAACTAAGAGGGTTTTTGAGTTTTAGCTGAAAAAGAAGAAATACTGTTAATTATATTTTCTATTTAGAAAAGTATCCCATTTGCTTTGTTTAACTGCTATAGTTCTTTGGTGAAGAACTATGTGAAACCACTGAAGCACTAGATACTTATAAAAGGAATTGAGTGGCAGTTAATTAATGCCTCATTTGATTTTTAACAACTGTATTAGAAGAAGGTGCACTAAATAGCAAGAGTTACCATAAATGAATGAAATGAGCAAGCTTCAGTGCTTTCAGATGACAGGTGAGGTGAAATGTTTCACCAGTTCTCTAATGCTCAGCAACAATTTTTGTATTCTGTTTAAGCTGGAAAAATACAATAAAAGTAAATTTAAAAAATCTTGAAAAATAATAAAGATTAAAAAAGAAATAATAATTTATTTCCAACTTTACACAAGATGTTCAGTTGGGTGCTGCTGAAAAAAGTTCAGAAAGATGAAGTCTCTTCAAGGAGTTTTTAGAAACCAGGAAGAAGAAGAAATTATAAAAGTAACTGTTCCATACCTTGAGATACGCTGAGTAAGGAAGAATTACAAAGGAGTGCTGGACTGCCTGGATGCAGAGATCTCCCTGGTTAGGAAAGGCTTAAAGATGGGTCCCTGAAAGAAGAGGTTCCATAGGTTGACACATGGAGATGGATGTTCCTCTGAAAATTGCTGAAATATAATTCAACAAATCAAATGTGAAGTGTAAGAGTAAAATACACATTTTAATACAGGCAAAAACTTGAAAAGTTTACCATTTATGCTATCTTTGTGTTTCACCATTAAGTATGATATTAGCTATAAGTTTTTTTTTCTTGAAAGAGATAATCTTTATCAGACTAAGGAAGTTTCCTTTTATTAATAGTGCATTAAGAGGTCATAAAGGAATGTTGAATTTTGTCAAATGCTTTTCTGTATCAATTGAGATGGTCAGACTGTTTTTATTTCTCTGTATGTACATGTGGTTTACATTGATTAACTTATGAATGTGGATCCAGCTTTGCATTCTCAGGATAAACCCTGCTTGGTATTGTGGTATTCTTTTTTAAAATTAAATTTTAAAAATTGAATATACTGGGATTACATTGGTTAATAAAATTATATAGGTTTCATGTGTGCAAACCTAAAACACATCATCTCTATATTGTATTATGTGTTCACCACCTCAAGTCAAGTCTCCTTCCTTCTGTCACCATTTGTCCCCTGTATGTCCTTTTCTATCCCCCACCACCCTTTCCTCTGCTCTCTGGTAAACTCCATACTGTTGTCTGTGGCTACGAGATTTTTTTCTTAATCCCTTTACCTTTTCCATCAAGTCCTGCAACCTTCTCCTGCTGTGACACTTGTCATTCTGTTCTCTGAGTTTGTTTCTATTTTGTTTGTTAACTTATTTTGGTCATTATATTCCACATATGATTGAAATCATATAGTACTTGTCTTTCTCCAATAGCTTATTTCACTTGGCAGAATGTTTTCTGGGACCATCCATGCTGTCCCAAAGGGTGAGATTTCCTTCCTTTTTTATGGCCGAGTAGCATTCAATTGTGTACATGTACCACAGCTTTTTGATCCACTCATCTACTAATGGACATTTGGGTGCTTCCAAATCTTGGCTATTGTAAATAATGCTGCTGTGAACATAGGGGTGCAAATATTCTCTCAAATTACTGTTTTGCGTTATTTCAGATAAATTCCTGGAAGCAGAATCACTGGGTCATAAGGCAGTTCCATTTTTAATTCTTTTAGGTAACTCCATACTGCTTTCCACAATGGCTATACCAATCTGCATTCCTATAGTGCATGACAGTTCCATTTTCTCCATGTTCTTGTTAGCACTTTTTGCTTATTGATTTGTTGAAGATAGCTATTCTGACAGGTGTGAGGTTATATCTCATTGTGGTTTTAATTTGGATTTCTCTGATGATTAGTGAGGTTGAGCATATTTTCATGTCTATCAGCCACTTGCATGTCCTCTTTGAAGAAGTGTCTATTCCACTCCTTTGCCAATTTTTTAATTGAATTGTTTGTTTTCTTGGTGTTGAGTTGTATATGTCTTTTAAAATTTTGGATATTAACCCCTTATCAGATATATCATTGGTGAATATGTTCTCTCATTCAGTGGGTTGTCTTTTCATTTTGTTAATGATTTTCTTCACTGTGCAATACCTTTTTGATTTGATGTAGTCCCATTTGTTTATTTTGTCTTTTGTTCCCTTGCCTGAGGCAATATATCAGAAAGAAATATTACTATAAGAAATGTCTGAGATTTTATTGCCTGTTTTCTTCTAGGATTTTTTATGTTTTGAGTCAAACATTTAAGTGTTTAGTGTATTTGAGTTTATTCTGGTATATGATATAAGAAGGTGGTCTAGTTTCATTTTTTGCATGTATCTGTCCATTTTTCCAAACACCATTTATTGAATAGACTATGTTTACCTCATTGTATGTTTTTGCCTCCTTCGTCAAATATTACTTGACCCAAAAGGTGTGGGTGTATTTCTGGGCTCTCTAATCTGTTCTATTGATCTATATGTTTGCTTTATTGCCAGCACCATGCTATTTTGATTAAAATGGCCTTGTGGTATAGTTTGATATTAGGTAGTGTGATTCCTTCAACTTGGTTCTTTTTTCTCAAGATTGCTGAGGCTCTTCAGGGTCTTTTGTGATTTTGTATATGTTTTTGGAATATTTGTTCTAGTTCTGTGAAATACACCATTGGTATTTTGATAGGTTGCATTGAACTTATAGATTGCTTTGGGTGATATGGACATTTTAATTACATTAATTCTTTCCATGAATGTGGTATATGATTCCACTTATTTGCATCTTCTTTAATTTCTTTCTTCAGTGTTGTATAATTTTCTGAGTATAGGTTTTTTATATCCTTGGTTAAATTTATTCCTAGGTATTTCATTCTTTTTGAAGTGATTGTGAATGTAATTGTTTTCTTAGTTTCCCTTTCTGATAGTTCATCATTGGTACATAAAAATGCAGCTAATTTCTGGAAATTTATTTTGTATCCTGCTTCTTTACTAAATTCATTTATCAGTTCTAGTAGTTTTTTTTGGTGGTATCTTTAGGGTTCTCTATATACAGTATCATGTTATCTGCAAATAATGACAATTTTACTTCTTCCTTTCCAATTAGATGTCTTTTATTTATCTTGTTTGATTGCTGTGGCTAGTACTTTTGGTACAATGTTGAATAAGATTGGTGAAAGTGAACATCTCTGTCTTGCTCCTGATCTTAAGGGAAACACTTTTAGTTTTTGCCCATTGAATATGATGTTGGTTGTGGGTTTTTCATATATGTCCTTTATTACATTGAGGTATGTTCCCTCTATTCCCACTTTGCTGAATGTTTTCATCATAAATCAGTGCTGGATTTTTACAAATGCTTTATCTGAATCTATGGACGTAACCACGTGCTTTTTATCCTTCATTTTCTTTATGTGATATATCATATTATTGATTTACAGATATTGTATCTTTTGTACATTTGCTCTCTCATTGATTTCTGATTTTGTGTTATTTCTTTCTTTACTTGCTTTGGGTTCTTCTCACTTATTAAGGTGAAAGCTTAAGTAACATGTTTTGGACCTTTCTTGTTCTCTAATATACTTACATAAAAGTACAAATTTCCCTCTAAGCACTACTTTAGCAATATCCCAGACATTTTGATATGTTGTTGTTTTTTTTTTTTTTTCAGTTCTTCTTTAATACAGGTCAAGTTTTGTAAGTGAAATCTGAAGTGCCTTTAAAATTCTATGTATACTATAGTTGTTTCTAAGGACATTCTGAAATCATATTATAAGTAGACTAGGGACCTGCTCATAGGTTTCTTTGATTATGGAATGTTCATAAGAATCTGTCTATTTGGAATTTTTCAGTACTTTTATCCCAAGCATTCCTTCTCTGGAAGGAGATGAGGTTGGAAATTTGGGAGTTGTATCCTTTACATTCATAATTTCTGTCTCTACAGCCTAGGTTCTCCTTATCTCCATTTCCTCTTTCCTGTTGGTGATCTGTGTTCTTCTATTTTTTAGCCTCCCATCTTTTCTCTCTACTTTGTCCTGGGATACTAACTGGGTAGATGCCAAAGATTCTATTGTGCCACTTTTATGATTTGTTTTCATTATCGCTATTCTTCATTTAGAGAAAATAAAAATCCTTGTTTTTAAGTCTATACATTTGATATTAAAACTTTTTTGCCATTATATATTTCTCTATGTATTTACTTTAATTAATTCATATCTTTATATTTAAAGTGGATTTCTTATAGTCTGTGCTGCCTGTCATCTGATAACAGCTACTTCAACATTTTGTCTCATTTTTTAGTTGTTTACGTTAAGATGGTGAGTCTAGACTGTAATACTTAATAGACAGAGTAGTAACATTGTTCATATCTTGTTAGATTATTCTTTATCCTTATATTTTAAATGTGTTTTTTTTTGACAAGTTACATACAATTCTTCCTTTTAAAGATGCATATATACCCCTGGCTGGTGTTGCTCAGTTGGTTGGATCATTGTCCCATAGACTGAAAGGTAGCTGGTTTGATTTCCAGTCAGGGCATATGCCCAGTTTAAGGGTTCCATCCTGGCCCAGTTTGAGGTGTGTGGGAATGCAACCACACATCTCTCCCTCCCTCCCTGTCTCTCTTTCTCCCTCTCAAAGCAATGAATAAATAAATATATGTAATCTTCAGAGTAATTGCTTTGAATTTTTAGAATACTCATTGGAACTGTTATCTCTTCCACTTATCACCAAGTTGGAACTTGACAAGCTTGACAACATAGAATCATAGGACTGGGTAGAAACCCACCCACTGATATATAGGGCACATTTTTGGGAAAGCCACCTCACTCAGCTGAATGTCCCAGATCCCAGATTTGTTATCTAAAAAGAAAATGCAAAGTGGCTGTCAACTGGGACTAGAGAAGCTGTTGCTGGGTCACTGCATTTGAACTTGGAATTCTATCTCCATCAAGTGTTCCAGCCTCACAAGATACATCATCCTCTCTCCTCAGGTTAGGCACAAGTCTTGTGTAGGACTGTGCCTGCTAGCGAAACCTATGAAACCTGTTAATAAATTTAGTTTCAGAGATCAGCATTATATAACTGAGCTGATAATAAAATCTTAAAATTATTTGTTTAGTTGCTGAAAACTTATTGAATCAAATTCTTTGATTTTCTTTGGTCCTTTTTTCATAAATTTACCCTCTTTATCTAAAAGTTCTAGTTTATACAAAAGATGCAGAATGTGTGTATAGGTGACTTACTTGTCAGAAACCTCCTGCCACTACTTTTTTTTTTCTATGCCAGTTTGCTTTGTACACATGATCTGAACCTCCTTTGCAGGTTCCGGAGCCTGACGTTACTCATGTCCTGTTTCTGAGTCTCCACTGTCTAGGATGACTTGATGGATTCCTTTCTGACAGAATGAATTATGCTATGTGGTTTATTTTTTCTTACTGTGTTGAGCTGTTACTGGGAGAAAATGTTAATATTTTCAAAGCATGCACCACAGGAAGATTGGGTTTTGAATACAAGATTAAATTCTACTGAACTGTTCCATAGTGGGTGAGGTACTTATAAAAATATGGTCTAGAATAAATTATCTATAAATAAAATGTTAGGATTTGTAATTCTGATAACTTCCAACATAAATGGAAATATATTATAACTTCAAACTTCTTTCCTATCAGTATGTATTTAAGATTTACTTTATGTTTTTCTTTTCAAGCTGAAAATTGAAAGGTGATTTTGATAAAGGAGAAAGGCTGAATAGTTGACATGTGAGCTTGTTAAAATATTTTAATGCCATGTAGTTATTTTAATTTGGTATCATGAATATAGACCTAAGGAGATAACACAACCAAGGGGAGTTTTATTTAAAAGGGATTTTTTGAGAAATTTGAAGATTTGCTTTAAAATTATCAATTGTGCCCTGGCTGGTGTGGCTCAGTGGATTGAACGCTGGCCTGTGAACCAAAGGGTTGCTGTTTGATTCCCAATCAGGGCACATGCCTTGGTTGTGGGCCAGGTCTCCAGTGAGGGCTGTATGAGAGGCAACCACACATTGATGCTTCTCTCCCTTTCTTTCTCCCTCCCTTCCCCTCTCTCTAAAAATAAATAAATAAACAAACAAACAAACAAACAAATAAATAAATAAATGATATTTAATAAATACAAAAATAAAATAAAGTGATCAATTGCATTAAAAATGTATTTATTTATCAAAACAGATTAACCTAGTTCAAATTATGTACATTTTAAATAGTAAAGTTAACTTTCAACATATTTGAGAATACTTTCAGCAATACTATGCCTTTAGTTATGTAATGTACTTCTAATTTTGTTACATTTCCTTGTTACGATCTTCAAGTTATGAAAAAAATTTGATTTCCCTTCCCCCATAATTTTTATTTGTGTGTTTCTCTGATTTTCAAAGCTTTATAAAAGCTATAAAATAATTTTGACTTGATTTTTTTTAAAATAAGCAATAGGTGGGTTCTCTGCAGTTGCCCTTCCCAAGGATTCTGGAGCTTCTCTATGTGGGGTTGGTGGTAGGAGTGGTGGCATTCCACAAATTGGAATTGTGGGTATTCTAAGGGTTTTCTAGATGCCTTGTCAGCATTAGTCAGAAAAATGTGCATAATTTCAACTTCAGTTAGTTTAGTAATAAAATATCTACTGATAAAAGAGAAGAAATATGCTTATAAATAAGCCAATGTGTATAATCCTTCAGTTAAGTCTACATTCTTTACCAGTATTATATGTGCCAATTATGATCTGGGAGACCCAGGAGAGTTAAATTCTGCATTATGTATAGTTAGTGAATCTTCTAAGAATCTGTTTAGGTTGGAGAAAGGGGCTTTATTAAACCTATTAAGACCACAGACGTATGGTCTACTTCAGATGATTAGTAAAACAGATCAAATATTTCAAGGTGTAATGACTAAAATCCAAGAATTTTCTTGAAAGTAAAATTTTAAAAACAAAATTTCTACAAGAAATTGATCAAAGTGTACTTCATAGATCAGCTGTTATTCAAATGTAAACTGGATAATTTATCAATAAATATAAGTATATTTATATAAATATAAATATAATGGGGGAGGAATGTTTGTGTGTGCATTTGTCTTTTGTGTGTGCATGTGCATTTGTGTTTTGTGTGAAACATTATCCTAATTTTCCATCACAGAAAATCAACGTTATCAAAATTAAAAAGAAAAAGCAGTTCAAGGCCAATAATTAGAACTATAGATACATTATCATGGTTATATGTATGGACTTAAACCTAACTTGTGTGTGTTAGAATCCTGGCTTTATGACCTACTAGCCACAAAATCTTGAACAAGTATTTGACCTTTCTCTGCTTCAATTTTCTATCTGGAGAGTAGGAATGGCTGCCTTGTAGGTTATTATGGGGACTCAATGAGTTAATAAAGGAAAACACTTAGAAAGTTCCTGGGACATACTAAGTGCCATAGAATTATTTGTTCACTAAAAAAACAACATATCCTTAAATTACAAAATAATTAGCTAAGAGAATTGACAGTAGTTGCCTCTTTTTGGAAATTTTAAGAGGGGAATGTATTGGGTTGTGGTACTGCTAATTTTTATTAGAAGGCTTGTAATACTATTAGACTTTTAAGGCTTTGTTAATATGGCAACTGGATAAAAATAAAAACAATTAAAAATTTATATTTTAACTAAAATAAATTGTATATTGGAATTCACTGGGAGTCATCATTAGCTTGTTGAGAAGCCTTTTTTTTTTTTTTTGACAGACCAGAGCAGAAGATTCTTGGCTCAATAAACGTTGGTTAAATATTTAATAAATAGATCAGTTGTCTCATCTTTCTTCTGATACCGTTTCCACTGTGTGCAGCCATTTTTAATCTAGGGACTATAATCACTTAAAATAGGGTATGAGCCTATTTCGTATTCACCTGTGGGATGCACAGAGCAATACTCATCATCAACAGATATGCCTGAGAGGATCTTGAAACTGATGCTACTGTAGGCGGATAAACCACATTTAGATGATTGTGTGAAAGAACTCCCTGCGGGAGCTGGCACTTTGGGAAAGCCTGAATAGCCTCCGTGTTGATGACTGGGGGTGGCTTGGACCCAAGTAACTTTTAGCTGGCCTGTTTTTAGAAATGCAGGAAGTCAGTTGGAGGGATGTTTCTTTAGAGACAAGAGGAGACCCTATCCATCTAACCTCGCTGCTGTGTTTTCCATAGGTTGTAAGGGGCAGCACCCCTGGATGCCACCAGGCAGGTTCTGGGACACAGGTCAATTAACTAGAAATAGTCAGGACTTAGGGATCAAAGCCCCAGAGATTTAGGAGCTTTACTGTGAGAAATACAAAGGTTTCAAATTAAGGAATACTATTAGGTTAACATATAAATATGCTTCCATTTGACCTTTTTTTCTACAACATGTTATCATGAAAAATTTCAAATATACAGGTTGTGACAAAAGTAGATCTACAGTGGTGAGTAAGCCAAATAGAGTTTAGTATTGTATTATTATTTATCAATCATTGTATTATAATAGTACTTAATTGTTTCTTAACTACAAAGCAGCATTTTCATTTTGTTTACCTAGTATACCTTGACCAGGTAAGATTAGGCTAAGGGCTGAAGCAGTTTGTCTTTAGGCCTCCTAAACACTACAGACTCTGAGTATCATGGCCAATACCAACAAATGTGCCTGGTTATCATGGAAAGTACAGAGAATGTAGGTGAGATCCTGGTGCACAGCTTGAAGAAGCTATCCAAATACATTTCATTCACTGTCACTATAAACTCCGGTAATAAGAATGCTTCATAAAGAACAAAATAAAAACCAACAAAAGACTTGGTTGTTTGGAAGAAAATCAGAATGTATTCAGAAGTTCTGATGCTTTTATGAAAAAAAAAAAGCAACCAAAACAAGCCTTTAGCGACCACTATTGTAGACTTCATATTTGCATAGATCACATTTTCTCATTATTTTCACTTATAAAAATGGAATTCCCCCAAAAAAGCAGTATATGGGCTAACAATGAAATTGTAAATGACTTGAATACAAAACAATCTCTTATGATTTTCCCATGCTGGTAGGTATGGATCAGGTTGGAGATTTTTAGTCCACGAAGGAAGCCTTTTGTATATATCCCTCATCTACTCATCTTACATATAAAGCAGTATCTTCTAAATCAAATGAATCTTTTTAATGCCTGCCTGAAGATGACTTCTTGAAAAGCATAGTAATAATTGAACTACAATAAAAATTTTGATTAAAAAACAAAAACAAAACAAAGAAAAATACCTCCCAGTCTTCCTGGGTCAGGCTGTTGTTTTATATATAAAATGGACTTGGGCATAACACAGTTAAGTCACTTTTTCCCTGGAATTTATTAGGTGATTTGAAATAATTATAGCAACATTTATGAGAAACTGTTGGCATTTTAAGGTTATAAAATTGCTTTTTAAATGTGCATACAATGTAACACCTTTATTCCTAAGGCTGCAAGCATTGAACCAAAACTAATAGCTGTAAGCTACCCAGTGCCACACCTGACAAATTGTGCTTTGCTGCATAACTTAGTATTTGGGCAAACTTGCTGCAAGTGGAACACACACACACTAAACTCTCAAATTGGATACTTTTTTTCAATTGTTTTGGAGTCAATTATCTGCCATCATTTTAGCCAAAAATGTTCTTAGAAAAATACAAGTGTGGATGATTTTATTAGATTTTTATTACATCTTTTAAAATAATTTCAATTATTGTTTTTGATATAGCATAGAATCTTTTAAAATTCTGTGATTTTTCTAACTATACTAGATCCTTCTTTTTTGTCTTTGGTTCCATTTGGTTTTCTGCAAATGGCCATAAGGACACGTGGCTACCTATGGAACTATGGTCCAACTGAGCACTTAAAACATTTGATCTCCCTTACTGTGTATGTGAAAACTGTTGGATCTGTTTGGTTTAGTAAGGATTTGGGTATGTTAAAAAGTAAGTCCTAGATCGATGGTGCGGGGTCAGGGATACACCCAGATGACAGCTGTGGGGGCATCCATCCTGGGTGAGCCTGGCAGGGCCTTCCAACCATGTGAATTTGTCTGATATACACAAAGAAGTAAAATTACACAGAAAGTTACAACATCAATACCAACTATTTTGTAAAATGATTTTTTCACCTGACTGTTATGAATGTGATAAGCATGTTATGAAGTCATCACTGTGCAGTGAATGGGGGAATGAGTCTTCCTGTAGGGTCTTTAAGGGCACTTCAACATGTCTGTGGATATCACACTTGGAGAGGCACATGAAATGAGAGGATTTATTATGCTCACAGGTTCTAGAAGAGGGTGGCATGCATGCCACACAGGGGTTCACATGGGAGCATGTTCCACCAGGGAGGTGGGGAGCCGTGAGAGTGAACATCCATGGGCAGGTGCTTTTTGGGGGGGTCAGGGTGGAGTACACATGTATAAGGCATGAGGGGATTTCAATGGTGTGTTTGAATGTCACTAGGTCATAGTAAGGACAAGACAATAAGGGGAACTTGTGGCAGAGGCCAGTCTGTCACACTGGTGCACCTGGTCACCTGTGTAAGGTAGTCACAGCCTATTTGCAGAGATATTGAAGCAGCAAAAAAAAAAAAAAAAAAAAAAGTGGAGTTTAAAAAAATTTACCATACACTCATGTATTATTATTTATAATGATTTATATAATTTATCCAGGCTCCTAAAGTAACGTTATATATTCAATATAACATAACTTTCTTTTACAGAATTAAGTAACTTTAAAGAAAAAGATGCCTCTCTTTCCCTGGCAACATCAAAAACCCATATATACATATTTTCCAGATAATTAAAATACTGAAAGCCACTTCATTTTAATGTTATTGATGAAAAGTTTTCTTAAAAGGTATGTATGGCAGGCAGAATAATGGCCCCTCTAAGCTGTTTGTGTTCCAATCCCTGGGACCTATGAGTATGTTTTGTTACGTGGCAAGTATAGAAATAAGGTTTCTGATAGAATTAAGCTTGCTAATCGGCTGACTGTAAAATAAGTAGATTATCCTGGGATTGTACGAGTGGGCCCAGAGTAATCACAAGGGAAATTGGGAGTCAGAAGAGTCCCTGTCAGAGTGATGTCAGAGCCAGAGACTCCAGTGAGCATTGCTGCCTTTGCAGATGGACAAGGGCTGCAAGTTAGGAAGAAAGTGGGGTAGCTAGCCCCCAGATCCCCCAGAAGGAATGCAGCCCGGCTAACTTGATTTTAGCACAGTGAGACTCATTTTAGACTCTGATTTACAGAAATACAAGATGTTAATGTGTGTTGATTTAAGCCACCAAATTTGTGGTAATTCGTTACAGCAGCAATAGGAAACTAATACAATACACTTCAGTATTTTTGTTAATAGAGCATTAACTTTGAATTCTCAGTAGAGCTCTAAAGGGCTATACAATTCTGAAGCTGCTTGCTTTCTTATTTCCAGTTTATTGGCTATCAACTGCCATCCCTGTGTTGATATTGTGCTGCTTCTAATACTTATGCCTATAGCTTCAGAGCTGCAGAGGAGTATGGTGGGTTAGCAGTCAGAAATAATGAGGGATTCCTCATTCTGCTACTTGGGATCTGTGAAACCTCAGGCAAATTGCTTTACCTCATCAAACCTCGGTTTAAAATACGAACCAGAACACCTGGCAGGATCATTGTGAAAATGAGGTAGATAATGTATGTAAGTGTTCAATCGCTGATCACTTTAACACTGTCAACACCAGCAGGGCAATGGAGTAAGATCTAGTGATTTGGTGGCTGGTTATAAGGAAGTTACAGCTAAATCCAGAGGGCTTTTCTGCCTCATTCTGTTTGGGGACTGTGCCTGTGTAACTGAGATTCATAGGTGCCTGTACATCCAGGTGAAAAATGCAAATCTACAGTAGTATGTGGGATGGCTTTATATACTCTCCTTTCTTTGTAATCCCCACTACATGTATTAGACAGCAAGTACATGCCATTTTTACTTTACTTTTTATTTGCATGAAAAAGAGATGTATGCTTATGGTAAAACATTACACCAGAATATAAAGTGAATATAGTTAAAGCCAGTCTCCCTGCAGCTTTGATCCCTAATTTGCTAGATTTCCTACCAGGAGGCAACAAGTTTTTCATGACTCTTTCTTGGGACAGTCTGCACACATTTCAAGATATGCTCTACTTCATTTCCAAAAATGGTATTATCCTCTATACTTTGTTCCTAACCTTTTCCTTTCCACCATTTTTTCTTAAGTAATATTCTAAATTACTACAGTAAATATATACAGTATTGATAAATATCAAAACAATGACCATATTTATCTTGCAAATGGGGAATAACTCTACATTTCTATAGGCTTGAAATGGACTTTGCAATAAGTCACAAAATTATTTCCTTGTACCCTTGTGCTTAAAATGTTTCAAGTGTTTGTGCTGTGACTCATTCATTATTCTATTCATTTAGAGATGGCACTCTACTGGCAAGAAAAAGAGTTCTGGTGATTTGTTGCACAACAATGTGAGTGTGCTTAATACTACTGAATTGTATGCTTAAAAGTGGTTAAGATGGTAAATTTTAGCTGTGGCTGGTGTGGCTCAGTGGATTGAGCATTTGCCTGAGAAACTAAGGTTTGCAGGTTCAATTCCCATCCAGAACACATGCCTGGGTTTCGGTCCAGGTCTTCAGTAGGGGGCATGTGAGAGGCAACTACACATTAATGTTGCTCTCCTTCCTGCCCCCTCTCTCTAAAAATAAATAAAATATTTTTTTAAAGATGTTAAATTTTATGTGATTTTATCATAATTAAAGATAAACAAGTGAATTAGAAAAACAGCTAAATCTTGTCATTCAGGTCCCAAATCTCTCTGTATACTTCTTAGCGTTCAGAGTCTTTGCAAGCACATATCTTCTTTTTGCTCCTCCCAATTTTTTTACAATGATCATTTCTTTCCCTTTTGGTGTCTATATGACTTTAAATTTTGTTTTCAGAATAAATCGTTTTCTATCTTTCTCTAGCTGGCTAGTAGTTTATATTAGTCATTGGATTTCTTTGTCTCTATCTGAGAAATTATTTCACAGGTAGAATTTCAAGTTATTAATTAGCATGATATTCATTTAATAAATACTTAAGGCCATAAGGATTAAAAGAGCAGGGGTATAAAAGATAAAAATTTTGTAGAAAATTATATACTCACATATAAACTTATACATGCACTTAATTTTTACTATATAAAATTAAAAATTGGCTTACAAAAATTGCACAATTAATATTCTGTTTTATGACCCTTTATGTAACATGCAACTTTGTAGATTTCGAAAGGACCTTTTTTGGACACTCATGAGAGAGCTAGAAAGAACTCTGAAGGCCATTAATTTTATCCATGAGCTTGCAGCTGTGCTGTGTATTAGTCATTTCTACCATTTTTCTTATCAAACTTATATTATCGCAGACTATAGGATAGGTTTTTAATCTTTCTTTCACTTTATGTACCAGGCAGGTGGCTGACTCTTGATTTCAAAATATATGTCATTTTCTATGATGGGTTACTATTGAGGTTTTTTTTTCTGAGATATAATTGGAGATTTAACACCTTCTTCCACAAAAGAGTTTCTCAAAATAGCATTTACTTTTATCTACTATGGAAAGCTAGGTTGAAATCTGGGGGAAATAATAGCTTTCCCTCTACTGATTGACACTATAAAGTTCAAAATATTTGTCTTTGTTCTTCACAATATTGTTAGTATCTGTGCCTTACACCTCCCTTCCCCTTTGCCCATTCTTTACCTTATTAAGAATCCTGTAGAGGTATATTACATAAATCAAGTCTTCCATGGACTTCGTACTGAGACATTTCTTAATTTAAAAAATACATTTATTTCCCTTTTAGTTACTAGATCATTTGAAATCTATGCCTGTGAAAAATTCAGGTAGTTTGTTTTGTTTTAATACAACTTGAGATCCATGAGGCCCCCAGGAGTTAAAATTTCTTTAAGGGACATAGTTACCATATGTTCCTCTAGCAATTCAGTGTCAGTTTATATAAAGACTCTTAAACATGTGCTCACTGGTGTTTAAAAGGGACAGATGGTTGAATTGTTCCTTTCTGGGTGGTGGTATTTATAGATCTCTTGTTGAACAATGCACTGTTATAGTAGGATCTTAAAAAGAATTCAGTAGGAGCTAATATTTTATGTAGCAGTATTCTAGATAATTCAGAAAACGGTTGAACATTGACTCCCCTTTGTAGGATCTTAGGGATACCTTCATTTAAAGGCACCTCTCAGAGATTAAATCTTCTTTTATGGGTAGTCTTGTAAGTGAAATCTGAGGTTCCTTAAGGGTTCTATGAATCTTATAGTTGTTTATGGGGACATTCTGAATTCATATTACAGGAAATACTAGAGGCCTGTCCTTTGTTTGTTTGTTTGTTTGTTTGTTTAATTTATTCTGGGATCTACATGAAGACCCTCTTTTTGTGACTCTCAAACAATTTCCTCCCTGGAATTCTTTCTTTGGAAGCGGACGAGGTTGGGGAAGTTGGTGGTTATTGTTTATTCATTTAGAATTACTGTCCTTGCACTCATGTTCTCCTTACCCCCCATTTCCTCTGTCTTGTTAGTGAGCTGTGTTCTTCTCCTGCTTAGCCCCCCATCTTTTCTTTGTTCGGTGACCTGGGATACCAGCTGGGTAGATGCCAAGATTTTATTTTGACACTTCCATGATTTGTTTTCATCATTGCTGCTCTTCATCTAGAGACAATAAAAATAAAACAGTATGTCTAGTAGGTAGATCATAGCAATCATCTGAGCTAGTGTACTTAAATAAATACATGTGAACTAACATAACCTTAGAATATTTATATTAGAAGGGCCGTTAGTGACTTCTTTCTAATAATTGACATAATTTCACAAATTATTTATGGATATTTAGTCCTTGCCTAAGATGACACAATGAGTTAGTGGCAGAGATATAATCTGCATTTATATCTTCAGACTCCCATTTTAAAGTTATTTGCATTTATAAATTCCTTTTCATTCAGAATTAACTCTCTAAATATGTTCACATACAAGTTTTTGATCCTGGCCAGCGGTACAATCCTAATGAGCTAAATTAGATGACTAAATCTCAAACCTGATTATATATCATGTGGCTCTGTACCTTGCAAAGTAGACCACTTTGTGCCACTGTACTGCTCTCTGCCTATATTGGTTCCAGTCACATGGGTAGTAAGCATGTGAAAGATGTCAGGGAATGAATGGATTATGGGATCAGTTCTTTAGAGCTGTACAAAGACTTTCAATGTATTATAAAGAATATAATCAAGGAAAAAAGAGGTTAATTAATTTCTCTAATCAGATATATATTCAAATAACTAATTGGGTGAAAAGTTGGACTAGATGATTTCTGATGTCCTTTTTCCTTGAGAATATACCATGAAACCCAACCAACAACTTATTGGATGTATTAGTCTTCCTTGCTCTGTAGTAAATAATATAAATTTAGAAGCTTAAAATAACATAAATTATTACTGTACAGTGTAGTGGTGGAAAAAATTCCCCTTCTTCCATTCTAGTGTATTTTCGTTTCTAATTATTTTCATGTAAGTCAGATTGACTATAGAAAAGTTTAATTTTGTATATACCAGGAACACAGAAACAATGAGACTCAAAGAGTGATAAAAACAGGCAACTTCTATACCTTTTACACAAGAACAACTTTTTTTTGCAAAAACTTGACAAACAAAGAGGTTTGGTCTTGGGGTAGCAAATTAATAAGGAAATAACAAAGCTTGTTTATACAGTTTTCTTGGCCTTGAATTTGCCATCTCTGTCAATAAGGATGCCTTCTGGCATATGGAGGATATTTTAATATGGGAAATTTATTTCCTGCTTTTAGGGAAACAAAAGAGGGTCAATGTCCTTGAACTAGCTGTTTTGTAACTTTAATTCAAATAACGTACCAGAGTGTTATATTTTGGGATGGCATATTCTGCCCCCGACAAAATTTCTGTGAGTTAGGAGTCCATGTATGAATAAGCCCTGTTTAGGGTCTCACCCAGTTAAAACCAAAGTGTTGGCTGGGGCTGTAATCTCATCTGAGATTTGGAGTCCTCTTCACAGCTTATTCGAGTGGCCGGCAGAATTTAGTTCCTTACAACTACAGGATAGAGGACATCCGTGCCCAGAGGCTGCCCCTTCCAAATGTGTCATGGCCATGCTTCTTCAAGGCCAGTTGGAGAATCCTCTTCAATTTTCTTGTCTCTGATGTCTAAATTTTTTTTTAAATAAAGGTTCCCTTGAATAGGTCAGCCTTACCTAAGACAAGTTCTTTTGATGAACTCGATGTAACCCAGTTATGGACCTTAATTATGTCTGCAAAATCTTTTTACTTTTCCATATAACATAACCTAGTTACAGGGGTGATAGCATGTTTGAAAGTCCTTTCCTCGCTCAAAGGGAAGGGGTTATATAAAGTGTTCTTGGGAGAACAAGAGAGTGCCTTTTCTGTTAAAATAGCCAACAATATTTCAATATTTGAAATAGCCAACATCGTATCCAGAAGAAAATATTTTTTTTAGTTTAGTTTATAAGATGTTTTTCTCTTTCAGAGATTTTTAAATGATACACTTTTTCTCATCTGAGATTAAGTCATAGCCCCTAATTCAGAAATGGGGAAACAAGCTGTACAGCCAAATTCAGAGATGAGATCCAGAGCTGTGCTCTGGTCTGCACAGGGCCAGATAGTATTATTAAGGCTTTGGGAATGGCGCTGTTTCCAGCTTGAGTTAAAATAGATAATAAGTTATCCTCCTTGTTAAAAATATATGACTCCTAAATTGTATTAATAATGAAACAATCTATTTGATCCTGAAAAATAGAAGTGGTAATAGTCTATAACAGAAGAAATAGATTTAGTTTTTCCCCCTGAATACCATTCAGTGATTTTGAAAATTAATCCTGTTTTAGGCCAATGTATATACGTGCTGGTGCATTTTTTGCTGAGAGTAGGAAGACATTTCTTTCCCCTCCTTTTCTATCTCCTTAAAAAACTATTGCTAGTACTTTTCATACAATTTGTTTATGGTTTTTTTTAATGGGCAAATCTGAAGTTAAGTTCTGGTTTAAGGGATTTGGTACTAACTTTTGGTTCCTAGGTTGTTAACTTCTAGTTCTCAACTCTACTGAACACATTAGTTAGTAGTAAAAAATTAGTTATTTATCAGTAAGGGCTTGCCTCAAATGCCCACTCTTCAGAGCTAAATTGTATTTGCCTATAAGGTTGAGGCGGATTATTTATTTATATTTATAAAAAGTAATTAATGAAACCATTTCTATTTTATCTGAATAAACTTTGATGTGTGTACTTCTTATAAACCTTGCTCAAAAATGACTTTCTGGTAGTGTAACACCCAAAGGCTTCATTGCAAAGACATGTTTTAAAGATTGGTAAGTAGGTCACCCATGAGGGGGTGAATGAGGCTGTATGGGGTCAGCTGCGGAAAGCAGGCAGAGTCAGCTCCTTTTCTTGCCATTTAGCTGATGACATGCAGATTTCTACGTACTGAGCCAGGGGGTCAGCAGATGCCTCACAGGCTTCCTCTGAATGCTCTGGTCATATTAGTCCATCATCTGTCCATCACTCACCCTTTGTCAACTCAGGCTGCCCACCTGACTCATAAGAAGGAACTCTGCAGAAAAACTGCCAACTTCACTAAGATGTTAGCAACATTCCTTCCACTCTCCAAACCAGTTAGCTTGTTTCATTTTTTGGGATCACTCCAAGTCCTCCTCACAATCAAATGTGAAGGAGCATCTACATTAAATTTCCTCAGTATAGCAGAATGACCTTGAATGGGGATCTTATAAAAATAAACTTTAATGAGGACCCAAGGAGGAAGAGGATTGCTTGGAGGCTGTCTCTAGCAACAGCTTCACTTTTTAGGCCACTTCTTTCTCATCTAGGTTACAAGTTTTTAGCTTTCTTTTAATATGCTTACATGTTCTGATGCTTAGAAGAGTTCTGAAAGAATCTCCTTCACTCTTAGAAAAAGATAAAATTTTAGTGCTTAA
This sequence comes from Glossophaga mutica, assembly GCA_039655065.1. Classification (NCBI taxonomy): domain Eukaryota; kingdom Metazoa; phylum Chordata; class Mammalia; order Chiroptera; family Phyllostomidae; genus Glossophaga; species Glossophaga mutica. The sequence continues at coordinate 163,892,810 of CM077306.1, forward strand.
AAAGTATGTATTTCTGGATTTTTAGGCTATATGATACTTATTAATTACTGAGAATTCTACTTAATTAACAATGTTTTTTACTAGTTAATTTCACTTTGCTATCATTATAGTTATTATTCTTATATTTAGCTTTGGAATAGAAAGTGAAGCAAGATGAGCACTGTTTACTGTGCTCTCTCCTCTGAAATGGAAATATATTTGGGTACTGCCAAACTGTTTTCCAGAAAGCTGGTAACAATTGAGACTCTTTACTGACAGTATATTTAAGTATTTTTTCTATACCTAAATATTTTTTTAAATTTTCATAAATTTCATAGGCAACAACTGAGAATAGCATTTCAAAGGCTCAAAGCTGTGGTAAATCACAGCATATTCTTAGAATGTTGAGGTGGAGTTAGAAATATGGAGTGTGTGGAGATGACAAGAGATAGAGTCAGGTATGGGAAGCAACCAGGAGGTTCTGGGTGACGTGTGGCATGTGTGCATGTATGATGCTGAACCAAGGATTTGGACCTTATCCTGAGGGAATAGGAAAATCTTTGAAATGTTTTACAGGGTGAAATTGTGTGATCAGATGTCTTTTCAAGGGTCATTTTAACAGTTGTGTGCAAGATGTATTGGAGGAGTTTCCAGATTGGAAGCAGAAAGGGCTCTTAGGAAATATTGATATATTCTAGATAGACAATAACCTTAACAATAAAGAAGAAAGAATAAAAAAAATGCTCAACAAGGTAAAAGGAGAATCACAGTGGTCATTAAGGAAATGCCTATTTCTGGTTCTGTCACTAAGTTATTTGGTTTTTCTGAAACTCTTTATTCTTCATGTTATGTGAAATTCAAATCGTAAATCTCAAACATATTCTTAGAACATGAATCCTCAGACCCTCAAGGCAACATTAAAATCCAATGCTATTAAATCTGAAAATAAATTCTAAGAAATTGGTGGAAGGTATTAATTACGTCTAAAGATCTTATAGTATATTTAAAAAGGGAATTAAAAAATGCCACTGTAGTAGACTGATTTAAAAGATGGTCTGACTCAGTTTTCCACCCCTTCTTATGAAATGACATTTGAGATTTGATTTTGCATCAAAGGGTGGTGTCTATTTCCCCACCTCTTGAATCTGGATTGGCCCTGTGGCTTAATTTGGCCAATTTTATGATGTACTTATGCTTGCCCTGAGTCTAGACCTTAAGAAGACTGCTGTTCTGTTGTCTCTTTTGGGACCCTACTACCACAGGTGGTTCTGCTGGAGTGTGAAAAACAAGTTGCCCCAACTAAGATGATCTTAGACCAGCCCATCTCCATTTGACCTCCCAGAAGACACATGGATGAGCTCCACTGAGCCCAGCTCAAATCATTAGAATCATTCAGACAATGCATAGACTATGCCACTAATGCACTGGGATTTTGTGCATTATTCTTACTTTACAGATAATTTGCAGAGATAAAATAAAAGTTGTAATCATGGCAGACTTTCATGATTTGGAGGATGCTGGACAATTCAACAGAATAATGTGATTCCAAATGTTGTCTGCTTTCAACTCTAAATTGTGTGTTTCTAGCTACTCTGGTATCTAAGCGATTGAATATATTGAATATCTCCTTTGAAATTAAAATTATAATCATTCAATATCCTTTAAGACATTGCAAACTAATGTAATACCTTTCCTTTTAAAAGAAGACAATTTAATTTAAAAATCTGAATACATAACATTCTAAAATTGAGGTTGCAATCTGAAATGCCTGTAAAGGCTTGCAGCATAATTGAGTGATGCATGCTTGGTGTAAATTATGAGGCACTAGGCGAGAGTTGGCAGAGTGAAGAACACATTTCCATTCCAAAGGCATTAAATTCAATTTTTTAAGAACACTGTGCCAGCCAAACACAACATACGCAAGGGTCAGTTCAGTTTATAGGTTGCCACTTTACCGCTTGTATTCCAAATTTTTGATTTCTGACCTATGTTCAAGCATTACCTCAAGCTTTATCTTTAATAGCTTTGCAGCTCAATGTTGTGACTAGAAAAGAAGGAAAGCAGGATGAGATGCTTTGTGTTCTTTACCACTCCACCAGCTTTCCAATAGTAATCAGTACATATTAGATTGGTTCCAGCATCTTTCCTTTTTATTACCTACCCTGGTGTAATAGGAAAAAACTAACTCTCTGAGAAAATAACTCTCCAGAATATCCCATCTGGAACATCTTTCTTTGGCTAGGTACCCAGAAAGAACTATTGTAGCTGTAGTGTGCTTAAAGTTCATGTCCCCTTGGTGTGAAGTAGAGACTTACTGAGGCACAGACCTGGCACAAGCTTGAAGTTCTTCATCACCAGCTGTCACAGCCCACCCTGATGTGGATCTTGTAAGCAGACCTCAAGGACTAGCTCTGCATGTTCTACACACACACACACACACACACACACACACACACACACACACACACAGAGTTTTAGGTTGGCTGCAGGGCATGTTTCTCCCTGAGTATTAGAAGAAGTAAGAACAAACTCTCATTAAAATATCCTTTTCCTTTTGAGCATGGTTCAGAGATTCAGGCAAATTGAATACCCCACTCATTTAGAGTGAATGCATGGACGATATAGTTGAGTCCCTGCCATCATTTGATTTTCCCTGTTGCTCTCCTCACACCCTGCACGCACACTTGCATGCATGTGCACACACAAGCCTGACAGTAAGAGAGTTTTACAGGAAGAATGCAAATTACAAATGCATTCCTTAAAAACCACTTTCAGAGACATAAAGAGGGAAAAAATACTGGAAGGAGACAACAATCTTGCAATTACAGTAGTAGTAGGTGTAATCTGAAGAGGGGAATAGTGGTACCCACAACCTCTCCTGATCTAAGCAAAGAAAGAACATGAAGTGAGCGAGTACTTGTTTTCAGATGCTCCCATGGCTTTTCAGAATTTGCAGGGGAAAAATGTTGTCAGCGCAGAGTGTAGTAGTCACTTAGTGAATACCTGTTAAGTAATTGACATAGTTGACAGTCTGTCATGGAATTCACATACAATTTCTCTAAACTTTACCAACCTCAATATGAAAAACCTTCTTACTCTGCACTCATCATATTTTAGTTTTTTATTTAGTCATATCCTTTAGGAAAGCAGCTTTTGAATCTCCTGGTTGATTATCAAATAGTTTATTCATTTATTTATTTATGTAATTAGTATTGATTGGGTGTTTTATGCCTAGTTCTGGGCAGTGAGGTACAGGAATGATCAAAAGGGTCATGTGCCCATTATCATGGCACTTATGTTCTAGTTAGGAAAAACAGGTAATTTGAAAAATCATTAATAAATACACAAGGAATTAAACAGAAAAATTTCAGATTGTGATAAATGCTGTAAAGAAAGGGAATGAAACAGATAATATAAAGAAAAGTAAACAAATCGGAATCAGGATGAGTTGGCTAATCCACAGAGGAATAAGTCATGTCTAAATAGAGTAATTCAGGCACTGACTAAAGTAGGTTTGTAGTTGGGAGTACCTGAAACAGTTCATCCTTCAATTATTATTTATTTATTAGTTGTTGTATTATTTATTACTATTAACCTATTTTTGCCCACCCTGTATTTTTGCAGTCATCTAATGCTTAAGAATAAACCACCCAGAGACCAATTTTTAGCAACAGCACACTACTGTGTTTCCTACCAACCCTCCCATGGGGAGCAACTACAGAGTGGAAATAAATAAAACAATATATCTGACGGCATCAGAGAGACAGAAAGGTAATAAGGATATGTAAGGAAATATGTAGACATGAACCCACATTTGGTATCCATTTTTCCCCTTGAGGCTTTTGTGCATTCAAAAGTGACAGGTGAGAAACTGAAGTGGAAACCTTGGCTTAGAGGATAAGCTGAACAGAGATTTTAGCAGTCTCCAGGTTAAAGTTTGGGGTGCTCTTAGGAGAGAAGGCCTTGGTAAACACCTGAAGTTTTCAGTTGAAACTCCAAAGGGCTAACCTCTAGAAGAAAAGGTATACTGGTAAGAAATCACCCCTCAAAATGATGGAAGCCCTCTTTTCAAGTCGAACCAAGGCCCTGTTTTGATTAGATTATCCTGGTCTCTCTTTCCCTTGGCTAACTGCCTGCCTTGAGCTATTGTAAATCCTCTCTGGTGGAAGATAATATCATTCAGAGCTTTCGTAACATTTTTAACTCAATCTAAAGTGACTAGATATATAAAAATGTAAGACTGAATGAAACCAAGAAAAAAAACTTGGACAACAGAAAATTCATATATTAAAATTACGAAATTATCAAACTTAGAAATTAAACTGATATGACTATATGCTTTATAAGGTAAATATAAAGGTAAGAATTTTAATAGAGAATTGAAAAGTATAAGAAAAAGAATAACTGAAAAGACAGAAATGGAAATTAAGAATTCAATGAATGACTTAGCATCTAGTTAATATAGCTGAAGAGAAAATGGTGAACTTGAAGAAAATATCCAGACTAAAGCACAGAGAAGTGAAAGAAAGTAAAACATAGCAAAAATATATGGCACACGGAACCTGGTGAAAATTTCAACACATGTATAATTAATGTTCCAGAATGAGCAGAGAGAGAGAGAGAGGATGTGGCCAAAACTACATTTGAAGAGACATTGACTGAAAAAATATTTTAAACCACATTTTGGAAGCTTCTACCAAACAGAAGCAGGTTGACTATAAAGAAGACCATATCTAGGGTCAGCGTAATTAAACTATTGAAAATCAATATTGTAAACTGTTAGAGAAGATGACCTATTATTGACAACAGAGCAATAATTAGATGAACAATGGAATGATCTCTTTGAAGTGCCAAAACAAAATAACTTCCAATTTATAATTCTATACTCAGTGGAAACATCCTTTAAACATTAAGGCAAATTAAGATTTTTTAAATAAAAAAAGTGAAAAAAGTTGTCACCAGCAGAACCAAACTGAAAAAATGCTGAAGGAAACTTTTAAGCAAAAGAAATAATCATAGACAGAAGCAGACAGCTGCAGGAAAGAATGAAAAACACTGGAAAGGGGAAATACATAAGTATATAAATATTGACAAGACCAAATAATACTGTTTTTGAAAGCACAAAAACAATAATGCATTTACTGTGCAATTTAATTATTTTGTACACACACATACATATGTGTACATCTATGTGTATGTACATTTATATGTAGATATATAACAACAATGTGTGTACAAAAAAATCCGTTCTAGTTACTCTGGTTGCATAACAAATTACCTCAAAACTTTGGGACTTAAAATGATTACACTACACCTTTTACTCACAATTTGGGCAGGGGTTGGCAGAGATAGCTTATCTCTACGTAAAGTGGCATCAGCATGAGTGGCTCAAAGGCTGGGAACTACAATCATCTGGAAGCTTGCCCCCATGTCTCACAGTTGATGCTGGCTGTTGGCTGAGACCTTTGCTGGGGCTGTTGATGGGACCACTTTATATCATATGGCAACTGGGTTCCAAAGGGAGCTGCCACACACACACACACAGAGCTAATGGAAGATTATTCCAGGTGGAGGAAACAGCAAGCACAAGTGTGTCCTGAGGTGGGAAATATTTCATGTCTGCAAGAGACAGAAGAGCCATGAGACCAAATGAGGGACACACTGGTGTGCGATACGTTGGAGCTAGGCAGGAGAGGCAGGTTAGGAGTGTCTCAAGTTTCAACTAGTAAAACAGTATTGCGGCAGACCCTGTCTGATGCGTTGGTTTGAGCACCTCCACGTGTGCATTTCCTACACAAAGTTCCCCATGAACAGGAGATAATGTATTAGATTTAGGGATATTCTCTTTGTGAACATATGTATGTAAAGCCTGATCATTAAAAGTTTTCATCATGGACATTCTTTTTATTTTATTTTATTTTATTTTATTTTATTGTTGCTCAAGCACAGTTGTCTCCATTTCACCCCTACCACTCCCCCTCAACCCAGGCATCCCCACTCCTCACCCTTAATCCTACAACTCTTTTGTTTTGTCCATGTGTCCTCTGTACATGTTCTGATTTCTATAATTTAAAAATAATTTTACGTTTAAGAATAATAAAGAAATTTTCTGAGTCCATTACATTGGTAAGTAGCCTAGTCTTTTATTAGACTAATGATGTGCCTCTTCACGTATCAAGCATATTTTGCAGTCACTGCTGTCACCTCAGTGGGGAAGATGGATAGAGCATGATATGCTAAAGATTTGTAGGTAACCCAATCTGAACATGAACCATGGGAGATTACAGATAATTTGCTTTTAGTAACATTAGCCACTTTAAAAAAATAATCCAGTCTTACAGACAATAGTATGGTGATTACCAGAGGGAAAGTGGGTGGGGGAAGTAGAAGAGGGTATAGGAGGGACAAACAAATGGTGAAGGAAGGAGACTTGATTTGGGGTGGTGCACACAATATAATGTACAGATGATGTGATATATAATTGTACACCTGAAACCTATACAATTTTATTAGCCAATGTCACCCCAATAAATTCAATAAAAAAGATCTATAGGATTAGTTAACTACAGATAATTGAGCATTGACTGTTAAGACAGGTCCTGTCCTTTCTTTATAAACATATGTCTATAAATAAAGAATGAAAAAATAAAAAAAAAATCCAGTCCAAATTTAAAAAATAGCTAATGAAATGTTACTGGGGATAGCTTCCTTTTCACCCCACTCTCTACTCTCATTTTACTTTTTGGGTGAGTTAAATTGCAGGGCTGAAGAGAGAAGACCACACTGTATTTACCACAAGTAGACTTAAAAGATTATTGTGGGACAACAGAAAAAAATTAGAACAAAAGACGAAAAGTATTTTTCCTTCCATAGGTATAACTCTGTTACCTTTAATTGGATTATTAAACCCAGAGAAAAAGGCCCTTTAGCACCTTTCAAAGTGCACTGACAGACACACTTTGCAATTGGTCTGCTTAAGCACCCTGCCTTAATGGCTTTAATAATAAATTCAGTTTTTTTTTTTTTTACAGGAGATAAATTCCTTCTGAAAATTTCTCCAATCCAAATAAATTTAGAGTTACTAGAAGGCCTTGGTGCCATAATTTGTTTCACAAGCCAAAAAGAGTATATTCTTTTTGGGATATTTAATGTTAGAACAAGATAACCGTCCTCTTTTGTTTTCATTGTTTTTCTTTTCCTTCATGTTCATTTGTTAATAGTTATTAATTTGTTGTCATTTTATTGTTCATATTTTTGATCTCCTTTTTCTTAGATAAGTCCCTTTAATGTTTCATATAATAAGGGCTTGGTGATGATGAACTTCTTTAACTTGACCTTATCTGGGAAGCACTTTATCTGTCCTACCGTTCTAAATGAAAGCTTTGCTGGATAGAGTAATCTTGGATGTAGGTCCTTGCCTTTCATGACTTCAAACATTTCTTTCTAGTCCCTTCTTGCCTGTAAGGAAAGAAAAACAATGACAACAAAAACTAAGCAAACAACAGAACAGGAACAGAATCACAGAAATGGAGATCACACAGAGGGAGTTCAGTGGGGAGGGGGGAAGGGAGGAATAAGGAGGGAAAAGCACAGGGAAGAAGAGGCATAATTAGTAGGCATAAAATAGATAGGGAAGGATAAAAAATAGTATAGGAAACAGAGGACTCAAAGAACTTTTATGTTCAACTCATGGACATGAACTAAGGGGGGCGGAATGCTGGGGAGTTGAGGGGAAGGGTGGAGGGGATAAAAGGGGAAAATTGAGAAAACTGTAATAGCATAATCAATAAAAATACTTAAAAATAAATAAATTTAAAAAAACTTAAAAAAAAGATAACCATCCTCTTATCTTGAGAGCCCATGTTTTGGTGGGTTCATCATGTCTTTCCTCTGCTGGGACTCTATTCATATCTTACCAAGAGAAGACTGATTCCAAGTTGTCCTGTAGGACCTACCACATAGGTTATCTCTGGTAAGTTCTCAGCTTTCCCAAGTTAGTCACTCTCTGCTCTGAAGTCCCAGAGCAAATAACTCTAAGAGAACTTTCTATTGTTTTGTAACATTATTATTCTTTACCAAGGCTGTTGACACCTTAAGAACAGGGACTGTTGCTTGTCCTCCCTTTGCCTCTGGTAGCACCAGCTTGGTCCCTGGTGCACAGAGGAGGCCTGAAGGAAGCTTTCTGAGTGATGGCCTTAACACCAATGTGCAGTTACCATGTATCTTCCTATGTGCCATGCTTTTTTGTTACACAACATCTTTTCTTAGCTATAACATGATTCGTGGAGTTGCAGTGAGTATTTAGGAAAAGTACAGATTAATTAGCTGGCTGAGCAAAAAGTCACGACACTCTCAAAATGATTCATGGCAAACAAAAGCAGTCAGAATAAGCATGATAAGTGAAATAATTTTTTGCAGTGGATGTGTTGACAAAAAAAATTATCGTGGATTATCCTACCACAATAAAGCATATGTTATTTTATTTCCTGTCACAATTAGGGAAATTGATATGTTTAACACTGTTCAAATTACTTGCAACACAAAGTAGTTTGAACAAATGAATAAGTATATTATGACAGCAAAAATTATTTGATGCTGTATTCCAGCTATGAAAGATGCTTTATGCTTCATGTTAGAAGTGAAAAAGACAAATAGATAGGCTTATTTATAGGCTTCTGCCTCTGGGGTACCAATCTCCTGTATATTGATCCACCTTATGTTATGAGGATTAGAGCCGAGACTAAATGATAAAAGATCTCACAGGAACAATTCTTTTATTCATATGAATAAAGTGGAAGGTGCAACAATCAAAATGATGACAAATACTGATTCTTGTTTGAAAAAAAGCAAGTTTATTTTCTATTCAGAATAGAAATAAAACATTTGTTTAGAGCATAACATTTAATTTATTACATTTCTCTGAATATGGCCTTAGCTTTTAAGTTATTTAAAGTTTTTCAACAAAAATAAAGATCCACTTTAACTTTATATTTCACTTTAATGTATAAATAAATTCAGATGGTGCACAAGGAAACTATACAAAAACACAATAAACAGATGAAGAAATTGAGGCAGAAAAAAATCACTGACAAAAAGTAGGAAAATGAAGAGTGGATGGCACAGAGAACACAGTCACAATGGCCTGGTCAGTTACCAGAAAGCCAGCAGGAAGTGCAGAGGGCACGAAGTTGCACGATTATTGGTTAGTACCCTTATCACTAAATTAAATTGAGCATGTATACTTTGTTTCTTAAAGTTTCTTAAACATTTTACGTTGTTTGGGGGGTAGTCTTAGGAGTGCATTTTCTGGGTGGGCCTACATTAGCTTTAGTGCATATGACAAACTGACTTCCAAACAAGGAGAATGAATTTACACTCCTACCAGCATGGTATGAGAGTTTTGGCCTTCCTATGTCATTGACACACTTGATATATTTTGTCGTCTTCATTTTTGTCTTTCTGGAGATCCATTGTGGTATCTTATGCTTTCAATTTGTATTTTTTAAATAGAGATAATGGTTGTAGTAATATGGATCAAACTGGGGAGAGGGCGTTTTGGGTATAGATTTAATAGGACTTGGTACCTGGATCTGAGAGGATGGCAGCAGAGTAAGTCAGTTTGAAAAGTAGGGCAGGAAGAATGAACACAATCACATTTTTAAAGAGAGGGACGTAGCCGAAGAAAAGGATTTTGGAGAGAAGATGATAAAGGCATGTGAGTTTGAGGTGTGATAAACTCTTCACATGGGATAACCACGGTTTGGACTTCTCAGAGGATTGTCATTCCCCGATTTTTAAAAAAGACAGTTGTTTTGGTCTGTTTGCTTGTTTGTTTTTAGGGCAAGTTTAGCTCATACTAGCCATGTGGCAAAAACACATCAAAGAATGCTTTGAAAAATGCACCAGAATCATTAAAGGGCTTTACAAAATATACGTATTTCTGAAAGGCTAGGTCTTTATACTATTACTGAATTCTTTGTACCATGTTTTCACTTTATTAATGGTGAATTCCCACAAAAATTATACAAATTTTATGTATATATAAAGTCATACACTTGGGGAAATGGGTGAATTGTTTGGTAATTTGGTTAGATGGATATTCTCAAAGATAATTATTTATTGTAAAAACAGATATTTGGACAAAGTCCCTAAGGTTTTCAAAGGATTATAAGGGACATTAGTCACAATTTAATCTATAGAAAACTCAAGCACTATTAAGGTTTGATTATTCTTTTTATTTATTTATTTTTAGAAAGAGAGGGAGAGAAACATCAATGTGTGGTTGCCTCTTGCACTCCCCCCACTGGGAACCTGGCTTGCAACCCAGGCATGCGCCCTGATTGGGAATCAAACTGGTGACCCTCTAGTTTACAGGCCAGTGCTCAATGCACTGAGCCACACAAGCCAGGGCAAGGTTTGATTATTCTTTTTTTAAAAAAGATTTTATTTATTATTTTTAGAGAGAGGGGAAGGGATGGAGAAAGAAAGGGAGAGAAACATCCATGTGTGGTTGCCTCTTGTGCGCCCCCAACTGGGGACCTGGCCTGCAACCCAGGCATGTGCCCTGACTGGGAATTGAGCCAGCAACGCTTTGGTTCACAGGCCCACACTCAGTCCACTGAGCTACACCAGCCAGGGCTCAAGGTTTGATTATTCTTTAAAATGCCACTAATCAGTTCATTTAAAGAAAAACATTTTTACTTACACACATATGGGTCCTTAAATAGTTAAACAAATTTTAAGTAATTTACTGACATATTGTATCTATATATAAACGTTGAATTTTGTATCTTCCTCCCTCCAAAATAACATTTCTACATACAACAATTTTTGTATTTTATTAACTAGGAAGATCAGCCCATGATAAAGATGTGCTCTCTGAGGTATGGCTAATTCTCAAATCTTGAAAATAGATATTTTTCTCCCTAGATTTTAGATTCTATAAATATAAATAATTAAATTTAGAAATAATTTCTGTCTCTTGTAATTGAAAACTTTACTGGAAATTTGTCATGAAGGTTAGAAGGTGTTTGGCTTCTCTCTCTTTTTTTCTCTATTTAATTCCTACTAATACTTCTGGGCTGAATTAGTTGGGAATGGGAGGACATGATAATTGGGTAACAACTCTGTCCCAAATCTTTAGAGAATATTACACTAAAGCTTTGTTTCTTACTCCCATCACAATCTGCGGGATTCTTCACATAACTGAGACTTGAAATCACCAGGGAAGATGGATTAAGTGCTTAGTGTCTGGGGGCATTTACACATCTTTAGAAAGATTCAGTTAACAACAGCTATTGATTGTCCTTTATTATTACTTAGTCACAAAAATAACTAATAAGAAATGATAGTTATTATTTAAAACAGATTATTTCTCTTGGGTTTTCATGTTTATAAAATCAGCCACCATTTAGAACTAGGGTGATAGTTTTCCAGACATCTTAGGGTGCCTCTCAGCTTCACTAAGTTTTACACAGATTTCTTCTTGGCTCTAGTCACCTCACCTCCTTTTCTTAGAGCATTTACTTCAGACAACTTGTATTTTTCTCTCTTTCCCTTTGAGATGTACATCTTCTACAACTCAGGACTGCCTGCTGCTAGGAGCTGGGAGCCATCCCTTAGAAATGAAATTGTCAAGAAAGATAGTAAAAAAGATTTGACTTTGGGTGGGCACACAATGCATTATACAGATGATGTATCAGAGAATTGTACACTTGAAAACAATATAATCTTATTAACCAATGTCACCCTAATAAATTTGATTTTAAAATAAAAAAGAAAGACAGTGCCCTAAATCTCAATCTCTGTGGGAGGCTAGGATCCTAACTTTCCTAAGTACCAAGGAGCAAACACGGGTAGCCTAATCACATTGAAAACCTTCACCTCTTAGGTCCTTCAAGACTTTTCCACTAATTAATACTCTCCTGCCTTCTGTTTCAGGGGTGTTGAATTCACTGTCTTACCCGTATTGCATTAGTCTTGGATAAAGTCTTCCTTGCTTGTTTTACTCCTTCCAGTGCAATTTTTCTTTGTCAAGAGAAACTGATATATAATTCAGAAATAATGATCAAATATGAGTGCTTTTAAATCGTGGCTCTAATTATCCTGTAAACTGTATTCTTATGGTGGGTTTCAGTATTTTGAGTATATTTTCTTTCTTTTTCTAAGAATTTTTAAGTTAAAAATCACTAAAAACCATAATACTTTTAAACAGTGGGGAGCATTTCTTTTGAAAACATTAACCACCACCTGTAAGTATTTTTAAAATGTTAATTTTCCTTCTGTCAGTGTTACAACTCAACCCTAAAGAGACTTTCAAGGTGCAGTCAAAGTTTTAATGAAAAAGGTGTTATGTATAACAGCTAAATTGAGATACATCTAACCCACAGGAAAATACTGATAATATGATGTTAAATAACAACACAGTAATTAAAGGGCATAATAGGAACCATAATGTAAACAGTGGTATTGTTGGTTGGTTGATTATAGGTGATTTTTATTTTCTTCTTTATATTTCTATGTATTTTAAAATTCAAAACCCATCTACTTTATCAAAAGAATGTATTATTTAACAATGCCACCATAAAACTATTTTACTGACTCTTCTGAACTTCTAAAAGGAAAATAACCAAGAACTGTGCCTTTCAGAATCACTAGAAGCTTTTTAAAAAATTTCTCTTAGAATAAATGTTTTTCCAAGTTGATATTATGTTTCTTCTCTACATTAATATTTATAAACTTCAGCATTGATTACAATTATCCACCTTTAAAATTTATGTAAAAGTTTTTGAGAATTATCATAGCTTTTTTTAATGTAAGAAATTATTGTGTTTTGTATAATGAGTTAGATTTCACTTTATAGGGAAAACTACATTTTTAGTCACCTCCAAATGAACAATGTTCCTTGTTTTGAAGATTTTTTATTGTTATATTTGTTTTTTATGGCACAATACTTTACAAGTAGAACATCACATTTCTAAGGAGCTACAGCTTGATTATTTTGGCCATAAAGTAATTACGTATAATTTCTGATTACCCACAGAGCAGGTTAGGAACTCTTTCCACAGCCTCATTGGTTTCTGTCCTCGACTTCTTCAATGTCTAGAGTAACATTTCCCAAACATCTAGGCTTACTGACCCCTTTCTTTTCCAGCCTTCCTCAGTGAGTCAAGGTTGTGGGCTGGCAGATTAACTTGTTCTGGATTTAGCTTTGTCTCTGGCCCTGAAATGGGGAGCTTCTCACTTTGTATAAGGAGTCTGGCTTGTGAAAGAGAGTGAACTAACCAACACAAATAGAGTACTTAATCTTCATTTGTCAAAGCTGCGGGTGCTCTGCTTCTTCAATTTATGTAATGGAAAGTTAAATACATTTCTGCAAGATTCAATTTCCACAAATTTTCTATTTTTAAGTTGCGCAAGTAAGTTTTCATAGCTTGGTTGGTAAGAACAAAAAGAAAAACAATTTAATGTTTATTTGAATCTGCTGATGAATAACACTATTTGCCTTATTTATGTATTATTTTTCTGTTCCAATATAGTTATTACTAAGATAAGATGACCATATGCAATTTCATAATGAAAATTCAGGAGATGGAAAGGCTATGCTTTAATTAGATTCACCTGGTTTTTAAAGACTTTTTTCCTAAAAACACGTGTAAAGTCAATTCACACCTGAAACAATTAAAGACCAGATTCTGTCATTAGTAAACATGCAGTTACTATACCTGTATTTAATTAAAAACTGTCACCTCTTTTTATATAGCTGTCTTTCTCAGTTTCATTGTCGATTCCCAAAGATGATCCTAAAAATTTCAAAAGTTTTTGAGTTTGAAGCTGCAATGCGTTTTTTAATTGATTGAAGATATGTATTTTTTTGGCCAAATGATTTATTTATTTATATTTATTCATTTATTTATTTAGTCCCAGGTAACATTACTCAGGTAGTTGGGATCATAAAATAATCACTTATAAAAATTACTTGAGTTAGATTTCAGTGTTAGAAACTAATGACCATTTGCTAATGACCTACTAAATGCACATTAATCTCCTCCTCTTGCAAGATGTATTTCTTCTCAAAAAATCTGTTTCTCGCTAATAAACTGAAAGGGTATATAAAGGGGAGAATTCAGTTTAGCAGGAAGAAAGCAAACTACTTCTTTTTTCTGAAATAGTGTTCTGCTTTATTACTTGTATCACTTAGGATCCTGGCAGGACATAAATAGAATACTCCACTCAGTAATTAGGCTCCTTTAGTGAATGGACTGTTTGTAACACGTGGGCAGAATCAAGGTAAATCGACAGATCTAACAACTGTAGGGGATCTGTAAATTTGCTGCGGCAAGAGAAAGAAGTGGTTACCAGAATCCTGAGAGGTGTAGCTGAAGGAGAGGAGGAACAGGCAGGAGCTGAAGGAGCAGGTAGAGAACTGTAGCCACTGCCCACCTGCACACAGTAGAGGGGGCCAGGGGAATAAATACCTTCATCTCTCTTCCATTCCATCATCTGATTGGCTACCGCTGCCTCTCACTGGCCAGACCCAAGCAGAATCCAGAGTGCAAGGCACAGAGGTCCACTTCCTGAGCACAGAGCAGGGTGGAAAAGGGTGGAAAGTTATCTGCAGGGAAAATGGAGGAGATTCAGTACCACATTTAGCATTTAATCATAAATTTTGAGAGTATACTCATGTAGCATGGTTCTTTAGTGTTTTCATGAAGTAAATAAGGTTAACTTGACAAGATTAGCACATTTGAAATTCAAACGAAGTAAATTGCCAACGCAATATTGGAACTATTTTATTTTATTTTATTTTTTATTTTTTTTTAATTTTATTTTCATTGGAACTATTTTAGACTAATACCTTCAAGACAATTGTATTTTATACACCCAATAGAATAGTACACGATTCACTAGTGATCCTCAGTTCTCATGAGTCACTGTGAACTTTAGCTTAAGTACCATAATATCTTGGTTCTTAATACCAAGTTCTTCCGATTTAGTGGGTCAGGAGTTAGGTAAACTAGGTTATGCTAACACCAGGTAAGATTAGGTGTTACAAGGACATGTTTCATGCCACTCTCCTGTACTATTTTCAAGGTCAATAGCTTTTCCCTGCCTTAATCATTATGGAGTGTAGTGTAGAACATTCATTTTGCTTTGGCTCATGTATTATCTAAATAATGGCAGTTCTAAGTTGCACATGGCAAAATATGATAGAACAAAGGAGGAAATCTTAGATTATAGAAATAAATCTGTTGTGTTTGAGAGAACTAGAGTAATATAACTACTTTTACAATGTTTTTTTAAATTATTGAATATATTCTTTCTGTAATTTAATTTTAGAACTTGAAATTAAATGTTACTTAGTAACCATTAATTTATAGCAGCAAATTGATATTTTATTAACTGTATGTTTTCAATATATATACAAAGAAATAATTTGATTAGTAAAATATTCATAAAATAAAATTATTGAGGTAACACTTAAAAGCAAGTTTCAGGAGAAAATAATAACTAGCAAATGTTGAGCTTCCCTGAACAGGTTGACATATCTGAATAAGAACACATTGCACATGACACTCAGCTATTCCAGGGAATGCACGTAGTTCACATGTTATATATTGAAATATGAGCCTTGTTTATGGAATCTAGCAGTATAAAACACTTTAAAATTCTTCCTGAAAATATCAAAAGAATAATTTTCTGTCTTTAGAGTTAATGATAGCTTTGTTTTCCTTCTGCCTTAAATACAAGAGGATTCTATTTGGTTTCTTTCTTTCTTTCTTTCTTTCTTTCTTTCTTTCTTTCTTTCTTTCTTATTTCTTTATTTCTTTCTTTTTCTTTCTTTCTTTCATCTTTTTTTCTTATTTGTGAATGCAACCATTTTTTTTCTCTGTGGTCAATTTTGAACATTGTGTTTTTCTAACTTCTTGCACTGATTTTAATCATAAATAGCCAGATTGATGATCAACTTTTTAAAGCAATCACTTTTATATGAGGTAATTTCTTGTAAACTAGTACTTGCTGTTATCTGACTGTGGGTATATGAGATGGAACTTCATGACCTTGTTGACAGAAGCACCTTCTGTTCTCTGACTTGGCATCCTTTGTCCTCCATTTCTTCTCTCGTCTACTTTGTTACTTTCAGGTACATTAAAAGTTTTAATGAGCAACTTCCAAACTATTAAAGGTAATAAAGTACAATGTGGTAAGGTAAACTAGTTGATAAAAGTTATCTAAATCACCATAACGTTCCTACTTTACCTTTCAAAATGCTACTCAATTCTTTAAACTGCCCCCATGTAATTCCTTCTGTGACTTTTTACCCAGCTCAGGCCTGATTCATGTGTTCTGTAAACATTTACAAAGAACGCACTACCTACCAAAAACTGAGCAAAGCTCTGGAAACTCAAAGAGAAGTTAAATGCTGTTCTGTCCTTGGTGTTTACTGGTGGAGTTAGACATGCAAGCAAATAATTACAGGAACATGTTTTCAGAGCCATAACAGAGCAAGAATAAGAAAGGAAGAGATAAAGTAAGAAAAGTGCAGTGGTGAAATCACATCAACTGTAACTGAGGAGCATAGAAAAGAGTACTCCGAAGAACTCGAAATGTATCTTGAAGAGTAAATAGGAGTTTTCTAAGCACAGAAGAATGAGAATGCATTCTAGGCAGAGGAAATCAAACTTCTGTGTACATTGTGGAGGAGCGGGGCCTGGTCTGAAGAATGAAGTTTAAGCTTGGCTAGAGGGCGTGCACTGAGATGGGAGCAGTGGGAGACCGGGACTGAAGATGTAGGGCGGGCCAGCTTTAGGAGATCTGGGAGTTCAGGTACAGGGGTTGTGCAGGGAGAATTGTCGTCTAAGATCACCTTTATTTCTGACCTCTTCCTCCACCAATTCTTCTTCCAAAAATTCCCATAGAAACTGCCTCTCAGAATTTGTGGGGAAAGATCATTTACACCAAAAAAATTAATAGAACTTTCTTTAACTCATCTATTGGTATCTGATAAATCTTAGAGTTTCAGAAAGTCAGTGGGTTAGAGGAGGCATATTTGAGTAGGACTATTATAAATCATACTATTCAGTCTAATTTTCTCAGATTCTGTAACTGAGCCCCTTTCAGTTCCTTTTTTTTTTTTTTTTTTTTTTTTATTCTGGAAGGGCAGTTGTCATAGGTTCTCTGTAAATAGACTCTGAGATGGAAAGTCAAGTATATGGGAGAAATTTGGTTTGTGGGGAGAGCTCTCTGGAGATACCCCTATAAGGAAGTGAGAAAGGCCCATCAGAGTTTTTTCCAGCTGAGAAAATAGGCTAAGCCTTGGTCCTTGCATCAGTCAGTCATTGGCTGACAGCCAGCTACCTCTGGTTAAGGTAGGTCCCAGCGAGCCAAAGGCATTCCCAAGTCAGCGGGCAGCTCTGAACTTTCAGTAGCAGTAGAGAGCCTGACATCTGGGGCTCAGATCTGAAGAGGAGTCTGGTAAGGGCGCGACAGTGTCTGCTACACTTTTTCTTCCTCTACCTGAGTCCAGGATGAAGTCTGAGTTGTGAGCTGCCCTCTGTGAAAAGACAGGGATCTCAGTGAGAGGAGTGTGGGGGTGTCTTCCACTGGGAAAGCAGGGGGGACTAGAGGGTGTGGGGGACTTTCATCTTGAGGGTCCTTTGTGTTACATTCATGGAGGGATTTTCAATGTCAAATTACCTGCATTTAGCACACCTCTTATCTTTTTTTTTTTTTTTAATCTGAGCCCCAAAGTGCTAGTTTTGATTGTGGAAAACTTTTTTTTTTCACATTTCTGTAGCACCCTTGTCATATATATCCAATAATGATTTACATTTGGGTACCATAATTTTCATGAGAAAAGCAGCTTAAAGCAATGCATAGCATAATTTGAAATTTAAAAATGATATTTACATGTATATATACATGTACTGTATTTTTCAGATTATAAGACCCACCTCCCATCCAAGTACTAACCAGGCCCGACCCTGCTTAGCTTCCGAGATCAGACGAGATCGGGCACGTTCAGGGTGGTATGGAGGGTTGGGGTGGTGGGTTCGGGTGAGAATAAAAGACAGAAAACTGTACAAGATCAACAATGAAAATAAAAATTAAAAAAAAAAAACCCACCTCCCCACAAATTTGGGAGAAATAATGGTTGTTAATGCTGCTGTTGAGTTCTGTTTACATTTACATTGGTGAAATATTATGTTATTTATGTTATTAAATATTTTACCCCATTTTTTGCTTCAAAAATTTTTTTTCTATTTTCCTCCTCTAAAATCTAGGTGCATCTTATGGTCCAAAAATATGGTATATGCATAGACAAAAATCTGGAAAGTTACACACTGCAATAGTAATGATTGTTCCTATATTATAAAATTATTTCAGGTCTCCAGTCATTTTGGCCATTGCGTGAATCCTTTTTGCCTGCTTTCCCTACATGCTCGTGAATGCTCAAAGTTCATTCTCTGAAATTGGATGCAGGCGTATGTATGATAAATTCTTTTTTTTATTAACAGAATAATCTATGTTTTTAATTCTAATCAGAAGAAAACTTGTTTGATCCATCTTGTATGGACACTTAAAATATATTTACTAATAAAGATAATTAACATTCTGTTTTCATTTTTATTGGTATTTATTTTATGCTGCATTTATTCCCAGGATGTAAGGTTTTGTTTGTTCAGTTTCTTCTGGGCCATCTCTTTCTTCTGTGCAAGCTCCTCTTCTGGTTTAGGAACAATCTGCTCTCCTTCAGTAAGGATCATCTCAGCATGGCAGGGAGAGCCCATGTGCAGGTAGGTTAGATTCTGCACTGCATCTTGGGAGTTTTGTTCACCTGGACGTGTTCAATGACCAGAATATCTACATCTAAAACCTTACATCCAGCATTACTCTGAATTTATAAGCATGTGCAGCAAAAATTCAGCACTCTTTTGTGGCCCAGACCCTGCATCCAGCCCCACTGTTTGGCCTGGACAATCCCAGCAACTCCACCATTGTAACAACAGAATGGGATACGTTGCTTCTATAAAATGACATCCTTCAGATACTTGGTGGCTTTTCAAAAATACATACCCTGGTACTGGGCAGTTTTGTGAGTGTTTTTAAAGTGAACACAAAGACTTGAATTTCTAGGTTTTGTGGGTTTTCTGGGTTGTGTTGATAGTGAACCATGTTCAAGAGGTTACCTCAGGTCACTTTTGGAAAAGTACGACACATTCTTTATGGGGAAGGGGTCACAGGAAACCATTCCTTAAATCCATTGTTCTGATGGTCCTCTATCGCTATTCTTGATAATATTTTCAGAGATGTAGATATCTCTTTGAGTTTGAGATAAAGTTTTGATGCTCTCTATGGCTCTTTCTTCCAAACCTAATCTGTTACAAATGTAAAGCCTATTGGGAGGGTTTATATTTTATTGCATCCAAGTTAAAACTGCTATGTCATTTCAATGGCCCTAGGAATTCCCTTCTCCTATCCTAACCAGAATAATGAATAGACACTAAATAGAAAGGAGTCAAGAGGTAGGAAGCTTTGAGGTTGTGAGAATGATGGTATTATAAAGCAGTGTATTTCAGTTGGGAAATAATGGTTACAATCATGTGCACTTAATTTGATCAGAGAAATGACTTCTGCTTGGTCTGGAGATACCAAAAATGTTACCAACTGGAAACACAATTGGTCCCGTAGCCTAAGGAAAAGCTGATAAGTCAAGTGACTCCTGTTATGGGTCTTATACAGATGCTAAGGAAAGGTGAAATGCAGACCATTCTGCTTGTTATCTTGTATGACATGGGTTAGTTTTCTTATGTTTTTTTGGTTAAAATTATTTGCTTTATCACTGACACTTTTAGTAGCTACATTTTTATCATACCAACTGTTACTTCTAATTATTTTATCCTTTTACTCTTCTTTAAAAATGGAATCTTTGTTTTTTTCTTTATGTTTATCAACTGGTCATTGTTTTTATAGCAAAACATAATTCTTTTCATATTTACTTTGTAACTAGCCTCTTCATTTAATTCTCTTATTAATTATAAGGATTTTGAGTGGATTTTTCTGAAGATTTTTAAGTGAACAATAATTTATCCTGTATTCTAACATATATAACTTTTTTTTTCTTTCTTTTTTAACCTGTAGAGGGCCATGTCTTCTTCACTAATGAGATTTCTCAGAAAAATGGAGCTGGTAGGCATGCTGTTGTTGTTCCTGGGACATATCAATAAGAATGTCTACACTATTTCACTGTTAAGTATGATGTTGGCTATTAGTTGATCATACATCTTTTTAAATAGATTTAAATTTTATCAAATAGTATTCTGCCAGCTGTTAATATGATATAACTTTTTTCTTTAACTCATTATTCAAAATAGTTATGTCAATTTAATTTTATTAATAGATATCCTTATGTTGAACCAGCCCTACTTTTCTGTGGACTTGGATGGACTTGACCACCATTACTAGAGCACTGTTTCTTCTGGCTTACTTCTTACTCTCTCTCTCTCTCTCTCTGGCTCTCTTTTGCAGAGTTTCTTCTCTCTAAATCTCTCAATGCTCTTTTATTTATTTTTTTCTACTCTTGAAATGCTCAGGTCCCATTGTTTTAAATACTATCTATGTACTTCCACCCAACTGGTCTGTTTGTTGTTTAAACTTGCCAGGTGTAATTTGGCCTTAGGGCCTTTACCCTGGCTCTATTCTTTGCCTAGAATGCTATTCATCAAAGCATCCACAAGGCTAACTCTCACTATTTTTCATGCTTTATCCAAATGCTGTCAATTCAGTGGAGGTCTATTATTGACCTCCTGATTTAAAATGCTAACCCAGCTCTTCTTTCATCACCCCTAATCCTCTTATCCTGCTTTAGTTTTTCTTTTCCTATCTCACTCATCACTCTCTAACATACTGTGTAATTTACTTATTTATGACACCAATTGTTTATTGACCTTATTTTCCTGCTACTAAGTAATTTCATGAGTCAGAGATCTTTATTTTATTTGCTGATGTACCTCAAGTACTGAGAATTATGATTTGTATTATAGATGCTTAATAAACATTTGTTGAATGAATTAATGGAAGTATTGAATCCCATTTAATCATGTCAGATTCTTCCTTTGATTCATTACAGGATATGATTTACTCAAGTTTTGCTTAGGATTTTTACACGTATGTTAGTGAGACTGCTATTTTAATGTTCTTTGGTGATACATTACTTTGGTTTTAGTATTAGGATTGTGATAGCTTTTTAAAAAACAATCGACATGTTTTCAAGATTTTTCTCTACTGGAAATTAAAGTAGCACAGGAATGATCTGTGGGCTGAAGAAAATTTCTGCCATCAAACTAAGGTTGCCTTTTCTTTGAACAACTTGTTCAATTTTTTCATCTTTTTCTTTAGAAAATTCTTTTCATCAATAATTATAATGTTACCATAGTATTTGTTCATAATTTAAAAATCTGTTTCTGAAGTTATATTTCTTCTCATTGCTTATGTTGTATATTTGTACTATTTTTTTAATAAATTCACAGCTAATTTTCCTAGTTACAGATGCGTGTCTGAAATGTAAAGAGGTTATAAGTTCTGTTTTTTATTATTTTTTAACACAGTCATGTGCTGCTTAATGATAAGGAAACACTTTTAGAAATGTCATTAGGTGATTAGGTCATTGTATGAACATCACAGAGGTCACTTACACAAACCTAGATGGCACAGCTCACTGCATACCGAGGCTTTATGGTCTAGACCATTGGCAAGTCTGTACAGCTACAGCCTGTTACTGTACAAAGCAAAACAGATTAAATCAAGCACAAGAGAAAATGGTGTGACTAAGGGCTGCAGTAAACACCAGCTGAAAGAGGCTGCTCCAGTTGTAACTTGGTATACCATTTTATAACTTTTTTGTAAGTAGAAAAAGTTCACTCTAAAATAACGATTACAATTGTAGTATAGTTAATATATAACCATAGTAATGTAGTTGTTTAGTATCATTATTAAGTATTATGTCCTGCGCATAATTCTATGCGCTATACTTTTATCCAACAGTCAGTGCAGTAAGTTTGTTTCCACTATTGTTACCACAAACACATGAGTAATGTATTATGCTGTGATGTTACAACAGGTATGACATCATGAGGCAGTAGAAATTCAGCTCCATTATAATCTCATGGGACCATTGTCATATATGCAGCCCATTGTTGACTGAAATACAGTTATGAGGTATGTGACATAATTCGTTTCAGCATCTGAATGCAGCATCTTCCCAGTTAAAAGTATTGCAATAACCAAAAAGTAAGTTTAATGTGTAAAATGTCCTATATCATTAATGAGGTCAATTTTTATGATATAAATTGATTTTTAGTGTAAGAAGGGACTCTAGAAATAGCCTTAGCCAGTGGCCTTGTCTTCATATTTATTTTGTGAGGAAACGAAGGCCCTCAGTGATTTATTCAATATCACACAGATTTGTTGCAGTTTACATTAAAAAAGAGGATATTTTCATTTGTTTGTAAAAGTCACAACTTTTTAAATTAAGCATCCATCTTAATAGGTTATATAGATAAAATAACTTTGATGTGCAATTCAGTATTTTAACAGATGGTTGTTTTTGACACAGTATTTTAGAAAAGTAACATGATGATATCCTTGATTTGCTAGAGCAGACAGCCATTTTACAAGATACTAAGCTAGCTTCTATTTTAAAAGACTGCAGAGCTGAGGCTGGGAATTCTGACCTCAGTCAGTTTTTCATCCTAATTCCTTGAATAAGTATTCTTTACCACTGCTGGTAACATTTGGCAGTCTCTGGATATATTTTTGGTTGTTACGGTTGCTTTCAATCACTTCAAAGTGAATACTATACTGTATTTTAATGCACATTTCCCAAAGTGTGTTCTATGAAACATATCTATCACATATTCTGTGAGAAGAGACAAATATCCATATTATATTTCCCTCATGAAGATCCTCACTGACCACTGTTCATATTAAAGGCTTTGACACATCCTGTAGTGAGAATCCGCTTACCTTCTCTTAACCAAGAATATGCTGCCTTGCTTATATCATGCAATATTTTTACATAGCTTTTCTGAATATTCCTGAGAAGAGGCATCAAGAAATCTAGTCACTGTGATTTACGGTTCTCAAAGCCTTTTCACATTTGATTTCATTGGATTCTATCAACCATTTCAATTCTAAAATACTGTTCTAAAATAGAATCCTAAAATTACTTTAGCATCATTCCCAACTTGTCCTTCCTCTGTCATTTCCTAGAGCTAGTAAAGAGTTGTCTTTCAATTAGGATAAATTTATTACTTTTCTTATTATGAAAAAGAATATTATTTTAGAAAAATAAAATGCAAATAAGCAAAACAAAAAATCCCCATAGCTCCTCCATTATTAACACATTCTTATATTTTATGCCAATATATTTTAAAATAAAATAAGCCTGTAAATGCTTTTTATAAAGTTGAATTTTTCAGTTAATATCTTTAATGTTCTAATATTTTTAAACTTTGTACTATATTATTATTTTGTGATGGTAATAGAAAATGAATACTTGAGTATCTGTTGGATAACTGATGGGTATTTCATTACACTAATGACATGGTGTTTTATTTAAGGAGTTCCTTATTAATGGAAGACTACTAGTTCCTTTCCTGGGCTAATTTTAATAATACTCTAACGAACAAACTTGTACATATATATTTTCACACATTCTTAATTATTTCTTTGGGGAAATTGTGATAAGTGGAATTATATTAATAGGTGGAGAAAGGCTTAGGGTTAAGTGTGGAGTGATAGTGGTTGTAGATGTATATTTTTAAGGCTTTGATACTGAAAAGCTGCCTTTTAGATAAAGCTGTGTAACTTTATATTCTCAACAGTAGCATATGAGTGACAGACATTAGGTCTTGTATTTTATTTTATTTTATTTTATTTTATTTTATTTTATTTTATTTTATTTTATTTTATTTTTTATTTTATTTTAAAGAACACAATATGAGATCTATCCTGTTAACAGGTTTTGAAGTGTGTAATACCTTATTGTATTGTATTCTTATACTGCTCGGATTTGTTTCTTTTCATTTTCCCTGATAGGCTTGGACCCATCCTTTATTTTTTCAGCTTTCTGGCTGTCAAACTGTTGTGCCCGCCTCCCTTTCTTTACTCTTTTGAGCTTGGTTTAAATTCTTATTTCTTGAAAAAGCCTTTCTATATCAATTAACACCGAATTCCACATTTTACTATTTGATGTAGCCTTATGTTGTTGTTTAATTGCATCATATATGCATCTCTTAAGCTATTTGACCAACTTATTAGCACTCCTAGAGCCCAGATCTGAACACTTATTATGTCTCAATCACTGTGCCAGCCCCCGAGGCTGCTGGAATAAAGCAGACACAGTTATTGCTCTTGAGCAGCACACAGATTTGGAGAGAAAATAGCGAAGAAGCAGACTATTCAAGGCACCATCACAGCTGTAAATGGGGTACTACAAGAGGACAGACTGGGGATTTGGTGCTGGGGAAGCATCCCTGGCGCAGAGGTCCTTGAGGGAAGTTTTGAAGGATGAATGGGAGCTCTGAGCCGTGAGGATAGGTAAGTGAAGATATAAGAAAGTCTATGTTTCGAGCATGTATGTGCATTTGTGTGTGGGCAACATGTCAGGGAAATATGGGAAAGAAGATGAATGTACATGGAGCAGTAACAAGAAATGAGCCTGAAGAGACTGGCAGAAAGAGGACAAAGCCTGAAGGTCTGTATGGTGCTGCTAAGACATGTAGGCTTCATCCTGATGCTATGAGGAGTGTGGAGGGTGGATTAACTGAGGCAAGGATGCTGAGAAACCATGTTTATAGTTCTTGGGACACCCACAGTACTAAGCAGGGGAATGGTCCTAAACCTCTGTGTGTTTGTGTTTGTGTAGTTTGGAATTTTAAAGGATTCTAGACTTATCTTCTTATTTCCTTAGTCCTTGGCATTCTAATTAATAGGATGATTATATTTACGGTTATACTCCTGTATAGGACTTAATAGAAATGGAGCACATTATTAAGTGAAACTGTAATAGAGAAGTTATAGTTTCCCCTTCCTGGTTGGCTGGAGTACATCTATGATGTATGGATGTCCATGCTACTTATATCTCCAGCTCATTTAAGAGGCTATGATATGTAAGGCTGATTTATTTAATCATTTGAGTAGCCTTGGGAGACTTTTTACTTGATTATACACAAGAGAGATATGAATAGATTTAAGTAGACAAGAAAGACCTCTCTCAGAGAAATCATATTTTTCTCAGGAAATGAAAACCATTTTTATTCTGCTAAGAGAAAAGGCACTTTTGTTTACAATGACTTAATTTTCAGAAATTTAATTACAGCTTTTAATGTAAGGCTTTAGATTCTGAAAACATAATAATAATTATAATAGACACTATTGAATCCTTTTTCTTGCATGGATGTTTCTACTCAATTTAAGAACTTGTTTAAGAATGAAGCTTAATATCATGTTTATTTGCCACCTTACTCATATTTGAGCCAGATAAAAGAATTTGCTATTTTGTAATGATAGTTTGTATTGTTTGTGCAGGGTTAAGATGCTGATAGAAACTTTTCACACTGTGCCGGCTAGCTTTACCTAGTTGCAGAATAATTTACTACACTGGCAAAGAGTACTCCGAAGCTGGAATTACTCAGGAGAAAAAAATCTTTAAATTCAAATTGCTGTATTATAATGCAAGCAAATTGTATTAGCTTTCTTCAAAGAACCTTATTAAATGCCTTTAGCAGCCTTGTCATCCCCAGAGGTAGTTGCTTCTCACTCCATGGATGAAGAAACTGAAGTTAAATGATTTGCTCAGAATCAAAGGAAATGGCTACGTGAGACTTGGTATTGAGAAAGGTTATTATTTTTTAGAAAAGCCTGTAGGGCTTTTATTCAGATCACTGGTCTAAATCTGCCTCACCTTCCTGCAGCCAGAACATTGCCCAGATTTCTTTTTATGTGATTAATCTCAAAGCTCTTTCAAGCAGTTGATATACCAATAAAACTTAAATAACCAGCTACCTAGTGTATCTGGGAGAGAGATGGTGAAGTGTTTCCTATTTGTCATGTAAACATTTGAGGAGGCGCCAGATATCATCTCAAGGTTAACTGTACTTCGTACATACTCATAAACAAGGGATTGCTATCTGACATAAATATCGAAAGGAAGACAACCTATAAGTATCTACTGGTGTTTAAGAATTCAAAACACTCAAGGATTGATGTTTACCTAAAGAACTAGACAGGATAGTGAGAAACTAGGAAAATTCCTTGGCAAGTAGAATAGGGGAACTGAGACAGATAGCTGAACACAATGGCCTGAACAATCTGGCCGAACAATTTACAGCCAGATCCACAAGATCACCTCCCTGGAGATAATATCTAGGTCTCAGTTGTATTTCAGCCCCAGGCCCAGAAGAGCAGCAAAACCAGGTGGGCAACGCCAGTACCAACTGCAGTGACTAATGACCCCTCGCCCTGTCACTGACTAATCAGCGGAGACCATCACCTTACAAGAGGACCTGAAAAACATGAATATTCTGCTGAAACCCTCCCCTGAGTTCTCCCCTAAGATTCTGGCCTGTCAGAGAGAGATACAAATGCAAGACAAAGGACCTAGAGTGCTCTCCCTCTAGAGGGCAGCTGGTGCCATTCCCTTTCCCCACTTCTTTCCCTGAAGGCATGTGTCTGGTAAACTCTATGACAATGGGCAGCTGTCAGCTTGACCCAGGATAACCCCTTGAATCTGACTTCCCAGTGAGCTAAGGCAGCCTGGCCTAGGCTCTCCTGTTGCTTCTTCTATGCTAAGCCCTTCCTTGTTTTACTGTCACCAGCTTTAATAAACATACCCTCATAGTCACTTGGATTCCTGTTGTGAAATCTTTCCTATGTGAAGTCAAGAACCCACATACTACCAACTGGGCCTAGGCAGACCCACTGAGGGCCAGGACCCTGGCCGGTAACCAAACGAAGGTGATTCATTGGCTGGAATACACTTTTTGCTTGTAAATAAGCATGTTAAGATATTGTTAAGCTTTAATAATACAATAGATAATTTCCATTTCATCACTTGATTTTGGAATTTGTAACATTTTATTTACCTATATTTTACGCCACCCCTAGCACTGATGTAGAAAAATGTTTCTTTTTTTAATGGGTATTTTGGAAATGTTGTATATGGAGAAAAATGAACCATTTAAAACTTCAGTTACATTAATAATTGTTACCAGCAGAGCCTAACCTGGCACCTCTGACATTAACAGTCTACAGTGAGAATCTATGTCTTGGATGAAATGTGCAAGTCTACCTCTTAATGACCCTTGCATGACTAATACACAGTGACACTTAAGGAGCACTCATCTAAAACCACTCATATTCATTTTGAAAATATTCATCTGTGGCATATTCACCAGCAGGAAATGCAACTGAAAAATCATTAACCCCTTCTTCATTGGCATTATAGAATGTTATGGGATTATACTTTCTGATTACATTCTGCTAACAGGACCAATGCAGTACTACAGAGTAGATTTAGGTGTTTAAAACATAATCAAAGACATTATTAGATATGCAATCTGAAATGATGAGACATATTTGGGAGGCCAATAAAATGTGAATCCCAGAGTATAAAATAGTGCAATGGGAAATAGCCTGAGAAGGACATTTAGAAAGTGATTAGAATAATAAAGTGATGAAGGTACTGAGATGAGAGGAGTTTATGGAGCTAATTGGGTTGCTCTAAAAAATACAGTTTACCACAGAATGACTGAAAATGTCTAAGGTGTTTGTATGAGTTAATATGACAGCCATTGGTCTCAGTCATGAGGAAGTCTTAAAATTGTTTCAAGACAGTATATTTGGAAAAATTGTGTGAGTTTAATTGTTCCATTTGACTACACTGATTTCACTAATAGTGCTTTTCTTTTAAAATTTCCATGTCTGTGTATTAAGTAGAGCTTGTCAACTCTCCTCTCTCTCTGGCTCTCATTTTATATGCATAATATCTTTATCTACCTACCTGATTCTATTTTTAACTCTCCATCCTTAACTTCAGGATTACAGAGAGGAGTAGGGAAGTAAAAACTTGATAAGGCCTTGCTTGTCTGTATCTCTAGGTGAAGAAGTTTCTAGCATCTCTGTCAGATGCAGTCAGATGTTTTGATGGGAAGGAAGCCCATTACTTTCAAAACAGCCCATTACCTATTTTGGCCAGTTAATTGTTGCAACATTTTCCCATATATTTAGTTTAATTCTATAATTTCTATTTCCTGGTGCTCCATGAATTTAGGGACCTATTCAAATACTCTTTTATTGTCACGTTTCTATTCAGTGTACATCCCGATATTTTAATTGTAGTACCATTATTTTAGTACATTTACCTCTTTCACTTGTCCTTGATCCTCTTAATTCCAATGCCTTGCCTGAGGCAGTTTGGAAAATCAACAAGCATTTGCTGAGCAAGTTAACCAATGTCCTCTCTCTGTCTGACCATGGTTGTTTTTACTGGTAGCCTCTTGCCTCTAACTAGGACTGGGTTGAACTCAACTACTGCAAGTACCTGTGATGTGATACAACTCTACTCTGAACTAGAAACATTTCTACACTCAGGTAGGTTTCCAACAGCCTGTTCTGTCTCATTTGAAGTATGATGTAATTTACAGAGAAAGTTCAAGTGCTAGCTGACCAGAATACCACCTTCCAGCCCCAGCTTCAGGCCTTGAAAGAGTCTGACATTCTACTTCCACCATTTGACGTGATGAAGAAAGTTGATGAGATGTCAAAAGATGTTTGTATTCTTCACCATATATATTTTGTGTTTATGTGGGGGCTTTAGAATTATGGATTTTCAAATACCCATTGTTTTATTCTCTTTTAAAATGCACCCTATTTATTAATCACTAGGCCCATATCAAAGTATATGAAATAGTGATCTATATTTTTATGGATTTTCTTTTTCAGACATTGAGACAGTATAAACAGCAGTGTCATATTTAGGAAGGTATCTACAAGGTGATGTGATGACCAGTAACTGCACACACATACAAAAAACACCAATAGGACAGACTGGAGGACAGGGCACATAACAAAGACAAGCTGAGTTACTAAAAACCTATACTTACCCCCTTTTGTGATGAAAACAAAACAAAGACAGGTGAAAGTGAGAGAGAATGAGCATGTGTGCTAGATGAGAAAATATGGAAGATTTAGTTGGCATTTTAAGTAAAATTTTAAAATTGAAGAGATCATGAAGTCAAATGTAAAAGAAGTTTCAAGTGCAAATGTTAAAATCAAGAATTTAATAGCATGAATAGAGAGATGCAGCTGGGAGAGGGGAAAGTGTGAGGAGGAGGTAAAATTACTCATAGATGTGAGTACTCAGGGAATTCTAAACAGCTGATTTGCTGTTTAGAATGAAGATAGATCCATAGATTGAGCCATCAGTATTAGAGATTAGAGTTATGGAGGAAAGAAGATAAAGAGAAAGAAAGCTCACTCTGGAACAGTGCTGTTCACTCTGCAACAGTGCTGTTCACTCTGCAACACTGAAAAGAATCTGCGGAGCTATACCAAATATTGATGCCTGGGTCCCACCCCCAGTTTGCTGTGTGGCTAGTGAGCTGAGTTTCAAAAGCTCTCCAAAAGATTTCAATGTGCAGCCAAGATTGAAAACCAGTGCTCTAGAATTAGAGGAGGCTAATATTGTTTTAAAGGAAGCTGCTGAGGAATATTATTTAGAATTCAGCACCTTGTCAGAATCCAAAAGGTAGTTGAGGGAGAAAAGTGAGAAGGAAATAGAAGACTAGAACTACAAGTCACTTAGACTTGGACCAGCAGGTGATAGCATTTTTACAAAGAGAATATAGAAGGGTGAAAGAGTTAGGGAAAGTAGAATGTGGAGCTGAAAGCAGAATCATCATTCAAAGTTTAGGTAAGGTTCTTTCAATTATTCATTTCACAACTCTTTATTAGTATCTACTGTACCCCTGGTACTGAGCATGGTATTATGGATATAGCAGTAAACAGTAAATTCAGAGTTGTTAATCTCATGGAGTTAAAATTTTAATGAAGGAAGGAGAGGGAAAGAGGAAGAAAAGGAAAAGGAAGGGAAGACAAAGGGAGGGGAACTGGAAAGGGAACCATGTTTAGGGAGAATTAGGAATGTGGCAAATGGCACATGGAGCTAACTAGAATCAAACTTTCTGAGAGGGAATTGCATTCCAAAGAACTAAACATGCCTGTGACAATTAAGACATAAAATAATCCTTGGGTCTCCAAATCTCTAAAGTAGAAAGCAAGCTCAGTGCCCAAAGGTGAGGGTGGGGTAGGGTGGGGAGCATATTCTTCAATGACCATAAATGGCCAAGTTGGATGATGCAAAAGAAAGTCTTCCCCTGAGGTCAAAGCCAAGGACATGGAGAACAATGGATTAGGGAACTCCTCTCCAGAAAGATCTGGACCTAATCAAATAACATTCTTCAGCTCCAGGTGGGATTTTATTATTATGGAATATTAATGATGTCTTTTCTTACCATTCTTTTGCTCTCTGAATGGGAGTATTTATTGCAGTTATCATGTTTCTGTTCCACTGTTGTGTTCTGAGTATATGTAGGAATGATAGTTTATTTATTTTTTTAGTTTTTTAGAGCCTATCACACATCACTAAGAGATCCTGAACATCGAACTTGATACTATGGCCAAGGGCAATGTTGGGTGGCCTCCGATGAGTGATGGGTAGTCCTGACGCCTGTGGGAAAAATGGTGAATGGAATGTTTGATGACTAGTGGGGAGACTATGGAGGTCTTTAGTGCCAAATGCCAACTATTTCTAGTTCTTCTCCTCTCTTGATCAGTCGGATTGCATGATTGATTGTTGCTGCAATATTGTTTAACCTATCTTGGCTAATTTTGGAGGCTTTGCAGAGAACTAGTGAGAGATCATTGTGACCATAAACAGGTAATGGCTGGTAAAACAGAGGAAGTACTGTAATTCAAGATATACACTGGGTATAAAAGCTGCCAATACCTGAATGTGGGGAGGGAGGGAGGGAAAGGAAGAATCAAGAATAATCGTCAGGTTATATAGTGTTACTGCTTATTGAATTTGAGAAGAATGAAGGAGGTGGGACAGGTTATGAGGGAAAACAAATGTTTAGCTTTGGACATGTTAAGATTGAAATGTGTGTGAAATGTCCAAGTACAGTTGTTAAGTAAGTAGCCGGATATGAGTCTGGCGTTCAAAGAAAAGATTTATGCTGGAGATCTAAGTTTCCGGGAGGTAAACATATAAATAGTATTTTTAATCAGAATGCATAAGATCCTATAAAGTGAGGGAGGAAGTCAGGACTGGACTGAGCGTGGAGAAATGCCAACATTCATCTATTTTATTTGGGGGAGAAGGAGTCAGAAAAGGAGATTGACGAAGAGCGCAGAGAAGGAGAAACACAACCGAGAGAGTAGAGTCCTGCACTAAGCAGATGGATCACTGCTTCTGAGAGGTTAGAGACAGAGTAGTGTCCCCAAGGCTGGTGCAGGCGGAAACCAGGTTGAAGTGGGTTGAAGAGCAAATGGGAGGTGAGAAAGTAGAGGCAGTGAAAGAAATGCTTCTTATGAAGAATTATGGCTACGAAGGAAGGAGCAGTATATTTTGGAGCTGAGATTTTTTTTTTTGTTGTTGTTGTTTTTTTAGATCCATGATAATGCAGCATATTTGTATAAAGATAGAACTAATTCAGTAGAAAGGGAACTGCTATAGATGTGGAAAGGTTGACATCTATGAGAAGGTGAGAGAAAAGCTAAGAACCTGAGCACACAAGGAGGAATTAGACTTTAATAGGAGTGAAGAAGGGGAAATGGGTGTAGATGCTAATATAAAGCAGATCATCGACTTTCCTACTTTCAAAGAATAATGAGGTGAGACCTTTCTACTTGAGTGAGGATGAAAAATGTATGAAATGGTTCTTGGTGAGTTAGAAGTAGTATGACTTGAGAAACACAGTAGAATTGCCAGGCAGTAGTGAGCTTCTACTTAAAGTTTGTAATCATGAATTTAAAGTGAAACCAGTCAGCTGTGTTGAATAATTTTTCTTTAAGAATGTTTAGCTGCTTAAATATATGCATAGATAGGGCATCTTGTCCATTGGTTTGGTGCTGGGAGAAAGGAATAAGGGAATCGAGGGTGTTTTCAAGATGGGAAGAAAATATGGAAACTTGACTGTATGGGCTGGATGGCAGGGCAGGGAACCCGAGAGCTGAAGGAAGTGGTGACAAAGAAAAGGATGGTAAGTATGCGGGCTAAGGAAATTTGTGAACCAGGAGTAAGCACATTCAACACGCGATTGTGAATGAGGAAATGTTTGGCCGATGATTGAAACCAGTATGGGGTAGAATAGTACATCCAGGTAGCAGGAATTTCTGTACGAGGGAGAAAGATATAGGTGACAAGAAGCAAGAATGGCAGGGATAAACAAACAGGGGAGCTTTTCCTCAGAAAGGCCGCAGAGCAGGTGGCAGCCAGACAGACCTCTTTAAAACAGGAGGCGAAGAAGGTTACACAAAGAGGCTGAGGATAAGGGGAGTTTGCTGTTTCCAGAAAAACCAAAGGGAGGGTTAGGGATGGGGAAGGGGGGAAACAGGTGGGAGACTGAATCCGTTTAGGGACCTAGAGGGATGAGAAAGTGCGTGACAATGCATAATTGGGAAGAAAGTTTAGTGGTAATGTCATACAGTAGACCCTTTCTCTATAGTCATCTATTATGTCTGCATTCTGATTTTATATTCGCCCTCACCATTACTTTTTGGACCCTAAATTGTCATCCATTTCTCTGTTATGTCCTCCCTTTTGCTATAGGAAGAACGTTAGCTTGTCCACATTGGCATTCTTACCCACACTAGATGTCACTGTTGCCTGCCTCCTAATTTCAGTCCTTCCACAGCTGATTCAATGTGACTGTTCAGTGTAGCAGTGATTGCTCCTGGGGCCACGCTTTGCCTTACCCACAAAAAAGACACTCACATACACACAAGATTTAATGAGACTCTGGCGCTTACTAAACCACTGAGGTGTTAAATAGCTTAGGGTTAAACAGAGCTTCTTATGTATGTATTCTACAAAGCTTATTATTTAGTCCCCCCCATCCCCTGCACCCCGCATTTAGGAATTAAAAGACTGAGTAAGAACACAGACTGGAATTCTTCACAGAAAACACATCTACTTCCTCCTGTGAAAATATGGCTTTTAACACTTAAATTCAAACTTGGTTAATGACCTGCCTCTTCACTCTCTGTTGTGGGGAGCAGGGAGCCTGATGTGAAATTGCACTTAGGTACCTCTGTTACCTTGATGTGTGGAGAGGAAATTTTCTGGCCTGAGCTTGGATGTGGTATTACCATGTGAGGTTGTCTATTTATGGTCTGATCTAGGGGTGCAGTACTGGGTGGTTGGTTGCTTAGTCCAGAGAGAAGCATGGAAAACCCTGCCGGCAAAGGAAAGTCCGGGTTGTTATTTGGGAAACTGACAGAGGCTATAAAATACTGTAGGTCTCTTTTACTAGCAGAACCAGACATTGCTGGAAGCTGTGAAGACTTCTGTTTCTTTCTTCCTGACAGAATTCTACTTAGGCAATGAGAGGAACTTTCAGAAAGGACAGTGAGAAGTGAGTGGGAGAAACTATTATCTTTTGGGGTTTCAAAAGGAGACCAAACATAGATTCACTCAGTCAGGTGACCAATGTTTATTGTGTAACTACCAGGGGTCAAATATGGCTTGAGGTACTAGGGTCACACTGCTGAACAAAGCTGACTTGGCTCCTGCTTGCATGCTTGCATGGAGCTTAATTCTATTAGTACGTGGCAGAGATGACGTGGCAGAGTCTACGTGGCAGAGTCTACATGGCAGAGACAGAAATAAGCCTGCAATTTTTTTTTTTTTATTTTTCAGAAAACAGCTTGGCAAAAAATAAAAGAGTGATGGGATGGAGAGTACTTGGGTGTGACGTCTAAGCTGAGACCTGACTGATAGGACACAATTACGAGATGATGCCCTGCCTGGTGTGGTGCAGTGGGTTGGGTGTCAGTTCAATTCCCAGGCAAGGCACATGCCTGGGTTGTAGGCCAGGTCTTGGTTGAGAGTGTGCAAGAAGAAACAATTGATGTTTCCCTCCCTCTCTTTCTGCCTCACTTCTCCTTTCTCTAAAAATTGAATAATTTTACTTTTAAAAGAGATGATCTGTGGGGAGAAGCCATTTGCACGGAGGGACAACTGACACTGAGGTCCTACGTCAGGAAGTCCTCAGCTTGTTCAAGGAAGGGAATGAAGGCGGGCCCAGCGCACGGCACACAGTGGTCATGGGCAAAGAGGTTCGAGGTGAGGATAGAGAGGTGAAGGTTGAACTACAGACTGTGGGACACCTTGTGGGTTACATTTGTGGGGTTTAGATTTGATTCTAAGTGCTGAGGTGGATGACTGAGAGTTTTGTGAGGAATGTGAAGTGGTTTGGCTTATGTTTTTAAAGGATCATTCAACATGTGGGCTAGAGCTGGTGGGGGCCAGAGTGGGGAGCAGGGAGATCAGTTAGGAGGCCAGACCAGTGGTGCGGGGACCATGGCTGTGAGTCAGACCAGCTTGAAGGTGAAGGCTTGAGATCAGTTCTTTCAATGGGGTGCTTTGGACCATTGACCCCACTTTCAAATCAGTAACTTGAATTTGCAGCCAATTATTGGTCTAATGTGAGGAATGGGGAGAGGTGTGGTCAATGGCAACAGTGGAGGAAGAAGGGGATGAGGAGCTAATCTGAAAGGGGCAGGGAAGAATTTAATAGTGTTTCCCTAATCACTGATTTAATTGTCTGAAACCATTAGCATGCTTCATTCTATGGTGAATTTGCTGATATTATTCTAAGGATAAAGTTGAGATTCTATCTGTGTTTCCTGTCATGAAAGGTGACATAGGCCAGAAAACAACAATGCTAGCAGCACAATGTCCGGCTCCCCCACCCCTGCAACCCGCCCCAGAAGTGGACCTGTAGGTGCTCAGGTATAGAGAGATGATTGGGTCTTTTCCCTAAGAGACCAAGGAGAGAGAGCTACTTTGAGCTATGTTAAGGTGTGCTAACCTTTCCAACATAAATTCCCCCAAATCTATGTGTGGAAATCTAGGAAAGGCTGGTAGTGGTGGTGGTGTGCCTGTGTGTGTGCAGCCAAGCATGGAAGTGGGGACAAATCTGTCATCGTGTAGTGCGTTTTGTGCTCCTAGATTCATATCCAGATCTAGTACATAAGTTAATTCTCACATTAGCCCTGTGAACTAAATGACATCAGTATACGCGGGGTCCCCAACCTCCCTCCTCCCGGTCCTGGATGCCGCTTGCACTACTTCCTGAGCTGCACCTTCTGTCTCCCCTCAACCCTGACCCTGATCTGTGGAAAAAATGTCTTTCATGAAACTGGTCCATGAAGCCTAAAAGGTTGGGGACCACTGAGTATATGCAGTTCATAGGTGACGAGGGTGAGATGCAGAATGGTTAAAATCATATGGTTAGTAAGTGGCAAATCAGAATCGGAACCCAGATTTTTGGTCTTAATAATTATATGTGCTCCTCTCAAGTCTTTTGCTTGTTATGTGTTTCTGAAGTGTCATTTTTAACTTATACAGAGTTTGTCATTTGTGAATTACCTCTGTGTATTCTTTGTAAAGAAAGCTTTTTTAAGAGCTAGAAGTACATTTTTATTATTTTTAGTAACCAATCCTTTGTTGTACTTAGTATATGATATATACTAAGAATGACCATAATATTAATCTTTAATAGTTCTAACCAGCCTAATCTCTCTCTAAAACAACATTTTAGTCTGGTGAATCCTTAGAATTATAAGAGTTTTTATTAAACACATAGACATGTGGAAGACTGGGTATGTTCCCATTAAGTATTCTTTTGAAACATAAAACAAAACACTGGAGCAGTGCTGACACCAACTAACAATGAGTACCTAAATCCTCCGTGTATCAGCCAGGGTTCTTTGTTGCAAGCATGGGAAGCTGAATCTCCTTAACTTCAGCAAAGAGATTTTCTGGCAGGATATGAGGAAGCTCACTTGTTTGCTGTGAAGCCTAGAGGTCCTATAAACTGGCAGGAATTCTGTCAGGGTCAGGTAGGCAGCAAGAACCACAATCAAGGTCATGCTGCAGGAACAGTCTGGTTAGGACACCTCTCCCAGCTCTGCTGCTTCCACACCTACCCTGGCCCTACCTCAGACATTGGATTCTGCTGTCAGCACTAGGAGACACTTCTTGGAATGAATTCCAAACTATCCCTGCTTCTTTCTGTTACTTGCTCACCATTCAAAGAGGCAGGCAGGATCATCAGATTGGCCACGCCTGGGTCTTCTGCCCTTCCTGTCAGTAGCAGGGAGAGGTAGCCTCTGACCTATTTAGATTTTTGGAAGGAGAGACCAAGCCTTGCCTTTTGTCAGGCAGAAGGGGTTTCAGATGCAGGACAGTTAAAGGGATGGCCACGGGTAACATATTTAGGCATTAAGAGTTCACATAATTTTTCAGGTTTCTTAAAAAGACAACATAGTTCTGGAAAGAAACTACTTTCCTGTAATATAGACTTCTATTATCTCAAAATAGCTATTGAGCTGGGGAGGGGTCACTTATTCTGCATTTGCATACAGATGATCTTGCCAGCCATTTGGTTTTGTGTTGAGAATTCCAATATGACATTCGGCAGTTATTGGAACAAAGACTGAGTCTGCGTCTTCCTTCCATTTATTTCATTTAGCTCTGATAGGCTTTGTGGGAACAGTTGTCTCTAATCCAAGCTATCAGAAAGCCTTTTACACGTTCCTTCTGGCGATGTCTAATTTTCAATGTTCTTGGAGTAATCAGCTGGCATTTTTTTTTAATTGAGCTCATTCAAAAGCAGCTCCTCCCCCACAAAGGAATGTTATGTTTTTGAATTTTATTGTTTTGCTTGGAGATTAAGCATTTGTATCACCATAATCCAAAATGTACTCTGCCAAACTATTAGTACCACAATAAAATTGATGGGGCAAAGTTTTAATTCAGGCAGGAATTTTAGTGTTTACCCCTCTAGCTTTAAAAGCAAAGAGACCAGAGGACATGCAAAAGGCCGTAGGAGATCTTCAGGGTAGCATGTTTACTTTCATTATGCTGCAGTTTTATGCGCATGTGATAGAAGGCCAGTCAAATTAAAAATGAATAAAGTGGCATTCTTAAAAATACAGACAAAATAAAATTTATAGTGCTAAATGTAATATTATGAAAGCTGCAATTCTCAGAAAAAGGCATTATAGAAACTGTTACAGAATTTTTTTTATTTAAAAGAAAAACTACTTAAAGCAACCAACATTAATCTTGACCTAACAGGGACACTTGGTATAGTCTATATACAGTGAGATTTGATTCACAAATCATTTATGCCTCACTTCACTACAGAATTGATGAAATTTATGTGATCCTAAAAATAAAATAGATTCATATTTTCCAAGAAGCCCTCAGTCCTTCTTCCCTTAACGTACATAACAAACTGAAATTTATTTTTGTAGTTTGTAAGTACGCTGTACAGAGAATCCAAAGAATCAACCTCAAATAGATCTTCTTTTTAAAAAGGATCAAAGTTTAGTACAAAGTAGAGAAAACCGTTTACAGGATTAATGTATATAAAGAAGTGAAAGTTTCAAGCAAAGAAATTCTTAGCTGTGGATATTTCAGAGAAAAAATGTTTTCACTGTAAAGAATGTAAAAAAGAGTATTAAAATAAATATTTCAATCTTTTCATGTGCACTAATAAGTTATTGGTTCTTGGCACAACACTAACCTTCACATTTTGTGTACGTCTCACATGCCAGGCACTGGGCTAAGTACTTTGTATACTTTATCTACTTAATCTTTAATAGCCCCAGGAGTCAAGTATAATTAACTCCACTTTATAGTTAAGAAAACTGAGGTTTCAAGATGTTAAGAAACTCCTTTGAAAATAAGCAACTTAGCATTTGGACCCTTCCTTGACTTCAATGTCAACATTATTTTTATCGCACACGTACTGGTCCCCTTGAGTGTTCCACTCCCTTTAATGTTCCTGGAAGACCCGGGCCACGCTGTCTAATTATGGGCTACTCCAGGGCAGGAGTCATGTCCCAAAGTTTTGTGCCCAGCCTCAGAGGCTTTCAGAAAAGTTGAAATTATAAAGTTATTGATTTTTCTGTTCTTGCAATAAACTCCCAGTAATAATAACTAGAGTCTCTATAATGAAGTAGAGGTATCCGTAATATCACATTTGGGGCTCAATTTTGAAATTAACCCATATAGGCAACCTTACAAGGGACAGGGTGCAGGTTTTGGTGGGCTCTTAAATTTATGACTGAGGAAAAAGCCCTGATTAAGTTCACACATTTTTCCCTTGCAGGACAAAAAGAGTACTTGGTCAGAGGTACTGTACTGATTTCTAAAATGTTAACCAAAATTTTAGATTTCTGATGGGGAACTACACATAACAAAA
Organism: Glossophaga mutica; assembly: GCA_039655065.1. Taxonomy (NCBI): domain Eukaryota; kingdom Metazoa; phylum Chordata; class Mammalia; order Chiroptera; family Phyllostomidae; genus Glossophaga; species Glossophaga mutica. Next base: position 163,931,350 of record CM077306.1, read on the forward strand.
CTTCATACTGTTGAGAGGTGTGAGTAAATGAGACAAAAGAAATGATGTGTAGTTTCCAAATGTGCTTCACCCTTGACCTAGAGGCCATTAGTCTTTTTTCCCTCATCTACATTTGCCACCTCTACTTCAGTATGAGAACATCTCACTTAGTTTGTTTTACTTTTCATGAAATCTTAAATACTCAGAGTTGATAATGAATATTTCACATCCCCACCATCCAGCTCTATCAATCTGTTTGCTTAAAAAAAGATTAAAAAATTCAGTTCACAGAAAAGCAGTATTAATTTCTTTTACTACAAACATTCTTAATGAGAACAGGGTATCTTTATAGAGATGTTATAAATCTCTTTCTCATGAAGTTTTAGAAACAAATATATATGATGAGATTATATTTCAGGTATATGTAATTATGTCCCAAGGTTATTAGGGAGTGAGACCTGAAGTTGTTGCAGGAACTCCTTTATTATTACACTGTCTTTAGTATACTGTGGGAGTATTTGAGGGCATTATATTACATCATATTATATTATTAAATTAAATGTTTGAGAGTGTATTGAGAAGATGAGATGATCTTGCCAAGAAAGGAAGAGGTGTATAAAAGCTCAGCACTTAAAGAAGACATCTGTATTCTAAACCGAATGTGAACTATCACAGTCACTGTTTCCCTGTTCCAAGGACTTCATCTGGCATGAGGTATCTGCATTACGTATCAATGGAATCAGCTGGAGTTTTACTTTTATAGGAGATGAAGCCTGCATGAAGAAAATGTTCTTGTTTATATTAAGATTGTTATGTTTATTCTTTTATTGTAACAGCAGATTAAATGTTGTCCCTTACTGTGATGGAGGACTATGTGGGGTGGTAATTAGATTAAGGGGAACATCATTTTATATAGGGTTACCTTGGTGCCACTGTTCAAAAAGTATTTATTGAATGTCTATTTTCTGTTATATAGGTGCATCTCATAGTACAGAGATGAAAGCAACATTGTCCCTGCTCTAGAGTAACTCAGAAAATTTCACTTAGTGGGGAGTGTGTTGATGATTTACCCAGGGTGCTGTCATAGAAAGGTGGAACTTTTTGCTCACCTGACAATTCAGAAAGTTTGCTGGACATCTGAGTCTTGAACAGTCATATGGGGAATTTTTGCATCAACAGAAGTGATTATTATAATTACCTGCTATTTTATTTTATTTGTTCTGTATAAATAGCAATGAGTTTTTTATTTGTTTTACTTATTCGTTGTTCACATTTCTAATAAAATATCATGCGCAGGCACAACTGAGTTAGCCTCTTACCCTCCAGAAACACAAACTGTTGACTCCTGGTGTTTCTCAGTTCTCAGAACTAGGGCGAATTCTCTATGTTTCAGAGTGTAAGACAGCACTGGAGAGAGGAGAGGAGTTTGAAACTAATTTTGAAAATCCTTATCAGAGAGAAGACAGCAGAATGGGGTGTGTGGGTAGGACACTGGGCAAAACATTTCTGACATTTCTGCCCATTACTGTTCTTGTTTTTTTGTTTGTTTTATGTTTTCTTTTTACGTTCAATTACTATTGGGTTTCCAGAGTATTTCTCCAGTATCTCAACTTCTTAATGCATTATTTTCTGTACTATTTTTATGTCGTCTAAGGGAATTTAACTTTAAATCTATCTGAAAGTTGCTGAGATACACTTGTTAAACAACCTAATTCTAGCAAGAAAAATAAATCCAGGTAAGCTTGTATGTGCTTCCTTTTTCTACTTCTATTATGTTTATCTATGACTGAAATCTATTGTCAATAATCCACATGTTTAAAACATCCCTCTCACTAGTGTTTTAAAATCTTTTCTTTCCTTGTTTCCTCCCTTCCCCCCTCTCTTCTTTCCTTTTTTCCTTCTTTTTGTCCTTCTTTTCTTTCTTCCTATACTCCTGTGCACTTACTGTATCTGAGACATTGTGCTATGTCTTGAAGATTTAATGGTAAGTAAGTAGATTTGTTCCCCCACTGCTTCACTACAATGGAGCAGATGACCAACTTAACAGGTAACAACAATGTCAGGTAAAGAATATGATAGGGAACATATGCCAGGAGAACATGGCTAAGTATGGCAATAGACACTCATGGATAGAGTCAGGGAAGAATTTCTGAAAATAAGGATGTATTAAGTTCAGACAGGAAGATTTAATCTTCAATAGTCAGGTGATCTACCAACTCTTCATCAATTAATGGATTTAAGCACTGATCATCACTACTGCTTGTGTTACAATAAGAGAGATAAGCAGACATTATATACTTTTTGATAGACAAATACAGCACAACCTATGATATAGTCTTGGAAAAAACTGATTCTGGTTTAGTTTCTAGATTCAATTATCAAGTTATAGTAAATATGAAGGACAGAAAAACATGCTAAATAATATAATAAGAATGAGATCAGAATCATCCAGGATGTGGAAAACTCTACTGGGCATCTAACCAGTTTTTTTCAATTAATAAATTAGAAAGGATGGATTAGTAACCTGAAATTAAAGGAGATTTAAGAGCTATATCAATGAATCCCAATGTATTAAATTTATATGGATCTTGAGTCACATAAATACATTATAGGTATAAATAATTTCATGTATATATGATTTATAAAGCAGTTAGATGTTTGAACACTACTGGGTAGTTGGTATTTTTAATTTTTTATATGAAAAATAATATAGTTACAGTAAGAAAATGTTCTTATAACTTAGAGATATATATTGAAAATCTTACAAATGAAATGATATGATGTCAGAATAATATAGGAAGGGGTAAGTGGATGAGGTATAGTTGAAACAAGATCGACATAAATGAATAATATTTGAAGCTGAGAGATGGGAAATAGGGATTATTAAACTATTTTGTCTACTTTTGTGTATGTCTAAAATTTTCCATAAAAAGTTGAATAAAAAGATAAAAGGCACATATCCCAAGGCTTAAAATTATTCATGTAAAAAGAAAAAGTATTTCTGGCAGAGAAAACAGTGAAAAATGTCCAGCTAGACATAGGGGAGAATGCCATTTTCAAGGGAGTAAATAGTGATGATTCAGTATGAATAGACTGAGAGAAGAACTCAGGGAGCAAGGCTGGAGGTATCAGTTTATGAAGGATCTTGGAAGCCACAATAAAGACCTGGACTCTATCCTTAGCGCAATATAGGCCATTGATTGAAAGATTCTCAGCAAGGGTAACCTGATCACAAAGAAAAGTTATAGCCTTGACAATGATTTTGAAGAGCCAGGAGAAATACTGTGAGACCAGTTAGTATATTGTTATAATAGTGCATGCAAGAGATGGCAGATGAGGTGGAGAGCAGATGATGTTGAGAGATATTGGAGAATAGACATGAGAGGAATATAAGAAAAAGGGGCATCTGAGCTGGTTTTTTAGGTTTCAGGCTTGAATGGCTGGGTGATACTAAGCCTTTACTAAAATCAGGAACGTCAGAGGAAGGGTAAGCTTGGAGGAAAATATAAGAAGCTTCCTGGAAAGTTTGAGTTTGAGGTACCTGTGGGTCATTTAAAAGTAGTTGTGTATGCATTCAAAACTCAGGGAAGAGGTCTGGGCTGGAGGTAGAGATTTGGAATTATCAACAACATATCTGTGATTAACTATTCCAAAGAGAATAAAAAAGAAGAAAGCACTGAACAAAACCTTAAGAATGCAAATATGTAGGGAATAAACAGAGGAAAGAACATATAAAAGTAGAAAGAATGATCATAAAGGTAGGAGAAAGATCAGGCCGATGTGATACGAAAGCCGAGGGAGGGCAGGCGATGTTTCATGACAGAGTGTGACTAGAGGAACTGAATTCCCGAGAGGACCCTGTAAAGTAAGAACTGAAAATTGTCTATAGTATTTAAGAAAGTTCCCTGTTATTTTCACAGCCATTAGAGAGTATTTAGTTATCTAATTCCTCTTTTCTGCCTGTACTGACATAACAACCAAAACAACAATAATAGCCATGACTAATTCTGTAAAGTTTACTAGGTGCCAAGCATTATATGTTAATGTTTTATATATTAATGTTTTATATATTCATGCATCGTGTCAGTCAGGGTCCTGGTGGGAAACAAATGCAAAGTAGGTGAGTGAAGAGAATTTAATGAAGGAACTATTTACGGCTTTGTTGTTACGATGAAAAGAAACTGACAATGGATGACAAAGACCTCTGGGGCTGACCGCAAGGGAAGCTGTTACTGCCTCTAAGCCTTAAATGCATGAGTAGGCAGTGGTTCCTGGTACCTGGTTAGAAAAAGCCACCAAACAGGGCAGGTGGCCTCAGGTTTTGGGATATCACCATTGCGAAATTGTGGCCTGGAGTGGAGGAAGCACATGAATCAATCCCGTTATTCCTTCTCCTCTGACCAACCAACCTCCTGCTGGTGCTTCAAACCCACAGAAAGCAAGGCTGTCTGGTTGTTGCAGCCTGTACGGGTTGGCCTCCCAAGACGCAGGTCGCAGTGAAGGCGACAGGAGAGTAGATCTGGAGGAGCACATAGGAAATATCCAGCACACACATTTAATCTTCACAACAATCCTGAAGACAAGCTATGTTATTTTTACTATTCTACAGATAAGGAAACTGAGGCACTTGGAGAGCAAAGAGTTTGAGTCACTTGCTCAAGGTCACATAGATAGTAAGTGAAACTAGTTGCATGCTTACCTCGTTAATTTTTATAGTTTCATTTTTACTAATATGTGTTTAAGGGGGAAAATACTGTTTCAGATGCATTCTACCCAATTTAATATACAGTGTTACCACTCTTTTCCAGTTTAAAATATTTATTCTTATGGCTTTTTAAAATTCTCTTGATTATTTAGAAGTACATATCAATTTCTGAATACATGAGTTTTTAATATTTTTATTTTTGCTTTTGATTTCTTCTAAATGTATTTGGATAAGGATTGTAATATTAGCCCTTTGAAATCTGTTGAGACAAGTACTATAAACGAATTTTGTGAATTTTGTAATTGTTTTCTGTGAGCTTGAAAATAATGTGTACAGAAGCTCCTTGACTTATGATGGGGTTATGTCTCTGTAAACCCATTGTAACTTGGAAATATCAGAAGTTGAAAATGCATTTAATACATCTAACCTACTAAATATCATAGCTGAGCCTTACTACCTTAAACATGCTTATAACTTACATTTGCCTACAACTGGGTGATTATCTTGAGTTTTATCTCAAGAGTAATTGCCTTCCCCTTCTCCATAAGCAGGAGACACAGATGCATATTGAGAACATGATGGAGTGTGAAAACACAAAATATAATATCCAAAAACATTGGCAACACAGTACATTGTAGAGCATCAGTTATTCGCTTCTGCTTGTGTGGCAGACTGAGAACTGAGGCTCGCTGCGCTGCCACTGTCATGGGAGGAAACCGTATTGTGTATCGCTAGCCTGGGAAAAGATCAAAATGAAAAAGTTTGAAGTACGGTTTCCACTGAATGCATGTCGCTTTTGCACCCTTGTAAAATTAGAAACTCAAAAGTTGAACTATTGTAATTTGAGGACTGTCTGTATTCTGCAATTGCTGAATTCACTTATTTATATGTGTTTATGTATCTAAAGCTTGTAATTTTCAATGTCCTTACAAGTATTGTTTGCTTTAGTTAATTTTTTCCTGTAATTCTCTTGAATTTTGCTCTTTATACTTAAAGTCAATGACATTATATAAATAAATGTTCAGGAGTTTTACATATTTCTGAATATTTATTGTCACTCTGTGACCTTTTTATCTTTAACAACTTTTTCTTCCCTTAAGGTCTATTTTTCTGATACTAAGAGATTGACACCAGTTTCTTTTGGTTAGTGTTTGGTACTTTTCCCCACCATTTGACTTTCATTATTTTAAAATTCTGTATCTTTTGTAAAGAGGATTAAAAAAAACTGTGATAGAAGTCCAAAAAGTAGTCATAATCTTTGTCTTAAACACAACATTTAAAAACATATTTATTGTAATTACTGAAGTATTTGGATTTATTTCTACAGTCATAGATTTTTGTTTTTTAGTATTTTGCTTGTTCTATGCCTCTTTTTCCTTTGTTTCTGACTTTTTGAATTAGTTGATTATTTTTAATGATTATTCCAGAAAATCCAGTACATCTGTCTTTCAAGTCTAAATTTAATCAATAATTTACTCTCCTCCAAACAATATATGGACCTTAAAATCTTTAAATTTAATTACTCTTCCACTAACTTTGTTATTATAGTTATGTATTTTAGTTTTATATTTTGATCCCACAATACATCATTATTGTTTAATTTAGTCAATAAATATTTAGATTTATGCAGATATTTAAGGGTGTTTCTGCTCCATCAGGATCACTTTCTTTTTTACCTGATGTGTATCATTTAGATTTCATTCCAGTGAGGATCTCTTAGCGAGCAAACTCTCATGTTTGCATTATATAAAAATATCTTATTTTGTTCTTTTTACAGTAAGATATTTTTACTTGACATAGAATTCTAGGTCGATGATTTCTTTTTTGATCACATTGAAAATAATTCACTTGCTTCTGGATTGCATTTGTGCTACTGAAAAGGCTGCTGTTGGTATAACTGTAGTTTTTTTAAGTAAATTTATTTTCTTTATGTTTTAAGATCTCCTCTTTTATTTTTATGTAGTTATACATTGATTTGACTAGCCAATAGGTATCTTTTTTATTCATCTTGCTTGCATTTTATTTAGACAGAGAGAAGTTAACTGATTAAAATATCAAACTTTCTCATTTTCTCTTCTATGTTTTAACATTTTAAAAATATTTTCTATCTCTTTATTTTTTTGTGCTGCAGCTTTCAGATATCTCTTAGTTTTCAATAGAATTCTCTTCATCTATTAAATCCATTTATTGAGTTTCTAATTGTGATTATAATATTTTTTATTTATAAAAATTGCTTGGCTATTTTTAAAATATAGTTAGCCATTTTATTTTTTTTTATTTTTTAAAAGATTTTATTTATTTATTTTAGAGAGAGAGAGAGGAGGGAGAAAGAGAGGAAGAGAAACAATGATATGTGAGAGAGACATCAACTGGTTGCTTCTCCCGTGCCTCCTGTTGGGGACCTGGCCGGTAACTCAGGCATGTGCCCTGACTGGGAATTGAACCAGCTACTTTTGGGTTTGTAGGCTGATGCTGAATGCACCAAGCCATATCAGCCAGGGCTTGATCTTTATATTATTGATCTTTCACTATTTTAAAAAAATAAGCACATATTTTATATTTCATTTGATAATTTCATATATGAACTGTTGCATATCTGGTCTGTTCTCTATTTTTTTCCTTTTACATTTGGTGACATTTATTTCCATATTTTGTGATTTTGGTTAGGAGTAAATATTTCTCTGAGTTTAATCTATAGGAATAATTTGAGACCAAGGATATGTGTTAGTTCATAAAGAAAAGAGTTACATTTTCTTCTGCTACTGGTAACCCAGAGACACTTGAAATTCTTAGCATAAGGTTTTTCAGATTAAATAAGTCATATGAGTTCAGGTAAAATCCTTGAGAGTCCTGGATTATAATTTAAAATTCACAAAGGTATTTCCCTTCACTTACAACGAAAATAATTCTCTTTTCAGACCCTCTTTGAAGGGTGGGTGATTGAATATGATTACCTCAATCTACTTTCACTCTCCACTAAGATTGTAGCCTTTCACCCAGCTTTATGGGAGATCTTTATAGTCTCCAAGTGAGGAGTCCCTGAGCTTTTCCTCCCTCCTGTCTACCCTCTCCAATTTCAAAGCCATGAAAACTGAACTGAATATGTATTAGGATTTGGCAAATGGTCACAAGGTGAAAGCGAACTTTATCTTTTGGGGCTTTTCCTTTACCCAGATTTTCTCATTTTCTTGTCAACTCACAGGTAAATTTAAGACTGTGAAAAGAATTTGATCTAACGTTTTGTTCCTTTTTGCAAATGTGCAGAAGTTTTGTATGCAATATTAAGGAACTTAGTCCACCAAATCATTGCAGGAAAGTGAGTTGCAATATCGATGACTCTGGGAATTGCAGAGGATTTGTAGTTAGTGTAAGTCAGATGGTAGCAGTTTAAGGAAGCAGTGGGGAAGGAGGTTCTGTGGCGGTAAGGGAAGGGGTCTGGGGCTGCTGGTCTATATCCAGGCCCATCCCAGCCTCCTTCGTTCTTCCTGTGACCACAGAGTCCACATCTCAAAACTCCCCCAGGACTGGAGCCACAGTATGTACAGTCATAGTCCTTATTGTTTACAGATTCAAAAATATCAAATTAATTGCAGGTTCAAACACTGAAGGCCACTTAGAGCCCATTGAAACCACATTTTACTTTTCAAGATTGAGAGACAGGTAATACACTTTGTACAATTTACCATTTTCACTGATTAATGGAATGATGCAACAGTTCTTCACCATTCCACTCTTTATTATATTCCAAGGGTATTATAGGCTTTTATAATACCCTGGGAGCTCACTGACAGTCTTGGGTCTCTTTGAACTGGCCTTTTTGGAAGCAGTCATCCTCTGATAAGAGATGCCATTCCCAGATATGTGGATTCAGCATAGCTGAATGGAACCGGCAGCCCAGCAGGAGCAGCAGCAAACCGTAAAATCTACGATTTTAAAGTGTCAGGATAAGTATTTCATGGACCCATTCTGTTACTCTAAAAATCAGATCAACTGGGAACACACTCTCAAGCCAAATTTTGACAGGTGCAGCTACTGCCACGGCTCTGCTGTTCTCTCTCTCATCTGCCCATCTGCTCCCAGAACTCTTCCGTTTCTCTTAGAAATATTCCCTCTTCTGCTTTCTTCACCTCAAATACTCCACTTTGTCATTTAAGACAAAGTCCACACGAACAAGTGAAAGGAGACGAGAACAGAGCTATTGTACATAATTAGAGCTGTAAAGGCAGCCAGTCTGAATCATTCCTTCTTGCAAATTGGTTTTCTTGTCTATATTAGTCCAATTTACTCAATATTCTCTGCACTTTTTGGGATTTTTTTGGCTTTATCTAAGCAAATAAGATAGCTAATTAAATTGTTAGTAATGGATAAAAATGTTTAAATGAATTCATTCATACAAGTTTTCCATGAGAATCATCTAAGTAGTAAACACCATTTTCTTCATGGTACTTAACAAAAACATACATTTTTGTGCTATCAAGACTTTACTAAAAGCAATATTTATTAGTGACATCTTTATCATTATTACATTTTGGCATGGATTATTTTGTTGAGATTTTAGTGATAATCAGAAGCAAAAAACTGTTACACTTTTGGTTATGATGTGTACCTTTTAGGCTAGATTAGAAATAGGTTATGGCCTATAAAAAAATAGGGCATAGGCTAAAATCCAGCCAACGGGTCAGAACTTGCTAATTCTTGTCTTAGACCAATCATTGAAAAATAATTTATTGTTGTTTTTTTCCAGAAGGAATGGAGTAGAATTTAAGGCAAAGTACAGAGTTTTGAATATATTTTTAGAATTATTTCTTTTTTTTTTTTTTAAATTTATTTATCTTTAGAGGGGAAGGTAGGAGAGAGGGAGAGGGAGAGAAATATCAATGTACGGTTGCCTCTCGTGTGTCCCCCGCTGGGAACTGGCCTGCAACCCAGGCATGTGCCCTGACTGGGAATCGAACCGCGACCCTCTGGTTCACAGGCCCGCGCTCAATCCACTGAGCTACACCAGCCAGGGCTAGAATTATTTCTTATTTCACAAGAGCCCATGTGACTTTCCCTTTCTCTGCTGTGTATTGGTTTTCTAGGAGGGGCAGTGATAAAAACTGCAATGTTGGATGAAAAGTATGGGGAGTTGGGACCCCCCCCGACAAATGACCTGTAGATGTCATTGAAATCCTGTATGTGAAGAATCCTGTCTTCTTTGGAGATGGGGATTTATGAGTTGGTCCCCCTCCCTACTTCCTGAAGGCATGTGTAGGCAGGCTGGTCCTATCCCTGATATTGAGAGTAATAATGAAACGGATCAAATGTGTCCCCCACCTCTTTCTCTTGTTAATCAAACACCCTTAGATTTTTAAATTTTTCACATTATTTTCAATATCCTGGGAAATATTTTTATACCAAATTGTTAGTGAATGATGAAGCTGCAAGATTTTACCCTTTTCGGGATTTGCATTTTGACTGGGGAAAAAGCCTTATGCCACAATATTTAATAAGTTGTTTCTATTTCTATCATCCATGGGTAATGGAGATGAGGAGAGTATTTTTGAGGTTTCCAGAATCAGATGACCATACTTTATATCTTCTCATGACTTTAAGCCAATGTTTCTTAATTTTAAAGTATTACTCAGTTTACTACTAAACTCTTCCCCATCTTGCTGAAGTCTTTTATTTTTTATCACTAAAAGAGGAAGGTTGGGCCTAAATACTTGCATATGTAAATGCTTCAATGAAATAATAATTTACGTTTTAGTATACATCATGTTTGTGAGGTAGTTTTATGCCATGATACTACCCAAAGACAGCAATATCCATGATTAACGCAACATGCAGAAATGTGGCCAGACATTATATTACTGTCTCTTTCCCAGTGTCAAGAACAAAGGTAATATGTGAAAATATGCTGACAGGAGGATAGTGTGTGTGTGTGTGTGTGTGTGTTCATGCACACTTGTATCTGTGTAGAAAAGTGGCAGTTAATCAGTTATCTATCCTTGGTAACAGAGTCTCCCTAAACCTAGTGAATTAAAGTAGCAATTGCTCATATACATACTAAGGATTCTTTAATCTGGGCTGGGTTGAATGGGGATCCTTCTGTGTCTCTTGCCTGGAGTCAGCACTGTGTCTGTGGTCACTGGGGGTTCAACTGTGGCTGATGGTCCACAACGGCATTACTTACATGTCTGGGGGTTAGCGGGGGCCCTTGGCTGAGGCTGCTGTTTTCCATGTGGTTTCTCCAGTAGATTAGTCTGAGTTACTGGCATGGAGGTGGTAGTATTCTAAAAGAACATGCCTCAACAATCTAGCATTTAATAAGTCTTCACTTGTGTCGTACATGCTGTGTCCTACTAGCCAAAGCAAGACACATGGCAATCCTGAGAATCAGTGTAGGATCAGACTATACACAGAGGTAGATACCAGGAGGGGTGATTCACTGGGGCTGTTATTGTGATGATAAGATCTCTCTACAAAATATTATGTTAAAAAGTTGATGATCCTTTTTTTCTTATCATCACAGAACTACATATATATATGTTTCACAACTTCACATAGCTGATTTTAAGTATTATTGTGTTTAATGTTATGTGCGATGACACTTAAAACAATTATAATTGTTTTCCAAAGATGTCATGACTTTGTAAGAAGGTAAGTGACACATAGCGAAGGTACATTACAAGCTCAACAGCAGTATCCTCAGTGCTTTATAGTGTTTGTCATTTTGGCTTGAAAGTAATAAGCTTGAATTGCCAACTCTGCCACTTGCTATCTTGGACACATTTTAAAACTCTCTATCTCAATTTCCTTAGCTCTAATAATTAATAATAAGGGTTTGAAGAACATTTACATATTTTCCCCAGTAACAGGCATACATTAAACCATGAAAAGTATACCTAGTATAATTTAGTGGTACCAGAGTTATTTTTCCTAGATTTTTAAATTACTTCTCATCCAAATATCTGCTCAGTCTTTTCCTTACTGATTTAAAAATCATTAAATTATTGCTATATATTACAAGTATGTGCTACCACCAGAAAAGACAACAGGCAATTGTATTTCTAGCTGGCTCCATTTCCAACTGGATCTGCTGGCTTGCATGCACTTATACTCCTAATAATGCCCTCCAGAAATGAATTGATACCACTTGGGGCACCACAAAAATTTTGTAGATATTTGTGCATTTTTACCTCTTTCCATCCTAGCTTTTAGAAAGGCCATGGCAGTAGATTTAGTGGAAATCTGACAGTTTGGGATCAGCGAGACCCATATAGTAACCCCACCATGGTCCCTTACAGCTATATGACTGTGAGTTTGCTTTTCACCTGTAAAGTGCCAATATTAATACAGCCTTAACAGAGTTGTGAGAACTCAAAGAGATAATGTTTATAAAATACCCAGCACATAGATGGGCTGAATAAATAATAGCCTTTAAAATAAATTTTGCAGAGTCATTCATTATCTAATCACAGTGTAAAAAGGTGAGCTGTATGACATCTTGGTGAATAAGAATATTTCTGCTGCCAGAGCTATCACTGTAAGTTTTAATCAAAGATTTCAGATAACTGTGATTACTTTGCATTTCTGTGTCAAGACTGCCTCAGGACATATCCAAGAACAAATAGCCTACTGTTGGATGGAAATATGGAAACAGACTTGGGAATGCCAGTATGAAGCTTGCTCACCATGATTGCTTCTGAAACATTTCAAAACTATTCCAAGAAACAAAAACAGAAGGAAACATCAGGGAATATTTATGAAAAATAATTAAGTGGAGATAAATTATCTTTAACAGTGTTCTATAATAGTTTTTGACTTATATGCCTTTGCAAATGAATATAATAGTTTTAGAATATCTAAGAAAACTATACAAAGCAAAACAACTGTCTAAGCACAAATTTAACAAAACCTCATTTCTTCCTCTACCCTGAAGATATGGCCTGATTATGTTCAGCTAATTTTAGAGTGGCATTAACTCTTTCAATGGTCAGGTTACTATTGTATTTAGTAAATTGCATGTTCACTGCAATCAATGGAATCCTAGAACAGAAACAGCATTAAAGATCATTCTACAAACATTAGGATTCTGGACTCCCATGGTGTAGCGGGGTCGAAAGATATATCTACTTTACCAACCAATTTCAGTCAGATTTCTTGTTTCCCTTTGGTCCAAAGTGGCTGACCAGGGATACTGGGAAGGTAGCCTGCAAAGGTCAGCACCTCCGAGACACAGAGCTGAGCAGACGAAGAGCTCTGAAGGAACCTGAGGGACAGTAGGTGGGCCAAGACCTGGCACAAGAAGATAAGTGATCAGTAGTAAACATATTAGGTAATTACATATTGTGTTAGAAGAGAATGAGTACATTAGAAAGAGGAAAAGAGAGAGAGAAAACCAAGGGACTGAAAGTGCCAGATAAGAAGAAGGGGTCTGACTGAAGAATTAAACAGGATACTCACAGTGTATTTCATTGAGAAGGTGAATAAAGACTTGAAAAGGGTGAGGAAACCAACCATATAGCCATCCAGGGGCAGAGCATTTTAGGCAGGTGGAGCAGTTAAGTGCAAAGGCCCTAAGGTGGAGTGTGTTTGGCAAGTTCAAGGATCAGCAGGGAGGCTACTGTGGCTGGAGGAGAGTGAGTGAGGGGGGTTGATGGCAGGAGAAAGTTTCAGAGGGCCAACTGGGAGCTCTATCACCTAGAGATTTAAGGGTTTTAGATTTGTTCTGTGTCAAATTGGAGAGCCTTTGCAAGATTTTGAAGAAAGCACAATTACATAACTTAGGTTTTTAAAAGATCCATCTGGCTATGTAATGAGGAATAGTCTATGGGGATAAAGGTGGTGGAATAAAGGGTAGAAGCCCAGAAACCCTTTAGGAGGCCTTTGCAGGAATCCAGGTGGAAGATGGTGGTGGTACAGACCCCGATAACAGTGGAGATGGTCAAAAGTGTTGTATCCTAGATTTTGAATGTAGGACCAACAGGATTTCCTAGTGGAAACTAATAAGAAATTTTTGGCATGCCAAATTCATGTTATTACTGTCCATTACTGATTCCAAGTTTCTGATCATCATCTGAGCAAACAATTATAATCCTTCCCAGCTGCTCAAGGCAGCACACTGTATCATGTGGTGATGCATTTGACTTTCCAGGCACACTGGGACTGAGGCAGAAGCAGCAAAGAGGGGTGGTGGAGTTTAAACATTGACTTTCTCTTATAGTAACTCCCTGGATAAGGGAGGAACAGCCTCACAGACAATGAGGTAGTGGTAGCTGACAAGGGAATTCAGCTACTGTGAACTACCCTCCTTTGGGGTAGTTCACAGAGGTGGGAATGAAAGGTTGGGCTTCAGGATGCTTTGGGTCTTCTGAAGCATTTATGCATCCCTATTCCAGTTTATAGGGTCATAACCCTGTCTCATCAATACCATGACTTTCACCTGAAAGGAACCTACCAAGACTATGAGCTTCAGTGGATATAGTTCGACAAACTGCTCGACCAAAACTTTTACATTATTTGTCTACCTTAGCCCTGAAGTTCGAAGATTTAAGAAATTCTTTAGTATTTTCAGAGGAAGTCCTTGGTATCACTTTATTCCTTAAGCCAAAAGTTGAGGGAAAAACTTGTCATTCACTCTATATTCTGTTTAATATCACTGGAAGAAGGGTCACCAACAGGTCTTAACTGTCACAATTTCTTTGTTGCCATGTTGCCTTCCACATCTTGCCCTTAATGCTTCATCTCCTCCTCAGGACCCGTTTTTCTTGTCAGGTTTTCTGATTGTAAGCTACAAAACTAAATCAGACAAATTTAAGCTGAAAATAACTATTGGAACAGAGCTGATAGAATTGATGGAAACACTGAAGGGTTAAGTTTAGGAATGGCAAACATTAAGGTCAATTGTAGCAGGCAATGCAGCTGACATGCCTCTCAGCCTGAATACTGCTGGAGGCACCCAGCCTCTGCTTGTTGACTGGAGGTGATGTAGCTCTGGGCTGGGCCTGGGTGCCATTCACTGAGTAAGTGCATCACACCTGCAGGACTTTCAGTCTCAGGTGGGAATAGCCAACTGGTTAATCTTAGATAACATCTCCCATTTGACTGTCAGAGGGCAAGATGAGGAAGTTCCTGGGAATCAGAAGGGTAGATTTTCCTGTAACATGTGATGAGGAATTTTCTTCCAGAAGAAAATACTTGGATACTGAGTAGCAAAACATAAAAATAAAATAAAATAATCAACTGGGAACATTTAAGAGGAAATATTTGCAAAGAAATGTATAATGATTCACAAGTACCTTGCGTTTGCCCTAATGGACTCATTCCATTCTCTATACTCGGATAGATTTCTATTTAAAGCATTATTACTGTTGAGTTGGAAATTTCTCCTTTTCTTAAAATAAATGTTTATGAATTCTTTACTATTTATCATCTTTTTTCCTTTTCTTGCTCAACTTTTATTTTTTTCAGTGCTTAAGCATCCCATTTCTTTTCTTCTCCTTTTTTGCTTCTTTTATTATTGGCTTTATATCTTATTTCTTCCTATTTATTTTATGTAAAATATCTTGAATATGAGGCCTGTCCAGAAAGCATCCAGCCATGTAACATGAAAAATAGAGATATTTATTAAAGAAAATACAAGATACAAGAAACACTGTACATAGGACAATCACCTCTAAGTCCCCTTCAAAGTAGGCACTGTGGGACCTCACACAGTTCTCCCAGCATTTCTTCCACTGTTCAAACACTGAAAAATCCTTTGTTGGAATCTCCATCAGCTGCCACATCCTATATTCCTGAACCTCATCAATGGTCTGAAATCTCTTCCCTTTCAACGGTGATTCGAGTTTTGGGAAAAGTCAGAAATCTCAGGGCACCAAATCTGGGCTGTAGGGAGGCTGAGTCACTTGGGCAATTTGATGTTTTGCCAAAAAACTCTGCACAAGACATGATGCATAAGCAGGTGCACTGTCATGATGAAGCTGCCAATCACCAGCTGCCCATAGCTGTGGCCATTTTCATCATATTTCATCTTTCAACCAATGAAGAACATTAAGGTACTACTCCTTATTAATTGTTTGGCCTGGAAGGAATACTCATGATGGACAACAGCTTTCCAATCAAAAACATAGTTAACATGGTCTTGATCTTACTGTGACTTTGCCATGTCTTCTTTAGGTGTGGAGAACCAGGAGATGTCCATTGGGATGAATGGGTCTTCATTTCTGGATCATACTCATAGCCATAGACACACAATTCATTTCTGATTATTACGTTCTTGAGGAAGTCCAGTTCATTGGTAGTGGTTTGAATCAAGTCATTGGTAACTGCGGCGGCACGATGTTCTTTCTGCTCTGGTAGCAAAAGCTGTAGAACAAACTTTGCCGTGACATGTTCAGGCCAATATACTGCATCAAAAATCTTAGACGCAGTAGATTTTGGAAACCTCAGATCAGTTTCTAGGTTTTTCACTGTCAGTTGATGATCCTTGTTGATTGCAGCCTGTGTATATTCAACATTCTCAGGTGTTCTGCTTATTGCAGGCGTTCCAGAACACGGATCACTTTTAACAGATTCTTGACCATCTTTGAAGCATTTGGGCCCCACTTTTATTTGTGCTACACTCATTACATCATCCCCAAAGTCCTTCTGACCATACAAATAGTTTCTGCAGAGGAATGCTCAAGCTTAATGCATAATTTGGTTCAGATTCATTGCTATACTCACTCAGTCATTTTGAATGCGACAGCCACACAGTGCATGTGCTCACTCAATGGCATCTACAGCCCCCACTGACTAGTACAGTGAAGTTGTCATTGCTCACACATATGCAGTCCAGTCCACTCTCCTTGGCTTCCAGGTTACATTGATGTCATGCAAACTGTTCTTGGTATATTAACAATGGCTGATATTTTTCCATATGGACATCATACAAAGGGCAGCTGATGGTGATTGGGAGAACTGTATGAGGTCTCAAGGTGCTTGCTTTGAAGGGGACTGAGACATCATTATCCCATATATAATGTTTCTTATATCTTGTATCTTCTTCAATAAGTGTCTCCACTTTTCATACATGGCTGGATACCTCCCGGACAGACCAAATATCTTTATTTCAACATGAGGTTTACAGAGCTACAAATGTCTTAACTAGAAGGGGCACTGATGTCTATGTGGTATCATGGTGAAGGTGCCCATTAAGAAAATAGACTTTTGTGTCTTTTATTATTCCATGTAGGACCCCAGATTGCAACAGTTTATTTTGAAAATTTTCAAATATACAGCAAAGTTGAATGAATTTTATAGTAAATGACCATATTTTTACTGTAGATTTCTAGAATCTATACTGTCATTTTTTAATTATTATGTGCAGCATTAAATTTAGTTGCAGTATGGGAGCAAAACAAAAAAGTAGAAAAGATGAGCTTTACATATCTCTTTTCCTGACTTAGAGCTGTATTTCTAGGTTTAATTTGTTAACCTTTCAAGTTTAGTGTCTTTATTTGTAAAATTGACCTTAAAGTCTGGCTGTGAATGTCAAATGACATAGCTTAGGTGTATAATAAGCACTAGATAAATGTTCTCTCCTTTTTTCTTTTTATATTATTTATTGTAGTCATTTAAAAATATAATTGCACTTCAGACCACTGGCCTTTTCTTACTGTTTTCCATCCTTTAGATCCAAAAAGAAATTAGCACAACTAATTTAAACAACCATGTTGAAAACCAGATGCAGTGGTTTAACTTACCATGGGTAAATCCATTCTGTTAATATACTTTCAGAAACCATATGCATTCTGTTTAACTTTTGGGGGTCTTCCCTGCCATTTCAAGTGAAGATTTCAGTGTAAACCTTTGTGTTTTAATTTTCTTGATATGTTATTGGTATTACTTTTTTTCTTTGCTTCAATATTTGAAGCATGTTGCTTTTGTTCATTTTTATTTTTGCTATATCCTTTATCTTTATCCTTTATCCAAATCTTGTATTTCTGCATAAAAATTATTTCTTATTTCTTATGTGTAATTTGGGCTTGTCAGTTCCTAAATGCTTATTTTTTTCTCCAATTCCCATTGTTCATTTTTGCCCCATCCTTTCTTCCTTGCAGGGTTTCCTGACCTTATTCATGAATTCTGTAATCAGGAAGCAATTAAGTTATTTTTCTGCCTAACTCCTCTTTCCATTTGGAAAGATGCAAGCATTTCCTCCACCAATCAAGCTATTCTTTGTGCATTTTTATGTTATTCTTATTGGTTTTGCAGCATTGTGATACCATTCTTTTTTCCAGGTCCTTCCCTGTTTTCAAGCTACATTATCGAGGAATGCTTTCATCAGTAGAAGTCTTCCAATTTTTCATTTGTTATTTTTAGTTTTTATATATTCCTGTATTTACCAAAATTTAGTCTTAACCTTAACTGATCTACTTGGATTTCTACTTTATCGTTACACAAAAAAATTCAGGAAAAATCTATTGAATTTAAATAACTATGTAAAAAACTGTCATTATTATTAGGTTGTTATTTTTAAATTAACCTTTAATAAGTTTCTTTAAAAGATTGCTTGATGTTTGGTAAATTCTAATGGATATGGCAGTTTATACTTCCATTTCTTTTTCTATACCTCATAAGTATTTTAATTGTAAGTGGTGATAGATGGTGATAGATGGCTTAGAACTGTCAATCAAATAAGGATAGTTAACATTTCAATTTGTGATTTCTTATTTAAAAAACTATGTATTCTTTAGTTATAAGAAACAGCTATGAATCCAAAAGTAAAAAACAAAACTGCAAGTTAGAGAACAATATCTTAAAGATGTGCACATGGAAAGGTGCTTGGTGCAGCAAAGCCCTTTTAACCCCAGTGCCCTCTTCCTTCCTGGGTCTTCACTGTGAGAACTGGTGGGGTTTCTGGAGGTAAAGTCCAACTGTGGGGGGCCCTCCCCATTTTGTGGGCCTGTGAAGATCCTCATCTTTATGCTCATCCACATTCAACTTCCAGTAATTAGTTAAAGTTACTATTTTTAAATGTTCCTACCAGTTTATGGTCTTGGGGCTTCTGTCCAGGTAAAAAGATACCTGCTGTGATGCTATGCATTTGGTTGTCTCCTCAGATTGTAGGGGTGGTGGTTTGCCCTGGAGCTTCAATTCTCTGCTGGGTCCAACAAAAGTCATTGATCTTTGGTTTGCTCAGCTTTTATTTTCTTGTGAGGATGGGAGTGATGACTTACAAGTACTTTACATGTTGAAGCAGAAACCAGAATCCAAGATGTCTTTCATTCAATGGCACTGGAAACAATTGGACAGCCATATGAAACAAAAAAGAATTTCAATCCATACTTTAATTCAATTTTAAAAATTCACTCAAAATGGCCCTGGTCAGTGTGGCTCAGTAGGTTGGAGCATTGTCCCATAACCGAAAGGTGCGGGTTTGATTCCAGTTCAGGGCACATACCTAGATTGTGGGTTTAATTCCCCATGCAGGGGCATACAATCCCTGGTCCAGGTGCATACAGAAAGGCAACCAATTGATGCTTCTCTCTTGCATGTATGTTTCTCTCTGTCTAAAAGCAATGAAAAAAAAAAGTCCTCAAATGAGGATTTTAAAAAAGTCACTCAAAATGGATCATAGATGTCAATGTGAAACCTAAAACTACAGACCTTTCAGAAGAAAACACAGGAGAAAATATTCATGATATCACGTTAAGCAAAGTTTTTTTTGATATGGCACCAAAATCATGATTTATAAAAGAAAAATTTGATAAATTTTACTCCATCAAAATTAAAAACTTCTGCTGTTTAAAAGGCATAGTTTAGAAAAAAGATAAATCGCCAACTGGCTAAACGTATTTTCAAATCTTTGCTTCTATCATCAGGAACTATGATCCAGAATATTTAAAAAGACATGTTAACATAATCATAAAAAATTGAACTAACCAGTTTTTTAAAAATGAGTAAAAGTTTTGGGTGTACACATCTTGAAGAGATATGTCCTTGCTGGGATGGCAAATTAGCACATGCAACAATTTTAAATAGCATTTATCATTAAGAAAATGCAAATTAAATCCACA
Source organism: Glossophaga mutica (assembly GCA_039655065.1). NCBI lineage: Eukaryota > Metazoa > Chordata > Mammalia > Chiroptera > Phyllostomidae > Glossophaga > Glossophaga mutica. The sequence continues at coordinate 163,951,081 of CM077306.1, forward strand.
TTGTGGTATCACTACACACATTCTAGAATGGTTTAAATACAAAAACAAAACTGCCAGTAACAAGTACTAGCAAGGATGTGGAGCAACTGAAACACGCATGTACTGCTGATGGGAACGAAAACAGCCCAGCTACTGTGAACAGTTCAGCAGTTGCTTGTGAAATTACGTATATGTTTACAATAAGGTCCAGCATTATCACTCTTAGGTAATTTATTTAAGAAAAATGAAAAAAACTGGGTAATTTATTTAAGAGAAATTAAAAAAACCCGTACGCTATTTATCTAAGAGAAATGAAAAACTGTACGCTGATGTTTGTAACAACTCTATTTATAGTAGCTCCAAATTGGTAACAACCCAATGTCTAGCAGCTGGTGAATGGATAAACCAACTGTGACACATCCGTAAGGTGCAACCCTACTCAGCCATAAAATGAAATGGACTATTGACACATGCAATGACGTGAGTGAATCTCAAAGACATTAATGATGTTCAGTGAAAAGAAGCCAGTCCCAAATGCCTGGGCATATACAAAATGATTCCATTTGTGTGACATTCTGGAAAATGCAAAACAAATGGGACAGAAAACAGATCAGTGATTGTCAGGTAATGGGAGCAGAGGGAATGCTTCAGTCCATTTGGGCTTCTGTAACGAAAATGCCATTGACTCAGTGGTTTATAAACAACAGAAATTTATTTCTCACAGTTCTGGAGGCTGGGAAGTCCAAGATCAAGGTGGTTTATAATTGCAAATTAACCATACAATTAGACATGCTTCATTTTGTATGCCCACTATCTGACACTGTGTGATGCACATCCATTTATTTTGCTTCCCCTATTTTATTAACAAGGCATAATTTTAGTGGTTCATAAGTACAGTCTTTTAATTACAATGGTCACCCAGGGATCTGGAAAGGTACTGTAGAAGATGGCTAGGCTTTGTCATTTCATTCTCTAGCTCTCAAAATTGATGATCCAGTGATGATCTTTTTTAGGTGAAGAAGAAGGAGGAGGAGGAGGAGGAGGAGAAGAGGGAGAAGGAGAAGGAGAAGAAGAGAGTCCAACAACAACAACAACAACCCTATGCATGTGTATAGTAATTAAAGGTTGAAGTAATATGGTTGCTCTGGATGCTCCTTTTTTATGATTTTGGGGTATTTCAAAAATAAGCAAGATCTCTCAGTAATATTCTAACCCTACAATTCAGTTTACTCTTGAATAATTTGGTCATTGAACAATTCTTCACCCCTGTCTTTTAATATAAGGTAGAGACTAATTATCCTTACAGTGAAGTTGACCATTTCCCGTGGGAGTGGGATTGGCAGTGGATAAGCTGCAGTGATTAATTTAACCGAGTTTCGACAACCCTGTTGTATTAGGTTCTAATACCATGAGCTGAGTGGTTGGAGCAAAAGACATGTATTGTTTCCTAGTTCTGGAGGCTAGAAATCCAAGATCAAGGTGCTGTCACCTTTCTTTCCCCATCGAAGGCGTCAGAGAAGGATCAGTCCAGGCCTGTCTCCTAGTTCCTGGTAGTTGCCATGTTGGTGGCAGCATAACTCTGTCCTTCACATGGTGCTTTCACTGTGTCTGTCCATGTCCAAATTTCCTCTTTTTATGAGGACACTAATCATGTTGAATTAGGGACACACCCTACTCCAGTATGATTTAAACTTAACTAGTTATATCCATAACAGCCCTATTTCCAAACTGGGAATTAGAACCTCAACATAGGAATTTTGTGGGGGGCACATAATCCAACCTACGTATATGCTTGATGCCAGAGACAGAGGTTTTAGCCATGGCTGGCCAAATTTTCTGACATATGATTTTCATACCATGGCTGCAGACCCATGTAAAGTCTAAGGAAAGAACATCAGAAGCAGACCACTGCACTGATTTTAGTATTTAGAGGAAACCTTCAAACTTCTTTTGTGATTGTATCTGCTTAACAAATAAGGCACTTTGAGTTTTGTTATTAGTGATATTCTATTTTCTGTTTCTCTTTGAATTAAGCTGTTCTTGAAGCAATTACAAAAATAGAACAGATCTTTATGATGAATTATCAATAGCCAATGCTTATTTTCAACTTTTCCTTTGTTCCAGTACAATGATCAAAAAAATTAACTTGTATCTTTACAAGGTTATTCTGTAGTAGAATAGTTTACTTTGTCCAAACCCCTTATCCTTCCATGCAGTTACTTCATTAGCTTCTGGTCATTAAATCTTTTTTCCTCTGTTGTTTTCACAGCATGTTGTAGCAGTGGTCCTTGACCACAAGAGTTTGCTTTAAAACTGTAGAGAACAGGGAATTTAGGAAAGTTTACATGCTAGATATAAAATGTCAACCAAGCTTCTGCTCCCACTCCTTTGGTTGACATTTTTCAGGCAGGGCGCTGTTATCTTACTGCTCTATTTTCTTTTCTTTTTTTTTAACTTTATTTTTATTGTTGACACTATTACAGATGTACCCATTTCTCACTCCTTGCTCACCTCCAGCCAGCCCCTACCCCTGCTTCCCTCTGGCCATCACCACACTGTTGTCTGTGTCTGTGGGTGATACATAGTTGTTTCTTGGCTAATCCTTTCCCTTTCTTTCATCTAGGCCCCACTCTCCCTCCCTTCTGACAGCTGTCAGTCTGCTTCATTTTCCTTTGATTTATTTATTCTCATAATTAGTATACATTATTGTCTCTCTTTATTCTCATTTTATATATCATTTAGAAATGGCATTGCTTCTCTTTTTTATTAATAATAATTAGTTTTTTTTAAAAAATTTCTCTATTTTCTTACTATATATGTCACAATTATCCATCTGAACATCTTTTATTTCTTTTCCTGTGTTCAGATTTTATGAACTCTTGAGGTGAAACTGAACTCTCCTTTTGGTGACAATGTAACTTAGAGCGAAACTGAAGCTTCAGGTGAGCTATTTTCAGAAACAAGGCGCAAACAGGGTCTTTCATTGTTTTAGGTCTGGCATTCAGGCAGCCAGAGAGTCACTAAAGGTCATTCAACTGAAATAGAATCCTCTCAGGGGAGTCACTGTTGCTGACATTCAATTAGGTCATTGAGGGTGTCCACCCTGCCAAAGGAAGCTTTGTATTAGTTCTGTGTAAAACAGAAAAAGTAAATGAAAACTGGTCCACCTGAGGATTCTGTTTTGAAAGAAAGACCAAAATAGGCATTTAGTTTCCTAAGGGATAAAAGCCATGCAACTTTAATCTGATGTGGAACCTAGACCTTTGTATTCTCAGCATTCTGTAAGGACCAGATCAAACAATTAGCCATTGCTTCTCAAATTTACATCCTTCTAGATTGTTAGATTTATCATCCACATAGACTCAGTGGAAATCTACTGTGGGGTTCCTTCAAGACGCACATCAACTTATGTGTTTTGATTTAAAAAAATAAAAAAACACTAAAATGTTCATGAAAACTTCCTCTACTCATGAAGAAGCAGCAGCCTCGCTGTCAAGGAGATACTACTGAGGTGATCGAAGGGGCACATGGGATAGTGGAACAGGTTTCAAATCCTGGTCTTGGGAACACAGTGACTCCGTGGAGATTCTCCAGGTCAGTGAAACAGCAAAGTATTCTTCACCTAACAGTCAGACTGTAAATGCCCAAGAAATCCATTTATCGTTTTGTCATTTTTTATAATGATATATATTATAACAAATGTATTACATAATAAATTATGTGTAATATAAATATATATCCCTTATTTTATATAATGGGATTCTGTGTTAGATATCATTTGGAAAAATTAACTGCTAAAAATGTTTACATCATACACATACCCTAATATTTTGGTGATCATAACAAAAAGCAAGCTGTGGTGAAAAAAAAGAAGCCTTCTTCTAGAGGTCTGTTTTAGAAGAAAGGAGTTGGGTTCTATTCCTGCCCAACTAGAGTGAGAGTTCTCTGAAGCATTTCTGTATGGTTTTTATAGTTTTGTTTATTTATTATTCCCCACGGTAGCACACTGTAGGCACTCCACAGATTCTTATTCAATGAGTAATTAAGTCAATTGGTACTTGTACTAATAAACAGACAAGCTAATACTAATCTCTCAGACTCTCTAATACTTTGTTCTGAGAGCTGAATCAGCCACCAACAATCTGACTCTGGAGAAGGTGGCTGACATGAAAATGAAAGAGCGGCACTGGAGCTTAGCAGAGGGCAGCTCTCTCCTTTCTTGTTGGGAAGTTGGAAGTGCTGTTCTTGCTCTACCCTGACTCCGAGCAGCAACAACCTAGTGTACATGGGGTAGCGAGTGGGCTAGCGGAGACAACCCTTTCATCTTCAGTCATGAAATTTAACATTTTGGATTTCTGACATTTAGCTTAGTCCTTGTGATAGTACTTTTCCCCCAGCTCCCTACTTAACATGTGGGACAAAATACAATACGGCAACGTCCCATATAATTGCTTTCACGTATGATGTGCAATAATAGGATGTATGAAGATATTCTGCTCCCACTTTTTACTATACATAGATACCAAACTACCAATAGAGAAACAAAGAATGACATGCTTATCCAAGTGCTAAAGAGATACATGTTATATCAAGACCATTTAACAAGCACTATGGTGGAAGATGGATATACAAAAACGGGGCAAGTTACAGACCTTGTTTGCAGAAACTCATGATTCAATAGTGAAGCTAAGGTAGAACATAAATAATTGTAATTAATAACAAGTAAATAAGAAAAGTACAAATAATTTATGTGGAGTTTGAAGAGCAGACAGCAGTTTATGTAAGTGTGGTTCCTGACAAGAATGGCATTTAAGATGGGTACAAAGGGATAGGATTTTGTTTGGCGGGAAGTAAAGGAATTGGAGAAAGAAGAGCATGAATTAAGCTATGATGGTGGAATGTGGTCTATATTTTGAAATAATCAATAGTTGAATGCATTTGGATCCTAAAGATCCTAAAATACACTTGGAGGAGTGGTAGGAAATGATGTTAGAAGGACAGGATGGCTTTACTGCAGAAGGGTCTAAATATCTGGTGAAATACCCAGACTTAATTTCATTAGAAATGTAGAGCCTCTGAGAGCCTCTGGAGGAAAAGAAGAGTAGATTTGGTGTCATGGTTTAAGAAATATAGTCTGGCAGGAATTAGGGAAGAGAGAGGTAAGAGGGGGGGAAGATGAGTTGTGCAATTATTACAATACTCTAGTACCTGGAATATAATAGGGGATTGGAAAGTTAAGATATAAGAAGTAATTATAGGGTCTAGATGGGAAATAAGTGAAACACTCAATTTGGGTAAGTTGAGAGTATTTTCAGAGGTATGAATAGTCAGTGTTGGGGGGGGGAACCACAGAGATAGTTAATGCAGTTAATTCTTTGGGATTTGTTAGAACAAGAGCCATCACCACTCTTGGGTCTAAAGTAGTATGGGATAGAAGCATTATCAGAACCCAGGAGAGTATTATGTGGGCAGAAAGCCTTTAGTGGAAAGAGGCAGTCAGTCCACAGCAACCTCAGGGAATAGGTATATTCTGACGTTATTCTTCTCCTTCTTGTTTCTCACTAGGGATTCCTCTTGGCCAAGTATAATTGGAGGCCAGAGGTCAAGAGAGCTGTTTATGCATCCATTTACATCAGCCTCCCAGAGCACACACAGGGTAAAGAGTGATCTGGAGGGCAAATGAAAGCTATCCTGTGCATTTATGGAGCAATTTAGGGTATTTTAGGTGAGCTGCCAATAGACTTGGAAATGCAGATTTGGAGCACAGTGGGAATGGTGGGCTAAGGATGTGGAGGTTTGAACCGCTGAAATTATGAGTGGATGAGCTTAGAGGGAAAGAAAACATAAACGAGGAATACATTCATGGAATAGAACTTTCAGGAAAAGCTATATTTAAAAGATACAAGAAAAAAGGAGACAGTAAAGAAGGTAAGGGACCAAAATTAGGAGCAGAGAATGATGGGGATTGGTTTGACTGGTGTGGTTCCATTGGTTGGGCATTGTCCTGCAAACTGAAAGGTTTCTGTTTGATTCCTGGGCAAGGCACATGCCTAGGTTGTGGGTTCAGTCCCCAGTCAGGGATCAGGGATCATACAAGAGGCAACTGATCAATGTTTCTCTCTTACATCGATGTTTCTCTTCCTCTCTTTCTCCCTCCCTTCCCTTCTCTCTGAAAATAAATAAATACAATCTTTAGAAAAGAATGATGGGGATCAAGGAAAGAACCTGCCTTAGAGAGGAAAAAGAGGCAGAAAAGAAGCCTAAGACAGAACAATTTTTAAGAAGGGCTGTGCAGAAGCACTGTCTCTGGCTCTTTGCCAATTTAGAGTGACAGGGTGGTTTCATAATGCTGACATGGACTTCTGTTAATGATTGGGTTTTGGATTTGGGGATAGGAAAGAAAATGACAATGACTGTGGTTATAGTAGAGTAGTCGAGGCCAGGAACAGATAATCACATCCTCACTCTCTCATTTAGTTCTACATTCTTCTACTAGTCTTCCTGCTTCTCTTCTTTTTCTTTTGTATTTACTGAGCACTTATAATATACCACACACTTTACCTACTTACAGCACCCTGTTCCAAAACAACTCAGTCTAAAAGATATTATCTTTGTCTTATATGAAAGTTTTAGAGAGGCCATGGATCTTCCCCATGTTCATGTGTTTAGTAAGGATTAAGCCTACTTTCAAAACCAGAATGCTCAGACTCCAAAACTGTGCACTCTACATAGTATCAAATACTGTGTCAGACACCGTAGTTATTCATCAGCTACTTGAAGAAAAAATGAATGAAGTGTGACGTAAAATACTGCATAAATGACAGGCAACCTGGGTTCTGTTTCTAGCCTTGGTACTAAATACAGTGAAACCTCTTTGTTAATAAAGCTTGCTTTTAACTGCTCTGAAAATAATCATGTCATGAAAACACGTGCCTTAAAATGTTACCATATAAATATTAGATGAATCACTAACATTTCCCATAATGCAAATGTTAGAGTCACAGTAAATATCTTATTTGTAAGATCTTTAGAGTAGGGTGTCTATCATGTCGTTGTTACTGCTGTCGTCCCAAGGAAATGGATGACATAATTCTAGATGCTTTATGATGTGCCCTGTTCATTGTTCAATTTAAAGTATATAAATCAAGATATTGCCAGTTACTCACAATGTGATCATAGTAAGTTGTGAAATAAGGGACATCCAAGAATTCAGTCCAGAAAATAAAGCAGAATCTCGAGCAAAAAAAAAAAAAAAAAAAAAAAAAAGAATGATGGGAGATCTCTGACCAATGCCTTTCCCCAAAGAAAAATGAAAACACCCACTGTTCACTTTCATTTTAGTTGAAAAATCAGAACTGAGCAATCTGGTCTGTTCTTGAAATGTTTGCCTTAAATAGGAAGTGTCCATATTTTTTTTAGCATCTCTGCCAACACAAATAACACTTAGACTTCCATTCATGAACTTTTGCTGTATTGTTAAGAGAACACTGTCTGTCTAATATGAAACATTTACTAATGATGTTGTAATTTTTTGTATCAAATGCATTAAAATTACACAAATTATTGGATAAATATCTTGACCATCTTCTTAAACTTGCATTTCAGCCAGTACATAATTTTTTTTTCATTTTTCCTCCCTTATTCTATTTCTCTTTAGAAATTCCTTCAGTTCTGTGTAGTTCTGCATACTGCTGTCCATAGGCTACTTGGGACATATTGTACATAATTAACATCTACTCACACTTGTAAAGTAGGAAAGTGACACATTTTATTATTCTCACCCAGAAATGTTAATTGATTTAATTAACTTTGAGATAAATGTGGACTTAGCAGAGCCATTGAATGACCCAGTGTCCAAATAACGAGTCTAGTGTTCTAGAATTCACAAATTAGACTGTGTTCAGAGCTCTGTATTCTTTCATTACAGAAATAAAATAACCTTAACACCACCTTTGGATATACAAATTAATGTGTTAAAGTTGATGTGGCTATGGAGCTGAAAGTCAAGAAACAATCAAACACAATTTTCTAAATTGAAAACATTCACTAGTACTTTACATATAATACATGCTCATTAAATGCTGTTGAATGAATGAGGCTAATATAAGTGAAAAGGTGTTAGGATATAGCACAAAGAAAGAACTGTGGGGTAATGTAATAAGGTTAACCACAAACTGCTACCCACTGGCTCAATTCATCTACCCCTGAGATCAGCATTTTAAATCACATTTTGGAAATTTGAAAAAGTGAAGAGAAATGGGATAATAATTTTAACTTTGAAAGAACAAGTCTTCTGAGAAAAGGCTCAAGGTAGTATTTTTACTCACCTAAGATGAATATTTGATGTAAGGGTACACTACACTCAATTATGTATGGAGGTGTGCCTAATCACCTTTTTTCATAAGGTAAATAAAGTTAAAATTGGGTTTGTGTTAAATACTTTTGGAAATATTTGAATTTCACATCATACATTAACACTTGGGCTGAAAACATGTCACTAAAATCATCTGCTTTCAGTTGACAACATGTTTTTATATACATTATTTCATTGGTACTCATTTAATTCTCAACATTACTCAAAAAGGCAGATAGAAGAGATATTATTTTCATTGCAGGGTAAATAAACCAGACAGGTTTAGCACTTTTCCCAGGACTCATGATCAGCAAGTGCCAGTTGCAAACAGAACGCAGATTTCCTGACTTCCACTCTTTTCAGCAGTCCACCCTGCCTGAGAGGTAGATATGGAATCACTTCCCAGTCTAAAAATTCTAGGTTCTCAAACAATATGCAATGCATCCTTTATGTACAGTTAAATGTTGTTTCTGTATTGAACATACAGATCACATTTGTTTACTATTAATAATGCTTTATAGAGCTTCCAGTCAACATGGTGGCATAGGCAGACATAGCTTACCTCTTCACACAACCACACAAAAAATACAATTAAAATATAGAACAACATCACTCAGGAACAGCAGAAATTGAGCTGAATGGAAATCGGACAACTATGAAATCCGGTTGAAAGGAAGCCTGACAACTACGGAATTAAAGAAACCACATCCACCCACACCGATAGGAGAAGAACAGATGTGGAACAAGCTGGTCCAACACCCATGTGGATAAAAATTTGGGAGGGATATCTTGGGAGCAAGGAGTCCCAGACCCACACCAGACACCCACAGCCCAGGATTCCAGTGCCAGCAATGTAAGTTCCCACAATTTCTGGCTGCAAAAACCAATGGGTATTGAGTAGATGCAAGAAACTTCTAGAATCTCAAGCAGTTCCTCTTAAAGAACCCACACATGACTCACCTACTCAGTCTCACTCTCTCTAAGCTCCAGCATCAGGGTAGCAGCTTGGAAGTCACCAGTGGTATACAGGGAAAAACTGAAGTATCTGGCATCAAGGCGAGCAAAGGTCATTGTCCCTTTCCTAAACCATCCCTCCAGAAAGCTGGTAAACTGGTGCCATATCCGAGATTCCATCAACCTGACTAACACTTTTGACCTGCCTTAGAGATCCTCAGAGGCTGCACCCAACTTACAGGCCCACCCAGCTGTTTTTCCTTAGAATGGCTAGTTTTAGCTTCTAAATCCTATCAAACAAGCAACAGTTGGCTTCCATGAGCCTTAGCAGCAGCCAGATTAGAGTCACAGCTTGGTTTCACCTGTGAATCTCCAAGCCCAGCACAAGTAGCAGCCATCTCAGATTTCTTTAAAACTCAGGCAGGGTGCCCTGGGCAAAACAAAGGTGGAGGCTGAACTGGTCTGCATCACTCAGGAAAGCCTAGGGCAATGAACCCAGTAGATAGCTACAGACCACATTGGAGCACCACCAACCTGCCCCTGCACAGCTGATCCTCCAGGGATGGTGAAGGTTGGTGGTCAGTGGTCACAGCCAGTCCTTGCCACTGACTGGCCTAGGTAAATCCCTCCTATTGATCTGCTAATAGCAACCAAGACTCAACTACAAGAGGAGGGTTTACTCATCCCACACAAAAGGTGCACCTTGAGTACCCAGCTTGTACGATAGGGGAGGCTGTGCCACTGGACCCTACAGGACAACCACTACATTAGGCCACACTACCAAGACACAGAGTCAAAGTACCTCTATGTAATACATATAAACAAACACAGAGAGGCTGCCAAAATGAGGAGACAAAGAAACATGGCCCAAGTGAAAGAACAGATAAAAAATTCAGAAAGAGCTAAATGAAATGGAGATAAGCAATCTCTCACATTCAGAATTCAAAACACTGTTTATAAGGATGCTCAAGGAACTTAGTGAGGACCTCAGCAGCATAAAAAAAGGCCAGTCAGAAATTAAGGATACAAAGTGCCCACACTACCCAAAGCAATCTATATATTCAACACAATCCCTATCAAAATACCAATGGCATATTTCACAGATACAGAATAAACATTTCAAAAATTTATATGTAAACATAAATGACCCTGAAAAGCCTCAGCAATTTTGAGAAAGAAGAACAAAGTAGTAGGAATCACAATACCTGATATCAACCTGTATTACAAGACCACTGTAATCAAAACAGTCTGGTACTGACATAAGGACAGACGCACAGACCAATGAAACAGAATAGAGAGCCCAGAAAAAATCCATGTCAATAAGGTCAGTTAATATTGGACAAAGGGGGCAGGAACATAGACAAAGGAGTAAAAATACCCTCTTTAATAAATGGTGTTGGGAGGTCTGGACAAATACATGCAAAAAATGAAACTAGATCACAAACTTACAACAAAAACAAAAATAAATTCAAGATGGACAAAAGACCTAAGTATAAGTCATGACACCATAAAAGTCCTAGAGGAAAACATAGGCGGGAAAATTTCAGATATTCCATGCAGCAATATTTTCACCAATATACCTTCTAGGGCAAGGGATATACAGGAAAGAATAAACATCAAACTAAAAAGCTTCTGCATAGGTAAAGAAAACATCAACAAAACAGAAAGGAGACCAACCATATGGGAAAATGTATTTGCCACTGATACCTCTGACAAAGGTTTGATTTCCAAAATATATAAGAAATCACATGACTCCATGCCAGGAAGACAAACAATTCAATTAAAAAATGGGTAAAGGACCTGAACAGACACTTCTCCAAGGAGGACATACAGAGGGCTCATAGACACATGAAAAAATGCTTCACATCACTAGCCATCAGACAGATGCAAGTTAAAACCATGAGATATGACTTTACATTGGTCAGAATGACCACCATTAATAAATCAACAAACAACAAGTGCTGGCAAGGTTGTAGAGAAAAGGGAACCCTAGTACACTGTTTGTAGGAATACAGACTGGTACAGTCACTGTGGAAGACAGAATGGAATTTCCTCAGAAAACTAAAGATGGAAATGTCTTTTAATCCAGTGATCCCACTGCTGGGACTGTACCCTAAGATTCCTGAATTATTAATTCAAAAAAACCTATGCACCCCAATGTTCAAAGCAGCATTATTTACAATAGCCAAGTGCTGGAAGCAGCCTAAGGTGCCCACCAGTAAATGAGTGGATCAAAAAACTGGTACATTTACACAATAAAATACTATGCAGCAGAAAAAAAGAAGGAGCTCCTACCTTTCATGACGGCATGGATGGACCTGGAGAGTATTAGGTTAAGTGAAATAAGCCAGACGGTGAAAGACAAATACCATGTGATCTCACTTATAAGTGGAACCTAATCAACAAAATAGACAAATGAGCAAAACATAACCAGAGACATTGCAATAAAAACAAACTGACCATGACCAGAGGAGAGGGAGGGAGGGGGACAATGAGGGAAAGAAGGAGATGGGGAAAGGGAAGGAACGTGAATAGAAAACTCTTGGGCACAGACAATGCTGGGGGGCTGACTGTTGGAGTGGCAGGGGACAGGGTAGAGAAGAGCAATGGAGAAAAAGCCAGGACCACTGTAACTGAACAACAATAAAAAATAAGAAATGAAGGTTACACTAATTGAACAAAGAACAATTTACAGGGAAACCACAGTACAGTGGATGAAACCGAGAATCAAATCAATGATTTGGAACATATGGAAGCAAAAAACAACCATGCAGAACAACAAGAAAAAAGAATAAAAAAAATGTAGATAGTGTGAACAACCTCAGGGACAACTTCAAGAGGTCCAATATTTGCTTCATAAGGGTGCCAGAAGGTGAAGAGAAAGAGCAAGAAATTGGAAATATATCTGAAAAAATAGTGAGAGAAAACTTCCCTAATTCAATGAAAGAGATAGACATGCAAGTTCAGGAAGCACAAAGAGTTCTAATTATGACGGATGCAAAGAAGTCCACTCCAAGACACCTCATCATTAAAAGGCCAAAGGTTAAAGATAAGAAGAGAATCTTGAAAGCAGCAAGAGAAAGAAGTTAGTTAACCAAATGGTTGCCAGATGGGTTGGAGGAAGGGGAGAATTGAAGAGGTGAAAGGATTAAGATGTACAAATAGGTAGTTACAGAATAGCCATGGGGATGTAAAGTACAGGGTAGAAAATGTAGTAGTCAAAGAACTTATACACATGACCCATTGACATGAACAATGGTGTGGGAGTTGCCTGAGGGAGTGGGGGGTGCTGGGTGGAGGGGGGGCAAAGAGGGAGAAATCAGGACAACTGTAATAGCATGATCAATAAAATATAATTTAAAAAGAATGCCTTATATTTGTATAACCACACTAAATGTACAAAACAAGCTTAAAGCCATTTTATGAGATCTTTTCATCTGAATTCATTTTTTTGAAATTTATTTAGAATTCATTCACTTGATTCTGAATTTTCAAGGACCAAGTTGTGGCAACAGTCCACATTGCTATGCTGCTAGGTTAATTTCCTCTTTCTGCATTTAAATATTTTACATTTGTCAAGAAAAGACACTTTTTCTCCTTGGTTTATCACCTTACTTCAATAGAGGACTCGGGAACCCATTGAGAGCAGTGGGTTGGGTACACTGCAGGAGCCGTCTGCGCTAACTGGAAGCAGTAGTTCAGGCAAAAAGAAAAACTGAATTTTGATTGCCGGCATGAGCCTCAAAATGGAATTAATGAGAAACAGATAAAAACTATAGATTATAATTATCTTCTGTCAAAATGATCTCTAGCAGACTTTTCCTGAAGTTACCATCAAAAGAGAAGAAAATGGCTAAAAGTATAATTTTCTCCTTTATCATTTTTTGCCACTTTAGTGATTAGAGAGATTAAGCCTGAGCACAAAGAAAATGACCAACTAGGTCAGTGAAAACCAACTTCTGTCTCAAAGGAGAGGTGATGTAGATAGATTTTTTTCCCTTTCTGACTGTGAAATAATCTTTAAAGAACATCTTACTAAAATAATTCATATATTTGCGCAAGTAAAAAATTCAATGATTATTTGTGCAACTTTTTCAATGTACAAGGTACTGGTGGAGTGTTCCAGTCCTGTCTCCAAAGAGCCTACAGTCTAGTGGAGCTTGCAAATAATAAATAGTAGAAGGTGACAACCTTTAACCAAGAGGCATAGGGAAAAAAGGCTGGGGATTCAGAAGCAAAAGAGATTATTTCTAGTTGGACGAAATCAAAGAGAACTTCTTGGAGAAACTATATTTTGGCTAAACTTGGAAAATCACAAAGATTTGCGTATGTGAAGATGGCGGAGGCACTTTCAACTAATCTAGGTAGAAGAAACTGTATGGAAAAAAGGATCCATGCAGTGTTGTGGGGGTGAGGGAGGTGGAGGTGGAGGTGGAAGAGAGTGTAAGTCAGATAAATGGTAATGGAAAAAATACAATAAAAAATAAACTACCTTACAAAAAAAGGATCCAGTGTGTGGCAAAAATTATAGTGTCACAGATTATATGCAGATCATATGAATTTACCCAGAACATGGGCCATGTGAGGATTAGTGAGAAACTAAGATTGGAAAGGGTAGTTGGAGGCCAAAGGGAATTTACATTTATTCTGGGGGGAAACCACCTAAGGATCTTGAGTTGTAAATGAAATGATCAGAGCTGTGCTTCTGGAAGATTGATCTGTCAGTGAATTGCAGGTGTGCTAAAGAGAGAAGAGTCCAGGAGGTGGGAATTCATTTAAGGAGTTACTGCAGTGGCCTAGGAAAGTGATAATACAGGTCTGACTTTGGAGAGGCAGTAGGAACGAAAAAAGTGGATGAGTGAAATATGCTGTGCCTTCGTTCATTTGAAACAAATTGGATACCCTAGACTCTGCCAGACTCTTCCAGGTCCTATACTGGTGAGCAAAATATAAACGGTCATTGCATTCTTAAAGTTTATAATATAGTAGTGGTCAAGAAACTATTAAAATAGTCTTGTATAATTGCAAACATGGAATGGGCTCTGGAGGGAATATACTTGGTGCTAGAAGAGCACATAGTGGGAGATCTGACCCAAGCTTGTGGAAGCAGGGAAAGATTCCCTGAACAAGTAACATTTGATTTGAAATCCAGATGGGTAAGAATTAACTATAAAAGAGGGGCAGGGACATGGAATAGTATTCTGGGCAGAAGAACCAGCGTGTTCCAAAGCCTCAAAGTGTGAGAAAACCTGATTTAAGTTCAAGCAACCGAGAGGTGAAGGTGAAGCAGAGGAAAACAGGGAAAGCAATATGAAATGAGAGTGAGGCATAGTAGATGCAAGATTATCCAAGGACTCACAGGGCAGATTTAGGCTTTGTACTTTAGTCTATGAGCAATGGATTTAAAAAGCGGAGAGGTGGTTACAGTATGAGCTCCACACCCTGAGAAATACATGGAGAATGATCCTGAGATGGAAAAAAAATGGTTCTAAGAAGCCAATTAAGAGGCTATTGCACTAGTACAAATATGAAGACTAGGAATGGTAGCTTGAAACAAGTTGGCTGCAGGGAAGTGGAGAGAAGTCAGTTGTGTAAGACTAATTAATAAACTGCATGTAGGGGTTGGAGAGAAGGAATCCGTTCTAAAAACTTAAAAATTTTTTTTTTTTGGTTTATGAAACCATTCAAAACTTCAAGGAAAAACTATGTTTTTGTTTGTGAGAAAGTGAACTTAAATAGCCTTTGAGACATCTAAGTGGAGAAATCTGGTAAGCAGTTGGCTGTTCAGGCCTAGAGCTGGAGATAATTTGGGAAACCTCAGGTGAATTATAACACAGGCACGGTGGAATGATGAGGGAGATCAATAAATGTATACTATATAGAGCATAAAGAGAAGAGGGACTAAGTGTGGCACTTGAAAATATCTATATTCAGTGACCAATTAAGGGAGAGTGAGACAGTAAATAAGGCAGAGAAGGAAGGGCCAGAGATATCTTTAAATTTTATTTTTCAATTGCAATTTACATTCAGCACTGTTTAGTATTAGTTTCGGGTATATAGTATAGTGGTTGGACAATACTTTTCAAAGTGTTCCCCCTGATATTTCGAGTATTCATTTGCACCATACATAATTATTATATACAACGTTATTGACTGCACTTCATATCCCCAGGACTATTTTAACAATCAATTTGTGCTTCTTAATCCCTTCACCATCTCCCCACCCCTACTGCCTCCAACAGTCTGTTCTCTGTGTCTGAGTCTCTTTCTGTTTTGTTTAATTATTTTGTTCTTTAGATTCCACATGTAAGTGAAATTACATGATATTAGTCTTCCAATGTCTTATTTCACTTAGCATAATACACTGTAGCTCCAATAGTAAGACTTCGTTCTTTTTTATGGGCTAATCATTTTTGAGAAAAACTAAATGAGGGGCATTGTGAAAGAAAAGAAAAGGGAATGTTTCAAAAAAAAAAAAGTGGTCCACAGTGGCAAGTACGGCTGAGGTCGGGTAAGATGAGCACTGAAAATATCTATCGAATTTAGTTACTTGGATGCCGTTTGGGGGACCTTACAGAGAGGCGCTTGAGCAGGGTGACTGGGCCACAGTGCAGCAAAGGCAGGTTGTAGAAGTTTGAGGAGAAAGGAGAGTAGGCATTAAGCACTTATGTTATCTGTCTAAATCCTTAGGAGACATGAACAAATCCTTACAAAGCCAAATCCTTTGAGTATGAAGGAGGTGAGATAGTGTGATAGCTCGGAAAAGAAGTGGGATATATATTTTTTAAATGGAATTACTTTCTTCAGAAAATAATTTGAGACACTTTGTGAAACTTTTAAATGTATGGCACTGTCTAAGCATAGAAATAAAAAAGTAAAAACTTGTGAAAGCAAAGTAAACAAATAGTCTATTCATGAGAGATAGTTTAGTTGGTTTAATTAAAGATTAAACTTTATTCAGGACACCTGGAAGCCAAGGCAACTAGGGAAAGCCTACATGTCACGAAACTTCATTATATGATAGCAATAATGAAAATAGCTTTTATAAGTGGATGATTTCTATAATACATGTAATATCTCATTTTTGTCAGCATTAAAACCCATGAAGTGGTTACTACTGTCCTACGTAGTCTCCATACGCAGATATCTGAAGTAAAGAGGGTAAGGAGCTGGCTGAGATCACTGCGGTTATTGTTTGAGGTATGTTTAGAACCGGGCACTCTGACCCAAGCTTGTGTTCTTTTATGATCATGCTGCACAGCCTTCATTTATACTGCTTATTCAGAGAAGACAATGTTCCTTTTGGTACCCAATTCTAAAAAGAATTGGCCACATGGGATCTCATATAGGGGGCACTGGACAACATGATGGAACTTGTCTACAGGTTGTAAGTGGTTATAGTTACCATTGATTTTCTTTTTGACATCAGTGACTGTCTGGGTGGATTGGAGCCATTAACACCTACTTCCAGGTCCAGGCCTGCTGCTTGTAAGAGCAGTGACAGCTCCCTTTGTCCTGCTGAAGTGATCTGTCCAGGTTCTGCTTTCTGCACTCAGTCTCTAAAGCCTTGCCTCACCACCTTGGTAGGATTTTCCTTCTTGTCTTCTACAAATGCTTCCCCTCTGCCAAGCTTCTTAGAATGTCTTGTTTTAATTACAAAAGTAATATGTTTATTATATAAAATTTGGAGGATTGAAAGAAATATACAGAAGAAATCAAATATCACTTATAATTCCTTTACCCCTACATAACCATTACTAACATTAAACACCCTTTCTGTCTTCTATGGATTTATGTGTATGTAACAAGTGCCTTTTGATGTGGGTATTTTGATAGATACTTTGTATCAATATTTATACAGGTGAAATAATACTATAAACCATGTTTTAGAAAACTTTTTTTTTTGGCTTACATGTTTTGAATGATTTTTTGGCATTAAATATTTGTTTTAAATAATTTAATTTTGTTTTATCACAAGGGTGAACATTCTCTATTTACCCAATCCGACATCGTTAGACATCCAGGTTTTGCTCTTATTGTTCTGACACTCAGAGGTGAGACTTCTGAGCACAGAAACTCCTGTGCGCAGGTCTGGTTTATTTCCTTAGGAACATTCCCAGGAGGCAAATTGCTGTGTAAAAAGGAATTTAATAATTGTATCTGCTTATTTGGAAAAATTGGCTTTTTTCCAGAGTACTGTCTTATTTTTTAAAACTGCTTTGTTATAGTATGATTCATATACAAAAAGTTGGACATATTTAATGCATACTACTTGATTTTTTTTAGAGATAAGTATATACCTTCGAAACTATCAGTATAATCAAGGCCATACACTTATCTAGCACCTCCAAAAGTTACCTTCTGTCCTTGTTATTTATTTATTTATTTAAAATATATATCTACTCTTTTCTTTTGTGGTAAGATCACTTAACATAAGTTCTATCTTCTTGGCTAATTTTTGAGTGTACAATATATTATTGTTAACTAGAGGCTCTGTGTAGTCCAGAACTTATCTTGCATAACTGATATTTGTAGGGGATACTGTGTCTTAGGTTAAATGGATGCATACAGTAAATAACATAGCACTTTGCACTTAGTATTTGCTCAAGAAATGATGGCTATTATTCAAGATAAGCAAATCACCATTTGTCATTGTAATTATAGAGGATTTTTATTATTGTATAAAAAATTTAAGCAACCTTTTTGCTACCTAATTTTCTTACACAATTTCCATGTTTCTTCATAGTGTTTCATGTAATAATAATGATAATGATAGCGAGAAACACCTTTTAGAGCTTTTTAATGTAGCAGGCACTGAATTAAGCGTTTTATGTGCAACATGTTACTAAACTTCATTTGCATAAGCACTATTGTTATACCCATTTTACACATAAGGAAATTGAGGCTGCAAAGGACTACATGATATGCCCAAAGTTACATAGATTGTAAATGGAAGAACAGGTTTCACAGCTGGCATTATGGTACCAGAGTCTCTATGTTTTACTACTACTCAGTGAGAGAGAAGGAAAAGAACGTGAATGTATTACAATAACCTGCAATTCTCCTCCTTGTTACCAAAAACCTAATGCCGACCTCAAAGTCAGGCAGTGGCAGTGGCAATTGATCCATAGCATGCTAAAAAATAATTTTTCAGTATGTTTTCCTCTCTCTTTTTTAAAAAAAAATCTATCCCCAGGTTCCTCATGTTCTTCCTCTATTACTGCTATCAAAATCTACTCTTGTGAATGGATCTCATAAATCATTTATTTAAGGCTTCCTGGGGCTTGCAATTGTATTTTAATAGGAGCCAGCAGTTTAATGCAAACTCATGTAAGTCTAATGATGGCATTTTAAACCTGAGAAAACTGATGGGTAAGGAAATTTGTGGGGCAGGGGAGTCTTTCTGAAAGGAGGTGAGATAGGCAGCCACATACATTGCCTACGTAGAACACCCGCCTTTAAGCTCAGTCTCCTCTCTTCTTCCCTCCTTCCCTGACTTTTTCCCTCAGCTGTATCTTGAGAGCAATTTAAAGGAAGTCTCTTTAGGAAAGTAATAAAAATGAATGCATCAATGCTTTTGGAAGCAACCAAAGTGATTGAAAGCTGATATTTATATTCATTACCTTTTGTTTTTATCAAGCTTCTGGTTTTTGGTTTTAGTACCTTCTGGTCTACAGGAAGAGCCTTATGCTAGACTGGTTCAAGTGAGGAATAGTAGAGACAGACAGCAACACTGGAGGGCAGGGGTGAAACAGCTACAAATACTAGAAATGTACCCAGAGTCTTTGTTTTAACCCTGTGCATGGCTCAGTGTAGACTAACTTTAATGGAAAGATCTCCTGAAATTAAAGGAGAATGTTTAAGAAAATGATGGATGTGCAGGATTTCCTCCCTCCCACCAGTTGTGAAACTGATTGATGGTAAAGCTTCTTCTTTTTTTTTTCTCTCCCTTGGTTGTTATTTCAAGGAGACAAAAATATGTGTAGGAGTGGGAAGTATTCAAGGACATCATCATTCTTGATTTTCTTATTTCCTTCTTCAAGTGGGTGGAGGATAATTTTGTGAGGTTGAAAGATATGCAAATAAACACAATGTATTTTGAATTTATAAACAGTGGCCTTGGTAATGTCAAGAAACAGCCAAGAACCATCAAAACCAACTTTTGCCTTATACTGTAACCAAACACCCAAACAAGCTAACAACCCAAGGAAGGTCCCTGGACAGAGGGGGCAAATTGATTTTTTTTTAAATGTTTTCAATAAAAGATTTCTACTAAAATTTGTAGACAAATTACTAGTTCACTCTGGAGCTATTAACTTAGGCACTGCAATATTATAAATATCATGACTTAAGACCACACCAGAGTTTACCTGATATAATTTGAGGATTCACTATTCCTCACCTATAATTTTGAGACCATGGATC
This sequence comes from Glossophaga mutica, assembly GCA_039655065.1. Taxonomy (NCBI): domain Eukaryota; kingdom Metazoa; phylum Chordata; class Mammalia; order Chiroptera; family Phyllostomidae; genus Glossophaga; species Glossophaga mutica. The sequence continues at coordinate 163,970,792 of CM077306.1, forward strand.
TAAACATCTGTGTAACTGGCTCAGACATATCATTGACTTTTCAGTGAAGAAAGGTGGTTGTTAAAGAAGGACAGAATTAAATTGATCTTTCTGTTTCTTTCAAGGATGCTGTGTTCCATTTCCAGTTCACCTTTTATACATTAGTTCTTAAAGTGTGATAGGAGAAACTGGGGTATAAGTACGACTTGATTTCTTCCTTTTGCTCCAAAGCAGAGAGCCAAGAGGAAATAAAGTCCTTTTATTATGAACTCAATAGTGTTTACACTCCCATTTTGGCAACTGTGTACACTTTTGAACATTTTAAGTCAACAGAAGGAAAGAAATGATGGCATCTCTGAAATGTAGATCACAAAGTCTGTTTTTGTAGTCTGTACAAGCGAACTGCCAGTGTATTTCCAAGCAGCTTGCAAAATCTACCTCTTCCACACACTTCTCCTTCCTAAACCTGTAATTCTAGCTGCCGCAAGGGAGCACTCTGTTGTTAATGTCATTGTCATGTTGGTGTTGGGATTGAAAATAAGTTTACACAAAACTGAGAGGTGAAATATGATACTTAGATTAAAGAAATCCTTTCAGTTTGCTCATATGGCCTTGTTGAATGGATCTTGGAAAATTTGTGAGGAATTCTGAAGGCAATTGAGGGAAACACAGCTTCTAGAACACAGTATTTGTATGGAAGAAAAATCATCGTGTAAATAGGAAGAGAATGCAAAGTAGTATAGAGACACAGATCTTCCAAATTCATTTAGGCTATTTAGGTCTCTTCTGCTGATGCTCACACAGGGCCCCAACCCTTGGATGCGTCCATCCATGTCCCAGTCTGGACATGAGGAAATATGTTTGTAAATTCTTGCCAAGCAAAGACAGGGGAAGGGAGCCATCTGGTGTGGGAGGTATGTGCTGGTTAACTCTATCAGGAAGCAGGTGGCTGAGCTGCAGGAGGTTTCCAAGCTGAGAACTAGAGAAAGGGCAGACTTCAGGGGTATGTTGGACACTGAGACGTCAAAGTAAGCGGAAGAAGCTTACTGAACTAGGAGAAAGACATTCAGAAGGAGAAACTGCTCCTTTTGCTCTATTTTCACTTTGGCTAGCATTCAATTCCATTCCACAAGCATTTATTGAGTGCCACCACGTATAAGACACTGTGCCTTTTGGGAAATAAATAAAAAGAAATGTCATGGAAGAGAAGGAAGAGTAATGCTTTGGGGAAGAAACAATTCTAAGGGGCATGATGCTTCATAACTCCCTAAATGCCTCTGAGACCATGGCAGATACTGTGCAGAATCACTTTGAAGCTGGACTCCTTCTCCTTCAGGAGGCAGCAGTGCAAATACACAACTTAAATAAAACTAAAACCTAGGTTTCCTTTAGATAGGCACAGTCACTATATCATAAACACATACGTATTCTCTCAGGCATGAACTCTCTCTCTTTCATACACACTCCTCCTTCTTAAGTACGATTCATTTTAACTGCTTAAAATGTTACTCTAGGTTTGTGAAAAGTTGAAATTGAAGAAAAGATGGGTATGTTAGAGGTTACATTAATAAGCAGAGGAAAATAGAGAAAAATTAGAAGTTTATATTTTTCTACGCTTATATTATAAATATATTTAATAAATATAAATAATAAATATGTTAATATTATAATAAATATAATATAATATTTATAATAAAAACAATAATTGAAATGGTCAATCCTTTCTTTAAATTAAGAACTCAAAATCCAGAGAAATTTTTTTTTTTTATAAGTATGGTACTCCATATTTTTTAAGTACTTTTTTTTTCCTTTTAGATTTTATTTATTTATCTTTAGAGGGGAAGGGAAGGAGAGAGGGAGAGAAACATCAATGTGTGGTTGCCTCTTGTATGTCCCCTGCCAGGAACTGGCCTGGCAACCCAGGCATGTGCCCTGACTGGGAATCGAACCGCGATCCTTCGGTTCGCAGGCCCGCGCTCAATCCACTGAGCTACACCAGCCAGGGCTCAAAATCCAGAGAAATTAATAGACTTTTCCAAAGTCATGTGATTGACTAGAGGGAAAAAAAACTGGGGAAAAATCAATTTGCTTGCTTTTTAATCTAGGGATTATAACAATTACAATATGTTACTTCTTGAATGTGAGAAACCAAAAATACATTATATTGGAGCATATGAGTAAGTGTCATCTCCCACCTTCTTTTCTTTAGTATTGTCTGAGAGCCTTACTAAGGCTCGACAAATCCCTTTCTTGACTTACATTCTTACCCTTCTGCTATATATATGCTTTTAAAAAACAACCTTTGTTTTTGAAGATATGTGCAGCCTGTAGTCAATGTTGTTTAACGAAGCTTTAGCATACTTTCTTTTTTATTATTCTTTCACATTTTGTAACCAAATGTGTGTCTGGCTACCTGAAGATTTGAAAACCAATACTATAGAGATAGGGGCTGGAGAGAAGGAAAGTGGTTTATTAAGATGCTTGCCACCTGGAAGATGGGGAACTCATGTCTCAAAGTACATCTTAACATTTCTGTGAAAGGCAGGGATTCTTATAAGGAGTTGATGGAAATTCTGAAGGGGGAGAATTCCTAGGGGAAGCACAGACTTGCTATTTCTCTTGGGAGTAAAGGGAGGGGAGACTGACAGGGGAGTCGTGCAACTTCTTCCCAAACTCACTCCATTCAGTCAGGTGTTATCTTTCTATTTGCATTACCATTCCTCTCTTCCCTGGACACCTGTGGTTTATGGCTGGTGCAAGCTTATCTCACTGCTGCAACAATAATGGAAGCACAGCATTGACATAATTTTGATTACTAGCTGGGAGATACTAAATTATGGTTACAACTAAATTATGGTCACAACTTAACATTTTAATGTAGGCAGAGGTTTTTACGAGGTGGAAAAAAAAGGAAAGCAGAACAAAGAGATTGGGGGCGGGGCTGTAGACATGTAGGCAGTGTCCTTGCTGGTCCCAACATGGATCTTTATGGCCAGTGTCCTTGAATTGGTAGGACTCTGAGGTCAGACTGTTTCTTAGGTTTTCACAGGAGCTGAACCTGTTGATTCTAGTAAAGTATACTTAGAAAAGAAACTTTGACATGTAAACTCTAGCTTTTAGAGAAAAATCAGGTTAGAATAACAAGCTGGGTTTAATATTTCCTAAAATTAATATGGGTAGCTTTACATAAGTATTCATTCCCTGTTGCAATTCTACTAACAGATCAAGTTCTTTTGATTATATTTTAATTAACTGACTATCATGGCTAAGCTTTCTGGAAGTACTGCTTGGCTGCAGTTGGAATACTAGGATTATTGCAAGTTAATGTAAAAATACCTTGTGGTGGATTACCATTGCATAATATTCTGTCAAAATATAGCATCATGCCTCAGTCCCGAATGACTTAACTCATAAGCTGTCCCATACAATGAGTGATATTGTCATGAGAAGTACTATTTCGAAGGACATCAGAAAGAACCAGAGCATTCTTGAGTATGTTTTCCAGTAAAGTGATACAGTCTTCTCTATTTATATCTAGAATGCTAGAGTATAGAATCTTCAAAAAATTTTTAGAAGTGTATATATGTTGACCCGGGGGAGATATTAAAGGCAATGGTTTTGATATGATAGAGAGATGTTAATACTTCATTTTGAGGATAATTATAAACATATATTTTGTTACAATAGTAGAGTTTTAGCAAAAATGACAAAAGCTAAGGAGGTAGAATCAATGTTTCACAAAAAATTTAATTAGTTATAACTTAGGAAAGATCTGTCTTTGCTTTGCATTTTATTTATAACTTGTTCTTACAAAGAAAGACACATTAAATGAGCCATCCTTTCTATAATACATTGGGTAACTGCAATGGCATGATGGCACTTGTTCTAATAGGCTATAAATAGTCTATGGGGCCCTGGTGAAAATTGTTTATTTCTGCTGCTTAAACCTTCATGTTTTCCTGCTCTCTGCTTTGAGTCAGCAAACCACAGTTTACAATTCTTTATACTTAGGTAATTTGATAGTAGAGTTAAGGTTTTGCAAACAATTCTTTAAAATATCGTTTATGCCCCTCTAATTACTATCATTTATTAAATGCTTATTATATTCAAGGCATTGTGCTAAGGACCTTAAAGCATAATATCTATAATCCTTCAACAACCTTGAAGCCAGCTACTTTTATCTTCATTTTACAGATGAGGAATCTGAAGTTTTCAGAGATGAAGTTAATTGCCAAGGTCATTCAATCAGCAAAAGAGAAAATTGAGACTCGGGTCCAGTTCTGTCATGCTCAGAGGCTATATTCTCTGTTACTGTGCTCTGGAGCCTCAATGCAGATTCAGATGGTTTGGCTCCTTTACTCGTGAATCAGGAGCCAGCAGTGCCCTTTGTAATTGGTCTCTGCTGTCATTGGCCTCCTAAAAATGGGCATTAAGTAGTAAAAAACTGAAAACCTGCAAAGTCATTAGAAGAGACCTTGAGATTATTTAGCAAGGTGCTAAAAGACCAGAAACATTAGCACCACCTGTGGGAATCCAGCTTGATGGCTTTCGCATACTTGAACCAAAGAGAGCCTAGACATTTGAAAGAGGGTCTATCAGAGCTACAAACAGCCTTAAACATTCATTCTGCCCCTCCAACCAAAGCTCAGGTTTGACTTTTTCCCTCTCCTTTAGAACTTTTGTCAAATCTGAGACTCCAATATTTCACTTGAAAAATAAATTTTGGCTTTAAGAAAAATTGAAAACCACTGATCTACATGTGATCCTGAAGTACATACATGAGGAAAATGAAGTTCAATTAATGACTTACTCCCAAATTATTGACAGATCCGAAACTGGAACCCCAAACCCAGCTTTCCTGCCTTTCATTAGAATTTTAACAGTTGTTAATATGCATGAGGAATAGTTTTAGATTCAGAAGACCAAGGTTCTACTCATGGCTCTTTCTAGAGTCAGCTGGATGATCTAGATAAGAAATTTGATTTTTCTATGACTTAGCTTCTGTGGGTAGAGAAAGGAAAGGTATTTATGATATTTACATTCCTTTCTAGCTTTTATGTTTCATGCAAATATTGTCACACACCTCCTAAAATGTCTTTTATTTATTTATTTATTTGTTTATTTTTATTTTAATTGTTGTTCTTGTTGTTTTCTCTTTTACTCCCATCCCAGCCCACCACCCCAGCTCTCCCCACCTCCCTCCCATTTCCACCCCCCTAATTTTTGTTCATCTGTCTTTTATACTTGTTGCTCTAAATCCTTCCCCTTTTCCCCTGAAATTCCCTCCCCTCTCCCCTCTGATGACTGTCAGCCTGTTCTCAATTTCAATGTCTTTGGTTATATTTTGCTTGTTTGTTTGTTTTGTTGATTAGGTTCCTGTTAAAGGTGAGATCATATGGTATTTGTCTTTCACTGCCTGGCTTATTTTGCTTAGCATGATGCTCTCCAGTTCCATCCATGCTGTTGTGAAGGGTAGGAGCTCCTTCTTTCTTTCTGCTGCATAGAATTCCATTGTGTAAATGTACCATAGTTTTTTGATCCAATCGTTTACTGATGGGCACCTAGGATGCTTTCAACACTTGGCTATTGTAAATTGTGCTGCTATGAACATAGGGGTGCATAGGTTCTTTTGGATTGGCGTTTCAGGGTTCTTAGGATATAATCTGAGCAGTAGAATTGCTGGGTCAAAAGATAGATCCTTTTTTAGTTTTCTTAGAAAATTCCATACTGCTTTCCATAGTGGTTGTATCAGTCTGCAATCCCACCACAGTGCGCTAGGGTCCCCTTTTCTCCACAACGTCTCCAGCACTTGTTGATTGTTGCTTTGTTTATGAGGGCCATTCTGACTGGTGTCAAGTGGTATCTCATTGTGTTTTTAATTTGCATCTCTCTGATAGCTAGCGATACTGAGCATCTTTTCATGTGTCTTAGGATCCTCTGTATGTCCTCCTTGGAGAAGTGTCTGTTCAAATCCTTTGCCCATTTTTTATTTGGGTTGCTTGTCTTCTTAGAGTGGAGCTGTGTAAGTTCATTGTATATTTTGGAGATTAAACCCTTGTCTGAGGTATCATTGGTAAATATGTTTTCCCATACAGTCAGTTCTCTTTTTATTTTAGTACTATTTTCTTTGGCCATGCAGAAGCTTTTTATTATTATGAGATCCATTTGTTTATTCTTTCCTTTATGTCCCTTGCTTTAGGGGACATATCAGTAAAAATGTTGCTGCATGAAATATCTGAGATTTTTCTGCCTATGTTCTCCTCTAGGACTTTAATGGTGTCACAGCTTATATTTAAATCTTTTATCCACTTTGAATTTATTTTTGTGTATGGTGTAAGTTGGTGCTCGAGTTTCTTTTTCTTTTTCTTTTTCTTTTTTTCTTTTTTTGCATGTAGCTGTCCAGTTCTCCCACCACTTGTTAAAGAGGCTATTTTTACTCCATTTTATGTTGCTGCCCCCTTTGTCGGATATTAATTGACCATAGAGACTTGGGTTTATTTCTGGGCTCTCGGTGCTATTCCACTGGTCCATGTGCCTGTTTTTATGCCAGTACCAGGCTGTTTTGATTACAGTGGCCTTGTAATACAGTTGGGTATCTGGTATTGTGATCCCTCCTACTTTGCTCTTCTTTCTCAAGATTGCTGCAGCTATTTGAGGTCGTTTATGGTTCCATATAAATTTTTGAAGTGTTTGTTCTATGTCTGTGAAATATGCCATTAGTACTTTAATAGGTATTGCATTGAATCTGTAAATTGCTTTGGGTAGTATGGACATTTTGATGATAATTTTTCTGATCCATGAACACGGTATACATTTTTATTTGTTTGTGTCTTCCTTAATTTCTTCAGTGTTGTGTAGTTTTCTGAGCACAGGTCTTTTACCTCCTTGGTTAGATTTATTCCTAGGTATTTTATTTTTCTTGTTGCTATATTGAATGAGATTTTTTTCTTGATTTCTGCTTCTGCTGTTTCATTGTTGGTGTACAGAAATGCCTTTGATTTCTGAATATTGACTTTGTATCCAGCTGTTTGGCCAAATTCATTTATTAGGTCGAGCAGTTTTTTGGCTGAGTCTACAGGATTTTCTGTGTACACTATCATGTCATCTGCAAACAATGAGAGCTTTGTTTCCTCCTTTCCAAGTTGGATGCCTTTTATTTCCTTTTCTCATCTAATTGCTGTGGCTAAGACTTCCAATACTATATTGAATAGAAGTGGTGAAAGTGGACAACTTTGTCTTGTTCCTGATCTTAGTGGAAAAGATTTTAGTTTTTGCCTGTTGAGTATGATGTTGGCTGTAGGTCTCTCATATATGGCCTTTATTATGTTGAGGAATGCTCCCTGTATTCCCACTTTGCTGAGTGTTTTTATCATAAATGGGTGTTGTACCTTATCAAATGCTTTTTCCGCTTCTATTGATATGATCATGTGATTTTTGTCTTTGCTTTTGTTTATGTGATGTATTACATTTACTGATTTGCAAATGTTGAACCATCCTTGTATCCCTGGGATGAATCCCACTTGGTCATGGTGTATGATCTTTTTAATGTATTGTTAGATGCGGTTTGCCAATATTTTGTTGAGGATTTTAGCATCTATGTTCATCAGCTAAAATGTCTTATTTTTAAAACAAGTTAAAAACAATATGAAAATAATGCCATGGTAAAAAGAAATCAAGCAGTACAGAAGGGTGTAAAGAAAAAGTTCAGGCCTCCCTCCACCTTGCTCCCACTGTTCCCCCATGCCACAAAGCAAACAGTGGCAGATTCTGTGACAGAGTTCAAACAGGATGCTTTGGCTCCATTTCTAGTTTTACCACTAGACAATATTGATTCCCTTTAATAAGATGAAGAATCTATTCTGTTCAAACCGCCAGTAAATTCTTCACTTTCCATTTTTTAGTTATGTTTTCTTTTTAGTTTTTCCAGTGGTTACCTTTATGGTTTTAAATAATGTACTCTCCATTTGCTCCTTTATCCACTTTGGAACAGGCCTTTTGATATTTTTTCTTTCTGATTAAGAACTTTATAACTATCAATACTGTATACTTTGTTGGTTGATTCTAAAAATTAAAAAGCCCATGAACAGCATTTATAGTTATATGATGATGTGAATAGTTCCTACACGTGGCAAACCGACCCTAGGGGTGGCCTTTTCACAATCTGAATTTTGTAACCCTTTTTATGTAAATGTTCAAAGATATGCAAAAGTAGAGGGTAAAAAGTTGTTTAATGCACCCTGTTTTACTTATTACCAGTTTCAATAATTTCCATCTTTTTTGTCCATCTTATTTTAAGTATCACTTTTTTTTTTGCTTAAGTACTATAAAGCTAATCCCATATCATTCCACTTAGCAATGACTCTTTAAGAGAAAATAAGTTTTATTTAACTACCACATCATTATAACACCTAATAACTATCATTCCTTAATAGCATCTAATACCTGGACCATATTCAAATTTGCCTAATTGTCTCAAAAATGTCTTTTTGGAGTTATTTATGTTGGAATCAGACCTAAAACAAGATTCACACCCATTGCATTTGATTATTATATCACTGCTGGAAATTTATTCTCTAGTACTCCCTATTTTTTATTTTTTGATTTTACTAATTTGGCCTGGAGAACATCCTGTGTGTGAATTTGGTTAATCTCTTCTTTGTGATGTCCTTTAATTGGTTCATTTATTCATAAGTTTCCTATAAACTCATAGTTAGATTGAGGGGCTTCATTAAATGGTGGTTCTACATTTCTCACAGTAATTTTTTATAGGTAGAAGTAAATGTTTCCTAATGTAAAACATCCACATCAGGAGCACGTGATATCCGGTTATCCTGTCATTAGTATCTCATCATAATTTGGAAAGACTTCATTGCTGTGGCATTGAGGTAGCATTTTTTTGAGGTAGGTAGCATTTGAATGGGGTCTTGAAAGAAGCCTTGTCAGGAGGTTAAGGAAAGTGGTGCATCCAGTGGGAAGGAGGAGCAAGCAGAGAGGCATAGAATCATCACAAAGGGCATGTGAAAACAAGTTCTGTTTTCCTTCTCATCTCAGATTTAGAATAGATAATGGCCTTCAATTTGAAGCCTGAATTTTAAACTCAATTTCATTCACCATTACTTTTAGGATAATTACTTTTGAGACTGAAACATTCTATATTCTTGCTAAATATAGGTTCTGCTACTTATTTCATTCCTACCAATCAAGTTTTCTTTTTTTCTGACCAAATAGAGAAGATTTACTATTATTATCTTGAGAGAGATGTTTTACAGCTCATGATATGGAGGTCAAATCTACAAAGTGAACTTCTTGTTTAATATTGTGGCCTGATCATTTAATGGTACATAAATAAAAGTCTTAGCAATGAAATTTGCTAATTTTTGCTCAATCAAATCAGTGATTTTTTAATGAAATAATTGACTTTAGGGTTCAAGAAGATATTTTATTGAATGCAGAACACTGTAGAATTTATCAGGTACATCCTGGAATAATGTTATATCTATTTTATTGAATTGGTGAAATTGACATTTGGTTAACAGGAAGCAGTAGGACCTGATAAGAAATCTAATTACTGACAGTTATGGGAGAGGCTATTATTCAATTAGTGTCTTCTGGGGATGCACAGGGTTTGGTTATATTGATCATTTAAACTTTGGCAGGCTGAGAAATGAGTAAAAAGTAAGCCTATTTTATATAGAGGAAGTAAGTAATTTCTTATGAGAAACGTTTCTTCCCTGAAATATCTTCTTTTAATTTTGTAGTTGATGACTGAGATTTTACCATTAGTAAACAATTGACCTAATTTCACAATACACTTTACTAGCATTAGTAACTTAGTGTGTATCAGTTTTGGTGGGGGAGTCTACCCTTGAGAGGATAAGTAGGTGTCAGTAGAACAATGAGACAGGGATGGTCAAAATGAAGCAAAAGAAAAAGTTCAGGGGAGATTAAGTCTCAAGAGTTGGAATCTGATCAAAGGAGTTGTTCCATGAGGTCATTGCTTTGGTTGAGGTCAGCTAATTCTCGATAACAGTAAATCAGGATGCGTGTGGCCACAGGTGCTGGGTATATTTTTATGGCTATCATATTTAGTTGCTGCAGCTAGCAAAAGGTGAGAGTTGAAAGGAGGAGTTTTGTGTATCTATTTGGTTGATAATTTGTCATGCTGATAAAGTGTAAACATAATCCATTAATGCATGTCCTGGCTTGTATGGTAATGTCCACTGTGGATACAAATTCTTTCTGCAAGGTGGGGACAAAACAGATAAAAACTACCTCCTGGGGTGGTATATGGGTCCAAGCATTCTGGTGTGGGTAGAAACAAAAGGGCTTGGTTTTTAGCAGCATTTCCCAAAATAGGGAGATGGAGCCATAAAGAAATAGGAGAACAGCCATGGTCAGATCTAGGAGTGACAGGACTGTGCGTCAAACCAAGGTGTTATCCAGCTCAGGAGTCAGCTGCAAAAGATGACTTGGGTTTGGATGCCCCTGTATAAGCTGACTGGCATGTGCACCTGGAACAGGCACACTTGCTCTAAGAGGACATCATGGCGAATGCCCACTAGTACAAGCAGTGCTTTTCCATGCTAGTATCAAGAAGAATCACTTGCTCGGGTTTTAAACTATAAAACTTAATGTGAATGTCACTGAAATAAACTAGAAATTCACAAGGTCATTTAAACACTCGATTTAAAGTGTAGCTGTGCTTTAAGTAGTGACTTACCCTGTGTTCTATTCTAAATTGGCGTTTGGGGACATAAAAACATCCCAAACAAATAGCCACTGAATGCATTTTGGTGGTAGATGAGGAAGAGTTATTCCTACAGATTGGAATTTGAGCCAATATTTTTCTTAATTATAAACATAAAATGTGACTAGAATACATTCTCAAGCCATTCTACAATCAAATGGTTACCATAAATTTGTGAGCTGCACAAGTAAATAAAATAAACGTGATTCTGAATAGGCATGTCTATGATATAAGGGTAAAAAGACCATGCTACTCATAGAGTGAATGGAGAAAGAAAAGCGAGACAACAGGTGAGGTATGGATGTCCTGATCTCCTATGGCACCATTTCAGGAGATAATCTGACACTTCAACAAAGAATTGTAGATTTCACCAGTGATTAAATTGTAAGAAATACAAAAATACCTTTAATTTCTTTTTTCAAGGTGGCTTCTGCTAGGAATCTCAGAAAACTCAAATGGTGGAGACAGTAGATAAAAGAGCTCTCGTAGTCTGCATCTGTTTCTATGCCCCTATGTATGTGGAAACCACGGACACATAATACCCTCCATGTGCTAACTTCCCCATGCTTTTGTATTGTGCTAGCTTGAGCTTCTTTCTTATTAAATAGCTGTGAAGTAATTCACTCATTCAATAAACATCTATTGCACATCTTCTCTATGTCACATACTGTGCGAGAAGCTGGGCATGAAGGTATAAAAGAGACACAGACCTTGTTCTCCAGGAGCTCACAGCCCAGAGGCTGGTTTACAACACAGCCCTAAGAAGGGCTACTGCTTGATATTGCCAATTTCAGATAAAAATAGAAAATATGCTATTCCTTCTCATTCTTTTTCTCTCCTATCTCCCTGTGATGCCAAACTTCCAATCAGCAATAGTTACATGTTTCCAAGCTTCTATTAAAGAATGTTTCTATTTTTATCCTGGCCAAGGCAGCCACCCAGCTCAGTTCCTCCTTTTTTCCCTTCCTTTCCCTCCTTATCATTAGCTCCTAAAGATAAAATTGTTTTATTTACTGAAGCACGTGCTACTTGCTTCAGTAGCACCACTGATTTCAAAGTTGCTTTCTTCTTCCTACCTTTTTGAACACATTTTTAATATAACAAACACATTATATATAAAAGGGCATGATTTCTAAGTGTTTTCTTTATTATCCCTATTCACCAATAATAGAGATCAGGAAAATCTCATTTTCTGAAAAAGAGTGTGAGTTTTTGTATTTTACTCAATTCAAGCAAAAGAATCACAGTTCCCTAAAACTGATTACATTTAGAAGAGTTTTGTAATATTTACTGTGCTTGCCTCATATAAATGAAGATTGCATTGGCAGAAAGGAAATTCATGTTTTGGGGGATTTGGTGACTTTCCCAAATGCCAGCATGTCAAAACTGAAAAAGAGAGCACACACCATAATCTACCCAACTTTCCACAGAGGAAAGCAAAATGGATGTATAACTACTTCTCTAAGTGGTAGACATCTGTTCACTCAGTCTTAGGTCTATTATTTGTTGTTGGTAAGACATCACCACCTCTGTGCTGAGATTTCTATTGATATTCTCTCAGTGGAGTGTTTCCTTTTGTTGTGTTGAAACCTGCTTAATGAAAGCATTCTTTAGCTTTCTGCTGTGTCTCAGGAAAAACAACTTTAAAAAATCCAATAGAGAATTTATTTTAAAAAGCAGGGAGCCTAATATTTTCCTTCTTTGAGAACCTGTAATGTCGTGAATTCTTCATTTACTTGGTTTAGTTGTAATGACCTGTGACAAGCTTCCATTGTTTAAATACCTTGTTCTCACATGAAGACTGAAGTCTATAATAAACCCCTTTAAACCTAGTTGGTCTCTCTGGATCCTTTGAACATTCTATTAAGAAGATGTAATTCATCTCCAATATATCACAATCACTGAGCTCAACATTAGTAAATATACATGAAAGCTTCAATTAAATCAATGGAAACAAAACCTCCTAAATAATTCTTATAAGTTAGGTATTTACAATTTGATATCCTTTCAGTCTTCCCTGCTAATGCATTAATTTTCTTCTTTTGATAGTGTGACCTTTCCTCTACTCAGTAATCTAGAGGTGATGAAACAGTATTTTACCAACTGTCATTTCTTTTTATATTTTATCCTCCAAAAATACGTCTTATATGTTCATTTTAGATAAAGGAGGAATTGTAAAATATTCAGCATTCTATTCCTCTATATACTCATACTCTGCAATTTTAAAAACAACACACCTTCCTTTTTAAAAACTTGACTTATAGAGAGAAATTTTTTAAGTGTATATTTTTTTCATAGCAATGTGCCATCAAAGTTTTTTAAAGTCTGGAAATATTTTAAGTTTAAACAATGCACTTTAAAATTAAAGCTTATAAAAAGATGTTTGTTAAAGTAAAATAACAAGAAAAATATTCAAGAACACAGATAAAATTTTAGTGTGATGCATATCTGACAATTCTATAAGAACATATAGTATTAAAGCAATACTCGTTTATTTTATTGCAAGTGTAAATTGAGACTGTCTATTGAAATATAATCTGTAGGCAGTATTACACTCCTTTTTGCACACATAGTTGTGTTGTAATTTGTGGAGTACCTTCTTACAGTAGTGACAGGAAATAATGGGTTGGCCAAAAAGTCTATTTAGTTTTTTCCACAAAATAAAAGACACATTTTTCATTTTCACCCATAACTTTATTGATTTGGCTATTTTAAGTATATCGGCTATCTCCTATGAATATAACATTGATTGTTCTCAATTAATGACTCAATTAGATTACCATCAACTTCAACTGCTCTATCCAACCATGAAGCATCGATCAGCAAATCTCCAGCACGAAACTTCACAGACCACTTTTGACTTGTTCAATCAGTCACAGCACCTTCTCCACACACTGCACAGATTTTTATTTTTTGTATTTCAGTTGTATTTTTACCTTTTTTGAAATAATGAGGTATAATATGCTAAAAATGTTGCTTTTCTTTCATTTTCAATATTAAAAAGGCTGCACAAAAATTCACCAACTTTGATTTTTTTAAAGTGCATGCTGATAGAGCAGTTGTCACAATACAATTTAACATAATTGTTTTGAATAAAATTAAAGACAACTAAGTGCTACTAGGTCATCTTATGGAAAAAACAAATGAACTCTCTGGCCAACCCGATATTTAGTTTTAACCAGAGTTCTCCTGTAAACAGAGCTGGCGGCAAAACTTTTCAGGGTAATGCCTTATTGGAAAGTGAATTGAAGGGTGGTGATAGTGAGGGGAGAGTAAGGAGAGATAGGGAAGAAGAAATAGCAAATACTAAGTGGTTCATTACCAAAATGGCTTCAAGAAAAAACACAGCTAGTTGCTTGATCATGTGGATGAGATAAATTGTAAAGAACCACTGCACTTTGGAACAGTATTACAGAAGGAAGAAGGAAGAGGGAATCTGTTAGCTGTCTCTCATTGTCATCTCCTACTCTTCTGGGTCATGCCACCTGACACTTTTTGGCAGCCACTGGGGAAGCTAAATCTCACAACCCATGACATGGCACTCCATCTGAGTATGAAAGAGTGGGAGAAGCCAGAACCTTGAGTTGGGCTTGAGGCCTGGAGCTGTGGCAGCTTCTGCCTCAGTGGGTGTTGACGCAGACACTGGCCTGCAGTGTCCGAGGTGTTATGGATGAGATACAAGACGAATTCACATGGACTACCAAGTCCTGTGGAGGAAAAGGGATGGCACAGCTACTCTCTCAAGGAGAGAGCGCCCTGACTCTTGCCTTGACAGGTTTTTATTGGGTTTCAATGTGCACAGGAATACAGGTAAAGTTCATTAATCATTGTCAGGCAGTAAGGATCAAACAATAGATAGCATACAAAGAACTACAAGGGCCTATTCTGAGTCAGGGTCTGTTAGCTAAAGGGCTACAGAACTTTGGGAAACAGACTCATTTCCTGCTCGGAACTTTATCATTTAATTGAGAGCATTCTTAGCAAAGCAGTATTCACAGGATTTTATGTATTCTTTCTCAGGCCTGATCACCTAGGGAATCTGTCCTTTCCAGCACAAAGCTGCACCACTCTCTGTCATTGTTTCAGGCTTAAATCAGGCAGGGGAAGTAAGGCAGCTAAGAGATTAGGAGATTTAGGACTCAGACTGTGTCAAAGCTGAGGGTCCATCACCCCCTTTTGCTATCGCCCCCCAAGTCCTTCCCTGGGGCCTCCCCATGATCATGCCTGTATTAGGTCATTCCCCCCTTTGAGGAATCTTACCCGTCATTGGCTAACTGATCAAGCACTGGGGGCAAGTTATGGATGAAGTAAAAGGAGCAGAAGCAGCGCCCCTGCCAGGGAGATAAGCTTTGTCTTCTTAGTGGCTTATGGTCTGAAGGTCACTCACTCAGCCTTAGCCATGGCGGGGGGGGGGGGGGGGGGAGCGGGTTACAGCTTCTGAAACCAGGCAGGGTGGTTCCCAACAGGTACTGGCAGAGATTGGCATGGCCCAGTCTTAACACTCAGGGTACAGGGGAGTGGCAGAGGAAGCTGGTTGTGCTATAAGGTAAGGCAACACAAGGCCCTCGAGCAGCTATGGGACCAGAGAGCAGGTGAGTTTGTGAAACCTGGGAAAACATACAAATCAGGTCCAGGACCGTCCTCCCCTGCCCTCATTCAGATCTTCTCTTGCCCTTTTGTGATATGTCATCTGGAACTTCCATTTTTATAAGAACAAGATACCCTCATTTCAAGAGGTGTCATAGAGGGGAGGTATAAATCCAGCCAATCGTAGACTTTCTTTAAATATGGTAGCCAACCACAATATCTGAAGAGGATTAAAAGAGGCTTAGTAAATTGAACTATAGTCTTCTTTGCTGTTGCTTATCTTGCTACTGTAATTGATATTCATTATCTTTCTTAAGGGTTTCTTACCTTCAGGACCCTCCTCAAAGTAGGGGTCTAAGTTCTCAATTGCTTTGCCTTGTTGGGATATGATTGTTTCTTGCCTACGGACAGTTGTCACTGGACAGGAAAGTGTGAGAGAAGTACCAAAGAATTTCCTATGCTTTAGGTACATTTCTCTCTGGCCAATTGCATTTTCATCCTAGCTTATTATGTTAATTAGGATTAACTCCTAAAATGCTGCACTTCTCTTTTTTCCCCTCCTTGTCCACTGACAAGAGGAGTTTAAATTGGCTAAGTGGCTGTCACAGGCTCCAATTCTGTGGAAATTTTAATATACCCTCTGACAGAAGGAGGTACCACCCCCACTCTGAGGCTTAGGATTTCTAACTTTATGTTTTCAGTTTCAGAAAGCACAGGTTTTGCTAGGGGGTCTCTGGGAGTGATGGAGGAAAGGATTCTTAATTTCATCCTCACACATTCCAGCTGTTAGGCCATGGTTTAAATGCAGATACTGCATCCTGGAAGACAGTGCAATGATCCCAAAATGTGTTTTCCCCAAGCTAGTACTTTAGTTGAGCTTTGTCAGACTGTTTTACTTTTATCAGGCCAGGCTTCTAGCAAAGCTCCCATAGTCATGAGCCCTTGGTCTTAACTCATGTTTTTGAAAAATGAATCTCATGGTTTAAAGTAGTTTTATGGGGGTACCATGTTGAAGTGTCAGCTTGAATAGTGCTGGTGGGGGCCAGTTTGCTTGTGCCAAAAACAGACACTTACACTGAGTCCACATGTTGCTGGAGTTGCTCCAACAAGCCTCTTTGGTCTCAGAGGGCAGGGTGTGGGAGCTGGGGCTGGATCGGCTCCTGCTGCAGTGGCACAAGCAGGCCTAGCCAGAGCCTGACCCTCATTTCAGGAAAGACTGAGGCACTGACAGTGCTGAGAGGCTAGGCAATGGTGGCAGGAACTGAAGCTCTACATTGAGCACATGGCAGAGGGCCTGGGAGGGAGGTAGAGCTAAGCAAATCTAGGGGGTGAGGAACATGAACTGGGTTTGCTACACATTCCAAATACATTTTCATTGATTATAATCCTACATAGTTTGTGAAATGGAGAGAAGACAAGGAGATATATATTGTTGGTTTCAGACTTGCCTTTCCGAGAACACCATCCAATTCAAGTGCAATGGACAGAGCTAGCTGCAGAGCCAAGTTCTTCCACGTCCTCCTCACCCTCACTTTCCCAGCATGGTGGTGGGGTTTACTGGTGCAGTGGGAGCCGCTGAAATTTAGGTGTTAGGACAACTGGTTCCTGTCCAAGATCTGTCACCAGCTAGCCAGGTGACATTAAATACCTCTTTTTTTTTTTTTTTTATTTTTAAATTATTTATTATTAGTTTTTTTTTTCTTTTTTTTTTTAATCAGTATTTTTTAATTGTTGATATTGTACAGTTTTCTGTCTTTTACCCCGGCCCAGCCCACCACCCCAGCCCTCCCCACCTTCCTCCCATTTCCACCCCCCCATAGTTTTTGTCCATGAGTCCTTTATACTTGTTGCTCTAAACCGTTCCCCTTTTCCCCTGAAATTCCCTCCCCTCCCACTCTGGACACTGTCAGACTGTTCTCAAATTCAGTGTCTTTGTTTATATTATGCTTGTTTGTTTGTTTTGTTGATTAGCTTCCTGTTAAAGGTGAGATCTGCACAGCTAAAGAAAACAGTATTAAAATAAAAAGAGAACCAACTGTATGGGAAAACATATTTGCCAATGATACCTCAGACAAGGGATTAATCTCCAAAATATATAAAGAACTTACAAGACTCTACTCTAAGAAGACAAGCAACCCAATTAAAAAATGGGCAAAGGATTTGAACAGACACTTCTCCAAGGAGGACATACAGAGGATCCAGAGACACATGAAAAGATGCTCGATATCTCTAGCTATCAGAGAGATGCAAATTAAAACTACAATGAGATACCACTTGACACCAGTCAGAATGGCCTTCATAAACAAAGCAACAAACAGCAAGTGTTGGAGAGGTTGTGGAGAAAAGGGGACCCTAGTGCACTGTTGGTGGGATTGCAGATTGGTACAACCACTATGGAAAACAGTATGGAATTTTCTAAGAAAACTAAAAATGGACATACCTTTTGACCCAGTAATTCCACTGCTTGGATTATATCCTAAGAATCCTGAAACACCAATCCAAAAGAATCTATGCACCCCTATGTTCATAGCAGCACAATTTACAATAGCCAAGTGCTGGAAGCAACCTAGGTGCCCATCAGTTAATGAATGGATCAAAAAACTGTGGTACATTTACACAATGGAATTCTATGCAGCAGAAAGAAAGAAGGAGCTCCTACCCTTTGCGACAGCATGGAAGGAATTGGAGAGTATCATGCTAAGCGAAATAAGCCAGGCAATGAAAGACAAATACCATATAAATACCTCTTTAAAAAAATCTTTTCTGGCTCCAGGGTCCTTCCTTAAAATGAGGGGTAGCTAATGTCTCATTCAGTTTTCAATCTTATGAGTTGCCCTAAAATCAGGTTATATTGGGAAGGCATGCCCTCTTCAGGCTTACCGTTGGCTTCAGGATCTTTTCTGCAGTTTGAAGGAACCGATACTCGGTGGGGAAGATACTCTGTGGTGGAGTGCAGACAGGAGCTTACATGCAGCAAGATGGAAACATACTAAGAACAGAAAACTCATAGACACAAACAACAGTATGGTGATTACAGGAGAGAAAATGGAGTGAGGACAGGTAGAAGAGGGTCAAGCAGGGATGGAAGGAGACCTGACTTGGGGTCGAGAACACACAATACAACGTGCAGATGATGTATCATAGAACTGTACACCTAAAACCCATATAATTTTATTAACCCATGTCACCCCAATAAGTTCAAAAATTGTGGAAAATTAATCTTATGAATATTATTAAAATAAACACTGCTATACAAAGGTGATAAATATGGGCATACAAAAGTAATAAAAGTTAAAAAAAAACGACAAGAAACCAGGCTCCAACTAGTGTCTTCAATACCACTCATTCTTATTTTTTTCAGTAAACAATGCTAAGGCATTTATTCTGAAAGCACTTTTCTTGTGAGCTGAAGTGTTCAGGGGTCATCTGTAGTGGGCACCTCTGCTGCTGGTTGGCAGCTGAGTGCCTTGGCCTAGAATCCCTGCAGCGTTCCCCTCTGAACTGCCGACTCATTATGAGGGAAGCTGTCATGTCAACCCTCAGGTTCTGTTCCTTGAAACAACCACTGAAGGGACACTCAGGTTTGGCTCATTGCTCATTACATATTTTTGTTGAGCGGAGTCTTCAAATTACCTTTTAACTTCTCATTATCATTTAATATTCCCTATACTCAAGTTAGGTCAGTCTAGAAAGATGGAGAAAAATTATGCAGAGACTTTCTCCTCTCTTACGCTCAAACTCCTTGGCTGGGCAAAGAGGGTTACAGTGATGATAAAATAGCTGGCTTACCATTGCTATGGGCATTCTTTCCTCACTTTGTTTCCCCTACTTAGGCCTCTAGGCTTTTCAGGTTTTTTTGTGAAATAGATTCTTTAGCATTAAACCAGATTATCATCACTTCTGCTAAACTCTGAAATTTTCTAATTTTTGGTAGTTTATACCCATTCACACTTCTCATAGCAATTTTTCACCTTTGGTTTCTTTCCAGTCATCCACTGAATTTTTTATTTATTAAAGTAATCATATTTTTAAAGTTCTTTCTAGTTCTCTGATTGCTCCTTTTTCATTGAAGCTTACTTTTGGTTTATGGGCAGTAAGGAAAACACTGAGGATAATAATTAGGTTTATAAGCATATGGACATTCATATTTCTTATTTACTCGACTGTT
Source organism: Glossophaga mutica (assembly GCA_039655065.1). NCBI lineage: Eukaryota > Metazoa > Chordata > Mammalia > Chiroptera > Phyllostomidae > Glossophaga > Glossophaga mutica. Next base: position 163,990,273 of record CM077306.1, read on the forward strand.
CCTGTTTAATGGGCTCTTTGAGTTTTTGCAGCGGATGCTGCAGTGCGCTGCCCAGAGCCCTCGGGGGAAGGAGAGCCTGTTATCCCGGTTGTGAGAGTGCTGCTGGGGCCAGTGTTTGGCTCTCGGGCCCTGTCATGTGCAACTCTTAAATGCGAGTGGGATTATTTTCTCTCAGGTGTCCTCATGGTAAACGTTGGTCCTTAAGGCCTCTGAAGTCATTCTTCCTCTTCGTGATTTTATAATTTTGTCTGAAGTAAATTTTCAGAATGCCAGTACTACTGTGTCTACTACTACTAGCTAACATTCATTAATCACTTATGTATTAGAAGCTGTTCAAAGGACTTGGATATGCATCAAATAATTCAATCTACACAACCGCCTATGGGATAGTATTATCAGCATCTCCAGTTACGTGGATGAGGATACTAGGACTTAGATTAGGAAACCTGCTCCAAATCACAAGGTCTTCATAGTGAGTCTGTGGACCCATCCTAGGAGATCTGACTTTAAGCACACATGCTGAACCATTTCACATTCTACCTCCTGATACTAGGGGACAGAAATATATTCTAACAAAATTTGTGTGTGTGTGTGTGATTCTGCACTATTTTGGTTATCTATGACTGTGATTTACTTTAATGTAAAAAAACTAATTAAACTGGACATAAGAAATACAGGTGCATAATTACGGCAATGCCCCTCTCCAATCTGCTACATTTAGAAGGGATAAGTGCTATAGCTATTGTTAAAATTTAACTTTTATCTGTATAGCTGTGAAGTTGTCACATGTGTGTGTGTGTTTACGACTAGAAATACCAAATTGTCACTACTCTATGACTGGCTTTTCAAAAAAGCTATACATATATGGAATCAGTCTTGTTAAAACAAAAGAATGAACAAAAAAGTAGCTATAACAGTTTTAAATACTTTATGTTTCAAAAGTAGTAGGTTCAAATCCAAAACTGAGATGGCATTTTTATTAAAAATGTCTCAATGCTTTGTTCTCATGGTCAAGTGAATGACTAAATTTTCAAGATTTATTTTCATCCACGATTCTTACTATTTAAGGGAAATATTTTTTATTAAAAAATTAAAGAATGTTTGCAGAAGAGATTCTGACTGCTTTGTCCCTATGTGTCCTCTTTAAAAATAATTTTGAATAGCAGATGGTGAGATTCAGACAACATAGGGTTCCATCTATTCTTTTTCATTACTCGCTACTTAAAATGGAGAAAGCTGAGTTTAGGAAAGGAAGAAAGATAATAAGTACAGTAATTTTAACTTACATTTCCCCCTCCATGTGAGTAGGATTAACTGTGTCATTACAGTGTTGAGATGAATTTCGTGTCTCTTTCAGGCATATGGTATTTTTTTGGATCAAGTGGTTGGCTTGCCCTCAACTCTCCCATACTTTCCAAGCTGCTTGGATTTCAGAGGAGCTCAATAAACTTTAATTTTTAAAAATAGAAATGAGGCAATGGTTGAAAACATTGAAAATTTCTTGCTTTGTCAGTCAATAATGCTTATTTCAAAACCACTCTATGAAGATTTCTTGATGGCATTAAGTTTAGAAGGGGAAAAGTGGATACTGTTACTTTCATTTAATTACTACAATGTACACAACATGCATTGAGATCTGCTGTTCGGATAATCATTTTCAGAATGAATAGAAGAGACAAAGTAAGTATCTTTTAATGACATCTATAAAATCTCACCTCTTCTTTGAATTCTTTTTCCATTTAAGAAACAGAGGTGACAGATTCATTTTTTAAATTGAGATATAATTGCCATTAGCACTCTAAGTTTAAGGTATACAAAGTGTTGATTTGATTAATTTGTACATTGCAATATAATTTTCACCATAGCATTAGCTAACACCTCCAATATGTCACATGATTTATCTTTTTTCCAGTGGTAAGAACAATTAAGAACTATCTATCTTCTTAGCAATTTGAAGTTTCTGACAGTATTGTTGGTTATAGTCACTGTGATGTACATTAGATCTCCAGAACTTGTTTATTTACCAGTTGAATGTTTATGCTCTTACATAAGATCTCCTGTCTTCTCTCCTCTGAGCCCTTGGTAATCATCATTCTACTATCTGTTTATACAAGTTAAGCTTTTTTAGATTCCACATATGAGTGACATCATACAGTATTTGTCTTTCTCCCTCTGACATCTCACTTAGCTTAACACCCTCAAGGTTCATCCATGTTGTCACAAATGGCAGGATTTCCTTCTCTCTCACTGCTAACTAATATACATGTTCCTATATATATATAGGTTATATATATATAACCACATTATCTTTATCCATTCATCCATTGATGGACACTTAGGTTTTTTCCATATCTGGGCTATTGTGTATAATACTGCAATAAACATGGTATTGCAGGTATCTTTTCAGTATCCATTTTTTTATTTCCTTTGGGTAATACCCAGAAGCGGGCCGCCAGACCATCTAGTAGTTCTATTTTTAATTTTTTCAGGAAACTTCTTACCATTCTCTATAGTGTCTAAACCCAATTCACATTCTCACCAACATTGCACAAGGGTTCTTTGTCCACATCCTTGACAACACTCGTTATCTCTTGTCTTCTACTCCTCCTCCTCCTCCCCCTCCTCCATTTTCTTTTGACAGCTATTCTAACCGGTATGAGGTGATCTCTCATTGTGGGTTTGATTTGCATTTTCTTGATGATTATTGATGATAAACATCTTTTCATATACCTGTCAACCATTTGTATGTCTTCTTGAAAATATTTATACAGGTCATCTGTCAATTTTTTAATTGGACTGTTTGTTTTTTCTATTATTGAGTTGTATGAGACCTTATATATTTTGGATATTAATCCCCTTATTCAATATATGGTTTGCAAATATGCTTTTCCCATTTCCTAGGTTGCCTTTTTATTTTGTTTGTTGTTTTCTTTGTGTGCAGAAGCTTTTTAGTTTGATGTAGTCTCACTTGCTGATTTTTGCTATGGTTGTATTGTGCTTTTGGTGACATATCAAAAAAATCATTGCCAATAACAATGTTAAAGAGCTAGCTGTAGCAGTTTTTTGGTATCAGGCTTTACGTTTAGGTCTTTAACCCACTTCAAATTAATTTTTATGAGTGTGTGTAAGAGATGAGTTTGATTTTATTTTTATGCCTGCGGTTATCCAGTTTTCCAGCATCATTTTCTGAAGAGACTATCCTTTCTCTACTGGGTATTCTTGGCTCTCTTATAAATTTTAGTTCACCATATATGTGGGAGGTTACTTCTGGACTCTTGATTCCATTCCATTGGTCTATGTGTTTGTTTGTTTTTATACCAGTGCAGACACTGTTTTAATTACTGGAGCTTTGTAGTACAGTTTGCAACCAGGAAGTATGATGCCTCCAGCTTTCTTCTTCTTTCTCAGGATTGCATTGGCTATTCAGGGTATTTTGTGGTTCCATCCAAATTTTAGGATTGTTGTTTTCATTTCCAAGAGAAATGCCATTGGAATTTTGATAGGGATCATACTGAATCTATAGATAGTTTCAGGTACATAGGCATTTTAGTAATATTAATCCTTTTGGTTCATCAGTGCAGGACACTTTCCATTTGTGTGTGTCTTCTTAGATTTCTTTTATCAGAGTTGTAGTTTTCATTGTACATATCTTTCAGTTCCTTGGTTAAATTTATTCCTAAGTACATTAATATTTTTGATACTATTGTGAATGGGATAGTCTTCTTTATTTTTTATTTATTTATTTTTATTTAATTGTTGTTCAAGTATAGTTTTCTGTCTTTTACTCCCATCCCAGCCAATCCCTTCAGGCCTCCCCACCTCCTTCCCATTTCCACCCATCCTAGTTTTTGTCCATGTGTCCTTTATACTTGTTGCTCTAAACCCTTCCCCTTTTCCCCTGAAATTCCCTCCCCTCTCTCCTCTGGTGACTGTCAGCCTGTTCTCAATTTCAGTGTCTTTGGTTACATTTTGCTTGTTTGTTTGTTTTGTTGTTTAGGTTCCTGTTAAAGGTGAGATCATATCGTATTTGTCTTTCTTTTTTTTAGGTGTTTCATTGTTAAAGTATAGAAACATAACTAATTTCTCTATGTTGATAATATATCCTCCAACATTACTAAATTCATCTGTTAATTCTAATAGTTTTTGGTTGAGTCTTTAGCATTTTCTATATGTGAGATCATATCATCTGTAAATAAAGACAATTTTATTCCTTCCTTTTGATTTGTACACCTTTTATTTCTTTATCTTGCCTGATTCCTCTAGCTAGAAATTCCAGTACTAAGTTGAATACAAGTGGTGAGAGTGGGCACCCTTTTCTTGTTCTTGATTTTAGAGGAAAGGCTTTCAAACTTTTACAACTGAGTATGATGTTAGCTGTGGATTTGGAGTACACATTTTTTATTATGTTGAACTATGTTCTTTGTATATCCAATTGATTGAAGGATTTCATCATTAAATAATACTGTATTTTATCAAATGACTTTTCTGCATCTACTGGGCTAATCATATTATTTATGTATTTCATTCTATTAATGTGGCGTATATCACATTATTGAATTATGTACGTTGGGCCATCCTTACATTCCAGTGATAAAACCCACATAGTTATGGTGTATTTTATCTTTTTAATGTGCTGTTGAATTTTGTTTAGTAGTATTTTGTTGAGAAGTTTACATCTATATTCATCAGGGATTGTTGTCTATATTTTTCTTTTCTTGTAGTGTCTTTGTCTGGCCTTGGTATCTGGGTTATGTGGCCTCATAAAATTAGTCTGGGAGTGTTTCCTACTCTTTAATTTTTAGAAGCATTTGAGAAGGATTTGTATTAGTTCTTCTTTTAATGTTTGATAGACTTAAACAAAATTCTTTGGTCCTGAGTTTTCTATGTTCAGAGGCTTTTAATTACTGGCTCAATTTCCTTATTTGTTATTGATCTGTTCAGATTTTCTATTTTTTTCCTGATGTAGTCTTTTTAGGTTGTATGTTGCTAGGAAATTATCCATTTGTTCTGGTTATTCAACTTTTAGCACATTACTGTTCATAGTAGTCTCTGGTGATCTTATGTATTTCTGTGGTATCAGTTGTAATGTCATTTCTTTCATTTTTTATTTTGTTCATTTGCATTTTTTCTCTTTTTTCTTAATTACTCTAGCTAAAGATATCAATTTTGTTTATCTCTTTTGAAAAAAACAGCTCTTAGTTTTGGTTATCTTTTTTAAAAATGTTTTTTGATTTTTCTTTTTCTGGTTCTATGAGGAATAAAGTTACCTTGTGTATTTCTTTTTTTATATGCATTTATCACTATAAACTTTCCTCTAAGACACAGGTGGCAAACACAAGGCCCATGGGCCAAATCTGGCCCAGCACCTTGTTTCTACCCTGCAGCAGCCCTGAGCTCCTTGCTTCTAGTTAAAAAGGAGTAGTTGCATTTATATAGTCCTAAAATTACATTCGGCCCTTTGAAGGCAACTGTGAGGCTGATGTGGACCACAGTGAAAATGAGTTTGATGCCCCTGCTCTAAGAACTGCATTTGTAGCATTACATACTTTTTAGTGTATTGTGTTTTCATTTTCATTTGTTGAGATATTTTAAAATTTCCCTTCTGATATTTTCTTTGACAGACTTGTCATGCAGGAGTTTCCACATATTTTAAAATTTCTAGACTTTGACACAGGGCTAACATATCATTAAGGAGTGTCACTTAGATTTATATCTGGGGAGAGAGGGGGTAATAAGTGGTGTAAGGAGACATTTGCTGTGATGTAGGCCTAATGAGAGCTTCAGCCACTTATAAAGGGAGCTCTGGAACTGGAGTGACCCTTCAGAATTGTCTTAGGTTAGGGCACCTCAAACGCACACGAGATGGGGGAAACTGTGGGAAGGGGCACGAGTGTGTGGAATGGGGCTCTCTGGAGCTGGTAGGGCTGGCAGCTGACAGGCTGCCTGCTGACTGTACTCGCGGTTAGGGTAGTCAGCTCTTCCTTGATGGGAAGCTGGGCAGCATACTACAGTATTCACATAAAGTTGAAAACACTGTCAAAAACAGAGACATTTCAGTTAAATAAGAAATACATTAAAAATCTAATTTTTAATCACAGGAGAATTTGTACCCAAAAATCAAGAATAAGCTTCAAAGAAAAAAGAAACAGACAAGAGAAAAATTAAAAATATGTTTACTTAAATAAAATTTCAGTGGATTACTGAGAAATAGAATACACATGAAGTTACCAAGCTCATTATTTGAATAAGCTGAGAATATAGAGCTGAATGATAAAAAGAATTTTTTAAAAGTATGAGAAAAGCTAAAATACATGGATGAAGGAGTGGCTCATTAAATTTAAAACAAACGACAGCATGGATGGAACTGGAGAGCATCATGCTAAGCAAAATAAGCCAGGCAGTGAAAGACAAATACCATATGATCTCACCTTTAACAGGAACCTAATCAACAAAACAAACAAACAAGCATAATATAACCAAAGACATTGAACTAGAGAACAGGCTGACAGTCACCAGAGGGGAGAGGGGAGGGAATTTCAGGGGAAAAGGGGAAGGGATTAGAGCAACAAGTATAAAGGACCCATGGACAAAAACTAGGGGGTGTGGAAATGGGAGGGAGGTGGGGATGGCTGGGGCGGTGGGCTGGGGGGGGGGAGTAAAAGACAGAAAACTGTACAAGAACAACAATTAAATAAAAAAAATGTTAAAAAAATTAAAACAAACAAACAAACAAACAAAAACCCCAAATGCCCACCTAGGCCTGAAGAAAGAAATAGTCTGTAAATGGAAAGGATCCACAAAATTCCAAGTGTGTTTAATAAAAAGAAAAATATAATTGAAACAAGTCCCCAAAGCATATCCAGATATAATCTGCTAAAATTTAAGACTTATAGGACATAGAAAATTCTAAAGCCTTTTGAAGAGGAAAAACATAAAAAAGCAGGTCACTACCAAGGAATGAGAATTACTCTGGCATCAATTGATATCAGAAGAACATGGAAATGTTTTCTTCAAACTTTTTTTTAAAGATTTAATTAATTTATTTTTAGACAGAGGGAAAGGGAGGGAGAAAGAGAGGGAGAGAAACATTAGCATGAGGTTGCCTCTCACGTGCCCCACACTGGGGACCTGGCCTGCAACCCAGGCATGTGCCCTGACTGGGAATTGAACTGGCGACCTGTTAGTTTGTAGACCAGTGCTCAATCCACTGAGCCCCACCAGCCAGGGTGTTTCTTCAAATTTTTGAAGATATTAAGCTCAGAATTTTATATCGAACTATGTAATCAATAAAATATAAAAGCAAAATAAAACTAGTACTTGGAACATTTACCATCTATGTCCTGTATGTGTGCAATATTCTCAGGGAAACTCCAGAAAAATTACAAACACACCTAAATGAACACAAAAACATTGCAACAGGATACAATAAAGAAAGGCAGCTGAATATATCTAAGAAAAATAAAGAAAATCAGAAAAAAATTTTAAAAGATAATTTATTAAACCTAGATGCATAGTTGTTTTTCTTTTAAGGGGAAGGGAATTATAATTATTTTATTTAAGTTTCAGTTAAAGTGCTTACTATTATCAAAAATAGTGTGGAATAAATAAGTAATGTCTCACAATGGTAAATCAAGAATTTAGGCATTTGGATACTATTTAAACATAAAAGGAAAACCATTAGAAGAACTACATGTAATAATATAATGAAACAAAATGAAAAGTGGCGGGAATGATAAAGTGTAATATAAATATTCATCTTTAATAAAAGGTATCAATAGACACTATTTGTATACATTGTAGACACTAATGTAATAAACTGTGAAAAGGCAGTTTAATTATATTACTTATAATTGTAATGGCAGTTTCAAAAGACCAAAAGTCAGTGATGTAGAACTCAGGGAGAAGGGTAGGAGAGATGTTAGTTATTTTATATTCTTCTGTATAGCAATTATTTTTCTAGCGTATGAGAAATTATTTACATTATATAAAAGCACAGTGAAGTAATTAAATAGATTGTACTTATTTCTGTATATTTGAGTAACATTCAATGATTGGCTCAAGAATTGTGTGAAGGAAGTAACAAAACACTTGCAGACAAAACCCACTGTGTGAAATATCACGTTAATTGGATTTAGGGTAAAAGTATAGAAACTAATGAAGGTGGTTTCCATCTCATTTTAGATTATATAAACATGTAACTTTGGCATTTTTCATTGGTCACAGGCAGTTTGTGTGATGCTAATAAAACACTGATAAGGTGCTGTGCTCAGAACTTAGTTTCAATCCATGCACATATATATGGTAGGCAAATCTGATGAGGCAAATTTGTGGAAGAACTATATATGCTTAATAAAAGAAAAGACTTTTTTCACCTAATTATCCCTTGAAAAGATACAATTAATTTATATTTGAGAACTGTTAAAATCTCTCATATTACCAGACACTCTCAAATGTCCTATTTAAACTAGAGAAACACTGTTGGGGGAAGACATAAGTGCTTGACACAATTTCAATCAATGCCGTTTGTGCTTTCTTGTGAAGATCACCTGATGTAATCAATAAAAAGTTTTCACATAAGTTTAGTGAAGATTTGGTTATTTATTCCTGTGTATAGTCCTTCACAAATAGAAGTGTTGGGAACAGTTCGTAAATAATTTTTAAATATTAAATTAAAAAAGCAATGCAAGTGAATGTGATATGGACAATAGAAATAAATATTTACTCTAGTGGTTCTCAAATTTCAATGTGCATCAGAAATACCTGCAAGCCTTGTGAAAAATGCAGATTATTGGACCCAAAGTTTATAGATTCACAGGTCAAGTATAGGCTCTGACATTTTTTACGTTTAACATTAGTTTCAGGTGATACTCATGTTACTAGAACGGAATCACTCTTTGATAACCACTGATCTATTGGATGAATGAACAGAATTATCATAATACAAGTCATTGTAGTATTTTGTAAGTGGGCTCTTATGGCTTTGAATGAGTTTGCAGTAATGGCATCCCAATTAGATGGAGTTGAAGATGAAGGACTTTGGAAAAATATATTAGAAGACTTCAAAACTGGCTCTAGGGATCACAAACGTACAATCCAACACATGTCTGAGGAGTTTTAATAAATGTTTTCATGAAATTGGAGAGTGGAAGAAAATGAGATTGTATGTGTAGGCATACCTTGTTGTATTTCACTTCATTGTGCTTCATAGATGATGCATTTTTTTACAAACTGAAGACAAGACACTCCACTAGCAAAAAGATTATGGCTCACTTTATTGTGATACTGACTTTATTGTGGTGATCTGGAGCCAAGGCCACAATATGTCCAAGGTATGCCTTTAATTTCTCAGCTTGTATTATTCCCAAATTAGTTCAGTGTTATAAGCAGACATTGAATATTTTATCTAGATTTTTAAGTTTGAATGTTAAAGCTGGCTGCCTTCCAAAAACATCAGATCCTTCCCTGGGGCAAATGAGGATTGCCTTATATTCGGTTTACTATTTGTATAACGTGTGCATATACACGTTATACTGTTGTGTTAAATGTTTAAATAAATTCAAAGCCATGGAGATAACTTCATCCATTTTGTTATAATAAATTCAGGTATCTTTATCTGTGTGTTTCAGTGCACATAGGTATCCTGGTTTAAAACATGGATAAAGTTCTGAAAGAACACACCCAAATATTAGGATTGGGGAGAGACTCAGGGGGAGGCTTCCCACATGATTTTATACCTTCCATACTTTTACATGTAATGTATCACGATAGGTTGTATCACATTTATAATTTAAAGAAAGCAATTTTTAAGTAGCAATCAGATTTCTTTAAATAGAGGTAAATGAAAATACTTCTAAAACTGAAAACATTAAAACTATAGATTCTTTTCAGCATTGAGATGTAGAAGAACAGAGAGAGAAATGGGAGGGAGGGGAACTTAAAGACTTCATTCACTCCAAGGCCTGGAACTACATCCTTTATCAAAACCAAAAAGCACATCTCAACGGAGTCTGGATAGGCCATAAGACATCCCTGAAAGTGAGGGAATTCTGGAGAATTCACCACTGGGGGAAGGAAAACCAGAAGTTTTACTAAGCTGGTGTGTGGTAGATATTGCATGATGATGATGAAGATGAAGAGGATGATGATGATGACAATTGATGTGATTACTGAAAAAAAAAAGAGATGATACACCAGGATGTAAAAAAAATTACAAAGATCAGCAAACCATAACTTTCTCACTCTATCAATCAACGGTCTCTATGTATTTCAGAAATGATAGGAGAGAGTTAATTTTTGACTGGATTATTGACCTATACATTTGTGCTACCAAAGAGGAATGATTTCAACATATAAATAACTCATGGATAACATCCAAAAAAGTGTGGTTACTTAAGTTTAATAAAAATAAAATGTCACTGCATACTATTTCACGTCCCATGAAGTTAGCTGTATGCATGAGATCAATTATATATGCAATATTCTACAAGACTAGTTTAAACTTCAGACCTCTGCACTTAAATGCTTTTTTTAGTTTTCATTATTTCATGCTTTCAAGTCCCATGAGTAAATGAAATTTTGGTTAGATTCTTAATTACTCTTTGTAAATAAATCTGGGTATTAGATGTAAAAACAATAACTTTGTTCCCAAGGAAACTGCTGAGACGTGCTGTGTATATATAGGATTGGGACTCTTCTGTTTTTTCTTTGTCTACCACTTGCCATCAATCTTTTGAAAGCAGTAAGTGAAAATGGAAGCTGTCATTCCAGACTCAGCATTTGCTTCAGAGCCTTCAGCAGCACATTCCTGTTCTCTTTTCTTTAGCTCTGAGCTTCAGTCTGTCCTTTCTTGATAACCAGAACTTGACTTTATCTGCAACTATCACTCCAGCCAGTACACAGATTTGCACATTACACTTGTCTTCTATATCACTTAAAAGACTTTAACTATGATTACAGATTGCTTTAAAAAATGCTTCCTTCTGGTCATAGCTGTATATATCTTCTCATACATAAAAATATGTAGGCATGAAGACCCTAAGGCAACAGAATGAGTTCCAGTAAAGTACTGAGGATATGGCATAGTGTTTAATGCACCAATTCAAGGTAATAGAGGTAAAGCTAAAATTTCAAGACTATCGTTTTCCCTTGTAACTAGGAATTGAGAACAGTCTATTAAGTAATGCATGCACAGCAGTCACTTGTACAGAGAGATTATGAAAAATGTGCCCTCTGAGTTTTTTGTCCAAATGATAAATGTGATCCAATCAAACCATTATAATGACTTATGCAGCCGAATGTCATTTGTTGATTGCCATAGAACTTTAAGAAAAAATAGTCATTGTGAACTCTTGAAAAGGTCTTAATTGCTTTATAACCTATGATAGCTCTAGGTAACTGGTAATAGCCGTTTGCCTTTTGTGGAAATTATGAACTATAAAGGTCTAAATGTCATGTCTTCATGAAGATGTAAAAAGAGTTTCTTCCTTTAAAAAAATTCTTATAATTATCTAGAAAAATCCAAAAAAAGTAGAACTTTAAACAGCTTAATGACTTAACTGGTATGGTCTCTTGTGCTATGACCTAATTTAGGACATCTTAGGTCAGTTGTCATTGACCAAATAAATTAAAGTGGCCTTGAATCTGTTATGTTCTGGGTCCAAATAGCTTTTATTGAGGATAAAAGACCCCAGGCTACAAATTTGCCACTTGCAATTGAAAATATATACATATATATTTAAAATGATCATTTTATAGATTAAACAAATGTAAATATAAATAAAAAATATTTAAAATGCAATTTAAAAGTATGTGTTTAATTCAGAATATAGTATTTCATAAGTTAGAAAAATGAATAATAATATCAAAATCATGAAAAATACTATGTAGTAAAAGTAAATAGATGAGATGAATATAATTCAACTTTATAGTTTAATGAGTATAAAGGCCAATTGATTTGCTTTATTATCCATTTGTTCACTGACTCAACAATATTTATTGAACTTCTGTTTTGTTTAATATGTTAGAAAATATATTTTGGATATTTGTAACAATAATCATTTAGTTATTTTTTTCAACTGGGTTACCATTCCTAAAATTATATAAGCCACCTGGTATTTCCCTAAGAAGTGTCCCCTCAGATGGATGGGCGTAAATGAGATTAAGGTTTTATCTGAGTCTTGTTATTTTAGTGAACAGAGAGCAGCAAGCAGCTGACAGAAGCAGGACACCGGGTCTTTAGCTCCTCTCACTGAGGACAAGGCCAGAGGATAAATGTGATACTTAACTCAGATAAGGAAAGAAGACACCACAGCAGTTTTTCCAATAGAGTTGGGTCAAAAGAGAGTCGCTGACACTGTCCAGGTATAGATGGCCCTAAAGGCTTGACATAGTGTGTGTTCCTAAGTAAGTTTTTTTTCTTAGATCTTGCACAATGCTATTAATTTTGTCAAGCAAATAAACATTTAGTCACCATTATATTCAGGGTTTTTGTTTTTACAAATCTTGGTCCAAATTGCAAGTTCAAATGTGAAGAACATCAGGAGGATGTGTGTCAGGCAGTGTTCTGGGGGCACCACATGTGTTCCACATATGCTACCAGACAAAATAATAATACTTAAAACTGACTCTTTGAATTGTTCTAATATACAAGTTGCTAAAGAAAAAACAACAAATATTTTTAAACATTTTATTGAATTTATTTGGGTGACATTGGTTAATAAAATTATGTCTATATTTGCATTGTGTGTTTACCACCCAAAGTCAAGTCACCTTCTGTCATCATGTAGTTGACCCCCTTTATTGTGTCCCACTTTCCCTTTCCCCCACTCTTTTCCCTCCTGGTAACCACCATACTGTTGTCTGAGTCCATGAGCTTTTGTTTGTCTGTTCGTCTTATTTGTTTGTTGGTTGCTTTCAGTTTTATATCCCACATATGAGTGAAATGTTATGGTTCTTAACTTTTTCTGTCTTATTTTGCTTAGCATGATATTCTCAAAATCCGTCTATGTTGTTGCAAATGGCAGTATTTCATCTTTTCTAGTGGCTGAATGGTATTCCATTGGTACACATGTACCACGTCTTTATCCAGTCATCTATCAAAGAGCACTTTGGTTGTTTCTATGTCTTGGCCACCATGAATAATGCTGCAGTGAATGTAGGGATGAATAAATCTTTATGAATATTTTCAAAATTTCAGGTAGACACCCATAAGTTTTGCTGGATCATATGGTGACTGTTTTTTTTAAATTTTTGAGAAACTGCCATACTGTTTTCCATAGTGGCTGTGCCAACTTACATATTTCCCAGCAGTGTATGAAGGTTCATTTTCTTTTTCATAATGTTTCCAACACTTGTTACTGCTTGTCTTATTGATAATAACCATTCTTACAGGTGTGAGGTTATATCTTCAGTAGCAATTAGGGAAAGCAAATTAAAAGCACAATGGGGTAAAAACGTAGTTTTCCATTAAAATAGAAAACAGGAGCAAAAAAATTGTGAGTCCTTTTGTATCCCTCAAATAATGATGCATTTTAGTTATGGTGGTTGAACCTGGCAGATAATGCTTCTACTCATTTGCTTATGTCAACTCTTGCCATTTGCTCTGCATCTCTTGGCACACACATTTCTTACTCTGCTTCAGTCATAAAATATCTTGGCAAGGTCTACTGTGATCTATGTCTTTGAAGGTAGTATTTCAATTATTTGAAATCAATGTCATAATGATGCCTTGAACATTCTCTGGCATATTGTAAGCATTCAAATGTTTGTTAACTCAGTAGATCAAATCACATGTTTGACTCAATTTTCTTATATCTTCTCTGGAAAACTGTCATGAATCCTGCTGGCCTCTCCTAAAGTCTCATACCACTGATTGTTTCTTTACTCCCTCTATTCTGCCCCGTTACTACATGTTTTCTCTTCTATTTTGGAATTCTTGTAGAGGTGGCACATCAAGTTGTTAGTGTCCCAGAGATGGGTAGCATTGATTTAGGCCTCTGAATAATTACACATACATGCCACCCTGCCCTTTGTTTTATTTCATTACAAGTAATTGTGCAAACTGTTGTTTCCATAATGAATTTCATTTTGTCTATTTTTAAGAAAAATTAACTGTCTTGATTATTGAGGTATAGGCAAATAAAATGCAAGCTGTACTTAGTTAATTTTTCTGGGTACATGAATAATTTGTTAAATTTGACTGTAAATACAAAAATTTACTTTTTCCCCTCATACTAAAATCAAAGACAGATTTTAAAATTATTTAAATATTTAGCTTAAAAATTTTACTTTTACTATGAATATTATTTAAAGTAATATTAGCAAAAAATTAGACTTCTACTCATATATATATGTTTTGCATCTAAATTAATGAACTTCCTTATTTTTATATGATAGGTCAGAGCAAAACCAAAAGCAAATAATAAAATTTCCATAGAGTCAGAATTATAAAAATAAAATTCATTATGATATTATAATTTTCTCTGGGCTCTTTATAACTAACAAATTAGAGATGTTGAAATCTCAGGGGTTTTTTTTTTTTAGTTTATGTAGGAAAAACATGATATCAAATACCTTATTAAATAATTAAAAAATGTGACATTTATTTGAAAATATAGAATATATACAAGGTAGGAGCCAAGTGCTGCATAGTACAAGTCACATTGTAAAGTGGCCTACAAAAACCTTATATGAGGAAAACAAGGACTAAGAGGGGACGAAAGGGGGCCCACTTTTTTTTTTCTTTTTTCCTCCCACCTTTCATCTACCAATAGAGTATATTGTAAGAAAGAAAGTTGTGGAATATAAACTCCACAGCTGCCTACATTTCCATCAGTTAGAGATTCATTTATTAAACAAGGATAATACCTCTGGGAAATTAGCCCTTGGAAGATGGACTTTTTCCACTTTAAAAGCCAAAGGACCCTGATTCAAACTTTGCAGAACCCAGCTAGAATATGATTAAAGTTTTAAGCTGAAGGAAGCAAGTGGGGAGGAATTCCTGATGTTAACATGGCCAAGAATTTCTATTTGAATTCGGCCTTTAGCTCTTGCTTTCATGTTCTACTTTATCACCACAACAGGTAGAATTTAGTTAGTGAGGTCCCAAGTTTTAATATATTTCTTTTCATATAACAGAAGGTCTTTTAATCCCCCTAATCTTAGACTATTAATTTACTGGACATTCTGTCTAGAGTGTATGCCACTCTTTGGCTTATGAATTATAATCCTGAGTGTCTAGGCCAATATTCTAAGCAAGATGCATGGAGGTGGAGGTGGGTTGTACATGCTTATATGGTATTTCAGTTCTGTGATAAGTACAATAGCTGATTCCCACTCTTAGATTTTACTGTCTAGCAGGGAGATTATACATTATGTATATCATTACATAGGCATTTAGTAACAAGCATTATACAGTGTGGACCCATTAACTGACTAGTTATTCCATCTAAACTGTTTAAAGTTAATTGCCTCACTTACTTTAGACAGATGAGATGGACTTCCAAACCAGGGGTCCAAGGCAAGTCTAAACTAGCTGGGTCTAGACTGTTTTCCATGTTTTTACAAAGTGACACTATAATCAGCTCAGTGTTCTTAGTCTTGCTCTCAGTTTCTATCTTTCAGGCTAAATCAGATTTCTTTCAGTGGATACCACCAGTTTCTTAGACACACAAATTATGATGTATATCACAATGACATTCTGTGATTTCAATTTTAATTTTGCTTATGTACATATGCTTTTTACTTTTTGGCACAATTATACATTACAAAAGAAAATAATGCAGTATATATGAGTCCTTCACTTACAATTTAAACACCTTTTTATTGTGGAAATGTTCAAATATACACAAAAGTAGAGAACATAGTGCTTTATAGAGAAATCCAATGTACCTATCACCTGGAATCAATAATCATCATTTATTTTAATCATTTTTCATTTATTACTACTACCCCAACATTTTATTTTGCTGGGATAATTTTAAAGCAAATCCAAGGTATCATGTCATTTTACCTATAAATACTTTCGTATTAATCTCTAACTACAAAAATATTTTAACAAATTCATTGTGCCATTACCACAGCTATTCTAATTAATCATGATTCCTCAATGTCATCTGATACCCAGTCTGCGTTAAAATTTTCTTGTTTTTCAAATATACATTTTTATAGTTAGTTTGTTTATATCAGGGATTAATTGTGCTTCATATATTGGTTTGCATTTTGTCTTTTAAGTTCCTTTTATGCTACAGTAGTTCCTTCCCACACACTTTTTAATTTTTATCCTCAGCTGAGGACATGCTTATTGATTTTAGAGAGAGGGAACAGGAGGGAGAGAGAAAGTGAAAGAAACATCAATGAAGGAGAGAAACATGGATCTCCTGCCTCTTGTAAGCTCCCCGACTGGGAACCCAACCTGAAATGTAGGTATGTGCCCTGACCAGGACTCGAACTCATGACCTCTCAGGTTATGGGATGATGCTCCAACTGACTGAGCCACACTAACCAGGGCTTACCAACATATTATTTGGCATTAATTTGTTAGAAAACTAGATTATTTATCCTTTAGAATGTCCAACATTTTTGAATTTGGTTGAGTGCTTCTTTCTTGTCTTGCTGAGATTTGAAATAATTTTTTATTTTCAATACAGTGTTCAATTACAGTAAATGTTCAATACACTTAGGTTTTTTAAGGCAAAAATAATTCATAGTCATTGACAAGCCTTGTTATTGTTTTTATTATGAGGAGAGAATGTTGGTGATACTAAAACTGGTCATAGGGTTTGTTTTCCTCTTTATGCATATTTTAAATTTTTATTAAGTAGTACATGCACTTGATTGAAATATAAAATTTCACAGAAGTTTTATATGGTCATACCCTCCCTGCAGTATTATCAGACCTAAATTTAATTATTTCTATTTTTAGTTCTTCTTGTCATTACATCTAGTCCTCTAAATAACATGCTTTTACTCATCTTTCTTGATTTATCAACGTTAGACACAATGTTTTCAAGCAGGAGGTCAATAGGTGAGGACATAACAGTTGCACCACATCCCCACTTTATGTAGCAATTCTCTAGTAATGATTATATTGTCATTTTCAGTTCATCTATTACTTGCATCTACTACTTAAAAAATTCTGTTTTGCTTATTGTTCTTGTTCTCTCAATTTTCGACAGAATTACTCTCTATATTAAAAGATGAAGCTGCTTTTATGTTCTTCTATCTCTCACCTACTCAAGTTTTACGCATCCTACACCTTTCTCTTCCGATGGAAGGAAATGCCATTTTTCTGGAAAGGAATTAAAACTTGCTTCAGACAGAAAGTGCAGTGTTCCCAGTGAGTTGTGGAACATCACTACGAAGGCTGTGGAACAAGGTAAAGATGGCCGCGGGGAAAATGTTCCAGGCAACCTCATGGACTGAAGTGTCTCTCAGAGGAAGGTCTAACTTCAAGTCTTATCCTCAATTTTAGTCTGAAGTCTTTGTTAAGAGACCAAAGTGTTGGAACTCAGAATCACAGTGTACTTGGACTTGGTGGAAGAGTGAGGTATTTGGTCACAGTTTTTTTTTATTATTTATTTTTTAAACATTGCTGTGTATTCAGCAACTGTGAGTATGGCAGCAGTCCATCAGGAGTTTGCTGCTTGTTAGCTAGACCGGGCATTTTCTTAAAGTTCAATGGAAAAAATAACTAAAAAGGAAGGAATGAAAAGAAATGTCCATTGCAACTTGTAGAGATAGAAAATATCTTCCTAACAAAATTGAAATCCAATATGCCATGAAACACAAATATATTTCATTCCTTAAATATATGCAAACTCTATAACAATATAATGTAACATATGATAAAATATTAAAATCTTTAGCTGTTAAAATTGTCCTCCCTCATAAATAAAAGATAGATAACAAGAAAAAAAGGACAGAAGATCAGATTAAATAATAGATGATAAAAGAAATGCAATGGTTTTGAAACTCTAAAGCTGAGACATTTATAGATACATGCAAAAATGGTGTGTTTAAACCATCACAAAACTGAATGAGAGAAGAAATCAAAATCTGTTTAGATATTTGGGAAAGCAGTATAATCTTATAATGCTAATTAGAAGAACTAATTATTACAATAAGTGCACCTAAATATGGCCCAGCAATTTTACCTTGAGAAAGCTAACATGTAGAAATAATGTATCAGTATACCAGTATTTTTGTATAAGGAACTGGCCTGTAATATTTGACTGAGAAATATATCATATTTTAGACTGTTCTGGAAGTATCCAGTCGTGTAATATGGAAAAGAGAGACATTTATTGAAGAAGATACAAGGTACAAGAGACATTGTACATAGGACAATGACCCCTAAGTCCCCTTCAAAGTAGGCACCTTGGGACCTCACACAGTTCTCCCAGCATCTCATCAACTATTCCAAACCCTCTTCAAAATCCTTTGTTGGACTCTCCATCAGCTACCCTATCATATATTCCTGAATTTCATTGATGGTCTGAAATCTCTTCCCTTCCAAAGGTGATTTTAATTTTGGAAAAAGCCAAAAGTCTCAGGGTGCCATATCTGGGGTGTAGGGGGGCTGAGTTATCTGGGTGATTTGATGTTTTCCAAAAAATTGCATGAGTCATGATGCATGAGCAGACATGTTGTGATAAAGCTGCCAGTCACTAGTTGCTCATAGCTGCAGCCTTCTGAATCATTGGAATAGTTTCCATGAAGGAATGTTCAAACTTAATGTAAAATTAGATGCAGATTCATTGCTCTACTCGCTCAGTCATTTTGAATGTAACAGCCACACAGTACATATACTCACTCAATGGCATCTACCCCCTCCACTGATTTGTACAGTGTAGTCATCATTGTTCACTCATGCACATTCCAGTCCACTCTCTTTGACTGCTAGGTTACATCAATGTCTCACAAACCATTCTCATTATATTAACAATGGCTGTATTTTTCAGGACAGACCTCTATATGTATACGTGTGTGTATATATATATTCCATAGCCGATGAAATCAGACTATATGTATATATTACTTTCTGACTAGTGCCTAAGATTGACCATTACATTGTTAGCATTTTAACTGCCTTTTGTTTTTCCCAGCTTTTATCTTAATGTTCCACAATGTTTACCAGGGTAAACGTTTTATTATTCCACACATAAGGTAAAAAAATTAAATTCTGACTTCCTCTTACCCTCACACCTCACCTTGCCCTTCAAAACTTGCTTATACAGAGTAACCATGAAAGATTCAAGAACACTGAGATAAAGGCTGGTAGGAAAAGCAAAGGCGTGATGTGGTTACAATACTGAGAATGAATCAGCACAGCAGTGTTTGAATTCTAACCAGTAGAGTCTCAGCTACTTCTCATCTATTTGCCAATATCCAGAATGAAATTTTGTTTAAGAAACTATTCCTTTCTTTTTTTGTGATTACTTGTGGTTATTAAATCACCATCTTGTGGGCAGAATGTGATTGGAAAACCCGTTTTTTTTTTAATTTTTAGAATTTATTGTAATTTGCAAGGATTTGCTCATATTTCTGTTCCCAAGTAAGTATAAAACTCCCTTACTAACAGTGACCTCACAAAGACAGGGACTAAGTCTCTTTTGTTCAGCCACACGTCTGTAACTCTTACAATATAAATGTGTTTAGAAAATGTTCACTATTAACTAAATAAACAAATGAGAAGAAATACTACTAGTAATTATATATGGAGATTAGTGTCTCTCACCAGCTGCTGAACTTAATTCTTCATCTTACCCTTCTTGCTTTGTTTGTGGAGAAACTGGGAGAGATTGGAGATCAAGGCCCTGCTACACTGTCATTTTATTCTGATAGCTTTTTAGTAGGAGGAAAGTGGGTTCTTATAGCTTAAAGGAAAGTGGAGGAAGGAAAAAATGGAATCTGGGGCAAAAAATTGGAATTTTCTTTGCATACAAAAACAATTGTATATAAAGATTACATTAAAAACAAGAAAAGTTTTTATATTTTTAGTATGTCTGGAAAGCTATAGTAAAGAAACTACATTATTTAAAAAATTATAAAAGTCTGGTGCTAATTATACTGAGGACAAATCTTAATAACAATAATTATTTTAATATTCTGCAAACATGATTCTCAAGGTATAAATGCACCGTAGGGCTTAGAGAATCACTATTGAGCACACATTTACTTAAAAGTTAAATTAATCATTTAAAAATAAAAGTAATGATCTTAAACATAATAGCTTTTGTTGGTTGGAGGTATAATAAAACCTGAGATTCTACTTAATTTGAAATTTGTGATCATTTGCCAAGGCTGATGTTTCCTTTTGTATTATCTTAAAAAAGTTTTAACTGAATAGATTAAAAGCTTAAAGAAGATGATGGTGGGGCGGTGTTTAACCTTTAGGAAAGAGACAACATAATTTTAGACAACTTTAGAATATTACTTATGTGCAAATAGTGCTATTGTTTATAAATTGATTATTGTGTACTTATTACAGCAAGCCTAGAATAATTTCTTTTACAAATACAGTTTTTATTATTCTAGCACACATATGATAATTCCAGCTAATTATTAAAGATTGTGAATAGAGGTCTTTATTATCCATTTGCCTATTAAGCAAGTATTTGCTGAGGAGTGGTCATGTGTGAGGCACTGTGAAGGGCATGGACACAGATGTAATACTTTGTCTTGTAGAGTTTATGGTCTCATCTAATGTTTTTAAAACTTGTTGGATCGTGCAGCTCTATTAGCAAAATATCTCATAATATACCATTAACACATTCATGTGTATTTATAATTTGCATGCAGCTAGCATTTTACTAATATACTAGGTACGTAAAATAAACTAATTCAAAATAAATGTTGACAGGATGAGGTAAAAAGAAACATAAATAGAAGTTTGAGTAATGGATATTCGGATACCACCCCTGAAGTTGTCACCTGTTTATCCATGTGGAGTAAGTGTTGAATCAACAGAAAGAAACTGTTTTTATATTTATAAATGTAATAAACTCTGTGAAGAAAAACACAGTGTTATAGGACAAGAAAAAGAGAAAACCAAGTATATAGCAAGGTTCCAAAGACCATTCTGAGGAAGCAACATTTGAGCACAGGTCAGAATCAACCGGATCAAGCAAGGCGGGAAGAGTACTGTATTCTAGAATGAGGGTAACACACCCTCAGGTATCTTGCGATGGGAAAGAGTTTGGTTCATGTGAGGAGCTGAAAGAAGCCAGTATGGCTGGAGTGCAAGGCCTGAGAGGATCTGTGGCAAAAATAACAACAGAGGCTGAAGGGTTTAAGGAGGGCCTGTAATAAAACATTTGGATTTTTGTCTCAGTTCATTGACAAACAATGAAGGGTTTTGGGTACTGGATTGTCATAATCTGATTTACATTTAGAAATAAATATTGGGGTGATGACACTGAGAATTTGGCCTCGAGTGAGTGAATGGTTAGTAATAAATATACTCACTGAAATGGCAAAGATTGGAAGAGGAATGTACTGAAGAAAAGAGCTATACCCTTTGGATATGTGAAATTTGAGATGTTATATTTTCTTAGGCTCGTGCTAGCTGCAAGAACTGAACCCCAAATTTCAGTGGCATAGTAAAGTAAAAGGTTGATTTTCTGATTAGTGGGTGGCTTTTGTCTATCCACTGACTTAAGGACTGAGGCTACTTCTACCTTGTGCATTCACATATGGTAACACCTCAAAGTCCTCTGAATCCAAATGGTGGAAAAGGAAAGAGAGTGTGGTCTCTTCTTCGTATACTTGGAGCAGAATGACTTATATGCCTTCTGTTTATATTCATTTGGGAAAGGGGAGACTAGTTATATGGTCCCACCAAGATTAAAAGGGCCTAGGAAATATGTCTTCCCAGCAAAAGCAGACATTTTCCAGGGGCTACTTGGCATGCTATGGGAGGAGATGCTCAATGGATACCCCATTGCTACAGTCGCCTGTCAGAGATCTCACTTGACATATCAAGTAAAAGGTGAACTACAGGAGTGTGTAGCTCAAAAAAGTGGTCTGGTCTCATGATGGAAATATTATCATCAGTATATCTTCATGAAAAAGGACAACAGAAGTCTCACCAGAACTGAATTCCAGGGCACCTTATGTTAGTGGCCAGAGGAGTATCGTACAGCAACAAGATGGAAAAAGTGGTCAGGAATGTGGAAGGAAAGAATCAAGAGATGGTGGTGTCACAGGAGCTGTGAGAATTTTTTCAAAAGTATCTTCTGAAATTTTTGCTAGTTCAAGTTTTTATTGTGTTCATATGTGTTCTCACAGTTTGTCTAAATGAACATACTTTTCTATGTACTATAAGATATACAGTTTTCTGATTGCCACAATGGGCATTTTTAAAATTTTATTTAATTTTTTGTTTGTTTCAAAGCTTTCATGGTTTTAGCTTTCATTGTCAAGCAACAGGCATGATATTTTTAATTTAATTTTAAAATTAATAACATTTAATTTTGATCATAACAAAAGTCACCTTGATTTGACTTATAAATTCTTACCCAAGTTCATGGGATTGTTTTGGGCACTGAAAAATCAATACATAAACAAATTTAATCCAATGAGACATGAGAGATGAATGAAAGTGAAGAAAAGAGCTCTTTTGTTAGACAATCAATTTCATTTTATTCGGTAAAATGTCAACACTTTAATTTGTTAAAATACAGATTATATTTAGAGCACAGACTGGCAAACTCCAGCCTGTGGGTCAAAACCAGTCTGACACCTGCTTGTACACAATTCATTAGCTAAAAATAATTTTTAAATAGCTCAATTAAATAAAAAAGTAATATTTTTGGCACATAAATTTATATGAAACTCCAATTTCCATCTTAGAAATAAGGTTTTATTGGAACAGAGGACTCCATCCAGTTACTTACTACCCATGGTTGCTTCTTGCTGCAGAGAGAGTTAGTAGTTGCAACAGAGACCTGAAAAGCCTAAAAAATTTATATTAAACCCTTTACAGGAGAAAATTGACAACCCTTGATTGACAACATAGAAAGGAAGAAAATTACTATTTAAGATGGTACATGTAAGACAATGAAAATAAGAAACAAACACAGAAAAACATTCAGGAAATGAGTTCCTTTCCTATCCTTTTCTCCATTTTTTCATGTCTTTTATGTAGTTATTTTGAAAAAAAAAACATTCAAAGCACACTCATATCATTAAATTCAAGTACAGTTACTTATAAAGTTTACTTATTAGGATAGTTGCATATATTTAAATTTAGATTGGCATCATTATGTCTGTCAAACATCTTAAAAATTCATTCATTAATTAAAGTGTTTTAAGACAGATTGCTGTAAAGTTATAAGATGATTATAACAGATGTTTAACAGCAGTATTACATAAAGGTGGAATGACTATTTCATTTACAGAGTCCCTTTGCATTAAAATTTTCTATAGTTGAAAATCTAGCTGTTTGAAGCAAGTAGAGAAAATGAACTTTGCCCTGTATCTGTTTATAGTTAACATTTAAAACTGTAGTATGGTTATAAAGTTATTTGTATATATTGTCAGTTACATAAATTAAGTGTAGATCAAATTGTTATTCAAAAAAGCATAATAGATTAAATACATAAAATAATAAATCTCCAAATACTATAAATGCAAAAACAATGCCTTTCAATTCCTTTGTATATTCCTTTTAAATAGAAAAGTGTTTTAATTTGTGGTCAGTTTAAAAATTCCTAATGAAATTGAACATCTATTTGTGACAAAGTGTCTGATCTAGCTTTCTATTTTGTTAGAATTTCATCCAATTTCTATGTTATTTAAATTTCCAAAAAATTATGTTACTATAAACTATTAAGACCAGGGGTTTAGGATCCTGATTCTAATCATTACCCTCTAATTAAAAATAATTTTTGTCCTAACAATCTTATAATGTTTTTGTTTTCTTAAAATATTCCATTTGTTCTTTTTTGCATATCCTTATTTTGGGGGAATTGCACCTATCACTAATACCTTGAGATCACATTTTTTAAAAGTAATATGAAAAATAATATTTCAATATCATCAAAGTGAAAAGGTGTAAAAAAATAAGCCTCTCTGCATTTGTGCACTGTAATGGAAATAACGAATTCTGCTCCCCTGGGTATTGTCAAAAATATGATTTTCTCTGGAACACCAGTTTCAAATACTACATGGAAACACTTCTATGCTAAAGAAGAAGAAAGCATAGTCAAGAAGTTAACTAGTCAAGAAGTTAAGAATAAAACTTATTCCATATATATGCATATATATATTTTTCTCTTCTTAAACATTTCATTTTTTCCTTTTTAAATATCTTTTTGTTTGGGGGGGATTATATATAAATATGTGTATTTTTTAAACCAGTTTTTATGTTGCATGTGATAAAATACATAGTCAATCTGCCTAACAATATCATATAAATTTTTCCTGAGGTGGGGATGAGAATATGGTATAGTCATCTCCAAGGCTGATGAGGAAGAGAGCATTTATTTGATTGTGGGAAGAGCACAAAGGGAGATTTGGCCTTGTGGCATCTTTAATCATGTCTAGGGTTCTCCCCGTGAACAAAAGTGAACATTAATCTTGGATATTGGTATAAGCATAAGTCCCAGTTTGTCAAGCCCTAAGCCTTGAGACACATACTTGTTGGCACTAATGATTTTTTTCTTCTTTATGTTTGGCCTCTGTATCCATAAAAGGATATGAAGGATCTCATGTCTTTTCACCAAGTGTGACTTTGCCCCTTATTTTTCTTGTTACTTTGAGGTCTGAGGCAGTTCTTCCTAGACTTCTCAGATGCAGCTGATTTTGATCTCACTCTTATGTTGCTGGGACTGGGTGAGAAGAGATACCAGGAGTTTCTTAGTTATGGGTGAATAACTGGACAGCCTCAGGAATGCGGAAACAGATTGTATAGTATTATAAAAGTTATTAATATTTATTTGTAACAAGATCTATATCAATATTTTAGTTAAAGCAATTACAATGAACTATAATATCAAATAAAAAAGGAAAGACAAGCAGAGAAAATTTATGACAATGGAAACTGTCTCTGTTTGAACATAATATTTTCAAAGATGTAATTGACAACCAGATCTGACAGTCAGCTGACACTCATTCTTCTGAAAGAACTCTTTCTGTCTCCCCAAGATTATCTCACTCATGAAAATTACTGTTCGCACCAACTGGGTCAGATCTGTTCTTTCTCTTATAAAAATAATTTCTTCATACAAAAATGCTCTTTCTGTGTCATTAAACTCCCTTCTTCTTCTTTATAGTCTCAGTCTAGTGGCTTTTCTTCCCTAGCAGACCTTTTCTTTCTAATAGACTGACTCTTGAATTTCAAATGTGGCCTCATGTTCCTAAGGCTATGCCATCATTTTTTCCCCATAGAGTCCACAAAGATTAATACAGCTTAATGGAAACTGAATTCTGACAAATATGGATATATGCTTATTAAATGTAAAATAGTTTTAGTTGACCCTCATAGGAAGAAAATACCATCGAGATAAAACAATTCAGAAAGTTCTAAAACAATACTTTAAAATATATGCTAAGCATATTTTTATTAATCCTAGAAATCACAATGATCATTTAGTGATAATGCTTTCTACAAAAATTCTTTGATATAATAAATTATATTAAAATGTTGATCAAACATGGCAGGTAAATAACCTTTTCCTCCAAGTGCCCAACTACTGAATTACAGATTTTATTTTTTTAAATAATTATTCTCAGTTTTTTCTAGGTGTTGTTAATAGCAACAATCTTTTGGAAATGGAAAATTTATTTTTTTGTTTTTAATTTATAAGTTAAGATAGCTTTCTTTTAGTTGATTTATTTTTACACATATTAACCACAGGTGGCTAAATATGAAAAAGAATGTAAAACAAAAGAACCCAAGATAGGTTCTGACTTTCTGGGGGTTGGAGTGTTGAATTTTTCTTTTTTGTAGCTTTTATCAGAAAACTGATTATGGCTAACATTCCTATAATATTTACTTCAAGAGCAAGTTCCCATGGAAAACCTTTAAGATGTTTATTATTGGGTCCAATTATGTAAAGAAACAGGTTCTGGCTGCTTGCAGATAATGTGGAAACCCTGCCCATCTCCCTTTGGTATTTCCCATCTCTGTGCAGGCCAGCTGCCTGCCTTTCAGACTGCCAGGAACGGACCTTTTGCCTTTCCAGCACCACAGTCAGAGGGCCCACAAAGTGCTTGATTTATCATACTGGTGTTCCACATGACATTGCCCAGATCAACGAAAATGCTCACAGGAATGGAGGGTCAGCAATGGACACACGGCCTTGGCACCCATTAGCTCTCCCATTACATGCATCACCCAGAAGCTGCTGGCCTGATGGAAGGCTCTGTAACTTAGCTCTTAAAGGCAGGGTTATGAAGTCGGCTGGAAAATGAAGCTCTGAGGAGGTAGGGTGCTGTTTTTAGGGGTATTATATACTTTGAATTGCATGCCAATATATAGCTGTGTCCCTGGTAGATAGAGAAAGAATGAAGGGATGGAATTGACCCATCTTAACATTAGTTTGATCGGAGAATTTGTGAACCTGATCCTACAACTTTAAACTCACATGGATTGGAGGTCTTGGTTCCCAGGAATGAGAAGTAAGTCTTCTGTGAAGGAACATGTTAAATGTTTCATTAAACTTTCACTAAGGCTATCACCTGGTAGTTTTGTTCTTCTAATAATAGATAAGTAGGCAAAGAAAGAAGTTACCATATTGGCAGGATAATGACCCTGATTATTAAGAGAAGATAGAGTTGCTACTACCGAATTTTGGAAAGAAAAAGCATATCTGGAGCCCCAGGAATTCAGAGTTGCCTCTTCATGCTTCTACGTCTGATAACTCTGAATGGGCACTGCAGCCTCCACACCTGACAAGGATACAGTAACCAGGTGCTCAGACCCCTCAGGAATGAGAGTCTGGGTCACTCTATCAGGCAAGCAACTGAAGAAGCTGAGTCAGTAGTTGAGCATTAAAAAAAGGAGATAATGACTATCAATTACGGTCTCAGAATCAACTGAAGCCATGGGGAATGTATCTTATTCCACTAACATCCCTAATGTAATTTTACAAAGGAGATTGTGAATCAGTGACCGGACACGACGACCTTCATGTGGGATACAGGAGAATCGGAGTGGTGCAGGGAGAGGAGGGTGACAAGACACGATGTGGCCTCCCACGGCCCCTTAACATTTACTGCTGTGTGCACCCTGCTGCAACTTCTCACTGATAGGATTTCTTTGACTAAGTGATTAGTCCAATCAATAGATCCTTTTCTGTCTGTGCTAAGGACAGGTTAGAATGAAGACCTCCTCTCCCCCACAAAACAGAGTTCTCAAGCAATGTCTGATAGGAATTGCTCTTTCTCATCCTGCAGTGGGATAACTTCAAGGGGGATCTGCTCTGTAATTCCTCAGATTTCCTAGGCAGGATTAAGCTTCAGTTGCTCACAGCGGTAACTTGATTTATAATATAATACATCTGTTAATGAATTCCTTTTTCTTCTGTCTCATTTCCCCACTCAGCTACCATGGTTCTTCTTACCAGTCAACTACTTACACTTAAATATTAGTCTTAGGGTTTGCCTCTGGGGGACCCCAACTAAGACAGTCAGTGACTTGTTAAACCGCACCCAGCCAGCAATAGTGGAGCATTTAGTTCCAGGTCTTGTAACTTTCAGACTAGTGCCTTTTCAGCACCACATTGCAGAAGTGTTCTGTGTTCATTAGACCTAGATCAAGTACATTAATTCTGGACCTTTATGCAGAAAGATGACATTAAACACATCATGGAGGTAGGAGTACAGTCAGAAAACGTCTCTCCCAGCTGTTTTTGTGTGTGTATGAGATAGTGTATATGTGGATTTGAACTTTGTAAAAAGAAAATGTAATAACATATTTACTATATCCATATGTTTTCTCACTCCTATGCCCCTTCAAAAGAGAGAGGATTCATTGTTAAATCAGTTCATTGGCTCTTTTTTGTGTACAGAGTTTGAGGCCTCTGCTGCTTCCTGTGAGAGAAGCAGGTTCACTACACCTTTTTCTACTGCACTGTGGGCTGTTTCAAGAATGGGGAGCTTAGGTCTCTGGGGAAGGCATGGTCTGATGACGTGATAACAGGAGTATGCAAGAAGGGAAATCGGAAAGTAGTGTCTAGACAAAGGGAGCTGCACTGATGAGCTAATGAAAGAGAAATTTTTAGCCATGGACATAAGAGAGAAAATATGGAGAGAAGAGCCATGTGGCTTGTCTTTTTGAGGATTCCCATCTGTGTGGAGAACACTGAGAGTGGCAGTGATGGTTAGGAAAGATTTTAAAGATATTTTGCTCTGCCTTTTGGCCTTTCTTAAGAGATGAATGAGGATTTGAGATATTTTTTACTTTTGTTTGACTATGTTTCTTTTAATATGATATCATACCCGACTAGATCACAACAGACCCCTCCGACTTTCAAGTCAGAAGTATTTACATATACAAGAGCAAATATAGCTCAAATAGATTTACTACTAATTTTAGTTTGTACAGCATCTTATACCTGAATAAGAGGCTTATATTTCTGACAAGACATCATATCTACCCCTGGGATGAGGGGTAAATGAAGAAGAGAGTGAAGAAAGCAAAGCACACAATTCGTGAATATATCAGGATTAAAAACTCCTAGTTCAATTCTTCTAGTTTTCCATCTAGGGCTAAGACTCAGGTAGTTAAGGTCCTGGAAAAGTAAAGGGAAAGCAACAGTTCAGAATATCTTGGGCTACTGTGGTCCTAGTGAAGAGAAAGAACCACTGAACCACCACCACAGCAGGAGCTCAGCAGGCAGAGTTTCCCTGAGTGAGCTCTCACTGGAGTGCCTCAGCTCCTTCAGCAACTGGGGCCAAGTCCACTGTCGCATCCAGACCTCCTGCAAATGCAAACTTTGAAAGAGAGGAGTGATAGTGAGAAGCTGAGTTAGTGTAAAAAAGAGAAACAAAAAAAAGAGGAAGGAAAAGGAAAGCAAACTCACCTTGTTGGGTTCTTTTTTTAAAAATAAGAACTAGTGTAGAGGGGAGCTTAAGAGTAAGCTTGAAAGAAATTGTTCCATTTCTAAGAGGATATAAATGTTGCTGGCAATGCCTTCAAGGGAAGAAACAGTAAAGAATTGCCACAGAGGCTTGAGAAGAGTTGTTCAGCCAGGGAACACTGATTAGAAACTAGGTCAAATTGAACAGAAAAGTCATGTTGAAGACAATTAATATACTTGTTAATAATAAATTTGCTGTGAGCTTCTAACTGGGCAGGGAAAACATGGAGGAATCTTTAGAGAATGAGTGAGGAAAAAGAGGCCAGGACTTCTGAAATAATTTTAGTGATTCCTCAGAATAAACCAGAAATAAAGAATATCACAAGAAATCAAGGTCAGAAAAGGTGTGGCCAAAAGACACTGTGATTTTGATAGAAGTAAACATATAAAGCTATAACAAAAGTGAAAATATAGAATAGGAGGGAAATACAATTGCAAAATATAGACAGAATGATAATATGGCAAGAGAGAATTCAAAGGAAGTCTTGAGAGAGTAAAGTAACACAAATGTATTTCACAAAACCTCAGTGAGAAGATAATATAGAGTAAGGTAGTGTTAGATTTCTGATTAGCAAAGAAATATTTGAAGGAATAGCTGAGGAAAATGAAGTTATTTTGGAAAGTAGATGACAGGAGAAAAATTATTGGTTGGTAGAGGTAGAAAATAATGATGGTAATGGGAGAAGTCAAAACAAGATTTTAGTCCTCTTAAAACATTTGGGAAGATCACAACAGAGACTTGGCCTACTTTAGAGAACCAGGAAAACCAAACACAGATGTCCATAGTCTATAAACATAGCAGAGGACTCTGAAAGGATGGCAGTTTTTCGATCATTATGTTGCATCATCTATTACTTGCTAGGCATCAGAAAGATGGTGGTGAGCTATGGATCTAGGCAAAACAAACAGTAAAATTAGAAGCCTGCTTCCCACAATGAGGTGATCACAAGAGAACTGGAAGGTTAACAAAAACAGAAAGAGATGTTTGCTAGATTCTGCAATGAAAGCGACTGGGTCAATATTAAATTATGTGTTTATATGCCACTAATCTATTTCTCTAGAGCATGAAGGGATTACATAGTAATGTCCCAAAGGACTGTTCCTTGGGCTCTGTGAGAGCTGGGGATGTGGGGATAAAAGAGGAGTAAATGAGAATTTTTTTAAGTTTCAGCTTTACACAAAAAGAGATATTTTTAATCAAAAGGTATTTATTGGCACAGCATACTGAAAACACAAAAATGCTGATCTTTAAAAAAGTTGAATATTTAACTTATTCAGATTAGAAAAATAAAGCTGATGCATTTTGGAATTATTTTGGACTAACACATTCAAAAAATGGATTCATTTATAATTTATTTTTAAATATTATCATTATGCTTTTCCCCTAGTCAATCTTTAGGGACTTTCCAAAAAAAAAAAAAAGGGGGGGGGCTACATATCTATTTGGGTGATATGCTCTTTATATTTATAATAGCATCTCATCTTCACTCCAGTCTTCTAATAGAGTGCAAAACATCTTATCTAATCTTATTAAAATTTCTTCTTGAACAGCTTAGGCTGAAGAAAGAGGATAGCTTCCATGTAAACATATCAGCATTATGACTTAATCACACATTCCTCCCTGTTCTTGCTCAGGCAACATGAAGGGTTGATGATGGCTTAACTGAGTCTAGTGGGCTCTGAGGTAGAGAGAAATAGATTATTTTGAGATATATTTCATTGGCAGAAACAACAGGCAGGGCTTACCTAGATTAAATCTAGTGGGGAAAAAAGAAAGGAGAAGAGTCAAGAGTAAGGCTATGGCTTTAGCTTGTAAAACAGGAAAGACAATGATGCCATTTAATGACCTGGGGAATAGTGGAAGAACTGAGGGGTTTATATTAAGAAATTTATATAGGATATATGAAGTATTAGATGCTTATAGATATGTAATTAGAGATAGAGAAAACCTAAGGGTGGAGCTTTGTACTAGAGCTAAGTTATTCTTTAAATTTTTTAAAATATTTATTTATTTATTTATTTATTTATTTATTTATTTATTGATATTGTTGTTCAGTTACAGTTGTCCCCATTTTTCCTTCATTGCTGTCCCCTGACTTGCCCACCCCCCTTCCCACATTCAATCCTCCACCCCTCCCCATTGTCTTCATCCATGGGTACTTTATATGTTCCTTGACTTGACTCTTGCCCTCGTGATGGGGGAGAATAAGATTTTGGAAGTCAGCTCAGTAACAGCAACTCTGACTATGGAGCTGAAGGGATTAGAGACAGAGATATTAACTATAGAAATATTGAGAATAAACTTCTTAAACCTGAGGGACTGAGTCCTCAGGTTTGCCAATGTTCTGAAATCAGAGGGGAGGATGATCCAGCAAGGAATGGAGGATAGAATAAAAGGAAAACGAAGAATGTCTGTTGTCATGGGAGAACAAAATATGTTTTTAAAAAATTGAGTGCTCTCTGAATACTACTGGGAGGCCAAGGCAGAGAAGACCAGTGAAATCAGTATGGATTTGACTAGATGGCAATTTATCAATTTCCATAGAAGGAACAGTGAAGATTCAGAAGGAAGCCAGAGTGATTGAAGAATGAATGGAAGGTGAGAATGTGAAGAGCATGAGAGTAAGGTTTTGAGAAATTTTATGTGAAGGAGATCAGAGGTGGAATATTAACTACAGTAGCATTTAGGATTGAGGAAGAAAGTGTATATTTTAAGATACTATGCCCTGGAACATAAACATATCAAGGGCAGACTGGAACGTCATGGGTGAGAAGACAAGATCAGTAATGCAGGAGAGAAAGGGATGGCTGCAGACACAAAGCCTTGGAGAGGGTGCATGCAAATAGGATCTGAGGCACAAATGGAGGGTTGGCAGAGCACATCTGCCTTTATACCAGAGGAGAAGGCAAAGAATAAGGGTAATGATATAGCTAACTTCATCGCTTTCCTGGTGAGAGGACCAAAGAGTTCCTATCTGGGCAAAAAAAGAGGAATCTTCATGTGGCAATCCAGAAGTCCTACTCAGGCCCCAAACACATGCCATCCCCTTGACACTGGTTAAGTGATATGTCACATCCTCACGGAAGACAAAGAGTACCGAAACTGACTTTCACACCATCTAATAAGCTTTATATAGTTTTCTTTACAGAGAGTAGATTTAGTTATTGCCAACAAATCCTTTTTTCATTGCCAGGAAATCTTCAAATAAAAAACCTTCTAGGTGTTATTAAAAATAGATCCAGGGGTTTGAGGGACTACACTTTTCCACCGGAGTTGTAGTTCTGGTGTTTGGTGTGGAGAGGAAAGGAAGTTCACTTGCCTCAAGAAGCTCTGTTACATGTAACATTAGTAATACTATTAAGATAATAAGAAGGAGGAGAACAATTTAAGACCTACTATGTACTGGTTTTGTGTTGTATACTATACATATTTATCCTATTTGGTCCTTACAACAGAGCTCTAAAGTAGGAATATTACCTTCTTGTCGCATTTGAAAAAACTATGACAGAGAGGGAAGTACATAGCTGGGGTTTCAACTTAGACCAGAAGGATTCCAAAGACAAATGTGTGAACATGCCTGCATGCATTCAAGCACATGTATGTGCACATGTCCTCATGAGCTGAGTTGCTTAATGAATGTTGCCAGGTTTTCAACTCACAGAGCAGACTATATACAAATTTTACAATCTGGTTTCTACAAAGTTCAGATCAAAATTGAGAAGGAAATAGATTTTCAAAAATTAAAGTACAGGTTAAAAGAAGAATAAGCAAAATAAGTAATGTAATATGATATTGAAGAACTTAGAACTGGAAACAGAGAAAAAAGGTTGGTTATATTTTAGTCCAAGAAATAGATTGATGGCAACAGGGAAACAGATAGATAAGGAAACATAGGTATAAATGTAGTTGCTGATTTTTAGAATTACAGAATTTCTAGCATGGAGTGTCCCAACTAGCTTTCTCATTTACAGGTGAGCTAAGTGAGGCCACAAGAGGGTCAGTGTTTTCCCCAAAGTTAAAGAGAGGATTAATATGCCAGGATTAACCTCAGATTTCTCACCCCTTTAATGCTTTCCCACTGTATCAAGGGGCATCTTGTAAACATATATAAGGAGA
Source organism: Glossophaga mutica (assembly GCA_039655065.1). NCBI lineage: Eukaryota > Metazoa > Chordata > Mammalia > Chiroptera > Phyllostomidae > Glossophaga > Glossophaga mutica. The sequence continues at coordinate 164,023,474 of CM077306.1, forward strand.
AGTGAGCGTGAAAATTTAAATGTAAATTGCTAAATGAGCAAAAGAGAAATATGGTTAAGATAGGAAAAAAGAAGAAAAAACAAAGTAGGTACAATTTACATATACTGAAACATTCAAACAAAGTGTATTGAATATTTAAAGAGAACTGTGGTTAGATTTAGATGAGTGAAACAAGGAAGAGGGGAAGGATTGAAACAGAAATAGGGAAAGAATGCCCAATAGCACCTGGAAATCTAAGAAGAGATGAAGAAACAAAAACTTACACAGAAAAATTACAGATAATGGAAGGTTTGGGAGCCGTAGTGCTGAATTCTAGGTGATTGAAATGTTCTCATTAAACTCAGAAAAAGTCTTCTGAGATGCATGGAGAAAGTCAAATGACTGCGCTATTGAAATAAGGGGCTGATGAGGTCTTTAAGGAGAAAATGGGAAGAGAGGACATTGGCCTCAGTGAATGTGGTTTTCAAGTTGCCTTTATTCCCCCCAGTAAACCTGCTGCAAATGTCCTCATGAATAGTTTATTGAATGACACATGCAGCACAGTGGTGTACCCGTAAATCAGAAGGAAATGACCAGTGAACTTGAAATCATGAAATATGCTACAGGAGGAAGGTAGGGAGAGCGCCTGAGTTTAGATTAGATAGACTGTGTTTTCCTCTTCGGGACCATGCTGAGATATGTGAGAACACTGCCTTCAAATGAACCCAGGGTGCCCACACTCGGTAGTAGTGGGAAAAGCTAAATGACAGGTGCAGTGAAGCAAAGTATCTTTATAATGCGGATAAGCCTATGTGCCTCCTCATGAGGAGGTGTGCCAAATTTATACTAAGACTCCATTTGGAGCCTTCCCATTGGAACAGTGTTAGATCGGCTCTGCTTGTCAGATGATATAGTCTGGGCAGTAACAGGAGGGTGGGAAAGAGCACATGACAAATTGTAGCAATAGGGATAGTATTAAAGATGAAAATTAGAAGACAAGTAGGTGACAAATCTTTATAAATATACTGTACTTTGCAAGCCTTACAACACTTATGATCCTCTGTAATGGAGTATATGTTGTAGCAGTAATGCGGTGTGATAAAACATTGAACTGTTGGCTTGCAGCATGTATAATCTGAAAACCTGGAAAATACACCATTAACGGCAATTCACTTTATAGTATGCAAACAATTTCTCTCTGTAGTAAAATGTGCTAATTAAAAAAGTCATAAAATGTGATTGATAAGCTCAAGGCTAGACATAGTGCATTCAACGATTTAGTTTCTAAGCAACACAAATAAAACAAGGAAAATAAAAGCATGAATATGGTATATATATTTTATATCATGTTATAATGTTATTGAAATGTGTTATTTTTATTTTGTTGCATTTTGTGCCATTTCAGTAATTTTTTTTTGTTAGGGAACCAATACTTCTGTTTTGTTCTGTTAATGAATAGCCTAATTAAAATGGTTGTTCCTATCACATTCTAAAAATATTTAAATTTTAATCATGCGACTGTATAGGGATTCATAATTTTAATATTCTAGTTCCTAGCTAACCATGGGTTATAATGTTTCTCTTACATTACTATCCTGGTTGAAACATGTACATACACACACACACACACAATCTTGGGTTTCAGTGATAGATCCTGGGATATTTCAAGTGGAATATTTTAAAAATATCATCTGTAGTACCATTTCTAGAACATTTTGTATTGCTTGCTTTTCATTAACTTTCCATAAGATAAAAACATGGTAAAGAATACTCAGCATTTATTCCTACTTCCTTGTATACTGCTCCCTATTTTGTGGGTGCCAGAATCCTGGTAACTGAATTCCCCCAAACCTCTTGCTGGTATGGTTCCAATTTCCACCAAAGAGACACACAGTGAAATTTGGAAGGTGTTAAGAAAGGTAGGGAATATTGCTCTTCCTCCAGTAGTGGTAAATAGATATTTGGGCTTCAGCAAACATGACTTTTTAAAAACCTTTTCATTGAGATGTGGCATGTGTACTATGAAGTGCACTAATATAAAAGTTGCATCTTGATGACTATTTACATACATATTTATCTATGTAACCAGCTCCCTGATAGATGCACACAACATTTTCCACACCCCAAAAGTTTCTTTCATGTCAAATGTCAGTCAATACCCTGCAGCTTCAGAGGCAACCATCTTATGACTTCTATCACCTTAGATTGAATTGATTCATATAAATTGACTCATACAGTACTTGCTCTTTTTTCAGCCTTATCTAGGTATAAGACAAAATTAAAAGACATTTAAAGCATACAACATGATGATTTGACATATATGTATATGTTGTAAAAGGATTCTTTCCCTCATCGGGTTCATGAATACATCCGTCACCTCACATATTTATTTTATTTTTTAACTTTTTTTATTGTTGTTTAAGTACAGTTGTCTTCATTATCTCCCCACCACTCCTCTCACCCCATCCATCCCTACTTTCCACCCTTGATCCTACCCTGCTTTGGTTTTGTTCATGTGTCCTTTATTTCTATAGTTTGTTATTTACTTTATTTTATTTTAAATATATTTTATTGATTATGCTATTACAGTTGTCCCATTTCTCCCCCATCATTCCCCTCCACCCTGCACACTCCCTCCCACCTAAATTCCCCCCTTTAGTTTATGTCCATGTGTCATAAGCTCTTTAACTTTTACTTTTCCCACACTATTCTTGCCCTCCCCCTGTCTATTTTCTACCCACCATCTATGCTACTTATTCTCTGTACCTTTTCCCCCTCTCTCCTCCTCCCACTCCCCTGTTGCTAACCCTCCATGTGATCTCCATTTCTGTGGTTCTGTTCCTGTTCCAGTTGTTTCCTTAGTTTGCTTTTGTTTTAGGTATGGTTGTTAATATCTGTGAGTTTGCTGTCTTTTTACTGTCTTATTTTTTTATCTTCTTTTTCTTAGATAAGTCCCTTTAACATTTCATATAATAAGAGCTTGGTGATGATGAACTCCTTGAACTTGACCTTATCTGAGAAGCACATTATCTTCCCTTCCATTCTAAATGACAGCTTCTCTGGGTAGAGCAATCTTGGATGTAGGTCCTTGACTTTCATGACTTGGAACATTTCTTTCCAGCCCCTTCTTGCCTGGAAGGTCTCTTTTGAGAAATCAGCTGACAGTCTGATGGGAACTCCTTTGAAGGTGACTGTCCCCTTATCCCTTGCTGCTTTTAGAATTCTCTCCTTCATTTTAATCTTGGCTAATGTAATTATGATGTGCCTAAGTGTGTTCCTCCTTGGATCCAACTTCTTTTGGACTCTCTGAGCTTCCTGGAAGTCTATTTCCTTTGTCAGATTGGGGAAGTTCTCCTTTATTATTTGTTGAAATAAGTTTTCCACTTGTTGCTCTTCTTCTTCCCCTTCTGGGACCCCTATAATTTGGATGTTGGGACACTTAAAGATGTCCCAGAGGTTCCTAAGTCTCTCCTCATTTTTTTAAATTCATGTTCCTTCCTTCTTTTCTGTTTGGTTGTTTACTTCTTCCTTCTGGTCCACTCCATTGATTTGAGTCCCAGTTTTCTTCCCATCACTATTGGATCCCTGTGCATTTTCCTTCATTTCACTTATTGTAGTCTTCATTTTTTCATCTAATTTGGGACCAATCAACCAATTCTGTGAGCACCCTGATTACCAGTGCTTTGAACTATACATCTGATAGGTTGGCTATCTCTTGGTCACTTAGATGAATTGGCTCTGGGGCTTTGATTTGTTCTCCCTTTTGAGTCATTTTTGGGTTTTTTTTTGTTGTTTTTTGTTTTTTTTTGTTTTTTTGTTTTTTTTTGGTCTGGTTGCGGCTGTTAATTAGTTAGGGGCAGAGCCTTAGGTGTTCTCCATGCTGGGGCATCCCAGTTGCTGGGTTGTGACATGGTATGTGGGGGCAGGGTCCAAGAAAGAACAATGGTGCTCGCTCGGCTCTCTCTTGGATTCTAGTCCCTTCTGCCACTTAGCCTTGGCTTGGATTATCTGCACACGAATGGGGGACTGCCTGGTCAGCCAGCCATCTTGTGCAGCCTCACTGGGTCTGCCTGTTGCCACCCTGTGCCTGGGGGTCTGCTAGCCACCGCCTGCATGTCTGGGATCTGCCAGCCACTGCCTGCATGCTGGGTCTGCAAACCTCCACTTTTTCCTGCTGTGACTCTGCCCTTCTTACCGGTCTGGATGAATGGTTGTTGGACTTCTGTATGTTCAATTTTCTATTAGTTCTGATTGTTTTCTTGTTTCTAAATCTTTGTTGTCCTTAATTTTGGTTGTACTAGTAAGCACAGTGTGTTCACCTATGTCTTCATCTTGGCCGGAAGTATTTTATTTTTTGTAAAAGCACTTAAATTTTACTTTCTTAACAAATTTCTATTATATAATACAGAATTTTCAACTATAGTCACCGTGTTTTACATTAGATCATCATATCTTATTTATCTTCTAACTGAAAGTTTATGCCTTTTTACCAACTTTCCCCTACTTCCCTTACCCCCAGCCTCTGGCAACAACCATTTTACTCTGTTTCTGTGAATTCAACTTTTTTGTTGTTGTTGCATAATGCTCTCCAGTTTCATTCATATTGTTGCGAATGGCAGGATTTTCTTTTCTTCTTTTTTTAAGCTGAAGAATATTCCACATTTTCTTTATCCATTTATCTGTCAATGGATACTTAGGTTGTTTTTGTACTTTAACTATTGTGAATAATCCGTCATTGAATGTGAGTATACAGATATCTCTTCAAGATAATGATTTTGTTTCCTTTGGACACACACACAGAAGGAGATGCTGGGTCATATGATGGTTCTAATTTTAATTCTGTGGAGCCTGCACACTGTTTCCCAGAGAGTCTCTAGCAATTTACATTCCTGCCAACAGTGCACAGAGGTTCTCTTTTATATACATCCTCACCAGCATTTATTATCTCCTGATTTTTTAATTTTCAAAAATATCAATATAATTTATAAATACGCAGCTTGATGAAGATAAAAAGAGTAGGAGACAGATGACCAATATCAGCAATAATAGGGCAGGAAACATCACTACACCAACATGGTATAGTGATACCAACATTTACTGACATTTAAAAGAATAACATGAAAAACATTATGCCAATGAGCTTGAAAACAGAAAAAAATATAAATTTCTTGAGAGATTAAAACACAAACTGACACAAAAATAAATAGAAATCTGACTAGAGTAAATAAAGAAATTGCAGGAGTAATTTTTTCAATTTGTAATGTATTTTTATCCATTACTATTTATGCCCCCATACCCACTTACACCTCCACCCATTTTCCTCACCCCTGCAATCACCACTCTTGATTTTTTAATTAATAAATAAATTTATTTATTTTTTTTAGGGAGAGGGGAAGGGAGGGAAAAAGAGAGGCAGAGAAACATCCATGTGTGATTGTCTCTCACACACTTCCCTACTGGGGACCTGGCCCACAACTCAGGCATGTGCTGTGACTGGGAATGGAATCAGTGACCCTTTGATTCACAGGCTGGTGCTCAGTTCACTGACACACCAGCCAGGGCACCACTCTTGATTTTTAAAAATAGATATCACAACAGGTGTGAGGTGACATCTCATTGTGGTTTTAATATGTGTCTTTGTGATGATAAGTGATACTGAACACATTTTCATGTACATGTTAGACATTTATGTTTTTTGGGGGGCAAAAATATCTATTCAGGTCCTTGGCTTTTTAAAAAAAATCCTCACTCAAGGATATGTTTAATGATTTTAGAGAGAGAAGAATGGGGGTGGGGGGAGAGAGAGAGAGGAACTTGGATGTGAGAGAGAAACATCAATTGGTTACTTCTTGCACATGCCCTGACTGGGGATTGAATCTGAACCCTTTGGGTGCATGTAAGGACACTCCAACCAACTGAGCCACTTGGTCAGGGCATTGGCTCATTTTTTAATTGGGTTGTTTTTGACTACTGAGTTCCTTGTCTATTTTGGGTATTAAGTCTCTAACAAATATAACCTTTGCAAATATTTTCTTCCATCCTATAAGTTGCTTTTGATTTTGTTAATGGTTTCCTTTGCTTAGAAGAAGCTTTTTAGTTTGATATAGTTCCACCTGTTTATTTCTGCATTCATCGTCTTCATTTTTTGTGTCAAGTCCAAAAACCATCACCAAGAAGACCCCTTGCAAGGAGCTTATCCCCATGTTTTTTTCTAAGAGTTTTATCATTTTGGGTCTTAAATGGTTCAAGTCTATAACCCATCTTGAGTTGATTTTCTTATGTGGTAAAAGGGGTCCAGTTTCATTCTTTTTCATGTGCTGTGTGGTTTTCTCAGCACCATTTATTAAAGATACTGTTCTTTCCCTGTGTTTGTTCATGGTTCCTTTGTCAAAAATTCACTATATACGCATAGGTCTATTTCTAGGCTCTCAATTCTGTTTCATCAATCTAGGTGCCTGTTTTTATGTCAATACCATATTGTTTTGATTACTATAGCTTTGTAATGTACTGTACTTTGAAATCAGGCAGTGTGATGCCTCTAGCTTTTTTTTTCTTTTTAAACATTGCTTTGAATATTCTAGGTCTTTTGTGGTTCCATATGAATTTTAGGATTTTTTTTTTTTTTCAGTTTCTGTTAAAAACACCATTGGAATTTTGGTAGAATTGCAATGAATCTGTAGATTGCTTTGGCTAGTATGGACATTTGGACAATATTAAGGTGCATAACCTCAGGGGATGCTCCAGCACCACTTAAATAATATTGCTTTGTTTGCTTTAGTGCCATGAGATTCCAGTGCAAGCACTGTTGGCTACCAGAGCTAGGTGATTTGGGGGCCCATTTCTTGGGAAACAGTGGTAGAAATTCGTGTGCTAGATTTGTAGACAAGCTCCCTCCAGAGAGATACTGGTGACTTGGTTTTATTGCTGAAATGAACCTGGCGGAAGTAGGAAAAGTACCCACCATTCTTTTGGGCCCTAGGAGGATCCATTGCAGTCATGCACTCATCACCTAGATGCATGCTAATTAGAAGGAGGACACTTAGGCAACAAACAGCTTGAAATACAGTTCATAAAAGCCCTTTCAAAGAAAGACCAGGAGATAGGTGTTTTTGCCTGCTGCCTCTGCATTGAGACTTGGAGAGAGAGTCATGGAGAATGCTTGGATATCCATTAACAGCTTCTTTGTTTGCTACAAAGAGCTTGACATATAGATTCACGAATGCAAGGTGGATTGGCTGTAAGAGTTATGTGATTTGGGGCTCATCTCTTGAGTGGCAGCCTTAAAAATTGGGGTGTTAGATGTATGGTCCAAATCCTTCATGTATATGTTCATGTACATGAATTTGAATGGTCATATGATTTTATTTCTCTTAGGTAAATGCTTATTAGTGGAATGGCTGGCTCATGGACAAGGTGTATTTTTAACTTTTTCATAAGCTGCCAAACTCCTTTCCAAAGTGGTTGTACCTTTTATATTTTTACCAGCAGTGTAGATACCATACTTTATGGTAATTTTAATTTTAGTATTTTGTTGTCATGAGTTTTTATTTCCCTACTGAATTGGTCATATTTTTATATGTCCATTTGCCATTGGTATATCTTCTTTGGTAAATGTTCAAATTTTTAAACTATTTTTTTAAAACATTGGTTGTTTGCTTTCTTATCATTGATATCTGAGAGGTCTTTCTTTCTTTTAATATCCTTTAATTTTTGGCTTAAAGTACTTCTTTTTCTTTCTTATTGAACTTATTGGGGTGACACTGGCCAATAAAACTACATAGGTTTCAGGTGTACAACTCTATAACACATCATCTGTATATTGTATTATGTGTTCACCTCCCCAAGTCAAATCTCCTTCCATCATTAGTTATCCCCCCTTTATCCTCTTCTACCTTACCCCCGACACCCCTTCCCCTCCAGTAATCATGATACGGTTGTCAGTTTTCTGTGTCTCTGAGATTTTTGTTTGTTTGCTTGCTTTTGTTTTTGCTTAACCCCTTCACCTTTTTCACCCAGCCCTGTAAACCCTCTCCCCTCTGACAGCTGATGGTCTGTTTTCTATCTATGGCTTTGTTTCTATTTTGTTTTTAGTTTACTTTATTCATTAAATTCCACATATGAGTACAATCATGTTGGAACTTATCTTTCTCTGACTGGCTTATTTCACTTAGTATAATGCTCTCCAGATCTATCCATGCTGTCACAAAAGGTAAGATTTCCTTCTTTTTTATGGAAGAGTAGTATTCCATTGTGTAAATGTACCACAGCTTTTTTATCCATTTATCTACTGATGGGCACTTGGGCTGACTCCTAATCTTGGCTATTGTAATAACACTGCACTGAACATAGGGGTCCATGTACTCTTTTGAATCTGTTTTGTTTTTTTTCAGACATAATTCCAGAAATGGAATCACTGGTGTAGAGGCAGTTCCATTTTTAATTTTTTGAGGTAACTCCATACCACTTTCAGCAGTGGCTCTGTCAGTTTGCATGAAGTTTCTTCCTTTTTCTCAACATTCTTGCCATTACTTGTTTGTTCATTTATTGGTGATGGCCATTCTACAGGTGTGAGGTGATATTTCATCAGGGTTTTAATTTGCATTTCCCTGATTATTAGTGACATTGAGTATCTTTTCATATGTAGATTTGTCATCTGTATGTTCTGTTTGGAGAAGTGTCTATTTAGGTTCTAGGCCCATTTTTTAAGTTAGATTGTTTGGTATTTTTGGTATTGAGTTTTATAAGTTCTTTATAAATTTTGGATATTAACCTTTTATCAGATATATCATTGGTGAACATTCTCCCATTTGCTGGGTTGTTTTTCCATTTTGTTGATGGTGTCCTTTGATGTACAAAAGACACCATTTCCTTTGGGACTCATGCAGTCCCATTTCCTTATTTTTTCTTTTGTTTCCCTTGCCTGAGGTCTTTATATATTGTAACTTTAAGTCCTTTATCAGGTATATTATTTTTAGATATTTTCTCTTGGCTTTGGTTTGTTTTGACATTCTTGTAACAGTGTCTCTCAAAGAACAGTTTTTTAATTTTGAGGAAGTCCAGTGTATAATGAATTATATTTTTGATGTTATCTCTAAGAAGTCTACCTAATCTAATGTAATGAAAAATTCTCTTTTGTTTTATTCTAGAGGTTTACAGTTTAAATTTATTATATTTCAGTCTATGATCTATTTTAAGCTAACGTCTGTATATAGTGCAAGGAATAGATCAAAGTTCAATATTTTGCACACAGATATCCAATTCTTTCAAGAACAGAACTTGTTGAAATCGTTGTCATTTCTCAAATAACTTGCCTTTGAAAGTTTGTTCAAAATCAATTGCCTACATATGATTGGGTCTATTTCTGTACTCTTTATTCTGTTTCATTCACCTGTGTTTCTATCTTTATAATAAATCACACTGTCTTGATTATTACAACTTTAAAATAAGTCTTGAAATTTGATATAATTTGCCCCCAAACATTGTTTTTTTATCATTGTTTTTTTTTTTTTTTTTGCTTATTCTAAGTGCTTTGTATTTCTATGTGATTTTAAAATTATCTTGTCAATTTCTAAAATGAAGCCTACTGGGATTCTGATTGCAATGATGTCAGATATATATGCCATTTTGTAGAGAATTGACATCAGTATTGAGTCTTCTGATTTATCAACATGGTATGTAACTTCATTTACTTCAGTCTTGTCTGCTTCAGTCTTGCTTTCTCATAGCACTGTATTCTAGTTTTTAGTGTACAAGCCTTATACATCCTTTGCTAGATGTATTATTTATTACTTCATATTTTTGATGCTATGATATTATTTTCCAACTTCATATTTTTTCTAAAAATTATATCTTTTAATATAAACTATAAAAAAAATTACATTTATTATTAGTAGTGAAATAAAGGCTCCAGGAAAAAAACGTACATTTTCTGGGTGAAGAAATTGTTTCTTACTTGTATCCTTTCCAATTTCTACTTTTGATTTTTTTTTTATTGCTGGTATATGAAAATACATTTTTCCACACTTATGGAATTTCTGATCAAATCTGTGACTGCTTTTAAACAAAATATAGGCTTAACTTATTGAAGGAGTTTTGGAGTCTCTGGTGTTAACACTCAATCTTTACTTTTAAATGGATGTATTAAATAATCATCCATTAATATTTTAATAGCTGATCACTTTAGAACACATAGGTGATGAGTGTGTATCACAAATCTATACATTCTTTTTAAGTTTATGTATTATTTCCTGAGCAGCAGCTACTCTGCTTAGTTGACACTGGTGATAAGGAAAGTTTGTAAAAATATCTTGAAAAATATTACTACATGATGTAACCATCCGAGAAAAACAAGAAAAAAATTGCTAAGTGTTTCAACTATCATTCTGATTCATTGTTTTTGTAAATCTAGGCAGAAAGAATCCTACCATTGCAAACTCATTTTTAACTTTGAAAGAGTTTTAGATTTTTTTTATTATAAGTAGAGGAAAATCAACACTACCCAATCAAGATGAGAAATAAATAATACAAATTATATAGATTGCATTGATGTAGTTTTCAGGATTAAAAGGATTATTCAATTTAACTTGATGAGCTGCTTTACTTTTTTCACAGAACTAACACTTTAGGAAAATAATAGAGGACAAATGGAAAGCTTTAGCATATCTGAAATGATACACTGATGCATGCAAAAAATTCATTCAAACTTTATAGAATTATAGGTGTCTGCAATTAGGAATACTTTGTGAGAAGTGAGCCAGGTGTAAATTAAATGCATCCAATGAGGTGACTCCAGCTAGCACTGCCAAGTAGGCATTGCATTGTTCTGAAGGCAGATATAACTTTATTTATGTCACAAAATTTTGATCTTAATCCAATACTTCTGAAAGTTTTAAAATGAGTTTCATGCCACTTGAAACAGCTGGAGTTTGAAAATGAAAAAGGATTCTAATATAAGTTTTTTGATTACTTGTTACTCATTCATGGTACAAAATGAAAGATGCATTGAGTAACACATTTTAGTTATAATGGTGATCCTATTTCTAAGGAAACTCTAGAAAATGTGGAAAAAAAGCATTGAGAAATAAGCAATATATATTTTGATGATAAGGTTGTTATCTTCCCTGTGCTCTCTCTACCTATTAATCATTTCGAAATACAAGTGAAGGGGAGGAAATGCGCCCTTTCACCTCATTGGTTCTACCCTCAGGAGGCAATATGAGATTCATTAGTCCATAAGAGATAGGTCACTTTACTGAAACTAATTTTGGACAAGATGCATTTTCAGAATTCTTACTAACCCTGTTTGCATATTCCTGGTCTTTAACATAAAAGATACATAAAAGTCTGTATCTTACAGAATCAAAAGAAGACATTTTGAAAAGTTGAATAATTGAAAAGAAAAAAGATGCAAATATTTCATATGGACTAAAGATAAAGACAAAGCTTTTTGTTATTTTCAATATTATTTTTTCTCCCATGAGAATAAAAGGGTATTTCATTTGTGATTTTGAACAGAGAGCGTATGTAATACTGAACCAGAGGATTAATTTACCTCAAATAAATTATTAGAAGGCTGTAACTGTTAACAAAATGACTCAAAAGCAAAGCAAACAAAACAAAACAGAACAAAAAGACCTGCAACTTTTTAATTGGTTACTGAAGTTTCTTCCCATAATTCTCATAATAAGCATACAATAGAAACAATTTTTAGTTGTGTTTTGTTTTTCTGCCCTTACCCATCCCTCTGCCCTTCTTGTAATGGCAACCTGATTATCTTCTGGGGAAGTATTTCTGCTTGACTCTCAGTCTATGTAGTGTTCTACTATTGAGGGCGCCTGGGTCTCAGGGTTGATGGGGATGGAAGCTGTATAAGCAGAATGTAGCATCCTCCAAGCCACAATGGTTGTTTCAGCTGAGTCACTAGACTACTGTCATGCCACTCAAGTTCAGTCAACCTGGAGACCTTTGCTTCACTAAGAGAGGAGTTGAGAGCTTTTTTCCTGGCTCTGCAGTTGTGAAGATATAGTCTGGAACTGCTGGAAATTCTCATAAAACTCACAAGGAAGAAGCTCTTCTGACAATGTAAACTTCACAGTACAAAATAGAACAGAGAAGAACAGAAAGAACTTTTGTGACAAAGGGCAGAGACCAGATTTACCCTATTATCAGAAATAATAATAATAATAATAATAATAATAATAATAATAAAATCTGACATAATATGTAAAAATGGTGATTTTCAAGCCTCTAGACATCAAGCAATGAAATTTAGTTATGCTTGTGACATAGGAAACAAATAAGGGAACCCTACAATCTTCCTAGGCTACTGTCCTAAAATAATTTCCAGGTGGTACTCAGGGAGTAGGCAACAAAACTAGAAGCTAGCAGGCTCCTGTTTGAAGGAGAGCAAAAAAATTTGAATTTTAGGAAAAAAATACCATAAGAAACCTATACAGATAATTCCAGAGAGGGTCGGAGTCCCCCGCTGAATATTCAGCAGTATACTGATCAGTACACACATGCAAAGAAAGCACTTAAAGCTGTAGAAAGAACTACCCAAAATTATTAGAGGACATTGTACCCAATGCTCACCATAGGATTGGGATTAGTCATACAAACAAGACTAGAAAACTTCATAATTCACAGAACAGTGGATAGAGTACCCAGAAGAGTTTTGACTCAGTAGAGGGAAATAATTAGCTCTGAACTAAATATTGCATTGGCTTTGCCATACAAGTCTTAAGAAATGAGACCTGAAAGAACCAAACTCTTGCCCAGCAATTCACTGCATCCCAGAAAAAAGCTCAAGAATATCTATATAAACATGAAAACACCCTGTACCCAACAAGGTAAAATTCATAATTAAAAATTACTGAGCATATGAACAAGTAGGAAAATGCAACCCATAATGAGCGGAAAAATAGAAACTGACTCAGAAATAACACAGATGTTAGAGTTAACAGACAAGGACATTGAATAATTATAACTGTTTACCTCATCTTCAAAAGTTTGAGTAGAAACATGAAGATATAAAAAAAGACCCAAATTGAAATTCTAGAGATGAAAACTACAATGTCTGGAATGAAAATAATAAACTGAGATAAAAACACACAGTTTAGACATTAAAGATGATAAGATAAATGAACTTAAAGGTCTCACAAATAGAAACAATCTAAGATGAAACCTAAAATAATAGGAAAAAAATTAAAAGGACATTAGTGAGCTACAGATTCTACAAAAAAGTTACAGAAAAAGCAACTAGTCAAACAAATTGGTGTGTTTATCAAGATTACAGACTACATGATTGATATACAAACATCAATTGTATTTCTATATACTAGTAGCAAACAACCAAAACTGAATTGAAAAAAATATAATATAACAAGAAATACCAAATACTTAAAGATAAATCTAATAAAAGTTGTGCTGTCCTCTATACTGAAACCTGAAGGCACTGTGAAGAAAAATTAAAGACCTAAAAATTATAGAGATGTAGTGTGTTAATGAGTCGGAAGACTCAAAATTAAGATGTAAAACTGAAAGCAACAAATGGACAAACAAGAAAAAACTAACAAAAACTCATAGACAAAGAGAACAATATGGTGATTATCAGAGGGAAGTGGGCTAGGGAGGATTGAATGGCAAAAGGGTTCAAATATATGGTAATGGAAGATTATTTGACTTTGGGTGGTAGATAAGCAATGCAATATACAGAAGATGTGTCATAGAATTGTACAGTTGAACCTATATAATTTTATTAACCAGTGACACCCCAATAAAATTTAATTTAAAAAACAACTAAAAAATTTATTGTGAGACAGTCTTACTAACAATAAAGTTGAAAAATTTAAAAAAAGTCAATTCACCACAAATTGGTATAGAGATTCAATGCAAGTTTGATCAAATTACCAGCAGCTTTTTTCAAAAAGTGACAACCTGATTCTAAAATTCATATTAAATTTCAAAGAACCTAGAATAAGCAAAACAAGTTTGATAATGAAAATGAAAGTTAAAGGGCTAACACTACCTAATTTCAAGAATTTTATAAAGCTGCAATTATTAAAACGGTATGGCATTGAAATAAAAATGGAGTACTGGATTACTGGAAGAGAGCAGTGAGTTGAGAAATAGACCATGCATATATGGACAACTTATTTTTTAATAAAAATATAATAAAGAAAAAATAATTGTTTCAATAAATGATGTTGGACTATTTGGATATCTATTTGCTCAAAACAAAAGAACCCTGGATTCATATATTATACAATATCTAAAAATTAACTCATAATTGATCACACACTTAAACTTAAAATATAAATCTATAAAACTTTTAGAAGAAAATATAGTACAAAATGGTCACCTTGGGTTTGGAAAACATTTTTTAAACATGCCACAAAAATCATGAATTATAAAAGAAAAAGTTAAAAATTGGACTCAAAATTAAGACTTTTTACTCTTCAGAGGAAACTTGTGAACATGAAAAGAGAAGCCCTTTCATGAGAAAATACCTACAAAACACATAACTGACAAGGACTTGTATCTCGAGTATGTACAGAAATCTTCCAACTCGATAATAAAAATTTTGAACAGGTCACCAAAGAAGGTTTATAGATAGCAAATAAACACAGGAAAAGATACATCACCAAAGAAGGTTTATAGATGGCAAATAAACACAGGAAAAGATACTTTATGTCATTAATCATTAGGGAAATGCAATTTAAAACCACAATAAAATGATACTATACATCTACTTGAATAGTTAAAGTAAAAAAAGATTGACAATAAATATAGGGGTGCATATGTTTTTGCGAATAAATGTTTTCAAATATTTTGGGTAGATACCCATAAGAGGGGTTGCCAGGCTATATGGTGACTCTATTAATTTTTTGAGGAAACTCCATACTGTTTTCCATAGTGGCTGTGTATGGTGGTTACCTAAAAGAGGTGGAATGAAGAGGTAGTCAAGAGTAAAGGGAGTCGAATATATGGGGACAAATGATTTGACTTTGGGTGGTGGGTACACAATGCAACATAAAAGCCATCATCATAGAATTGTACTCTTGAAACCAATCTTATTAACCAGTGTTGCTCCAATCTATTTAATATAAATGAAAAAGGAAATCTCAGATTAAAAAAGAGAGATTGGCAATACCAGGTGTTGGAGAGGATAAGAAATATGATCCTTCATATACTGCTGGTGAGAATGTAAAAATGTTACATTCATTTTGTAAATTGATTCTTAAAAGTTTAATATATACGTGCCATCTGATCTAGCTATTCCACTTAGGTATTTATCCAAATGAATGCCAGTTAAGTGTGTATATCTGTATTTATTTACTTATCTTGGCAGGACTTACGAAGTTGCTGGATCAGGGAACAAAACAATTCTTCACTCAGGGAGCATCTTAGTGCCATTTCTCCATGCCTCAACACTGCACACGCTGGGAGATGAGCACATGCACAGTGCTGCTGTGCATGGAGAGGGGTTTGCACCACAGCAGAGAAACTCCAAAATGATTTATCTCCGAGTTTACACAGAGAAGCTGGTAGATATATCCCCTTATCCCCTCCAAAGAGAGCAAGTCAGAGCAAAGTTTGCTCCAGAGTGTATAAAATGTAAACAAATCTTTTCTGGGGAGGGGAAGAGAGGTCTCTAGGTCTACTACCCTTTGAAATCAAAATAAATTATGGTTTTAGGGAGAAATCAGAGCTGTCCTACTTTGCACACATCATGAGAAGGTAGGGTTCTTTGGAAAAGACAATAATGCTGGGAAAAACAGAAGGCAGCAGAAAAAGAGGAAGACCACCTATGAGATGGATCGATTCCACAAAAGAAGCCATTGGCATGAGTCTACAGGAGCTGAGCAGGGCTGCTGAGGACAGGACATTGTGGACGACACTCATATGGTCTCCAGGAGTCAAAACTGCCTTAAGAGCATGTTACACACAAGATTTTATGTCCCTAGTGGTCTCTCTATTTTTAGAGTTGCTCTATTTAGTCAATTAATTTAGAGCAACAGTGCCAACAAGCAGATCAGTGTTTGCATGGAAACAGTAGATGCACAGAGAGATTGAGGTAGGTAGGAGGGAGAGATTATAAAAGGGTATGAGAAGATTTTGTGTGTACATATTCATTATCTTGGTTATGGTGATAGCTTCATGGACCTATACATATGTCAAAACCTACCAAATTGTACACTTTAAATATGGGCAGTTTACTACATCAATTTTACCATGACATAGCAGTTAAAAAAAAAAAAAACAGAAAAATCAGCCCCTCTAGACTTTAAAAAATATTTCTTTGAATTTCTGGTTTAGAGTTTCACAGAAAGAGAAAAAGGACAAGCTGTGAAGTGCCTCAGGCTTACACTAACCTGGATCTGTAGCTGGACTGAAGTGGCCTCGGCTGGGGAAAGGTAGAACCTGGGATTGGAAAACTTCACAGGGCTGACTGAGCTGTGATTTTTGGTGATACTCTACTAACTTTGTACAGTGAAATAAAATAGGAAGGAGAAGCTTCAAGCTCACCTACAATTCCATGATTTGTTGTTGATCTTGTGTAAGTCATTTAATTTTCCTATTGTAAAGGTTTTTATTTTTTGTTCTAATTGTTAAGTAAAAATAAAAACTACTATGCATTTGTTTTGGCAGATTTGCAGCCCATTTTACCTATTGTATTTTAGCATTTATTCCTCATGTGGTAAGGTATCATTGTCCCAATTTACACATTCAAATGGGGGATATCCAGCTTCATGAATACCCACTGTGTCTATCTTCTTAAACTAGGAGTGTGTGTTACCAGACTTGCTATGTTTTCCTTGTGAGGGCCACATGGGTCTGCCCTGGTCTCTCCCCTCCTGCTGGGACCTCCCATTGGCTAAACCAAATGGAAGCCACAGGGCAAGAGAGCCCTGGAGATGCTTTTCCCTTGGATTTTTACTGTTCTCAAGGTTCTCTCTCTCTCTCTCTCTCTCTCTCTCTCTCTCTCTCTCTCTCTCTCTCTCTGATAACTCATTCATTCCCATGAGTATAACTTTTACCTTTAGAGAAATGAGTTTAGTCATTTGGTCTCTTTTTCCTGAGGCTGTGGTAGTAAGCTTAATCAGACTTAGGATATAACTCAGGGCTAAATAATTCCAAAGTATCAGTAAAAGGTAACTAATTGTATTCTGCTTTATTCATTTATTTAACTAAGAAAGATTTATGGAATATTTAGCATATGTGATGGAAGCTAAAGATACAAAATCTGTAAGAAAAGATTGATGGATAGAAATGGAATGAAGTAAACAAATCACTTTGGGACAATGGGATAATACTTATAACAAGGCAGCTAATGGGGAGTTAAGGGAATACAGAAAAGGAACTTGTAAATGGCATGTACTAGTAAATGTTTAACAGTTAGTTCTGAGGATAAAAAAATATCCCCCCCGTCCTACAACTTGTAGCAGTTTCTGACTCCCATGCTGTAAGTAGCTCCACCATGGCAGACTTCTGGCTATCAGTGTGCTGCCACTGAGCACAGAGCTGGGAACAGACATGCAGGAGTGGCTCTCACAGCCCACACAAGCCCCTCCAGCTCGCCACTACTTTTACATCAAATGAGGGATACAGTAGGGAAGGCTTCCTGAAGGGATCCACATTTGAGATGAAACTGATAGATGGATAACAGATCCCTACATAAAGGGATGGGTGGAACAGGGAAATTGATTGTTAACAGAAACAGCATATAGATGACATGCAGTTTCTAAATATAGTGATACATTTGTATGGACTTACATTGTCACATTTCTCTGTAACAGAACATGGTCACGGGAACAGTGAATGGCAGGTGAAGCCAGAGAGGAGGACTATGTGCTAAAATGAGGACTGAGCCCCTAAAATGAAACTTTGTGAGATGGAACAGAATATGACAACCCCAAATCCCATCATTTCTATTGCTTTAAGTTGAATAAACCCAGTTGAATATCTATGATGGGCCAGGCCCTGAATTAGACACTGGCATATGAAGATAAATAGACATAGTAGTTTCTGCACTTGAGGAGATTCCAGCTGAATGGGAAGCTTGTTAGAAGATGGAAGGGTACCAGGCACTTTAAGTAACTGAGTATGTCTTTGTGGACATTTCCCTTTCATCTCCCAGCTCTAGGTAACCTGCGCATCTCCTGTGTCCACAGTGTTCCACACTGTCCTTATTCCTAGATTCAGATCTTGGGCCTTAACTACAATCCCCAGCTGAAGTCTTACCTTTTTAACTTCCTGCACTATAGTTCTATTGGTATTCTGCCACCCTGGCAAAATTAAGATGTTACAGACACCACTGAACTTTCACTAAACCAAGTCCTTTTGCAATTATCCCATTTTTATATTTTCAGCTTCACACTGAAGGGGATATTCTTTAAGTCATCTTTTGTCTTCATTCCCTAACATTAGGTAGATGCCAGTTTCTTCTAGTTCTTTCTTTTTTTGTATTGATCTCTTATAAAACTTTCCCTTTTATGACTATAGCACATTTAGTCTATCCATTGTCATATTGATGAATATTTGAGTTATTTTCTACTTTATGGCTATTGAAAATAAAGCTTTTATGAATATTTTAAAACAAGTTGTTGTGTGGACATTTGTTTTTATTTCTCTTGAGTTAATATCAAGGATTGGTATTACTGGGCTTAGTGTATGTTTAACTTTATAAGAAACTGAGAATTTTCCAAAGTTGTAATGTTTTTACAGTACCATAAGCAATGCAGAAGAATTCTTGTTCCACATCCTTACTAACATTTTGTATTAGTAGTCTTTTCAATTTCAGTTATTCTAGTAAATGTGAAGTGGTAGTAGCTAATTGTGGTATAACATTAGTCTTCACTAAATGAACAGTTTTCAATAAATTTTCAAAAACCTTAGGCAGAGTTTTGACCTCTACAAGCTGCAATACAACTGCATTATGTTTTGTAATCCTCTGATGGGCTGCTGTTACCAGTGAGTTGGAAACATGGTGAGAACAAAGAGCGACATTTTATTGTGGGAGGGGGCTTGGAGAAAGTGAGGATGGGCACAGTGTTTCTTGGTTGAAAAGATCTCTGAAGCCTATGAAATTCTTTGCAGTATTATGATGTGCATCAGTCAGTGTGTGTGTGTGTGTGTGTGTGTGTGTGTGTGTGTGTGTGTGTGTGTGTGTGTGTTGTATGTGAGCAAGAGAGAGGGAGAGAGATTTTTACGAGAGAATCATCAAAGTCAAAAAGTGATTTATAATTTTTAGGAATGAATAGTTAAGTAGATAAATGATGCTTGGGAATATTGTTTCCAACTTTTCCTACATATATGCTTAACATTAAATAAGTATTTTATTGATTATTACTTGCAAGAAGGTTTATGACTATAATTTACATGTGCTATGCATTTAATTCTCTTTCCTTCTCATCATTCTAACTCCCTCTCCCTGTAGAACTAAATAAAAACACTGACTCTACTCTGCATCATGTAATTTGTTCCAAAGCTTGAGCTTTGATTGGCTGCTGTGTTAGAACATAGAGCCTTACTTTAAGTGGAGTTTTCAGCAACTTTTAGAAAGTTTACTGTTCATGTTTGTCTAATTCCATAAGAGTTGAAAGCTTTTAGAATTGTACTCTCCATACAGACATAAAAGATGGAAAAGACCCATTGGTGGCTAAGTCCTATGCCAACAAAGGATTCCCTTGTCAATAGCCTATGCATAATTTTCAGTTTAACCTTAGAAATTTTAAATTACTTAACTTAAACTCCTTCCTGTAGGAGACCAGAGAACAAATTACTGCTTGGGCTTATTCCAGCACTATATTTAAATTAAAATATAAAGCATCCTAAACACTAAAGAGTAGATTAATCCTGATAAATAACAATGGTTCTGACTATTTTTGCCATGTATGTGTTACTGATCTTACTTTTCAAGTTTCCATTTCAAAAATAGTGAACTTTTGTCCCTCTATGTAACAGAAGTCTACATGTATTTACAGTAAAATAAAAGCATCTTAACTTTATAAAATTGGACTTGAGAGTCTCCCTTCAGTTGCCTGTAAATTGGTGGCAAAAGCAGTATTTGAGAACAAAACTGGTCATGGTAGTCTTAATTTTGTTGTGATAAACAGCAGGAACCAAATTTTGGTACCTATATTGGATGCAGCATCTTAGCGGTTGCTGCCTAAACTTTGATCTTTTCCTCTTGCAGCTGGTTTTCTATGACAAGCAAGGATGGCACTGCAGTTTTCACCTTTATTTTATGCAAGGACCATTGACAACCATTTTTTGGGGGGTGGGGGGGCTGACTACCTTTCTAAAATCTCCTGCTTACAGTCAATTCTTTAGTCATGTGGACAGAATAGTTTGCTCTAGGTCTGAGAGCAAAACTTGAAAGCTCTCAGATTTATGTAGGTATAAATCTTACCATGTCAGTTTTCCTTGTGCTTTACAAGATTTATATTAGTGCCTTTGCTTTTCTTTCTCCGGCTTTTCCTTGACTCTCAGCAGTCTAGTTTCTGGTCTGTTAAAATCACACCTTTATTATTAATTCTATGTGTGAGACCTCATTACCAATCCTTTTGGAGTTCATGATTGTGTTTTTTCTTTTTCTTCCTTGAAATCACACTTCAGGATCCAGAGATATAGTTTTTTCCCCTACTCCTGTTCTTTATTTTAGATGAATCTTTTTACCTTTTTCTAAAGTTTTATGCTTTTACTTATCTCAATTGCCATCATTTTCTGGGAAATTGTTTTCTTAAGATAGGTACTGATTGCTCAATATTTCCCTCTTTTTATTGGGGGAATTTGTTGGCAGCAACATGTCACTATAGAGGATATGTCTTAGGGATCACTGGGGAATCTAGCATTCAACCTTATAAAGTTAGCAGTCCAGTCTCATCTGTATTTCAAAGTGATAGGGTGTTGGCATGTTAAATTATGCAAACAGACCTCACAAAAGACCAGTACATAAAATAATTTAAAATGAGAAATATAACTATTAGAAAACTCAGATATTTCTCTCTGCCTGACCTGCCAGTCACTAGAGACAAACTACTAGGGATTAGTGATGATATAATTAGAACAAGGGACAATGGTCAAATAGGCTTAATGTGTGATAGCAACCATCTTTAATAGCTTATCGTGTGCAGCTACACCAAAGGAATATTCCAGCCAGATTGTGTCTCTGTTTTGCCTTCCAGGAAACTATCTTCTCTCCTGTATCATTATGGGTATTTGTTCTGTGATGATCATCTTGTACTCTTATAGCCACAAAATCTTTCTTTGGAATGACATATTCTTAGTACAGTTATATCCCCAGCCTTATCACATCATCTCTTGCTCTGAATTCCGCTTACCAGCCAAACTCAACATCTCCAAACACATGAGCAGTGTTCTTCTTCAGCCTAACCAGAAAAATCCTACTCAGTTTTCACAAATCTCAAATAATACTAATATTGATTAGGTTATGGTCTATTGTTGCTAACCAAAGAGTATGCCTTTATATCTGTGTTTGCTATTTTTTTAGTTTAATTATTAGAAAAAAATTTCAACTGTCCTTGTTTTCCCCATGTTCTTTTATTACTTTGATAATTATCCATTTGGTTACATATGGATTTGTATTTTAATGCATGTCATGCTATATCCGGGCTATTGCATTTGGATATCTAGTCCTGAAAATAATATGGCAAGCATTATAAATGCTTCTAATTCTTTCTTAGCTCTTCCACCACCTGGCAAATATATTTTCCTGTCATACTCTAACGTATTTTTTTCTGGCGGCATAGGTATTTCTGTATATTGGAGAAAATACTCAATGTACTTAAGGAAAGGTACAGGTTGAAACAGCAACCTGAATGTATGGTATTTGTAGTGATTTATGAAATGTAGTTTCCTAAAACCAAGACATAACAGACACTGTACTAGAAGCAGAGATGAGCATGTCATTATATTTGTCTCTAGGCACTCAAAGTATCGTGAGAGAGGCAGCTATGTACCTGTCCATTGGGAGGACAGGGTCTTCTGTGAAATTATTATTTGAGATTTGTGAAAAGTGAGTAGGCTTTTCCTGGTTAGGTTGAAGAACAATGCTCATGTGTTTGGAGATGCTGAGTTTGGCTGGTAAGTGGAATTCAGAGAAAAAGATGAGGTGATAAGGCTGGAGATACCAATAGGTGATTCTAAAGAATCTTTTCTACACTGATGAGGAATCTCGACATCTTCCTATAAGCAGAGGGAAGCTATTGTATATATAGGGCTAGAGCTTGGGGAGACACGGAGCTGGAGGCCTGGGTTTGGGAGAGATTATAGAGACTCCAGAGAACTGACTCCAGCTGGAGATAGCCAGTAGATTAAGAAGAGAAGAGGTTCAGGGAAAACAGGAATCCTTCCCCAGGTCTGGTGTATGGATCCTTGTTTGGGAACAAATTGGAAGACCTAAGAATATCTGATAGATATTAGGGAACATTTATGCATAACAGATTTTCTGAGAATTCCTGAAAGTTTCCTGTTGAAAGGTAAACCTTCAGGGCAAGTGAAAACAACCAGAACTCCACCACCCCACCCCTTCAGCCTCCATATTGTGTCTGAACTTCAGTTTTATATCCGTAAGTCAAGTGGTATAAAGACTTCAGTTGTTAAAATTGTCACAATAGTTATTAATCCATCATAACCTCAAGCCTCTGACACTTACTTCTTTTCACTATTTCTAAACTTTGCCATTTATTTTTTAATTCCATGCCCCGTGTAGTTTTCAATTTCTTTGGTCTGGTAATAAACTTTCTTTTCCATCAACTTTATTTCTTTTAACTCCTCTGCTGTTTTCTTTTGACACCTCTTTAAAAATGATCTGCACCCTTTATAGTTTCCACATGCCCATCTGTTGCTCTTTGCAACAGACTCCTTTCCTGGTTTCAGAGCATTCTTTCAATGTCCTTCTGTGTATCTTTATATAGCCTTTGTCCTTTCCCTTGACTTCATCCAAATAAACATCCTCTCTATTTGCTTGTTTTATCCAGTAAAGCCCTGTTTAACCCCTCTTCCCCTATCCTCTTTTCTTAAATAATTTACAGATGTCTGTCAACCCCTTTTTAAATTTAAAGCTTGATTTAAAAGAACCTTTTCCTGAATTTATCTCATAGCACACCCTCATCAACCTTAGACAGAATTTCTGAGAAAGGAGCTGTCACATTTGAACACTTTTCCAGCTTGGGATGTTTGTCTCTTTCTTGAAGGAAGGGATTCTTCTTTTATATTCACATATCTTTCTCATATTTTTGGATTGTTAAAATCTATTTATCTATAATGAATGGGATTCTATTTCACAAAAATTTGAAACCAATGTTTCTAGAATTTCATAGGTCCTGGTACTGTACCATGACAGCACATTTTCTTGTGGAGAGGGCTCATAATTTTAGCTAATTCTTAAAGGTCTCCAAGATGAAAATAAACACACTTATGCATTTAAGGCTTGAGATCTTACCTTTGAGGTATGCAAGGATGAACTACAAATAGCTTTTTGTTTGAACTTGAAATAATTTGTGTATAATTGACATCACTACTTTTTTTCCTTAGACTGTCTGGTTGGTGTTAACATCACATTTCATTGACTTACTGATTATATTCAGCAAGACTTTATATTTGTGGACTCTTCCCAAAATATTAGCTACTTTGTAATAATTTTGAATGTAGCTCTACTTAAATTTGTTCTTTGAAAAAAAAACTTTTTCTCAAAGAAGAAAATCAGAAACAGAAAAACAGAAGCTTCTGGCAGCATAGAAGCAAAGCGTGTAATTTTCTAGCCATTCAGCTGCCACCTGCCCCGCCACCAGAGACTCAGTCTAATTATACTCGCTGATCAGGCCAGCCACAGAAAGAGACATGATGTATGTGAAAGGGGGGGTTCTTTGAAGAGTTGAAGCAATCTTTCTCTGAACACTGGTTCTGTTTTTGCCTTGATGCATGCTTTAACTGCTTCTTCCTGCCCAAGATATAAACCCAGCTTCCATGGAAGTAGGTGACAGAGTGGAAGCTGAAGGCACTAACATTAATCATGAGAAAGTCTAATTTTTTCAGCTTTCAGTTCCACCAAGTGACAGGGTGATTTTTACTTTTCTCTTCCAGAATCATAATGTGCTAGATGATATTTAGGCTTCACACTCTCCTCAAAGTATCCCGGTGTCATTCTGACAAATGACCATGTCTTTTGCAAGATGTCAGCGTGGATCGTGGGCCCATCTGGCTTATTTTCTTTTGTCCAGAAAAGGGGTAGTCTTGGTAAACTCGAACCTGCCTCAGGTGGTATGGGGTCAGTGTTCTTGTTGACTCTGTAGAATCAGGTGGTGGTTCTCTACTTCTGAATAAATATCAAAGGCTTAGATAATGATCAACTTATCTGATGTGACCATTTTCAACTGTTTTCTCAATATTTTAGTTTATATAACTATAATGTCAGGGAAGTGATATTACATGTAGTTATGCTAAAATGCATATTTTTCAGGTAATATATTATGGCTTTTGAAGTACATTTTTATTCAGAATCTAAGCAAATTTAATTCATAAAAATGCCTCTCAAGATTCAGGCATGGAATAGGCCTATTTTAGTGAAGACAATATAGCCAACTTCATAACTCAGTTTAACGTCTGAGTTTCCCTTGGGACAAATTATGGTGTCATGTTTTATAAAACAATGCTGTTCTTTTCATTCTTCTTTATTATTGGAAAAATTTGATTTACTTGCTAACTACCTAATTTCTCTAAACCTTTCAAGTTTAAAGCCCAAATTGTTCCAGTCTAGAGACTTTAGTCACAACTTACTACTGTTCTGGCATCTGTGTCCTCTCCTTCTGTTTACTTCAATAAATCATTTTTTCCTCAAAGTGTTGCTTACCTCTCCATTCCACACTATTTTCCTACACTTTAATTATATAGATATGACATAAACTTTTTATTATTATTTTAATTGTAAAATCAGGGGATAGCGTAGGCAGCATAGGATGGTGTGTTCATTTCCTAATGCTGTGTAATAAATGATCACAAATGCAGCGGCATCAGAACAACATCCACTTACTGATTCACTATTCTGTGGGTCAGAATTCCAGCACAGCATGGCTATCTGTACTTAGGGTCTCACACAGTGGAAATCAATACATCAGATGAAATGAGCTTTTTTCCTGGATGTTCTGGGGGAAAAATCTTCTTCCAAGAACATTCTTGTTGTTGGCAGAATTCAGTTTCTTGAGGTTATAGTCTAAGGTCTCCATTTCCCTGCTTGCTGTAAGTTGGGGTAACTCTAAGCTCCTAAAGTTTGCCACATTCCCTTCCACTGGCCTCCTCCATCAACCAGCCAGCCAAAGTGCCTTGAATTCTCCTGTCACAGAAATAGCAAGTGCCAGAGTAGGGTTTCAAGACAAATCTGTCTGTTTCATTTCACTAAATCGTGATGCATCTCTTAAGGGTTTAATCCTGTTCCTGTGGGTACTTTCTTCATGTTTCATCATAATAAATATAGTATTTTGTAGGCTTATAGATATAAAGCAATATAAGTGTTTAGAATCCCTATGCTATGGATGGAATTGTGTCTCCCCAAAATTTACATTGAAGCCCTAACCCTCAATGTGATGGTATTTAAAGATGGGGCCTTTGGGAGATAGTTAGGTTTCAATGAGGTTATGAGGGTAGGGTTTTCATGATGGGATTAGTCCTTATAAGAATCTCAGAGTTCTCACTCTCTCTTTTTCTCCCTCCCTCTCTCTTTCTCTCACTCTCTGTCTCTCTGACATGTGAAGACACAATGAGAAAGTGGCTGTCTGAAGCCAGGATGAGAGCTCTCACTGGATCCCAACCATTCTGGCACACAAATCTCCAACTTCCAGCCCCCATAGCTGTAAGGAAATAAATTTCTACTGTTTAAGCCACCCAGAATGGCATTTTGTTATGGCAGCCCTACCAGACTGAGATAGGTGATATCTGTTGTGTCCCACCACTTCTCTTGAACCAGCATCCCTAAAGTCCAACATAAAATTTGGATGTGGTAGAGGATGACTGTACTCTTTAATTCTTGCAAAATTCCTGGCCTTTCTATCTTTGCTTCATAGCCAGTTACTGTTAAATCTTTTACTGGGTGCAGAAGTAATTGCAGAAGTAAAGGCAAGAAAAAAATATTTAGATATATATCTTTCCTGAACATTTATGTTTGCTTGGGGACTGTTCTCTCATGTTAGTCCTCCTTAGATAGGTCTCTACCTGCTGTGGGCATTTCAAAATAGTGCAACTCATTTCTGTAAATTCCTGATCTCTGCCCCTTAGACCACTCTATTACTGTGTTTCTTCTAAAGAAGGATCCCTAGGGTTGTGCAGCTGCAGTCAGAATCTTGAACTTATTATAGCTGCTACCTCCCATGAGATGTATTCTCAGAAGACACTCCAAGCAATATGTAACACATATCACTACTTATTCCAACCCCTATATTATCTCTTATTGCAATAAAGCTGGATTAAATCATAAATGAGCCTTAAGAACACTTTCACCCCCATTATATAATGGCCCAGACAAAAGGCAAATTTTTTTTTCTCTTTTTCCTAGACATGCATATAGTTTTACCCTTAGTTTCCAATCTAAAGTTGAGGGGGGTGGATGGAGAAAGATGACAGGGGAACTTCATATAACATAGATCAAAATGCCCCACTTTTTCTTCTTCCTTTAACCCCACCCTGGTCCCATAAGGCTTTGTCATTAGAAGGTACCCTTACCCTATCTTCCTTAACCCCTCGACTCCATCTTAAACAGGAGTGCATAGAGAGAGCTCTGAAGAGAAAAATAAAAAAAGTCCTTCCAAAAGAGTGGTTCTGTTCAAGTTCAATATATAAAGCCACTTACTAAAAAGCTGTATTACTGCACCATTTGGCCTAATTGTCTTCTTAGAATTATTTTTTGTCCATCTCTTTAAGAGGAGTTTATTTGTGGAAATGAAGAGTAAAGAAAAATTTAAGCTCACACGTCTGTAATGATTTACAAAATAATAAGCTATATAACCCTTTATTCTACTAAAATACTATTTAGGGGGTTATTTATATAAATTTAACAAATTCAGAGAGTCTCTTATTGAGTCAAGGAGCAGGAAGTACCCTAGACTTTGGAACTCCGTTGGAACAATTGACTTAGAAGTTAGAGGTCATGGCCAATATTTTCTGGTCTAGGCCTATATTCCTAACATGTGGGCAGACAACGGGCTACAGAGATGGAGAGAAGACTAGGCCTGTGCTTTGGCAGCTCCATGATTATTTTTTGTTTTATTTACTTTGGGAGAATTGACATGTGCCATGCGTAAGGAGAGACTAAGCCCTGTGTGCTGGTGGGTAAAACCTTTCCCCTCTGCATGAAGTTTCTTCATTCAAGGCCTTCACTGGAACTCAGGCTGAAATTCTGGCCTGTGTCAGTCATTGGTGGAGGAAAGAAGAGAGGTGTGATTTACTCTAAGTAGTCTCCAGGTCTTCCCCAGACTGTACCCTTCTGCATGCTATAAGGAGAACCAAATTCAGTGCATTCTTTTAGAATCAGAATTTCAAGAAATGTGACTGGGAGTTTCTTTTTTTTTCATTTTCCTTTGACTTGTCATATTTCATTTTATTTATTTATTTTTCACTTTTTATTGTTGTTCAATTACGGTTGTCCCCATTCCCTACTCCATTACTCTCCCCTGCCTTACCCACCGCCACCTCCCACATTCAATCCTCCCCCTCCTGTTGCAGAGCTTTCCTGGTGCTCACACCAGGGTTTTCTCCTCAGTTCACTCTCAGGTTTCTTTTATAACCTCTGAGGATTTGTTGATTTTCTTGCTACCTGTCCTATTTCTGCACATGAGTGATTGGGGGCAGAAGCTGACCCTGCTGTTGTATAAAAGTAATTGACAACAGTAAATTTGGTCCTTTGTGTTGCTCAGGTGTAGAAAGTCATTTATTTCACACTATATCATAAATTATCCACCTTCAGCCAGGTTCTGAAATTGTCTTTCCCAACTTCAGTTAAAGATCATGGAGTTTGGTGTATGGATTTAGTATGGAATTCATTCCAGAGCCATGACCTCAGACCTTCTTATACACCAATATTTCCTGTATGGCATTTTATATCAAGATTGAATCTGATTAGAATATAGATATTTCTCTAGAAATGTTGATTATAGAAGCAGTTCTCAAATACACGTCTCAATTATCACTAAGCCTCCTCCTTACAAAGCCTTATTGATATAGACTGTTTTTGTTTTGCCCTTTTGATTATTATTTACTTCACCTTGATTTTCCTGCCATTTTATATTTAACCAGCTATATGTAGAAATATAAGTAAAAGGAATCATGTGAAAATACACCAAAAGTAAATGGACAGGCTCAAATTTAGAGTTGTGAATTAGAAGAAATGATACATAGACTGGAACTACTATTTATTTGAACTTGTGCCAAATTGTCAGCCCACTAATATTGACCTGAATATCAACTGTACTGCTTGGCAAAAAAAACAAAAAACAAAAAAAACCCCATTTTTATTGCATAAATCAAGATATGCTAACAATATAATGAACGCTGCATTGAAAAGCGAACTATTGAAACAAAACCCCACCCAAGATGAGGCCAGAATTCATAATTCCTGGGAACAAAGCCTGGTTTTGACTACTCCCAACTTAGTTTTCTAATGTTGTGTTTACCTCTGCAACTATCGAGTCTAATGTAAAGATTATCTCTGGTTGCATAATTGGTGTGTCAGTTATTTCTTTGCTCATCATATTGTTTTTGTGGGCATGCTAAAAAGAAGAAACTGTTTAGGCCCAAAATCAATAATCACAAAGATGTTTGTATTACATAGACTCTAGGAATTTAAATGTTTGGGTATATCCCAGGCAGAGAAAGCAAAACAAAAACTTAGAATCTTGGAGGTTACCTAGGGGTTGTTTCTTTCTATTTGAACAGCTTTAACTTTAATGGGAATATTAAAGCCCTCAAAACAGAAAATAAATCCACTAGTAAATCAGAATTTCCAATTTGTATACGACAATCCAATTTTATGTACTAAAGAGATTATAAATTTAGTTAGAATTTCTATTAAATGCAGTAGTCACTGACAGAGCTGAAGATGCGTAATGGGAAAAGAACCCATGCTTGCAAAGAAGCAACCAGAATAGATGGACAATGAAGCAAATCCATGTGTTGTAAGGACTTAGGAACCTGTAGGAGAGATCTGCGGAACTCTAAATGGTTATCAAGGTCTTTCTGACTCAAGGTCTGTCATGACCCAAGACAGAAAGGGAGAGTTGAAGTAAGATTTATTCCAGATTTCAAGCCCTCTGTGGCATGAGGAAAAGAAGGAGTGAGAGGAATCAAAATGAAAAACTATGAGGTAATTACATAAATACATTAGTGGAAGAATTGCTAGAAAATCAAAGGCAAAAAGGGCTGCATGTGTGTAGTGAGGCAGCTTGGCATTGGGCTTATAAGTAAGACACATCTCTGGATCCTATCTCTGTGCCCTTTAGTTACCCGAAATCCTTTAACAATTAGCTTAGTCACTGGAATCATCAGTTTCTTTACGTGTAAAGTAAAGGTAAATTTGATACCTCCGCTCATAGGGTTAGTTGAAGATTAAATGTTAATACATATAAAGTACTTGACATGGTATCTGGTTCATGTTCTATATATGTGAGTGAATATATTTATTAATAATTACTATTCTAATTCAGTCCCACATCAAACTTTGGAATTATTCCCATAACAAGGCATGACAGCAGTGTGATATGTGACCCTCTACCCATAGCCTCAAGTTCAGCATCAGTCTTACCGCAAGTTCTGCCTGAATTGTTTTATCCATTCATGCATATATTCATTCAATGGATATTTATTGACTCTCTGTCCTTGAGGGACCTCTGTTCTAGCAGGAAATATTATGATAAATAAGAAATACTCATATATCAACAAACAAAGTAACTGGAGAATGATAAGCACTGTAAAGAAAAATCAGGTGAAGGAACCAAGTGTAGCTGGGCTGAGGAGACAATGCTAGACAGTGTGGTCAAGGAAGGCCTTTCTCAGCAGATGATATTTGAACAGAGATCCAAATGAGAAGATGGAGACATCATGGGAAGATATTTTAGAAAAAACATTCCAAGTAGAGGAAATAATAGAAATAAAAGTAAAAGGTTAGAAAGGGCTTGGTATATTTGAGTTTCAAGATTTGGAATTAATGCCTGTGTATCTGGACCACAGAAGAACAAGGATGATTCCAAGATGAGAGCAGGGGCTGGGAAGGCTGGGAAGGCAGGGAAGGCAGATCACCAAGGCCCCGAAAGCTGATTTATATCCAACTGCCTATTTAACACTGCTGCTTGGTCACCTCAAAAGCAACTCAAACTGGGCATTACCTTTAAAAAGCTTTTGACTGTACTTGGGTGTGCGTGTGAAAATAGGAATATTATTGTTGTTTTAATATGTGACCTTCATTATTTTAGTGCTTTCAATAATCTACTATATTAAAAGGTAGCAAATTTAGGAGCATTATAAATTTCCCAGAATCCCTGTTAATCTTGCCTAAGGTTCCAGTGCCTCAGCCTCTTTCCTCTGAGCCATTTGAACCTAGCCCAGCCGTGATGTCTGAACTATCAGCACTTCTCTCCTGGGTCACAGAAGCTGTCCACTGCTGCCTCTGCTGGTCCCACAGGCACACTGATTATCTGGGGCTTTTGCTCAAGCTACAGCCATGACCCAAGTTAACTCCTAGTGCCAGAAGGACTTCTGTTTTTAACACGATACTTGTTTTCAGTTTCAGATATTCCACTGACCTCCCCAAAGTGAGTTTAGTCCACATATTCTAATTCCAAGGATCCAAATCCAAAAAAAATCATTCCAAAGTAACACTCACATGCTTTAGTAAAACAAGTATAATGATGAAACACACACACACACACACACACACACACACACACATTATTCTGCAGACGAGAAGAGCCCAAAAATAAACTTAGAACTACTTTGTATCAATGGATCTTATGACCCATTCTTTAGGAGTTCTGTTGAGTGAGATTCTAGACCTGATCTTGGGCTCTTCTAAGGTCCAGTAATACTCTCTCCTAAAAATTTCTGAATCCAACTTCAGGTTATTCACATTGGACCTCCAAAATTAGATTTACCCCTGAACTCAACGAATCCTGTCTCTAAGACAAGGACATTTTTCCTTCTCACTCAACAAAATGTTTACTTGCTATATAATATACACCAGATACGATGTTAGCAATTCAGGTTAGAGCAGTTCACAGTATACCCATAGACCTGGTCGCATATTTAGTAAAATAAGCAGGGAATTTTCCAAGGTCAGAAGAGTTAGCCATGCTGTGAGAGGATAGAGTACAGTGTCCAGCATGGACAGTGTGCTATGCTGACGTCTGCGTGAAGAGTAGGGTTTAGCTATGGGTAAGGCAGTACTTGTAGGGAGCTGAAATTGAGATTGTGTAATTTGGTGTTGATGACTACATAAATCTCCTTGTTTATGACTTGGAGAATTACGTTGCTTTTTTGTGAGGGTTATTGGATAAAGATAAAACAATCTGTGAAGTGACTGAAAGTCAACCTTTTTTGTCTTCTGTAAAGTTACCCTTAATATCTCTAGGGGCTTAAGGTAGATTGCATTCTTGGCCCTGATTATTCACCACTCTCTGTATTTATGGCTTTTGCCATGTGAATTTGCTCTTCATCTCACTGAAGGTAGACTGGAATCTCCACCTTGACTTTGTGCTCAACTATGTAATTTGCTTGGGCCAAAGGAATATGTGCAGATATGCAAACAAAAGCTTGGGATGAACTTTGAATGACTGAGTTTGCCTTCTTGCACTATCTAGCGATAGGTCACCATGAGAAGAGCTTCTTCTAGGTAAACGCTGCCTATTTAGCCTGGGACCCAGAGTGAATAAATACAGTGCTGACATGACCCAACCTACAATGAGGAGGTAAGCCTAGACACAATGAAACCTTAAAGGAGAGCTGTCCATTTAGTCAGCATACACTAGCAAACCTTTTGTCAAATCAAAGATACCCGAGTAAGCATAAATAATTGCTATTTTAAGCCACTGAATTTCAAGTGATTTGCCACATAGTGTCATGCTACCAGGGACAGTCCTACATTTCAGTGTTAAGATTCCTGACTTTATTTTTTCTGTCAGGAGCTACATTTGCTGGTTTGTGTCATGGTTTCCCAATACTTGTAGCTGAACCCACCCTAACACCCGTTACAATAACTTATTAATCTCTACCTTTTATGATTACCCTTCAACCGAACATCAGTTTGACTGAATAAACCCCCTGCGTCATTGATTGAATCTTGTGCACTGATGCTATTCACATGTTCTTTCTATCACCTCTTCTCCCTACGGATTTGGATTTACCTTCAGCTTCCATCTCTGTGTAATTCTTTCTAGAAGAAATGATTTGAGATCTTGCTCTTAAGCTATGCATTGGATGTGGTGCCAGAAACTGGAAACACAGGTGTATATGTGACTAAGACAGTTTTTACGCTCAGAGTATTTATAGCTTAGATATTATGTGCCTAATTGTATCCTCCCTAAATTCAGATGTTGAGGTCCTAACCTTCACTAACTTAGAATGAGACTGTATTTGGGGATAGGGTCTTTAAAGAATTAATCAAATTAAAATAAGGTCATTATGGTGGGCCCTAATCCAATGACTGGTGTGCTTATAAGAAGAACCCATTAGGACACAGACATGCGCAGAGAGAAAAAAACGTGAAAACACAGGGAGAAGACAGCCATCTAAAAAAAAAAAAAACAAGGAGAGAGACCTTAGAAGAAATCAACCCTGCTTATATTTTGATCTGTGAATTCTAGCCTTGAGAACTATGGGAAAATAATTCTGTGTTGTTTAAATCACCCTGTCTGTTGTGAATTTTGTTATGGAAGCCAAGACAAGCCAATATACTAAGTCAAGGAGATAAACTAGGATGGGTACATTTATTATTATTATTATTTATGCTGTTATAGTTGTCTCAATTTTCCCCCCTTCATCCCCCTCCACCCAGCCTGCCCCCTACTTCCACAGTTAATTTCCACACCCGGGTCCATTTCTATGGGTTCTTCATCTACATTCTTCAACTAATCCCTTCACCGTCTTTCAAACAGTCCTCACTTCCCTCCTCCTCTCTTAGGGCTGTCAGTCTGTTCCATGATACTATTCCTCTGGTTCTATTTTGCTCATTCGTTTATTTTGTTCATCAGATTCCTCTTGTAAGTGAGATCATATGGTGTTTGTCTTTCATCCACTGGCTTATTTCACTTAGCATAATAATCTCCAGTTCCATCCATGCTGTCACAAAGGGTAGGGCTTCCTTCTTTTTTTCTGCTTCTTAGTATTCCATTGTGTAAATGTACCACAGTTTTTTAATCCATTCATCTACTGATGGGCACTTAGGCTGTTTCCAACTCTTGGTTATTGTAAACAGTACTGCTCTGAACATAAAGGTGCATAGGTTCTTTTGAATTGATGTTTCAGGATTCTGGGCGCATTTTTTAAAAGTCGTACACAAAGCACTATAAAACCATGAAGAAGGTATGTTTAGGAATTGGGGGAAAGAAGGAAAAAAATAAATCTTTATAAAAATGGTAACATTTTGAATTTCAATTGATGGAAAAGATGCTAGTAAATGGAAAAGTGGGAGAAGAATATTTGAGGTACTGTGAAAAGCACGTGCAAATAAAGGAAGACATGACAACATGTGGTGTACTTAGGTAAGTACCAATTCTTTGGAGAGGTTGGAAATGTGAGATAAGCAAAAAATGATTACTAGACACCTTATGCAGATAGTTCGTACTTAAAGAGAGAATGCACTGTTTCCCTAGAACATATAAATTATCTACCAATAAAATAACTTCTGTAACAAAAGAGTGATTTTTTTCCTATTCTATTCTAATTGGACCTCTGGTGTCAAATTGGGTAAGATTTAAAACATCTTGACAGCTTGATTCCAGTAACTAGCTGTAAAGCTTTTGGAGGGAGATTGACATTTCCGAATTTCTATCAATGTATTCTTACTACAGAATAATCATTACACCAAATGCTCTTCTGTTTTATAGGCTATCTAACTAGCTCCCAAAGTTAAAGCTCTGAAGTAGTTGCAGAGGTTGTAAAATGAGAGAAAACTGGTCACTATTTATCATCAAACTAAACAGATTTTTTTTTCTTTTATAATGCTTGAGAATCCATGCTTGTTTCGAGTTGCACAAACGAGGGTGAGAAGAATGGCTAAAGCATTTAGCCTATGGAAGAAGGAAGATGAGTGAATTTCTTTTATTGGGCTTCTCTCCAGAAAGAGTCATCTGGCGAGTTGGCAGATACAGAATCAAACAGCCGTGTGCCAGATGTGTGTGGCTGCTGTTGGGCCATCTGCTGCTTGCTTTTGTGCCATATGCCACTTTTCCATCTTGTTGTCTGGGGTAGCAGAGGCAAAATTCACAGTGCAATTGTTTTAGCATTATTCTTGTAAATTTAAACAGAAAAAAAAAATGAGCTGATATCCAGCTGGGCTACAGAATGAGCAGAGCATAGATGATGCAGAGATAAGTATTGCCAGGATTGCTTAGGGTCTTAACTCGAGCTAGAAACAACCTTGGAAAATACTTTGAGAAAACAAATAACAAAGTGAGTGCTGTAATCCTGACTCTTTGGTGTACTTGTTAACTTTAGTCATCTCTGAGGCCATCTTTTACGTTTTTTGTCTTAATTTGTTTCACTTTACTTTTCCCCTTGTCTATAGATAGCAGTGCTACCACTCAAAATAAAAGCCCAGCCTATTATTTCCTCTTTTGTTGAAAATAGGCTGTAGTTTTAGTTTTATATTTCTGAGTTGTTGTCCTACTTGGCACAGTGCAGCATTCTCAAAAACTGATTGCTTTGCACTTTGAATTCTATAGGCAGTATAATAATACACTGATAGGGTATAAACAGAGGAAAAAAGGGAAAGAATTTGGAGAAAGGGACATGTAAAATATGTTAAGATCTACATTGTTTAACTGGAGTTAATGTGTTGGCTCTATTTTATATTTTGAACTTTAAAACAATCACCAAAGGCCTTTTTATATGTTCTGGCTTTTAAAGTTTAGTTTGAGACTACTCTGTGACATCCAGATGGACTGGTTCTATAAGAAAAGTTTCAGGTTCAGAGTCCTTGATCCTAACCTAGGTTGGTGAAGGCATTCTCTATGAGTGACTAATTTTTCAGATGCCTTACCTCAAAAATTAGTAGACTAGAATAATTTACACCTAAGCTTCAGTTCACCTCTAGAGTGTATGATTATCATTTGCAGTATTTGATTTAAATTCCCTGGCTATTTTCACTAACACAGATAATTGAGAACAGATAACATGTAAAGGTCAGCATCACCCATGGATAATTGAGGGGAATATGAGAGAACATTATTGTAGTTTCAATATATTCCAGAATCATGCTAGATACTCTTCACATATTATCTCTACAGTCCCCTCAGCATACCTATTGGTTATTAGGTTAAACCACATGAAGTTGCCCTCTTTATAGGTCCAAAACTGCCAAATACCAGCAATTTCATATGGGTCATCTTAATGTTATTCTATTTCCCATATAAAAAAAACACTGAGACCTACAGAAGGCAAATAACTTGCCCAGGTTCACAGCCAATAAGTGGTCAACCTAGGATTTAAACTCAGCCCACACTTTTAAATAGTGTGTAAAACACGGCTTCTATAAACTAGATAATACAGTTTATTATTAGCTTTTTCTATTTGCATGTAAATAATACCCTAAAACACTTTTAAATTCTATTTTAATGGGTTAAATGTGCCCGAACATATAATTTTTCTCATTAGAAAGCCCCTTATTTTCCTATTCTAACATGCTGCATATTAACTTTTGACAAAGAACTGTAGAAGTATGGCTACTGTATCTCAAAATGCCTCCAGTTAGCATATTAAGAAGGTAGAGTTAATTTAGCATATAAAGTGGTAACATAAGTAGCAGTTCCTTTAATTTACTTTGTTTTAGTCTTAAGATTAAATTTTGCTTATGGTCTTTTATTAGAGATTTTGTGTTTGTGTGGGGGGTGGTATAACTCAGCTTTTAGAAACATGCATTTTTCCCCTCATGCCAAGTTTCTTAAGTTTTCTTTTTCTTTTCTTTTGATAACACTGAAGATGTACCCTCTTAACAAATTTTTAAGTGCACCACACAGCATTGTTAACTACTGGATCAATGTTACGTAGCTCATCTCTAGAACTTATTCATCCTGTGCAACTGAACCCTTATAGCCGTTGGACAGCCACTCCCACATTTTTACACTTTTTTTTGTTTTGTTTGCGCATACTTAGTTTGCCTTATTAATGGAAGTTGGGTGTAGTTTTAGGAGGTAGGCAAGCAAACAGCTCTACAGAACTAAAAATATGCTTATTTGGGCTATACTTAAAGCTATTGTATATGTAAGAATTTGAGTTTGGAAAACTTTGGCATAGTAGTCCCAGCCTTCTGTGAAGAAGTAAACACCATAGAAACCAATATCCAGGTGCCATCTTTGGCCCACTCCTGTAACACTGTGTTACCAGGTATGCAGCTATAGGGAAAGGAAGCAGGGCAAAACATCACTGATGAGACAGTGATTGCTCTTCAGCAATCACTGTGCTGGCACAGGACCCAGGAATGGACACCTCTCAGAAGTCGTGAGCAGTCTCTTTTGTAGTTGCTTCTCTGTTCACTTGCAGTCTTAACAGAAGAGGCCCATGATTCGGACTCTGGCCAGCAGTATCTGCGGTGTTGTGGATGAGACAAGACAAATTCACATGGACTACCAAAGTCCTGTGGAGAAAAAGGGGTGGCACAGCCACTCTCTCAAGGGGAGAGCACCTCGACCCTAACCTTGACAAGCTTTTATTGGATTTTTAATAGCATACATCAAAGAAGGTTTTCATTCATTATGCTCAGGTTTGCTTACTTTTTACAGATAACAAAGGAAAGGATGTTACTGATTACTTCCTACAGATTAACAAGAAAAAAATGTTGCAAATGCAAGGGAATGATAACAGTAATCGGTCTGGTTACACTTTGTCTTTGGAAGAATTAGCACAGACTTCAGGAAGTTACTTTAAAGGTATGCAGTAAGCATTTGCTGCTTCAACTCAGGGTGAGGGAGTTTTAGCAAGAGCAAGTCTCAAAGCAGCCTAGGTATAATGCAGGCCTGATTTCCCATGGGAAAGCCAATCCATGGGTTTGGTGTCCTGCGTGCAGACATGCGACTGTGGGCTTTCCAATAGGGCAGGGTTAAATTTGCCACTCCACGCAGATAGGTTCCCTATAGGCCCATGCCCTTATTTATTCAGCACAAGTTCTTCAGCACCTGGGTGATTTACATAAATAGAACTGTTCTTGGCACATAACAAGTACTCGACAAATAATTTTTGAATGAATAAATCATTTCTAATATGCAAAGCAATATTAGAAGATACATATAGTTATTATACCTTTGTCACAGATTAGGAAGACACCTTCCCAAAGCAGTTGTTTTGGGTGAGAATTTGAAGTACAGTAGATATATTTCTATAGTTCTTGGTCAAAAGTAAAGATATAGCATATTAGAATAGAAAAAGGAGAGGCTTTCTAGTAAGAAAAATTGTGTGGTGGGGCACATTTATCTTATCAGACATATAATTATAGGAGAAGTGTTTTACATATTATTTAAAAGTGTGGGCTGGCTTTGAATTCCAGGTGTGCTACTTTTGGTGTCCTGTGCTGCCAACAGGTCAGCACTGACACTGGGAAGCACTTGGTGGGAAGATGGTGTCTCTTTAGGTTGATGGCAGAGAAGACTGAGTCCCCACATGCACAATCAGCCTATGCAAACTGCCTACTAATATGCTCCAAATGGCTTTGGCTCTCTTTCCTCACTTGAATACCCAATATTCAAGCAGGGTGTTTGGGGAAAAGTCATGAATTCACAGGTCAGAATTGAATTTGAATCCTGATTTTTCACACAGTATCTGTATGCAAATAACCACTTGTGTCATCAGTATTGGAACCTGTAAAATGAAACCAATAATACACATCTCACAGTGTAGTTTCGAGAATAAGATATCTCAAGAGCATCTAACAGAATTTTGGCTCATAATTAAATGCTCAACAAATGTTAGTTTCTGTCTCTACTTTTTGAGCCTACATTTTCTACATCAGGGTTTCCCCTGATGCTCTTTTTACTATGGTTTGGAGGGTATAGAAATGTTCAGGGTAGAGGTAGCTGAATAAAATGATTTGCATCCACTTCTCCTCCTTTCCTTTTCCCAGGCATGGGTTTAACTTTACAATGTCCTCAGAAGTCATAATGTCTAGGAAAAGATAAATTGGGATACTGGGTTATTCTCACCAGAAAACACAATAGAAGCTAGGAAAAAACTGGCAGGAAATAGCTTCATGCATATGTGGGGACCCAATTCTTCCTCACATGATATAAGAAGATGATCAGGGTGAGTGAGGAGGTAGGCTGGTGCTTTTCCTCAGCAGAAGTATGTTCCCTATGAGAAGGTGTGAATAGGTGGAGCCTGCAGCTTTAGGAGAATATATAGATATCCTTATTCTGTTAAAAGTACTGGTAGTATGATTCCGATGGGCAATAGATAAATGAAAGGACACTCAATTTCACTAATCATCAGAGAAATGCAACCCTCATTGTGTCACCTCATACCTGTCAGAATGGCCATCATCAATAAGTCAAACAACAAGTGCTGGCTTTTATGCACTGTTGGTGGGAATGTAGATTGGTACAGCCACTGTGGAAAGCAGTATAGAGTTACTTCAAAAAATTAAAAAGTAGAACTGCCTTATGACCCAGTGATTCCACTTCTGGGAGTATAGTCAATATATCCACAGAAACCCAAAACAATAATTCAAAAGTATATATATATACTCCTATGTTCACTGCAGTGTTACTTACAATAGCATGAATGGGAGGCAGCCCAAATGCCCTTCAGTAGATGAATAGATAGAAAAGCTGTGGTACATTTACATAGTGGAATACTACACGGCACTGAAAAAGGACTTCTTACCTTTTGTGACAGCGTGGATAGACATGGAGAACATTATGCTAAGTGAATTAAGCCAGTCAGAGAAAGAAAGTACTTATATGATTTTACTCATATAGTAAAGGTAGAATCTAATGAACACAATAATCTAACAAACAAAATAGAAACAGACTAATAAGTACAGAAAACAGACTGACAGCTGTCAGGGGGTGGGGAGTTAAGGGGATGTGTGAAAAAGGTGAAGATATTAAGCAAAAAAAATCCTCATAGGTAAAGACAATGGTATGGTGATTACGAAGGGAAAGGGAAATAGAGGAGTGGGGGGAGGCAGAAGAAGGTAAAGGGGTGATAAATGGTGATGGAAGGAGACTTGACTTGTGGTGGTGAGCACACAATACAATGTGCAGATGTCATACTGCAGAACTGTACACCTGAAACCTATACAATTTTATTAACCCAGTCACTCCAATAAATTCAATACAAAGGAAAAATGACTCATATTAATATGTATTTATTTGAAGAAATGTTTTTATATTTCTGGATGCCACATTTATTTTTCTCTTTGAAAACTAACAACCATCTGCAGTAGCAAGAACTAGAGAAGTTATTATGACAGCTATGTTTCAGATTTGGTTAAGATTACTGGTAAATTGCATGCATTAGCTTTTAAAAATTTGGGGCACATTCTAAACACCTATATACCAGCTTTTTAAACAAATTGTGTCCCTCTTAAATGCTGGAAAATTCTCAAGAAGCAAAAGAACATAAAATCTGTTTGGCATGCTTCTTTGAGAAAAAAATTTCAGCACATGAAATCTTAATTAACTTTGGTTAAAACAGAACTTGTTTTTTTTTTCCCCTCCAGTAGTTGGCTTCCTTCTCCACACTACACCCACTAACATTAACACTAATTACCAACCCATTCTTCCAGAAAGTTTCTTCTTTCCTAACCTGGGTTCCTTATCTTGGAATGACTGTTTTTCTATTTTCCAATTCTATATTTGTATATTTTTTGTTCCTTTCTCCTCCTCCAAATTGTAGCTTCTGTCCTTAATTCTATGCTCTTCTATGTCCTCCATTCCTTAGCAAGCTCATATATCCCCATGAATTCAGTAATTATTCCTAAATAGATGATTTTCAAATACCACTCTTACATAATAACCATGATTTCAAGTTCTGTTTCAACTCTTTGTTTTGACAAGACCCCAAAAGTTCCATTGGCACCACAATAAAATCATTCCCATTTTTTGATACTGGAATTAAGAAATAAAACTAAAAATCTCAGTTTTATGATTATAAAAATCTCAGCTTCATGATTGAGTCATTATTTCTCACTCTATTTTCAGTAATTCAGTTATGTGATTCTCTCAAAAC
The DNA here is from genome assembly GCA_039655065.1 of Glossophaga mutica. Classification (NCBI taxonomy): domain Eukaryota; kingdom Metazoa; phylum Chordata; class Mammalia; order Chiroptera; family Phyllostomidae; genus Glossophaga; species Glossophaga mutica. Next base: position 164,063,890 of record CM077306.1, read on the forward strand.
TTCTAATCTCTTCTTCCTTTTTCATCAGAACAATTATATTTCATCAGTTCTAACATGTATTTATTTCTTCAAGTGTTAAGCTCTCTGAAACTGATACATGGCCTACAATGAATGGTGTATTAGGATTGTTATAGTTTAATTAGCAGTGTACATAATTGTACATAAAATACTGTTACATCTTACAGTTAATGGTGTCTTAGATTTGCTATGTAACTTTATATAAAATCTTAATTATTACTCTTTACATTTTGACAGTTGTTTTCTCAAGCTCCAGTTATTTTTTCATCATTGTGGTACTCCTCTTAAAGTGTAATTCTGATCACTCTCTTGGTCAAGAACTTTCATTTATTCCCATTAGTTATCATATAAATCTTAAATTCTACATCTTGGCATTCAAGGCCCTCTTATAGTTTCATCTCCCACAGTTCTAATAATTTCCCACTCAATATACAAACTGGAATAGCTGTCAAGCACACCCTGTAATTTCTTACCTGTGCTGAAAGCTATGTTCTGCTTCAAATGCTACATGCTTCCTTCCAGCTGTAGACAACTGAACTGTGAATTGAGGAACAGTTTAGATGTCACCAACTCCATGAAGCCTTACAGATATTCCCAGCCTCTATGCTTTCTCCTTCACTCATGAAAGGTGATACTATTATTCCCATCTAATAAAGATAAATTAATCAGAGAGTTGTTACTCAAAGGCCAGGGTAAGTGACAAGGCCAGGATTTGAAGGTAGATCTGTCTTACTTGAAATAATATATTATTTTTTGTTACACATGAAATGTAAGGAATGAGCTAAGGAAAACAGCAAGGAAAAGAAGTCTAAACCTCTGGTTTCTGTGTTGTTGAAATATAAGTCTGACAATTATTTTATTTTACTTTAATATCTACTTGTAATTAAATGACCTATGATATTCTGTTTTCAATGGGGTGATTTATAATTTATCACAGGAAGAATTTAGAACAATGTCTTCTTACATATCTGGACAGAGCACAATACTTAGCAATATTGTATAGAAAACTACATTCAACAGTGTTGTCAGCTATAGGCTTTGCTAATCAAAAAGTAGATGAATAAAATTAAATTAAAGGGAATATTAAAAGAAAAATGATAAAATAATAAAAAAGATGAAATTAGGCAGAGAAATAGATATACACACGTACATAGACAAAGGATAAAAGTGTGTCATTCACAGCTCCATTATTGCCTAGGAATAAACAGGCCCCTTTGAATTGAAACAGATTCAGAAAATGGGTGTCCTTCTTATGTCTCTGCATTATTCAGGGTTCTCCAGAGAAACAGACCAGTAGGATATAGAGACATATATATATATGTCTATATATATATATATATATATAGAGAGAGAGAGAGAGAGAGAGAGAAATTTACATAAAGGATTGGCTCACAAGATTATGGAGGCTGGGAAGCGCCGCTCTTTGCCCTCTGCAAGACTGCTCTGCAGGTTAGATGCGAGTCTCAAGTAAGGGGTTGCCCTCAATTTCTGTGTGACTTGCCCACAAACCAAAGGTTCCCAGGACCCCTTAACCCTTTCAGTTTGCTAATTTACTGGAGTGGCTCATAGGACCCAGGAAAACAGTTTACTTTCTACTGCTGATTTATTACAAAGGGTGTGTTAAAGGATATAAATGAACAGTCAGATGAAGGGATATGTGGAGTATGAATGTGTCCTGAACGCAGGAGCTTCTGTCCCTGTAGAGTTGGAATGTGCCACCCTCCTGGCACATAGATATGTTCACCAACTTGGAATTTTATGTAAGTTTTATCACGTAGACATGATCAATTATTAAGTACATTTCCACCCCTTCTCCCCTCTCCAGAGAATAAGGTGTAATGCTAAAGCTTTCAAGCTTGTAATCATGGCTTAGTCCTTCCACTGACCAGACCCCATCTAGGAGCTCACCGAAATCACATCGCTAGGGCAAAAGATGCTCCTATCACCTTGGAAACACTAAGGGATTTAGGAGCTTGGTCATAAAGATTTCCTCTTCTATTTCTTCTAGAATGTTTAAAATCTTGGTTATTACATTTACAACTATTTTAGTTAATTTTCATCTGTGTTGTGAGGTTCATTTTTAATATGATTACCCTGTTTTCTATTACTGTTTGTTAAAATTTTCCCATTAAATTACCTTGACCCCTTTATTTGAAATTATTTGGTGTTATAGTAATAAATTTATCTCTGTATTCTGTTCCAGTATTGCATATGTTCATTTTTATGCTCATACCAAACTGTCTTAATTACTCTACTTTTACAGTGAATTCTCAGTTTTGAACTTATGCTATAGCACATCAACATGTCTTTGCATATAGAGCTGCCACTCTCTGCTCCATTCCTTTGGTAATTACCAGAGTTAACTTTGAACAGGACACTCCTCCTTTTGGCTTTTATGTGTCCTTTCTTTTCAATGTAAATTTTATGATCAACTTGTTAATTTCTATGAGGAAGTTTTCAGAGATTTTGATTACATTTATATTAAAGATATAGAACAACTTGGGTAGAAATTTCATCTTAACAATCTTAATTATTAGTTTCAGTAATATTTGTCAGCATAGAGTGTACAGATGTGGAATGCATTTTATTAAATTTATCCCAATTATTTCATGTTAGAATACAATTAAAGTGCTAATAATTAAAATTTCACATTCTAATTTTTCATTGTCAATACATACAAATGCAGTTGATTTTTTAGCATTTTTGGTATTATAAGGACTATGAATTTGTTTATGAATTACAATAGTTTTTCATAGATTCCCCTGGATTTTCGATGTTCATGATCATGATCATATTGTTTTAGAGTAAGGACAGATTTTTTACATCTTTTTGTCTCTCTTCTTGCCTTTTGTTCCTCCATTTTTTTTCTTTTTTGCCTTATTGCATTACTTATTGCACAATAGCTATTGCATGATCTCCTTTGCAATGTAAAATAGAAATGGTATGAGATCACAGTGGTCTTATAACATAGTTTTATATCCTGAAACACCAATTCAAAAGAACCTATGCACCCCAATGTTCATAACAACACTATTTACAATAGCCAAGTGTTGGAAGGAACCTAAGTGCCCATCAGTAAATGAGTGGATCAAAAAACTGTGATACATTTACACAATGGAATTCTATGCAGCGGAAAGAAAGAAGGAGCTCCTACACATCACAACAACATGAATGAATCTGGAGAGCATTATGCTAAGTGAAATAGCCCAGGTGGTGAAAGACAAATACCATAAGATCTCACCTATAAGTGGAACCTAATCAACAAAACAAGCAAATAAAATACAACCAGAGACATCAAAATAAAGAACAAACTGACAGTAACCAGAGAGGAGCAGGGAGAGGGATAATGAGGGAAAATAAAGAGAGGGCCATTAAGGAACATCAAGGAACAAGAGGGACATGGTAGGGTAAAAATGGAGACAACTGTACTTGACCAAAAATTAAAAAGAAAAATGGTATGAGAAATCATTGTATTCTTGCTCTTAAACTTAGAAAAAATCATTTAATCTATAATCATCGAAGATTATGGTAGTCGTAGGTATTATGTAGATACCATTTATTAGATTAAGAAGCTCATTTTTATTACTAATTTATGAGTGGATATCTAATTTTTTAAATGTTTTTTTTTAATCTATTGAGATAATTGTGTGGCTTTCCACCCTTGTTAATATGTTGAATTACACTGACCGATTTTCAAATCTTGAACCAACCTTGCATTCCTGGTGAAAAAAAAATGTAGTTGGTCATGGCATAATAACCTTTTAAGATATTGTTGGACTTGATTTGATAATATTTACTGAGAGCTTTGAGGTCTATATTCATAAGAGATTCTTGTAATGTCTGTGTCTTATTTGGTACCAAAACAATGCTAGCCTTACAAAATAAGTTGGAAAATGTTTCTGTATCTTTTACTCCTCAAAAGAATTTAAGTAGTTTTTGTATTATTTCTTCCTTTAACCATTTGAGCCTGATGTTTTTTTTATTGGAGCTATAAATTAAAATGCTTTAAGTTACAGGTCTACTTAGATTTTTTATTTTTTTTCTTGAATCACTTTAAATACTTTTTTTATCTTTTAACTAATTTGTCTACTTGATCTAAGATGCCAAATATAATGTCATAAATATAATGACAAAAAATGTATTTTTAGCCCTGGCTGGTGTAGCTCAGTGGATTGAGCGCGGGCTGTGAACCAAAGGGTTGCGGTTCGATTCCCAGTCAGGGCACATGCCTGGGTTGCAGGCCAGGTCCCCAGTGGGGGCCATGTGAGAGGCAACCACACTATGATGTTTCTCTCCCTCTCTTTCTCCTTCCCTTCCCCTCTCTCTAAAAATAAAGAAATAAAATATTAAAAAAATATATTTTTATTACCTCTATGTAATAAAAAGATAATAAACAAATATAGGTAATATTTCACCCAATACGGGTAATATTGTTCTGTTTCTGTTTATCTCTACAGATGTCTCTCAGTATGTTTCAGTATTTCTAGAGTTGATCATTTCTATATTTTTTAAAACAGTTTTTGGTTTCCATACTCTTCCTTTTATTCATTTTTAAAATTCCACTGAGTGCAAGATTTAAAACTTTGATAATCCATTATAATGCGGAATTACATAGGCAATGGTAGATTTTTAATTTATTTCTCAGAAAATTATAAATTTAAAAGATGAAAACTAAGTAGAAATATTGAACTAAATAACAATGTTATATCTAATTGAGTATAAATAAATATAAAATATTCAAAGAAAACAGCATATATCTTCGTTAAAAGTGCTCATCAAGTGCTCCCCCTCTATGGAGCACACCCAAGCCTTTCCCCCTTACCTTCCCCAGGCAAATATATTTGTCTTTGTTTTTCTCCTTAAAGTTTTAGTCTGCTTTCCTTTTATTGTGTATGAAGTTTAGACCCTTTTTATATGTTTAAAATTATTTTATATTTTTCCTTCCTTATAACATTTCTTTATGGTCTTGTCTCACATTTATTGGAAGTATCAGTCTCAACAATTAGAAGAGAGAAAATAATGAGAGATATAAAATTGGGAAGCAAAAGGAAAATGATTACTTTTCTCAAAAATGGTATAATATCATACATGAACAATCTGAAGAAACAAATTAAAATAATTTTTAGCTAGTAAGAAAATTAGTAATGTTGCTGAGGTTTGATTTGTATAAAAATAATAACCAAAATGAATAGTCTTTTTATGTAATTATACAAAAATAAATTTGAAAAAATAAATAAGACAATAGATTGGATAACAGAAAAATATTTAATATTTAGTAACAAACATATAAGAATATGAACAATATATACAAAGAGAGCTCTAGTGTACTCATAAGCTAACCGAAAGTATAACTGAAAAGAGAAAAGGCATTTTCAACTCTTGAATCAGAATTTGTAATAGCATAAGAACACTATTGTCTCTAACTTAATCTGAAACTTTAATTCAATATCAATAAAAATTTTCTGGTTTAAGAGAGTAAGCTATTTTTTAAAAGTTAATTCACTGTTGGTGAAGACACAGGGAAACAAAAACTCATAGGTATTGACAGAAATGTAAATTGCTGCAATTCTGTGGAGGACAATTTGTAATATCTATAAAAATAAGAAAAATACAGATATGTTTTCACACCAACATTGCTTCTAGAAATTCATCTACACACAGGTGTAAAATAACCTATACATAAGATATTTATTTTAATGATATTTATAACTTCAAGTGGGTAGAAATAAGCTAATTTTCCAATAATAAGGCACTACTTATTTTAATTATGGTTTATTCATGCAGCCATTAATAAAGATGAGGAAGTTTAATGTGTAGTGATATAGAATGATCTCTAGGGTAGATTACTATTATACAATCATGTTATATTATTATGATATAGTAGCAACCCAATGAACAGTGTACATAATGCCACATTATTATGGAGAATAGGAGACTACATTTTTCTGTATGCCCTTTTGTACTTTATGACTTTTGTATTACTTTGAATTTTGCAGCATGTGATTAATGTTATCTACTCAGATATATTTAGCTTAAATATGTTAAAAACAAAGAACCCTGATGATGATGATGATGATGATGATGATAGCTACCATATACTGAGTACTTTAGATAAGGGCTTTCACATATTATGTTCAATGCTCACAATGGCTATTTGAGACCTATTATGTGATCCCCGTTATAAAGATGAGAAAACTGAGGTTTAGAAAGGTTCATTAATGTCCTCAATACAACAGGATTAGTAACCCATTTACCACCTGGAAATCGGGTCTATCTGACTTCCATGCCAATGATAACCAAGGTTTGGCCATATTCAACTGAGCATCACATTTAACTAAGTTTAAATAGATGTTAACCATCTCTCCACCTCATTGAGTAACATAGCGCAACTTTCTCTTTTTAAATGCCAACTCTGATATAAATTAGCTAACTTTATTACTATAGTTTGTGATTTTATGTACATGAAATCTTGTTTTCCAGAAAGATCCAATTAAGATTACATAAAGGTTTATAATAGTCCTGTTGTATAAACAGTTCAACACTCCAACAACAAACTAGACAAACATTTTGCCAATCACTAATTAAAAAGCTGGCTCTAAGTACAACAACCTGGAGTCAGTTTGCATTCACATTTCTATTAAAGGCTAATGAATACACAGCTAAACTAATTTAGTCAAATTGTTTCTTTATTGTGTTCAAAGTTAAAACTAACAATTCAGCTATAGCCCTGAATCTTTTAAATTATTTTTTCCTCCCCTATTGAGTAAAAGTCTAATTAAAAGCTTTTAGTTTTTCACATTGTGCAGACTGCTAAGTGATATTGTTTAGTCTGCAGGGATTCAATTACTACTTGGCTTTAAAATATACATTTCTACAAGGATTCTTTTTAACCCACTCTGCCTGGAAGGGTTTTTGCTCTAAAATTTAATTTAATATCAAGATTATTAAACTGTGAAACAAAAGAAAAATCGTCTTCAGTGTGAGGTTTTACTTGTATTTTTGTATTTGGCATGCTGTGTTAAGGCTGCTTCAGGTTAGGTGGAGTGGACATGTAAAAACTATCCAAAACAGTCTGAACAGTAGATGTGACTTTTACTTGTCATATTCCAAAGCAAAACTGGTTATAAAATTTGCAAGGTATGGTACAAAATAAAAATGTGGGGTCCCTTGTTCAAACTCCAAGAATTTCAATATGGCAACAACAGAGCCTGAAACGAAGCACGAGGCAGCACGAGGCCTTTCTGACTGCAGGTCCCTCTGCAACCACCTCGGCTGCACACCCATGGAGCCAGCCTGACTCACAAGTGTGAGGTGTGGAAATTACATTATTTATTATTACTTTTTAAATTAAAATGACTCCCCACATTCCATTCTACCAGACTGAAAGATAAGTCCACATTTTGAGCTCTGCAGCTTAGAGGTCTGGGGCCTTACAGACACTGAAGGCTCCTGATCTTTAGCCTGCACCAGTTGCTACAGAAATGCTCCAGGTCCAGGCCCACTGTGCCTCTGTTGCTGATGATACCTGGCCACACTGGGTGGTTGGTGCCTAGCATTCAAACTTTCTAGCTACGCCAAATTTATCATCAAAATGAAAGACAAATACCATATGATCTCATCTTTAACAGGAACCTAATCAACAAAACAAGCAAACAAGCATAATATAACCAAAGACACTGAAATAGAGAACAGGCTGACAGTCACCAGAGGGGAGAAGGAAGGGAATTTCAGGGGAAAAGGGGAAGGGTTTACAGGAACAAGTATAAAGGACATATGGACAAAACTAGAGGGGGTGGGAATGGGAGGGAGGTGGGGAGGGGTGGGGCGGTGGGCTGGGATGGGAGTAAAAGACAGAAAACTGTACAAGAACAACAATTAAAATAAAAATTTTTTTTAAAAGTACATTTTGAGAGTGAATGGAATCTTAGACTGACCTAACTGGCCTACAAGGAGCTCTTACAATTCAATAGCAAATGAACAAAGAAGTTAATTAAAAATCTGGTAAAGAACCTGAATAGATATTTTGCCAATGAAGGCTTATAAATGGCCAATGGGTACATGGCAAGCTACTCAACATCACTAACAAATTCAATGAAAAAAGCCAGAAGTCCTTAATTTATAGTGTGCATACAATTACAATTTTATTCAACCACAGTTTACATTAGCATAATGGATTCTGTGAAGTCACCCCTTTACACTCAGATGGTTACAGAAAACTCACTCCCAAGCCTGAGAGGCACCCCTCCTGGAGCTGGCATGTCCCCAAACAACAATTTATATAGACTCGCTTTCAACATCAGGTCTTAACCACTCATGTTTCTCACTGAAAGCTTGCAATGATAGTGATTATGTAAAAATGACTTCATTGTCTTTTCCTATCATTGCCAATGTTACCTTAACAAAATTTTCACAGAAAAAAGAGAAACAAAGAAAATCTTGCAATTTACTCTTATGGGAATTTTTACACAAGCTTAGTTTCAGTTTCAATGAAATGTGGCATTTGGATGGAAACCTTAGGGAGTAGTTAATGACCAAAATAAATTCCCCTAATATCCTTACTAAATTGTCAACTTGCTAGCATAAGACTATCTCAATAAGTTAAATTAAAAGTGTAATTGAATGAGATGTCAGTATAGAAGAACAAACTGATGAAACTTTCTATTTAAACTCAATTTTCAATAATCTTCCAAGTTCTTCAGTCTAGAGAGCTATCATTTTGGTGAAAAAGATCATATTCATGCTTGTCTAGTTAGTTTCCACTCATATCACTTCAGTCCCTTAAGACAACTTGGTCTTGAACAGTCACTTTCTGTTTTCATGTCAGCTTAGTTTTCTCTGGATTTTTCATCATTGCCTTTTCAAAGTGCATCTCTCCTCCACAGGAAGTCATGGCACTATTTGGTTTTGAGATAAATATATAATGGGAAAAAGAAGGGGAAGGGGCAAACAAAGGAACACAAATAGAGGACTCATGGGCATGGACAATTGGGGGGATTGACTGTGGGAATGGGGGAATAAGGAAAGAGGAGAGCAATGGGGAAAAGGTGGGGCAACTGTAACAACAGCAATAAAAAAGGAAAAAATAAATTACTTGAAATTGTGAAAAAAATAAATTACTTGAAAAATATAAAAACATTTTCTCAAAAGCCACTCCCTCACTATATTTTCTTCCCTTTTCTCCTCCTCCTCCTCCTCCTCTTCCTCCTCCTCCTTCTCTCTCTCTCAATTTGAAACCCAGACAAGCCTAGAAAATTTCTGTCAGCTCACTGAGGGGCCAGTAAAATTAATAAACATTGAAATTTCTAGTTCCAGGCAGACGCAGACCTGAAACTAGAACCCAGGCCTTTACCACTCTTTTCATGAAAGTGTCTATGAGGTTACTGTTTGTTAATTTTTTATTTCTACTTCTGTGAATTTTTTCTTTTGCATCATTCCTTTTTCTATGCCTTTGTGTTTTTCTTCTTTAATTCATCAGGACTGATTATTTCTTACATCACTTATATTCATATTGCTGTTTTATCTTTATGTTTTTCTCTTGCAAGAGCTCAGAGCCCCTGCATTTCAAAATATCTGATGCATGAATGAATGAATTAAACGAATGAATAAATGAGAGCATGGTAGCAGTGGCAGCACCAGGTCTGGGCATCTGAACATAATGCTTGGCTGGTACCTTCTTGGTTGTACATTATGTGAGGAATAAATCATTTTGTTTTGCTTTTTTTTTTACATTCATTAAACTAAAAGCTGTTATAAGTTGAACAAAATCACAATGTACTCCTATAACAAAATACCACAACATTTGTGGCTTAAAACAACACAAAATTATTTCACAGTTCTGTAAGCCAGACAACTGAGTGGGTTCAGCTTGGTCCGCTCACAAAGCTAAGGTTGTGTTGGTGGCCTGAGTGCTCTGAAGGCTCTGAAGAAGAACCTGCTCTCAGCCTCATTCAAGTCGCTGGCAGAATTCAGGTCTGTGCAACTATAGGACTGAGCTCTACACTTTTTTTTTCTCTGAATATCAACTTTTACCTCCTTATGACTGCCTGCACTCCTTGCCACCCCTCCATCTTTGAGCCTGCAACTGGGGGTCAAGTTCTCCTCACACTTTCAATCTCTCTGACTTCTGCTGCATCTCTTCTGCCTCAACCAGAGAACATTTTATTTTTAAGGGCTCATATGATTAGATTGATTTTACCTAGATAATCCAGGACAATCTTCCTATTTTAAAGTCTATAATCTTACTTACATCTGAATTCCTTTTGCCATGCAATGGAACATTTCCTCAAGTTCCAGGGATTAGAATGTGGACATCTTTTGGGGACCATTATGCCTACCATAGGCCCCAAATCTGAATTCTCATTAGGAATATTCATCAATCATTTTTAATTCCCATATCACTGGAAATAATCAGCAAACCTCAGAAAGCACAGAATTTTGCCAATAATCTAGAATCTCTATTTGTGAAAGTAATGTAAATGAATTTTTAGAAATTTTCATATATAAATGTTCACGCTTTGTGTTGAAAAGTTCAGTTGGTTTTGGTAAATGCATCACTTCAAATATCCCCCATTACGCCAGTCTGCAGAATAGTTTTGTCTGTTTGCTTTGCCTAGTTATCCCTCACCCCATGACCCTGAGTCATTGATCTTTTTACTGTCTTTATAGTTCTGCCTTTTCCAAAATATCATGTAGTTGGAAACATATAGTACATAGACTTTTTATTTCACAACACACACTCAAGTTTTCTCTGTATCTTTTAATTGCTTGATAGTTTATTTTGTTTTATTGCTAAATAATATTCCATTGTATAACTTCAGTTTGTTTACCCATTCACCTGTTTAAGGACATTTTGGATGCTTCCAGTTTCTGGTGGTTATGTATATAGCTGTTATAAATATTTATGCAAGGGTATTTTTGTGGTCGTGTTTGTAACTCATGTTTTTAACCTAGGCACATGATTGTTAGATGGTATGACTGTTTAACTTTGAAAGATGCCAAGCTGTCCTCCAGAGTAGTGGTACAAATTCGTCTCCCCACCAGCAGTGAATGAGAGTACCTGTTGCTCCCTATCTTTGCAAAGAGTTGGTGTTGTCAGTGTTTTTTATTTTAGCCATTCTAATGGATGTGTAGTGATGTCTTATTTTAATTAGCATTTCTTTGATGAGAAATGATGTTGGTTATCTCTTCCTATGTTTATTTTCCATCTGCATATCTTCTTTGTTGGAGTGTCTATTCAAATTTTGTGCCCATGTTTAATTGATTATTTTTCTTATTGTTGAGTTTTAAGCATTCTTTGTATATTTTGAATAGAAGTTCTTTATCAGATAAGGTGTTTTGCAAGTATTTTCTCTTGGTCTGTGTCTTGTCTTTGCATTCCCTTAACAACAATTTTTTCACAGCAGAGGCTTTTAATTTTAATAAAGTCTGACATTACTTGTTCTTTTATGAGTCCTACTTTTGGTGCAGTATCTATAATCTTATCAATCAATGTTATCTAGCTTTCTCTTATGTTTTTCTCTAGATGTTTTATAGTTTTGATTTTACATTTAGCTCTAAGATCTATTTTGATTTTGATGTGAGTTTTGTGAAAGGTATAAGGGCTGTGTTTAGATTCTTTTTGCATTCAGGTGTACAGTTGCATTCAGGTCCCAGCACCATTTATTGAAAAGACTATACATTCTCCATGAAATACCTTTGCTCCTTTGTGGAAGAGTAGTTGACCATATTTGTGTGGGTCTGTTTCTGAGATGTCTTCTGTTCCATTGTTCAATGTGTCTTTTTTTTTTCCAGTACCAAACAGTCTTGAACATTATAATTTTGCAGAAAGTTTTCAGACCAGTAATCTCAATCCTCCAACTTTGCCTTCTGACTGGTTTGGTTCAGTGGATCGAGCACTGGCCTGGGGACTCAATTCTCCAACTTTGTTCTCCTCCTTCAGTATTGGGTTGGCTACTCTACATTTTGTGCCATGACATCTTAACAAAGTTAAGTCTTCTTATAAATAAACATGAGATATATTTTTATTTATTTAGGACATTTTTAGTTTCTTTCATCAATGTCTTGTAAGTTTCAGTGTAAAGTCTTTCAACTCCTTGATTAACTTCCCAATTAATTCTTTAAGGTACTATTGTAAGTGAAATTGCTTTCTAATTTCCTTTCCAGATTACTCATTGCTAACACTAACAAATGCAATTTTGTATCCTGCAACTTTACTGAATTCATTTATTACTCACTGCTTTCTTATGGATTCTTTGGTATTTTGTAAATATAGGATAGTCATCTGTGAATATGCATATTTTTACTTCTTGCTTTCCTATTTGGATGCCTTTTATTTGTGGTGTTTTGTTGTTGTATGTTGTTGTTTTGTTTTGTTTTGGTCATAGTTCTGGTTAGAACTTACAGTACAGTTTTGAACAGCAGTGGTGAAAGTGGTCATCCTTATATTATTACTGATCTTAGAATACTGTTCAGTCTTTCACCCCTGAATATGATGTTAGCTGCGGGTTTTTCATAAATGTTCATCATGTTGAAGAACTTTCCCTCTATTCCTAGTTTTCTGCAAGTTTCATCATGAAAGAGTGTTGGATTTGTCAAATGCCTTTTCTGCTTCAAGTGAGATGATTATGTGTTTTTTTCTTCATTCTATGAGTGTGATATATTACATTGATTAAATTATGTTGAACTGCCCTGGCATTTCTGGGTTAAGTTCTACTTGGTCAAGGTGAATAAATCTTTGAATATGCTGTTGTATTCAATGTGCTTATTGTCTAGTGGAATTTTGTTTGTATGTTCGTAAGGAATATTGGCTTGAAATTTTTTTCTCTTGTGGTATCTTTATCTGACTTCAGTATCAGAGTAATGCTAGCTTCATGAAATACTGTGTAATATCTTAGTAATGTTGATTAAATAGACAATTGGATTATTTGATGCAGTTTTTCTCAGACAGAGATAGATTCATCAATAAAAAGGCTGATTGTATATTCATTACTAGAATCAGACTATTGGAGGTAGAAGTTTCAGTGATATGTTAAAATTGTTCAAAATGAGGAGAATGATATCGAAAATAGATATTATTTAGCTTGTCTAACATTCTTATATTTAGCTTGTTCCTCTTATTTTTACTAAGTCTGACTCTCAGACAAATGCCTTTATTGTATGAATTAATATTAATAATATTTTGCATATTCTATAATCATTTGTTATGATATTGTGGAAAACTGTGATATTCAAATCCACTTAAGACAAATATTTTTTTCTGTACCTAGTCTGCTACTGATGTTGGTAAATCACTAAGCCTCTCAGTTTACATCTTAAAAACCTAAAATATTCTTCATGTTAAAAATGAAAGAGTAGGTACTTTAGTCTTCAAAGGCTGATTTCTTACTTCTGAAACTAAAGATATATGTATTATTTATTTATTTATTAAATATATTTTATTGATTATGCTATTACAGTTGTCCCATTTCTCCCCCATCATCCCCCTCCACCCTGCACACCCCCTCCCACCCACATTCCCCCCCTTTAGTTCATGTCCATATGTCATAAGTTCTTTAGCTTCTACTTTTTCCACACTATTCTTGCCCTCCCCCTGTCTATTTTCTACCTACCGTCTATGCTATTTATTCTCTGTATTAACATATAGATTAATTAATAGATTGTTCTCCAAAAAAGATAATTCCAGCTCATTGTTGGATTTCATCAGCCTAGAAGAGATCTCTAAAATTGATATTATATGTTTACAATAGGTTCCCTGGGCTTTAAGTTATGAAAGAAATCTTTGTATTCTAAACATACATATATGGCTATTCTTCTAAATGAGAATTCTCATTCTTTCTCTCATGAGCAATTCCTTAATCATAATGGAATGCTTAATTATATTTCTAAATATTCAATACATTTTAATGAAACAGCAATGAAAATTGAAGGAAAAAAACTGCATATTTACGATCTAGAAAAATGATAAATTACATAACAAGTTCATATATAAGTATGGAAAAGTAAGTGTTTACATTCAATTTCTCTTCATTATTTAGCACTTAATTTAAATGTTTAATACAACTTTTATTTACTTTTATAATTTGCAAATCAGTCATCTTAGAAATAAAATGCTTTTATTTTTGCTTAAATAACAGTAGTTTGAAAAACTAAAAGAATATCTTTTTTTTCATTATAATTCTACTTGTGACATAAGCCTGGAATATTATTTTATGCAATGAATAATCAGCTAATGTCTGGCATGTCTGAATATAGCTGAGGGCTGAACAAGACTATATTCTAAAGCGAGATTGAACGTACATTTCTTGGTGGGCCTTGAGGACTGAGGGTTCAGGGAGAGGGACATGAGTGGAATTCAGTGAAAGTCAGTGATCAGAACAGATCAAATTATTGTCATCGGTTAGAAAGTCACTACCACAGTAAAGTCTGGGGGCAAGAAGTAATAGTAAAAAATGAATCTGTGCCTGAGAGAATAAGGCTAGAGGTACAGGTAGAGTTAGGGATAATTTCCGAAGTTAGAATACATTAAATGAAATAGGGTTGGAGATACTGATAGACTTATCAAGACCTGATAAGCATAGGAAATAATGATAATCTAAGATTACAAAGATTTACACCAAAGTTTTCTGAGTTTTATACTTCGGGCTTTTACATTTATATCTCTGATTTATTTTGAGTTAGTTTTTTAAAACAATTGATTTTTAATATTTTCCATAAAAATACAAATTGAAGAAAATGAAAACACTGCATATTTGCAATCTACACAATGGGTTTCTTTCTGGACTTTTAATACTGTTTCTTTGGTCTGTTCTTTACGCCAACACCACATTCTCTTGCTTAACATAGTTTTGTAGTAGGTTTTAAAATTGGAAAGTGTAATTTTCACTTTGTTCTTTTCAAATATTATTTTGGCTATTTGGGGGCTCTTGCATTTTTCATAAGAATTTGAAGATCAGCTTATATGTTTTTGTAAAAAAGATAGGTGGAACTTTGATAAGTATTGTATTGAATCTATAGGTTCAATTTGGGGAATATTGCCTTTTTAAAAATATTGTCTTCTAATCCATGAACACAGAATGTTTTTTATTTATTTAGATTTTTAAAAAATTAAATTATATGTTATAGTTTTCAATATACAAATTTTGTGTTCTTTTGGTTAAATTTATTTCATAGTATTTTTGATGGTATTTTAAGTGGAATTGTTTTTCAATGTCATTTTCAGATTGTTTATTGATTGTGTATAGAAATACAATGGTTTTTTTTTGTGTGTGTTGATCTTCTATATTACAAACTTGCTACACTTGTTTATTAGTTGTAGTGTGTTTTGTTTTGTATATGTAATAACAAGTCATGTGCAAATAAAAATTGTTTTACTTTTTCATTTCCAATAAGGATGATTATAATTTATTTTTCTTGGTTAATTGCCTTGGCCAAATCTTTCAGTACAATGTTGAGTAGAAGTGGTAAGAATGGGACGTTTTTATCTGGTTCCTAATTTAAATGAAAAATATTTCAATTTTTTACCATTAAGTTAGCTGCGTTTTGCATAGATGCCCTTTATGAGGTTGAAAAAGGTTTCTTCTATTTTTATTTTTTTTTATTATTTTTTTTTAATCAGTATTTTTTAATTGTTGATATTGTACAGTTTTCTGTCTTTTACCCCACCCCAGCCCACCACCCCAGCCCTCCCCACCTTCCTCCCATTTCCACCCCCCATAGTTTTTGTCTTATGAGTGTCTTTATCATAAAGAATGTTGGGTTTTCTCAAATGCTTTTTTGTTTCCATTGAGATAACTATTCATTTTTCTTCTTTATTCTAGTAAGATAGAGTATTATTTTAAGTTGGTTTCATGTGTTGACCTAATCTTGTATTCTTGGGATAAATCTCACGTAGGTATGGTGTTTATCTTTTTATGTGCTCCTGGATTTTGTTTGGCAGTATCTTATTGAGGGTTTTTGCATCTATACTGATAAGGGATATTGATCTATAATTTTCTTTTCTTGTGATGTTCTTGTCTGGTTTTGAAATCTGGTTTTGGAACTGCTTTCATAGAATAGAGTAATAAATGTTGCCTCTTCTATTTTTTTGTTAGAACTTTTGAAACATAGGTGTTAATTTTTATTTAAACATTTTTATAATTCATTAGTGAAGCCATCTGGTTTCTTTGTGGCATTTTAAAAAATTACTAAGTGTAAGAGAAACAAATTGCACTGGACAAGATGAACCAGACAGAAGTTGATTTTATTTTGATACTAGTGCCAGCAAAAGGGAAGAGACACAGAGCAAGTCTGAGTACTCAACTCTGCCAACACAAAGACCTGGAGAGTTTTGAAGATGGTGGGGAAGGGGAGGTCATAGACCATCTGTGTTTGCTAATTCACCTTATCTGAAGGAAAACTAACTTTACTCTTATCTTAAAGTCTAGAGGTAGTTTTATAACTTGGAGCAAAGCACACCTTCCTCTTGAAATTGGGGTCTTTTCTTCTCCAAAAAAACTAGGAATTAGGATACTATTTTTCTTAATAATTACTATGTTCCTTAAATAGTACTATTTTCCTTAATAAGTGCATTCCTTAATAATTATGCTTCCTTAATCATTACATTTTTCTTAATAATACGGTTTCCAGGTCTTTGAGAAAAAATATCCTTATATTAAAATACTTGTAAGAGGCTGGGAGAAGATTTACATCTCATAGGGGTAGGGAAAGAATTTCAAATTTCAAATTTCTAAAGTAAATGGTATAAGCAAAGGGAGGTCAGGGGTCTACAGTGGGGAAGAAGCTGTTTAAAGTCTAGTAAAGCTGAGAGGAATGTTAATTCCAACTATTTCTTTGTGATAGATTTATTCAGATGCTGTATTCTTTCTTGAATCATTTTTGGCAGTTTCTGTCTTTCAAGGAATTTGCTCATTTTATCCAAATTATCCAAATTGTGGTATACAGCATCTGGCACAAATAATGCCCCTCTTTTATTACAAAATCTTTTTTATAAAATCATAGGCATGTAATTCTGTAAGATAACAATATCACACTCAAGCACACCATAAGACATTTCAGGTGAAATGTACAAATTAAAACTATAAATTATTACACTTATATGATTACCCTACCAATCACACTTATTCTGCCAGACCCTATACAAATGTTCACTTTGTTTCTTTATAATTTTTTTTGTTTTTAAATTTAATTCAAGAAATAGAAAAAATCTAGTCCCTGTTTCTCTCAAAGCACAAATTGACAGAATTTTGATAACCAATTAAATGGTCAGTTTCATTCATATTTTGCTTTCATTTTTTTTAAGATTTTTAAATTTATTTTTAGGGAGGGGAAGGGAGGGAGAAAGAAAGAAAGGGAGAGAAACATTCATATTTCTCTTTCATTTTGAATCAGTTTAGTAAATTATTTTATTATTATTTTATCAGTTTAGTAAAATTATTTTATTTATAGTTTCACATTTATCAACATAATACCATTAATAATATTCATTTATGTTTAAAATTTTTCTTCATCTGTAGTTATGACCCTTTTATCAATGTTAGTATTGTTTTTTCTTGATAAACCTTTCCACCGCTTTTTAATCTCCTGTACTTTCCAAAGAAAAGAGTATGTTGGATTCTTTGATATTTTCTATTTCATTTGTATTTCTTATTGTAATGTTTAGCATCATATGTATTTATTCTATATATGTTCTTTTAGTCTATTGTTATTTTTAATTTCATAAGTATAACACTTAGCTCAATAGCTTTTATTCTGCATACTCATCCATGTGTGTAAAGTTATCTTTTTGGACTACTTCCAATCCCAGCCCCATTCTTCTTTTCTATGTATGTAAGAATAGTCCTAAAATTTTCTAACTAATGGGTAGAAGGTTGGCTTGGAAAGCTCAGCTATTACCAACTTTTTAGAAATTTTCCAGTTCTGTAGATTTTCCTTCTAATGGCTCTTCCCACCTTCACTTTGGCCTCATAGCATTGCTTATTCCAGCCTATAGAGTGAGAAGCGATAATGACTCTTAACTTTTTCTTCATTGCAGCTAGATACTGTGTAGAATGCAGAATGTTGTCTTGACTCCTTTTCCCATCTTCAAAATGTATAGTTAAGGGCAACTGAGGTTTATTTTCATCAAGTAATAAAAGGTCATATATTGGATTTATTGTCTCTTCTGTTCACAGGTATGTTTCCTCATCATATTTCACAGAATTCAGTTATATCTCTCTATTTGAGTGGTCATCTTGGGAAAAATAAAAGGCTAGTCCTTGATTCCTTCACTCCAGCAAGTTCAAGTAATTCTTTTGCAGAAGCTTTTAAAGTTTCACTCCTGATTAGAAACCAGATGTTGAGAAATAACTCTCACAGAGTGAGCTCTGTGAGACCTTCCTTTAGTTCAGCACAACCTATGAGGTTTTCCTCCAGACTTCCTCACCAACAGAGGAGGCATTGATTTGTCTAGTGCCATGTGCATATACAGTTAACCAAGGTACAGCCTTGGCAAGATCGCTGAAGCCAGTTCTGGTCCTTAATTCTGTCAGAGCTATATTGTCTCCTCAATGCTATTGATCCCCTCTGGGGAATATTTTTAATGGCCTACAAACAAATGAACTGGAATGTGCATCTGCATCTTTTTTTTTCCCTGAAACTAAGAATAAAACAAAATTGTGAAACGGTAGTCAGCTGGTATAGTCATTGACCACTTAGTACAAAGAATTTGGCTCTGATGTACAAGTTTGTGAGTAGATAGATCACAGCCACATGCAAGTTTCTTATTAGTGACAACTCTTTAACATAGAAGTCCTAATTTATGAGAAGGATACAGCTTTTTACTTTCAGCCAGAGATGGGGGTCATAAAAGCTTTGTCCTTTACTCCTTAGACTTTGTCTTGGTATAACTCATTCCTTAAGCCCCCAAAGCCAGAATCTTGGTGAATAGGAATTGCAGAGCATGGTCGACAGAGGCTAAGGCTCACACTAGACCATATATATCAATCCTGAAAATGTGTTTTTAGTGTCTGTTCATACATAACTCTAAGAAAACATGGAAAGCTGAAGGTGAACTGGTTGAGAATCCAATTGTCCAGTGGGTTTCTACTGATTTTCTTGGCTTTCCCCAACTGTACATTTATAAAACAGAGTTAGTTCATTGAGCAACTTAGTAATCCAGGGACAGTTCTTCACAAAACCATAGTAACCTCTAAGCTCCCAGCGATGTTTATTCTTTATAATTACTTAGGCATTGTCAGCTGGCATTGGCTGGCAACTTTCCAGCACTGGTGCTCAGTCTGTGCCTGAACACTCTGTGCCCAACATATCTGAGGAAAGTTGGGAAGAAGTAGGAGCCGGTGATTACAAATGTGTAATTACCTCCCCAAACTGCTCAGTAGTTTAAGAAGTGGATATTCATGTTTCTTTCAAGTCCTGCAGAAAACAATTATTTCATCTAATTAAAGCAACACTTCTGGCTAATTGGTATTCCTAAATACTTTTTTTGTTTATCAACAAAAAGTGACAGTTGTCCTTGAAATATCTTGGACTTTACTTTCAAATTGATAGAATCCTACAGAGCATAGGACAGAAGTTATTTGTTTACATAAACCATCAATATTTTTCTAAATATTTTGGAGTGAAAGGGAAGAGAGAGAAAGGCCTTTGAATGCGATGAAAAGGGATAAAGACTGTGTGTGTTTGTGTGTGTGTGTGTGTGTGTGTGTGTGAGAGAGAGAGAGAGAGAGAGAGAGAGAGAGAGAGATGGTGGGGGGTGGGCAGATATTGGATTGGATTCCATGAAAAGAAAAAAAAAAAGTCCCAAGATTAGGTGATCCTTA
The DNA here is from genome assembly GCA_039655065.1 of Glossophaga mutica. NCBI lineage: Eukaryota > Metazoa > Chordata > Mammalia > Chiroptera > Phyllostomidae > Glossophaga > Glossophaga mutica. Next base: position 164,083,722 of record CM077306.1, read on the forward strand.
CTCCTTAGGAGTGGCCCACTGAGGAGGCAAAGACCTCAGAGGCATCCACAGTGTTTCAGGGTCCACTGGGCTGTAGGCAAAGGGGCTCATGGCTTCAACAAAGACTCTTATGCTCTACATGTGACAAATGAGAAGCCAAGGTGCCAGATCGGAGTGAGACATGCCCTCTGGGATGAAGGCATTCCAGTGACAGTCCTGGAAGTCATGGTAAGGGACTCTGGGAAGTCCTGATGCTACTGTGTAAGTCCCTGGAAACTTTGCATATCCCTAGGGTCAGAAAAAGAATGGAGATATTAGTCAAATATTAGTTGATTTAATGAAAAAATAAATGTTTAATTTTTTTCTTTTAATTTTTTTTCTTTCATCAAAGCTCATATCTGCTGAGGAATGGTAAAATTTATATGCTAGAAAAAAATCACAGAAACTACTGAGATTAGTGTCTTTATATATAAGGTCTACATAATTACTGTCAGAAAATAAGTGAATTTTGTTTCTGAAATTTATGTATTCCTCAAATTTCTGCTGTTTTAATTAGCTCTGAACATCAATGATCACATAAATAAATCTTTGTTTTGTCAATTACATTCAAATTTAATTAAAATATCTTCACGCTCAACCACCATTTTAGGGATCAACTTGGCAATATCTATTAAAGTAGAAAGTATCTATTAAAGTTGAAAATGCAAATGAACCAAAAGTAGCTCATGAGCCAACAATTCTGCTTCAAGCATATACTCTAGAGAAATACTTGGATATATGCAGCACTGTTTCTCCACCAAAAAAAACCTCAGGGAAATCTTAATATCCATTAATAGGAAAATAAATTTTAAAATTGTAGCATATTTATAAAATGGCATGCATAGCAGTTCAAATGAATAAACTAGATCTGTATGTACTAGTATAGACGAACCTCAAAAGTGGAATATTGAATGCAAAAAGCAAATTATATAGTGGTGCCATTTATTTAAGGTTTTTAAAGGAAAGGATTTCCTTTCTTTCTTTTTAAAGATTTTATTTATTTAGTTTTAGAGAGATGGAAAGGGAGGGAGAGAAATATTAATATGTAGTTGCCACTCATGCACCCCCTACTGCGTACCTAGCCTGAACCCCAGGCGTGAGCCATGACTGGGAATCAAACTGGCGGCCCTTTGTTTCACAGATAGGTACTCAATCCACTGAGCTACACCAGCCAGGGCCATTTAAGCTTTTTAAATACACAAAACAATGTTAACATTTTAATGGATTATTGAATATGTAAAAAGTATTAAAAATAAAGAACTCCAATTGAAAGGACAAGAAACAATTACATGAGAGTTTATCTCTGGTGAGCTAGAGAAGAAAATATAACTACAGATTGAACACTGAGGGGACCACAACTCTATCGAAAATTCTATGATAAATTTTAAAAAAATTGTGGCAAATAACACAAAATGTCAATATTTCTTATTTATTTATTTATTTATTATTTCTGCATGTTACATTGGTGTTTGTTATATTTTCTGCCCTTAATTAGAATTTGGTATAAAAATTTAAAGTTTATTGCCCATCCCCACTCACACTTATAGCAATACAAGATTTTCAATAATTTTTTAATTCCTTCATTTCATAATTATTGAGCATCTTCTATGCATTGAGGTTGAAGAAACTTAAACTCTCCTTTGGCAAGCATAGGTGTAGACAACTGACAGAAGCAGAAGCACCTAAGTGCTCACACAGAGGGGCAGGCTACATGCTTTGTGTTTGGAGGGTGGCTGGCAGAGGCAAAGGCAGAAGAGAGAGAATCGCACTGAGCATTCAGGATGCCTTCTCAGGAGAGGGGCCATTTTTGTTGGATTTTATTAAAATCTCATTCATTGTTTTCAGGTAGGGCATTCTGGGCTGAAGGAATGGAGATGTGAAAACCACATAGTGCATTAGAGAATGATGAGACCTCTGGCATCCTTAGAGAGAGGAATTCTCTCAGAGTTGACTGGGAAGCAGGGCTGGAATCAGATCTTAGGAGAGACATTAGTGCTAAGAATTTTATACAGATTTTGAAAGTAATCAGAAGCCACAACATAGCCTAAGGAGGTGAAGGATATGATCAATAGAGACTGCATTTGGGGTAGATAACTCTGAAAAAGTTTAAAGAGTTAAAATGAAATACAACACGAAAGCTGGCAAGCTGAAAATGCAACTTAAAAATACAACATAAAAGCAGTCAAGTAGGAGGATGAGGTAAAATTCTAGGTCAGAGATGAAGAGAGCTGAGCAAGGGAAGTGTTTGTGAAGTGAATCAGAAGGGAACATAGTCAGGGGGAGAACAATGAGTATGTAGCCTGGGGCTTGGAGCTGAGGGAGAGAAGCCAGCAAAAGGAACTGTATAGCAGCCACTAGAGAGGTGAGAAGGAATTAAGACACAAGCTTGAAATCATTGATAGCAAGGGTTTCTACGAGAAGATGTTAATGTCAAATATTTTATGACTTTATGCTAGATGAGGTCTCAGCTGATGAATCTCCAAGCAAATGACTTCAGTCTAGTGATGAAGGAGGAAACCAGGCTACACGGTGATGACAGGATGAAACTGACTGCTCATTATGTAAGTGTAACGTAAAAAAGGAAATGACTGGAGTAGTAGCTCTAGAAAAAAATTGGTTTCTAACTATATTTGAAGTTTATTTTCAGAGCTACTACATAATGTATACATTTCAGATATATAACATAGAGTCTTAGATTTATAAGATTGGTTATTTGCAAGCTTTCAGTAAAGGAAAGCATGGCAATGTTCTGACTTTCAGTAAAGGCCAGAGACCTATGAAAAACCTCGCTGAATTAGTTTATTCATTCCACTTATCATTTACACCCAATACTGGATTGAAAGAAACTTTCATAAGCAAGTCTATAAGAGTAAAGTTCAAGAGTTTGTATAATAAAAACAGCATTTCTAGACAATGGCTTTTTTTCTTCCTTGAATGAGGTTTCTAAAGCTTGAAGAAAGAGTTGTTCTTTGGTTAACTCTTTTGGGAAGAAAAAAGGGGTATCAATGATAATTGCTGGAGTCTACAAAGGCTTTATAATAAGTAATGCAAATAAAGAGAAGGCAGGCAGATCGGGGGAAGCACTGATTAAACTGCATGTGTGGAGGAGTGCTTGGGGAGGTTTGAGATGGCCAGAAATAGATCTGCTTCTCAAACCTTCGAGGCAGACCAGGTGCCACCCAGTGCAGGCCTAGGTTTTCTCTGTGCACAGCTGGTGGTGGGTGGAACAGTTGTACCCACCCAATCTGTGAATTGAAACCCAATTTTTCTGAAATTGCCTTAGTTAGAAAGTATTCTCGTACTCCCTCTACCCACTGTTAGCCATGGGCACTGGATGTTTTTATTTGGGGGAACTACGGAGTACAGTTGGGGTACTCTGCCACTCCTGTCTGCCTGATCCATGCCCACATTTATAGTAATTTACACTTTGTTGAATACATTCATTTAACTCTGGCAGTAGGAATTCTAGTCTCCGTTTCACAGAGGAAAGAGGACACAAAGGTTCAAAAAGATTGAGTGAGTTATCCTAACTGTTGAGAGGCGATGAAAACACCCAGCCCATAGGGACTATATTGTCCCTTCATTCTTTCCATTTGGGAGAATGTAGTGGGGATGATATGGTTCCTTCATACACCTCTTCCTTTAATCCTTCTACTCAGAAAAGGAGAACATTATACTGGGGACAAAGCATTGGTCTTTAAATGAATGGTAAGGTCTCTGTGACCCATGGGTAAAAACAAGTGCCCTGCTTTTCTCTTTGATGCCTAGGTGCCCAGGAGATGGGACTCTCCTGTTTTTGTTTCTCATTATATACCTATCTGGGTGAATGGGGCAGGCTGGTCACTCACAGCTACCCCGCCCGCCCCCCCCCCCACACACACACACAAACACACACTGCAAAGGCTGTGTGGATGGTGGCTACAGATGTGGGTTCTGGATCTTAAAACACCTGGGTTCCATTCCCAAATTTTCACTAAATCTTCTAAAGCTCCCTTGTTCGGGTCTTAACGGTTGTATAGAAAAATCTGGATGTGAGCTCTAAATAGAGATTTTCTTTATATTATTTTTTCATATAAAATTAGGCTTTCCTAATAATCAATGTATGGATTAACACTGGTTCCCACAGCTGTTGGCATCTCAGGGAGTACACCTGGGCCCTGGAGGTGTTCCGAGGGAAAATGGAAGTTTCTCCTGGTGGAGGTGTTGACAGCGCTGCCCTCACTCATTTGATTTCACGGTCGCATGACAAAAAGTGTAGTTCGCTTGCCATTTATTGCCACAAAGGTGATTATTTTTATAAAAGCAAGACCTGAAAAAAGTATAATTTTTAACTGCTTTGGACTGAGAAGTAGAATGACTTTGAACTGTTCCACATAGCAGTTTGCCATTTATTTTGTGGCAGAATATTTAAAACAATTGTTGGAATTTAATAGTTATACATTTTATTGTATTTTAATAAAAGATTAATATTTTAAATACTAAATACTTTTGTGAGAAAAATGGCTTTCAACAGTATGTCATCCGGAAGATGTATTTTTAAAAATCCCACCAAATATTTTCCTCTTAAAGGTAAAGGTTACATTTAAACAATAAAGGAGAAAGTAAATGCTGGTTTGTTTTTTTTTAAATCTCACTATAGAGAGACCACTTCAAAAATGGATATCTGGAATATTTCTACTGCTGTGTAATTTTATTGCTGAAAATAACATGCAACAGCAAAAAACCTCTTGTACTTAAAAAAACTGGAAAATTGAATTTCCTAACCTGTTTAAAAATATCTTCCAAATCAAATTATTCAATTTTGAACCTGTTTGTTTAACAAAAAATGAGGAGAATCATCACCTTTCAATCTGTTTATAAGAACAACTGGTTGCTATCTGGGAAGATGGAAATTTGCCATCTGAATTTTGGAAAAATTTTGTATATTTGGTAAATGGGACTGAAAATAAGTTTCATGATTTAGTAAGCATAGCTAATGATATGCTTGTATTTGAAGCTATATGTATTTTAATCTATCTTTTAATTATGGTAACAAATAAAACCCTGTATTTAAATAAACTATACTTAAAACCAGACCTTCAAATAGCTGGATTACAAACTTTAAGCCAAGTCTTAAAAAATAATAAAATTTCATCTATCATATTTTCTTTAGACAATATTGTAGAAGGAGCAAAAAAAACTTTGTCTTATTAATTTAAAAAGATTTTAAATTATGTTTCATTTAATCTTTGTGTTCTTTTAAAAATACATTCTATAATTTAGTAAGCTATTTTATGAACTAGATCTACATATATGGAGGGTACATGCTCAAAACATTTTTACTGTTGGGTATACCTAACCAGAAATCTTGCTGCCTTCTAAAAAAAGAATGCAGATTGTTCTGGTAGTGTTGGCAATGTATTCCTGAAAATAGGAACTCAAATTAGATCATTTTCTACAGAATTATTACTGTATGGTAGCTCTGCCGAGACTTGCTCCCCAATGCTGACATTTAATAATCACTCTTTTCAGATCCCTGATGCCAGATGCACCTCCAACCATACTTTCTTCCAGCAGCTGGTGGTGCATTTGTTGGTGAGTCTTTATCGGTTGCTGTAATTACATGGTGCCCTTACTGATGGTACACTTGCAGAAAACCCTAACTACCTACTTCTTTGGCTATTCTCCTGAAGATCCCTCAAACTGCTCTAAAAGTTGCATCACAAGTTACAGTTTGATAACCCTGCTTTGTGTCTGTGCAGCAGATCCAGCGGTATTACTTACACACTTCTAACAGCCTTATTCAGTCAAAATTATTTACCAGGGAGCTGGATAAAGACAGGAACAGCGATAGCAGTAGAAAGCCAAGATAAGTTGTAGAACTCACTTAATTTAGGATAAATTGTGGAGAACTCACTGGCTGAGTCTGTAGCTCAAGAGAGCACAGAACAATTATGTCACTCTAATTTTCAACAAAAAGCTCTTTTTATTAACATTTATTCCAAACTCAAAAAAAGTCAGTTGAACTGATCCAGCTTGCTACTAAATGGTACTGTCCTTGCAAAATCCCTTTTACTAAATTGTGCTTTCTGTCCACCCACAACAGGGGACAAACCTTACAATCAGTAGGGAAACTGTGGATGCAGAGATCTTAACTAAACTGTAGATTTCTCTAGGGTGAACACCATCTCGTAGGTCAGTTTTGTTGTTGTTGTTTTAATGCATCCCCTTCATTCGTAGCTCAAGGCTAGATGTTGAGTAAAACTTCAAGAGAATACTTGTTAAACTGTGGGTTACAATTACTGGTAAATGAAGCAATAAAGTAAATTTATAACGCAAGATAGCAAATGTTGACTCACAAATAATTTAATGCTATTTTTGGTGTTAAATATGAATGTACCTGACACTTCTGTGAAGTATACATATTTAAGAGCACGTATTAAATGATTCTATGAAAACATGATTCATTAGGAGCTAAAAAAAAAACATAACTTCAGTTTCTTACCACAGTGGGTTTGAGGCTGTCACCTGGCTCTTTCCCTCTCAGTGCTGAAGACAGATCCCTAAAGTTGATGTACGTTGAGCAAAACTATTCAAATCCTGCCCCAATTTTTCTGATTTTTCTGAAAGGAAAGGCACTTGCACGCCTGTGCCTTCTCTCTGCTCCCCTCTTCTCTCTCTCTCCTCTCCATTTGACACCTACTTGGAGGGTTATTCTCCCTTCTAGCTCCTGCTGAGAAGAATGAACAAGTACATAACCAATCACTGAGAAAATCAACAGTGGTTATTAAATACAGACTCCAAAGTATTCAAGTTAGAGCTCTCCTGAGCATTTAGTTAGAAGCCATGATAAATGAAGCTCAGCACTAGTAGCTTTTCCTTGACTCTCCCTCAAAACCTTTCAGTTTTAAACACAAGGTTAAGAGGATTGATTTACAGAAATCCAAACAACTAAAATGATGAACTCTTATGGAGGCTCCCAAGGCCCTAGTGCATTCCCTTGTATTAATATAAACCCAATTTTAAAAAATCCTATTTAATAAATGAATGATAAAGATAGAACATTGCACTTTTATTATATTCCCTGTATAGCAAAACATGCATATTTCTTAAAGAATATTATTTTCTGTTAAAAATATTGTATAGACTGTTTTTCCCAATTATTTTCCATTTCTATAGCTAATTTTGGATTTCATTTAAAGAGAGGTAAGAACTGACATATTTTTTAGTGAATAGCCTAAACATGTCAGTTTCAGTGAGGATCAGAGAACCAAGGTGTTTATTATGCTTCTTGGAAGGGGAAATAATGCTGATAACAGATTTCAGGTGCTTACCGAAAGAGGACTGCTTCGGGCGTGCACACACGGATGAGGACTGCAAGTGAATGATGCCAAAATTCACTGAAACAATTTGATAATGTTTTTATTAAAAGCAGCAGAAAGAAAACATCCAAAATATGATACACTGAATGAGCTTTTTCCCCGTCTCCATAAAAGGATATAAAATGAGAATATGTTAATGGTTTAGACTACAGATAACTTAGAAATAAATTATGGGACTATGTTAGTTAGGTTCATTTTAATTCTCATCTGAAAACATATTTCCTATTATTTTCTTGGCTTCTCTCTGTCTTCCTTTCCTCTACTGTGAAGCACCATTTCTATGATTTCTTTGCAAAAACTGATTTGATAAGCTCTCTTCAAAGAACATTCTACTACCTTAAAAGAACATGAAGTATTAGTTTACGATGATAATGATTTTTAAAAATTGTATCTAATTTGACAGAGTCTAGAGACAAATTTTTGAGAAAAGTAAAATCATTGGAAATGGGAAGAATAATTTTTATTCAGTTTAATTAAGGTAGACTTTAGTATCTGTGGTTCATTCACATAGTGGTAAAAGATAAACATTAATTAGTCTTCATTTCTTTTGTTAAGAGTGAGTGTGTGTGTGTGTGTGTGTGTGTGTGTGTGGAGAGGGTTGCATTATAAGGCATGCCTCTTCTGCCATCTCTGTGTCAGTCCTCCGTAGTCTAACAAAGGATATGCCACAGGAGTGTGCTCATTAAATGTTTATCTAATGAGTAATAGGGACTTCCCAATAGATTGTTCAATCCTTGAGTGTTGAATATTACATTTGTTTATCAGTCTCACTCAAAAGGCATACAATAGACAGTTACAGCATAAAAAAGATTTTTAAAGCTACAATTGCATGTCTCTAGTGCAGAGGCTCAGAAGACCCTCTTCACACAAATCTCAACAATTGCTGTCCTTAGACCAATTGCTCTCTTTCTTACACTTACAGAATCACAGCTGGGTCTCCTTATGAAAAGAGAGCACATAATAATTGCACTAAATATGCATTAAATTACTTTGCAAAATGATAGTAGCATCCATTATAAATCCTGTATTTGAGGAGTTTAATCAGCTATTTAAATTTTCATCAGGATGCACGTCGGCATGCAAGTTCTTAGCCAAAGGCATTATATTTATCACATAAATATTTGTTGATTAAGAAAAGCACAGGCCCCTACGCTTTACACTTTCATAGGGTTTCAGAGGCACACAGGCATTTCTCAGGAGCAATAAATAAAAACATGAAATTTTAAAAAATCAAGCTTTAATTTTGAAACATTGTTTAGTTGGCAACTATATTTCCTATGAATAATATGTCACTTCACAGTGATTTAATATTAATAGTCCTCAAGAAATCAAGTTTAGAAGAGTGGAATTGCAGAACATAGAAAAAGCAAGTAATTGTATTTTGAAGAACAAAGCTATTACATGCAAAGCAAACTATTTGCTGATTAGATCACAAGGTTTTATTTTAGTTTCTTCTATGTTAAATCTTTTACTGGCAGAGCACTTAATACCCAAATGAAAAGGAATGAACTACTTGAGGTTATAGTATTTTATTTTCTCATTACTTTTCACATTTACCTGATCTCAGCTACATTCAGATTGTGGGTCTGTACTGATTAGCTTCAGAAAACACAGCTGGTACATTTTGTATCTCTGTGCTGCAGGGAAAGGATCAAAGGGAAAGCGACTTCTTGTTTCCATCACAGCAAGTCCTCCATTTATCGAGTCCTGAGTATCAGATGAGTACTGAGAAGAAGAGAAAGAGGGAGGGAAGATAGAAAGAAACTGAGATCACCTTGAACTTGTCTGGGATTGGCTGGTTCCTAGATAACTGGATAAAATTTTTTAAACTTTTCTCTGGAGTAATTTACTGTCCTGAGGTGAGAGGTAGGGACGGTGATAATTTATAAAGGAAAAAGGATTCATGGGCATGGGCAACAGTGTGGTAATTGCTGGTGGGATTGGGAGAGTATAAGGGATAAATGGTAATGGTGAAATACAATAAAAATTAAATTAAAAATAAATAAAAAGAAAACATAAATGGTACTGCCCAATGAAAAAAGAGAAAAAACAACATATTTGAATATTGCAGTTTTGTTCTTTGAATGGGAATTTGTAGTATGGAAGATGTTTAAATTCTCAGTTTTTACTTCTAGTATCTAGCAATTATTCTGAGAGATATGAAATGGCAAGGGAGGAAATTACTTAGGTGAATCTCTCCTTTCATAAGAAATAGTTTAAACAATAAATGTCATAAAAGTTGTGGGATATTTTGTTGGCTCTATTTTATTGTATTCACCAGAATTAAAATTCAGTGATGAAAGAAAGACTTTAATATTTTGTCACTGTACTCACCCCTATAACCTAGAATGAAGTCTGGAACACAGTAGGCACGCACAAATATTTATTGAATGAGAGGTTGAATAAATGAGTGTATGTGTGCTTAGGAGACTAATGGAACACAATGGGGGCAAATGACTCTAAGTCAGGAAGTACATTGCATTTCCAGAGGCTTCCTGTGGGTAGAACAAAGTTACTAAATTTAATTGTTAGAGCTACTGTTACTGAGTGAGAGATCTGAGTGACAATTACAGCGCTTATTTAGTTTATGTATGTTATGTGATGCTTTCTCTCTTCTTTGGAGATACCACTACTAACAGAAATGGGTATCTACATAATTAAAAGGAGGTTTTAAAAAATACTATTGGCAGCCAATATATTTTTCCACTGTTCGTGCATAAAGACTTGTGTTGTTTACTAAATGAAAATCTTTTGCAGTTACTGACTAGGAAGTTGCTTCCAACACTTAGTGTCTTGGCTCCAAAAGTCTGAAATGCTGGTTGACCTGCCATTGCTAACCAGACACATAACCCCAGAAAAATAACTTTGAGCCTCATTTCTCCATTTAAGGACTGCAGTTATGGTGTGTTCTGGTGGAGCTCTAAGGTTTCTTCTAGCATAAAAGTCAATGAATTTACATTCTAAGAGCTACTTGACTGCTGCTTATGGCCTAGAGTATACGACTGTGTTACACTTCAGTGTATTTTAGAAGTGTGTCTCCTGCTCCCTTTTGCTCTTCGTGACTTACCACTGCCGTTCCTCTGCTCCTCCTCCACTGGGGAGTTGAGTTGCATAGAGCTTTCACATCCATGAGCAGCATTCAAGATGCCCGTATTCAATCCCTGAACCCAGCCAGTGAAACAACTTAACTATGGGACTGGTGACTCTGTGTTTCCATTCAGTGTTAATAGGACTCATAAGTAAGTCATGAATGACACCACTTGGAGATAAGTTGGAAATAAGAGATCTCTAAATTCCTATCTCAAAGCTACATGACACATAGCTTCATCTTCTTCCTGCTGTCTTAGTGTGTGTGTGTGTGTGTGTATGTGTGTGTGCGTGTTGACTGAATATGTGTATATGAACTGCCTCCAGCAAAAAAGAAGATATTATTCTGAGATAGAAAAACATCAATCCTTTCATAAATACAAACATACTTATAAGCAACATGAAAGCAAAGCAGTTCAGCACCACAATAGTAGCAATTAGTTCACAAAGCCTCTTACTAGTTGGCTGGGAAAAGATTAACTCTGAAATCTGGTCTGTTCTCTAGGGTGATGAGAAGTTTTGCCTATTCACAGTATCTTTAATCCTGCTATCCACTTCTGCCTACTTGAGGATAATCACTCTGCTACCACAATCTTCCTTGATTTTGAGCCTCATTTCCTTTTCCTTCATTCCATTCATTTCATCTTAATCATATATTTTAAAACCTCTCAAAATATTCTTTTCAATGTATTTGATCACTTTTTCTATAAAGTATTCAGAAATGATTATTAAAATTCTACTCATTTAAATAATTTTGAGTTAATTATACAACTCTCTCTCTCATTCTCTGCCTCTCTCTCCCTCTCCTTTCCCTCTTCCTCTCTCCCCCTCTCTCCCCGCCTCCCTTTCTCATAATATTGAGGAGTATCAGAGTCCCCTGGCAAGGATTTAAAGTTTATCTGGTTAATCAGAACAGCTGTTTATCTGACATTTGGAAGCTCACTGGCACAATATCCGGTTTTCGAGGTAAATAAATTTACCTCTTCTTCTCAAAATTGTTGGACATTTTGAATTTTCAAAGTCTATGTCATTGCCTGCTCTTCCCAGCCTGTCTCATAAAGTCCCCCATCATCTGCAAACCTTTGAAGATACCCAGTGTACCATGCTTCTGGGAAATAAAGGACAAAGAGATTTAAAAATACTGTCTCAAACTTTAAGGGAGAGGAAGTTCATAAACATAAATATGCTGTTAAAACCACATACCGGCAGCATATTCTAAATGTCAAACAAGTGAGGGAAATAATAACTACTGCAGGAGTTCAGAAGTTGATGCTGGGGCAGGTGGGAAATTTCACAGAAGAGAGGAATGGTCTTCTAGGCTTTCGTCTTATATCTTGAGACCCAGTTGTTTGTGAAAGTGACCCATTTACCACTGAAGGATGTACAAATGGACTTCAACATTACAAAAATCTCCTAAAATTGCACAGGGATATTTGTTTTATGCCCTTTCCCCCCCTGTGGGAGTAAGGTTTTCTTGTTTATGGCTGAGGTTTCCGATTCCTAGTGTAAACTTCCAGCCAAGGCTTTCGGCTAATGTGGTTCTTAGGGTGTTTGCCTCCACCCTGACCTCAGCACCTCACCCATTACCTGAGTTCCTGTTTGGTGAATCTGTGAGTAACTTTTTGTTTTGTGCCTCAAGTTCCCTATAATGGAGCTTCCATTGGGCTTCTGTGGGTGAGTCTGTACTTACTGCCCCACTCCCCTTCCATACCTCTCAGATAATGAATTTTCTGTCCTTGAACCAATTTCTCAGAGCTGGCTTTCTAATATCTGTTGCCAGATAGCTGCATGCTAGCCACTTGTCTCCTTGCTCTTATTGCTATCTCCTTGAACCCTGACCTGAATGGATGCCTCAAGTTTCAGACAAAGTACAGAAACTTTGACTAGTTGTGTTTCGGTTCTACCTGTCCTTCTCCCCTGTTTCACTCTTCTTCAAATTTCATATCTGCCCTTGGACCCATGGTCTTACATTTTCAGTCACAAATGTCCTTGATCTCTGTCATTGTCCTTCAGCCTTTTAGGACTCAAAATGTGTTTAACCCCAGGCAGGAATTACATACAACCTTGAATTCTTTAATAACTCTTAGACCTGCAGAAAGGCTTGAAAGTAATATAAGGCCTAATACAAATGGAGGTAGGTAGAAGAAGATTATTGAGAAATATGGAAAACATCCTAGTAAGAGGTAGGGGAAGAAATTTAAGCAAAATTAGAAAGATAAGAATCCTACAGCATGTTTAGGAAAGAATAAATAGTTACATAAAATAATAAATGTCTTAATTTATGTAATGGTTTAATAGGAATAAAGAGTTCACATTTTTTCAAAATAACACCTTCTAAAGTAGAGCTTCTAGAATCTAAATATTTTGCAAAATCTTAGAGATCTTTGGTGATACTGGTTTCTCAGAGGCAATACTTAAGGCTTTTATTGGTTTTCTATTAGGAATAGATGATGCAAAATTAGGCATATCTTTTATGCAAGTACAATCTTCATGGTGCTTAGCATTGAATTATTCTTCCACTATTTACCATCACATTATAATATTTTTGAGCTCTCATATGGTGATAGAATGCCAACATTCCAAACTAAATCATGTTTCTTAAAATAATACACAGTGCTAATAACCTGTTATTGTCACACCAGTAATTTTCTACAATCCTGTAAAGTATTATCACAAATAACCCATTTTATTTGGCACTGTTCTATTCTAAATGCATTTTTGTTATTTGAAGAATGCATATTTCAATTTTGAACTACTCCGCCATGTGATGTTCTCATTTTACAAAATTATTATTAACAGCACAAGCCCTGACTTTTAATTTAGGGTGAGTGCAACTTGTAATTTTTTAAGTACTTTTATGACTAGAAGCTATTTTTTCAGTGATAATTAAAATTATATTAAATGAATCTTATAAAATGTAACACCATAAACTGTTACAGTGGAGCTAATCTGATAAATCTCAAAAACAATGAATGTCATTAGCACTTTAAACACATGGAAAACAAACATAAAGGAAGATGCAGAAGCAAGCATAGTGGTAGCCCTTAAAGTTTGAAACGATTAGCAATAATGCTGATTCTGAAGCATAGTGTCTTCTGCGACTCTGCCAAAGGGTTAGAGGTTCCAAATTATGCCTTGTTTCATTAGAAGAGGAAGAGTACTAAAATCATTTTGCTAAAATATTTGCTTTTGAAGGAAAATGAAGTTATGAATTGGTAAAGTGAGCATTTACCTGGAAATAAAGAAGGGGAAAAATGGGGTAAAACACGGTAGGTCTTTAGTAAATGTCTAAGAATTTTGTGAGCCTCCATACTTTCTCTAAGCTTCCTTAGAAATTTCAGTGTAGGTACAGTTTGGATATTATAGTCCAAAGAACCCATGAAACATGAGGACAACACTGAAGTCCTTTGAGGCCAATATTCTCCTTTGAAGAGGGAGAACTAAGGCACCAACGTAAATGTAGCAGAAGAGATCAGAACAACATAAGGGTGTCCTAAAATAGTCCACTTCTCCCTGGGGTTAGTATGAAGGTCCAGCCCCAAAGAAGACTGCATCTCTCATGTGCTTATGTTCACCAAACTGTGCCTGAGAAAGCCTTGTACACACAGGCTAGAGGGCTTTCTATGGAAAATAATTTTTCTTCTACAATCAAAATGTGAGACTATTTTTATTTTACTGATTTTTTTTTTTTTAAAGAGAGAGATAGGAAAGGGGGAGAGAGAAACATTGATTTGTTGTTCCACTTATTTATGCATTCTTGTATGTGTCCTGACCGGTGATCAAACCTACAATTGTGTTGTATCAGGATGATGCTCTAACCAACTGAGCTATTTGATTAGGGTAAGATAATTTTTACATCCTCACCCTTTCACACATAACATTGAAAAAGAATCAGTCATAATTTTAAAGTCTGCTTAAAGCTAGGGAAGGAACAAATGCTTCCATTTGAGAAAAATTCTGCTAAATTAAATTTTATCTTATTAATGTACAGTACCATATGTATAATATAAAAAATATCATAACAGATTTTTGAGTTGCAATTTCTTAATTTAGTCTGTTCTCATACATTACTTTTCTTTGAAAATTTGGTTCAAAAAGTACTTTCTCAACACAGAGAATTCCAGTTTTAGGAGATGTGGATTTTGAAGTAATTTTGTGGCAGAAACTTATGGTGTGCATGTTGGGGGGCAGGGGGGTGAGACTTTGGATAGAAAAAAAGTCCCCAGGGAGGTGCAGGGGAGAAAGCATGGGTGGAACATGGTCCTGTTGCTTCTCCTCAGTATCATAGTATAGTGGCCCAGGCTCTGAATAAAAAGAGTAAATAGCGACTCTTAAAAACATGCTAGAGCCCTGGCTGGTGTGGCTCAGTGGATTGAGCACCAGAGTGCAAACCAAAAGGTCCTTGAAATTGGTTTGGTTCCTAGTCAGGGCACATGGCTGGGATGCAGGCCAGGTCCCTAGTGGAGGGTGTACGAGAGGCAACCATACATTGATGTTCCTCTCCCTCTCTTTCTGCCACCCTTCCTCTTTGTCTAATAATAAATAAAATCTTTTAAAAAGATTGCTTAAAAAGGAAACATTCTAGAATTGTCCACAATTTAATTTCATTAAACTACAAAAGATGATACTGGGACACTGTCTTAATCTGCTTGGCTACTATAACAAAATACAGTAGACTGGGTGGTTTAATTTAAACAACAGACATTTAGTTCTTATGGTTCTGGAAGCCTGGAAGTCCAAGATCAAAATGCTGGCTAATTAGATTCCTGATAAAGACTTTCTTTCTTCATTGCAGATGGCCATCTTCTTGTGTGTCCTCACATGGTAAGTGGAGAGAGGGAGAGGGAGAGAGACCACCTCATCTCTTTTTTTTTAAATATATTTTATTGATTATGCTATTACAGTTGTCGCATTTCTCCCCCATCATTCCCCTCCACCCTGCACACCCCCTCCCACCCACATTCCCCCCTTTATTTCATGTCCATGAGTCATACTTTAGCTTCTACATTTCCCATACTATTCTTGCCCTCCCCCTGTCTATTTTCTACCCACCATCTATGCTACTTATTCTCTGTACCTTTTCCCCCTCTCTCCTCCTCCCACTCCCCTGTTGCTAACCCTCCATGTGATCTCCATTTCTGTGGTTCTGTTCCTGTTCTAGCTGTTTGCTTAGTTTGCTTTTGTTTTAGGTGTGGCTGTTAATAGCTGTGAGTTTACTGTCCTTTCATTGTCATAGTTTTATCTTCTTTTTCTTAGATAAGTCCTTTAACATTTCATATAATAAGGGCTTGGTGATGATGAACTCCTTGAACTTGACCTTATCTGAGAAGCACTTTATCTTTCCTTCCATTCTAAATGACATTTTTGCATCTCTTTAATTTAAAAAAAATTGTATTTTATTCAATCTTTATTGTATTTTCTTCCATTACCCTTTAGTCCCCTTATAATCCTACCACCAGGAATTACCACACTGTTGTGTCCATGTCCTTTTTGCTTTTTGCTCAATCACTCCACATCCCACCCACCACCTGGCCCCACCACCCCACTAGCTCTCATCCTGCTCATTGTTTTCTTATCAAGACACTAATCCCATCAAGGGAGCTCCACCCCCATGATTTAATTACATCCCAAATAACCTCACATTGGAGAGTACGGCTTCAATATATGAATTAGGGACTAGGGAAGCAAAATTCTTTCCATAGCAGAGAACGTAAATTTTTTTCCTCTTATTGTTCTTTTCTCTTTTCCTTCCTTCCTTCCTTCCTTCCTTCCTTCCTTCCTTCCTTCCTTCCTTCCTTCTTCATCAAGGTGAAAGATAAAAACAGGTTTCCTATTCCATCACATAGGAAAGCACCTAACGCCACACATTGGGAAGGGGTCATTTTTTTCTCAGCTCTCTAGCATAAAGATAAATAAAACTAACTGGTGGTCAGCAATGCATGACAAAGGGTTTTGCAATGTTGACTTAAGAGAGCTATAAGAAGATGAAGCAAATAACCCTAAACCTTCTCTATTAGGTAGGAAGCAGTTAAAAAGTGTCAGAGGTTTCCACAGAGCCTTTTAGAGTCCAAATCTTTTGTTGCATTCTATTGTAATTTATGTAGACTTTGGCAAGGTTCATGGATGAATAATTCTTTTTAAAAAAATTGTTATTACATTTTCCCATTACCATTTAGTCCTCTTATATCCCTCTTTGCCCTGCAATCATCACATTTGTCCAGGTCCGAGTCCTTTTTTCTTTTTGCTCAATCCCATGGATTGAGCTTTTTCCTGTCCTGTTCCAGGGGTGGAATTAAGCTTTGATAAGATCTACTCCTCTGTAATATATTAAGAAAGTTACAAGATTACTTGCAATTATTGTTGTCAAATTTTCCCATGTCTCAATATGTCATGTTTATGAACTATTTTCCTTTTCTTGGATTTTTGGAAAAAGAACTCAATAATTTAGATCCTAAGAGCAAAAAGACATTGAACTTTTTCTAAGTGACCAGACTCCTCTTCAGTATGTTTATAAACTGCAATAAAACAACAATCAATAAGTCTCTCACTAAAACAACAGAGATAGAGATCCAAGTTAGCTCCAGTAAGGAAGGAAAAGTAAATAGAAATTAATTGTAGAGTATTAGATATTATTCATTTAAAGATATATAATGTATGTTTGTAATTCTATTTAATCTACCATAGTCTCCTTTTATTTTGGTTAATGTGAAATATTTATGGGGCTCTCACAGGTCCCCTATATTATCAATTCCCTAAACCCATTTTCAATCTTACATTTCTCACTAATTAATTTCCTCAAAGCAGAGTATTTCATGAACATAGTGGAAGTTGTAGAAGGCCACTGTTTGATTCTTGGAGTATAGTTTTTGAGATTAAAAGATGTACATACTCTGATTGTTTTTCTTGACAATGGGGAAGATTTGAAATGATCCAGCTTCTGTCATACCTCAGTACTCATCAGCTTCAGAATTTGTCAAAACCTATACTTGTCACATTATGACAAGAAAAAATGGTTCAACACTTGGCACTTGCTCAGGACTGGTTGTGATTACTAGAACTTGTATGGGTCATGTCACTGCCCACAAGAGAAAACGCTTCATTGTTTGGTACTCAGGAGTTCCAGAATGAATTAAGGAGGACTACCAAGGTGTCACAGTAATCTCTTTCATCTAATGCCCCCTTATTTCCAAGAGATAAATAGTCACATATGACTTTGGGGAAGAGATTTCTTTGGATCACATCGTTGACTGATTTTTTCAGGACCATGGCATTCAATCAACTGGACTAATGTCTCATATATGAACAGTCATCTGAATCAGCATTTATGAGATGATGATATTAAAAAATATATTCTGTCAGTATTACCTGATGTTTTCTTTTGGAGGAGTGATACCCTTTGTTTCTCGACTTTATCAGGTCTTGTGATTCTTTTTCACATACCATGCTATACTATATCAGTTTAGAAAAACAGAATATACTCCAATGCTGCTGCATCATTCACAATTGTCAAGAACCATCAAGAACCAGTAAACAGCTTTGTGTTTCTACCTTCTTTTTGACTCCATCCACCAGTCACTCTTCCACTTATTCAGGTGTAAGGAGAAGATGCTAATAATAAAAGTGATCAAATTCTTGGACCATCTTTAGTATGCAGAGGGACCACATATTAATTTTTTTAATTTATTAACTCACATTTATTTTTTCCTTCATGTTGCTGAATTTAGCTTTGGATAAGGAATTATAAGCCCCGTTTTGCCCTAAGGTATAATATGACCATTAATAATAATAAATATTTATAGAGCACTTGAACTCAAGTATCAGAGTAGTTATAGAATTCCCCCCAAACTTTTTTGAGAATACAGAACAAAAATCAATAATCTTACTTATTGACATTTGCCCAGCTATGGCACTTTGATTTTCAGTTTCTTCTTTTTCTTTGTATTTAAATTCATGTGTTAACCTAAAATTCTGAGTGTGACTGTGAAAGAGGGGTCTGGGACAAACTCTTGCCTTTTGTTGCTATTGTTTTCTTTCCTCACTACCTAATGTGTCTCCTAGTTTTGTCTTTAGGATGACAATAGTCATACTCCCAAAGTCTTTCCCTTTAAATATTAACAGTTGATTTAAGATCTGATTTCTAGTCATCTGGGTTTCACCCAAGAATGAAGAAGAGTTGAATCTTTTATCAAATGTAAGAGATGAATAACAATGGTGAGAAAAAATGTTAAAATATGACAAAGGGTTATATAATAAAACATGAAGAGTATAATAAAAAGATAATCAAAAGAGGTGAACAGACAATTTATAGAAGAAATGCAAAACATTAACAATGGAAAACAAAGTTTAACTCGCTGTAAGCAAAAACATTCAAATTAGTATACTATTGATAAACATTTTTATTTATCACATTGGTAAAGGTTACTTAAAGATCATATTCAATACTTAATAGATGCAGTTTGACAAGACCCTCATATTCCACAGGCAGGAGTGCTAACTAGGCTAACTCTTTGGGAAAACAATTGGGAGCTACATTTAGCGAGCTCTGAGGATGGTAAATCTTAAGGACCAAGAAATCTCACTCATAGGATATATCGTGAGGACTGAAATAAGTCCCTTTAACATTTCCTGCTATAATGCCTAGCTGATCATGAACTCCTTTACCTTTACCTTATCTGGGAAGCATTTTACCTGCCTTTCCATTCTAAATGATAGCTTTGCTGGATAGAGTAGTCTAGGTAGGTCCTTGCTTTTCATCACTTTGAAAGTTCTTGCCAGCCCCTTCTCACCTGCAAAGTTTTCTTTGAGAAATCAGCTGACAGTCATATGGGAACTCCTTTATAGGTAACTCTCTGCTTTTCTCTTCCTGCTTTTAAGATTGTCTCTTTATCTTTTACCTCTGGCATTTTAATTATGATGTATCTTGGTGTGGTCCTCCTTGGGCCCAAATTCTTTGGGACTCTCTATGTTTCCTGGACTTACATGTCTATTTCCTTCCCCAAATTAGGGAAGTTTTCTTTCAGTATTTTTTCAAATAAGTTTTCAATTTCTTGCTCTTCCTCTTCTTCTTCTGGCACCCCTATGATTAGGATGTTAGTACATTTAGAGATGTCCCAGAGACTTCTTAAACTATCCTCATTTATTCAAATTCTTTTTTTCCTTGCTGTTCTGGTTGAAGGCTTATTTCTTGCTTATGTTCCAAATTGTTGATTTGAATCACAGCTTCATCTCCTCCATTGTTGGTTCCCTGTAGATTTTTCTTTATTTCACTTAGTGTAAGCTTCACTTCTTCATGGATCTTTTTTATGTTGCTGCTGTATTCAATGAGTTCTTTGAGCACCCTCATCAACAGTGTTTTGAACTCTGCATCTGATAGGTTGGTTATCTCTGTTTCATTTCATTCTTTTTCTGGGGTTTTGTTCTTTTCTTTCATTTGGGCCATATTTATTTGTTTCCTCAATTCAGCAGCTTCCCTGTGTTCATTTCTGTGTATTAGGTAGGGCTGCTTTGACTCCCTGTCTTATTAGTATTATGGCCTATTGTAGAAAAGGCACCTGCAAATTGTGTGGAACCAGGGCAGCACAACCTGTTTCATGGCTTTGGGGCTTTGTGTGGGGGCAGGTAGAGGAGCAGGAACAATGCTGCTGCTTGGCTTCTGGAGGTTTGCTCAACGCTTACCCTGTTTCCAGTCATTTCACTTACTCTCTGTATGCAACTGGTACCCCTTCAGCTGTTACCCTGGTGCTGAATGCCAGAGGGGGGGTAGGTCTGTGTACTTTTAAGTCTGTGCGCTCAAATGGAATCTCCTGAAGATCTGACAGTTTCTTCCACTGCCCAAAACCCCACTGGCTTTCACAGCCAGAAGTTATGGGGATTTATCTTCCTGGTGCTGGAACCCTGGGCTGTGTGGTCTGACCTGGGGCTGAGATTGTTCACTCAAGCTATCCTTCCAATTTTTATCCACCTCATGTGTGTGGGACCACCCATTCCACCACTGCTACCTCTCCCTGCCATACCACATCTCTGTGCCTCTCAGCGCATCTCCATGTCTCTGCCCCTCCTACCCATCTGGATGAATGTCGCTTCTTTAAATCCTCGATTGTCAGACTTCCATACAGTTCAGTTTTTGAGGGTTCTGGGCTTTATTTGTTTTGATGTCTAGTTGTAATTCTTTCTGTGGGTGCATGAGGAGACAAAGGGTATCTACCTACACCTCCATTTTGAGCGGAAGTCTATTTTGCTTTTAAATATGTAAATTTGTAAAATGCTACTTTGATTGTTATATTTTAAATTTTTCTTAATAGTTTGTTATTTTGTATTTTTCAAATTTCGTATCTAATTATGCCTTGTAAAACCTGACCCTTAACAATAAGTTTATAAAAACACATTCTACGTGTGAAGTATTATTCTAAATGCTTTCCTTATAAACTTATGCAGTAAGTATGGTTATTTTCCCCATTTTACAGGTGGGGACATGCAAGCAAGGAGTGATTAGGTAATTTGCCCAAGATCATCCAATTCACATACTCAAAATTCCATGCTCCTACACTATTACAAAAAACATAAAAACAGGAAATCATTTTAGGTTCTGAGGAAGTGGGTATTGGGGATCACACATTGGACAAAGCTTACCCAATGGAAGAAGTAGAGTTCTGTGGTAGTAAGGGGCTTTTAGAGATCTGATCGCCTGCTTTTTGATAAATAAAAATTCACATTGCCTTTGTTTAAAGCACATAGTTTACATTATCCTGTTTCAATACAGAAGCCTAGACACATGATCAAAACAGAACGGTGATGTAATCATGGTTACACTGTCAGGGCAGAGAAGCTCAATCTGTTCCTTCTGACCAATTTTCCTGCAACCTCTGACTGCTGGCTAACAGCCTCTCTGCCATCCTGTTAATGGATGAGGCTGCTGCTTCTACCCTGGAAAGGACACCTTTGGAAATAGCCCATGCATTCTTCAGGGAACCCCAACCCAAGAGCACTGGCGTGACTCCCTGACTCTGCCCAGAACTAGAATAGGAAACACCAACTTCAGTTCAGGGAATCTGTTTCTGCAGTGGAAGGGAGAGAGACGTCCCCTTCACTCCCCATACCCATGGAAAGGGAAGGACACTGCTGTTCTCTCTGTTCTCTCTCCACTCTCTCCACTCTCTTAGGAGTATCAGAGAAACTTAGAAGAGAAGGCACTGATGAGAATTAATCATACTTCTCAGGGATAGGAGATTGGTCAGACTAAAGAGTTGCTCATCCTCTGTTACACAGAGATCATATGAAGTATCATGTAGCAGTTTTAAATTTGGTGTTTCCCAGATTGTCACTCTAGGATTTTCCCAGGAAGAAAGGTGGTCCACTATTATAAGACCACTTCAGCCCAGACCTTTGCCCTTACTCTCTCTGCAGATAAATGACTCTGTATATACCTAAACTTAAAATGTCATAGTGCTAAGATTTGCTACCTTTATTTATCTCTACAACTTCCATTTAGTTATCATTTTGTTTTCCCTTTCTTAAAATTGTTTTTGATATTTTAATTTTAACACACAGCACTAGGAACTTTTCCCTAGGTGGTGGTGAGATTTTCTTCATAGTGCTTCAGTTAATAAAGCATTTTGGGATAATGAAGGGTGAAAATCACAGAATAAATGTAAAAATTCTTATATTAATGAAGCATAACATATTATTGGCTCCTTCATGAAGTTTTCCATCGCCAAATCAAGGCTCATTATTCTGCACCTGAGCACCACAATCCCTAGAGTTCCATGACATGTTTTAATAAGAGAAATGTCCCATTTTGTTTTATAAAACCTTATTTTCCCTTTCTGATGGGTTTTTACTCACTGGCTTTTAGTATGGCCTCAGAGATTCATGCTTTCAAATATATAAATCCCTTAAGACACATCTTTTTCAATTGTGTGGGTTGAAGCAAGGTAGAGGATTGCTATCATCTGAGAAAGAGTTTAGTAAATCTTGCAAGAAAATATGCATTGGGTGATGTGATATGAAGTATTTCCAACTTTGGGTTTATGATCCAAACCATGACATAGCACAGGCTTCATGGTGTTTCGAGACCTGATATATATATTATGAAAATCCTTGTCTTTTCTGATCTCAGTGGTAGGCTGATGTGTTGAACAATACATAAGGTCTGGCAGAAGTAATGCCTGTCTGAGTGTGATTGGTGGGGTAATAATATGGGTGTAATAATGTATAGTTTTAATTTGAACATTTCATCTAAAATGTCATATGGTGGACTTGAGTATGATATTATGTTATAGAATTACATACCTTTGATTTTGTAATAAAAGATTTTATAATAAAAAAGGGGTGTTATTTGTGCCAAACCCTGTATATCTGAGGCCCTGCTAGAGAAAGGCAATGAATGATTCCCTATTCTTTCATTGATTCTCCTCTCAGAATTAATTTCTCCCTACTGTGTTGTTTCACCAGAGTGTGTGACCCTCTGTCTTTTTTTGTAATTGCTCACAACTTTCTCATCCACTAAATAATTTCCAGTGAGAAATAAAGAATTACAGCTTATTTATGAGTCTATTTCACGTACTTAGCACAGAGCATGACACAGTGTTGTGGTTTAGTTGGCTTGGTTGAATAGATTTGATTGCATTGCTAAGATAAATGCATTCATGCTAAGTAGTGACTTCAATTTATTCTATGAATAATAAGTAGTGACTTCAGTTTGTTTTATGATTTTTATCAGTTAAGAGAAAGAGTGAAAAATATTTTAAGTAGATTTCAAATGCTAAAATTAGGTTTAATATTGTTAATTTTAAAAATTAAAAAAATCTCATATTGACCATAAATATAAAACCTGAAGATTTTAAGAAATAAAAGTAGAAAAAAAGACTTCTGACAAAAGTAGGGAAACAGAAAGTTATAGCAAAGATAAAAACTGAAAAAAAAAAAACCCAGAAACCACTATAAGATGCACACACACAAATCTTTTCTCCTACAAATTTCAGTTGGTGGTTCAAAGGAAATACCAAAGCAAATTATAAAATTTTTAAGAAATAAAGAGATTACATTACAACCAAAAGCTATAGAACAAGGCTGTGATTGTACCCAGAGGACATTTTTGAGCATTAAACATTTAATTTATTAAACATAAAATAATAAAAGTGAATCACTTAAATATTAAACTCCTACCCTTTGCGACAGCATGGATGGAACGGGAGAGCATCATGCTAAGAAAAATAAGCCAGGCAGTGAAAGATAAATACCATATGATCTCACCTTTAACAGGAACCTAATCAACAAAACAAACAAACAAGCATAATATAACCAAAAACACTGAAATTGAGAACAGGCTGACAGTCACCAGAGGGGAGAGGGGAGGGAATTTCAGGGGAAAAGGGGAAGGGTTTACAGGAACAAGTGTGAAGGACACATGGACAAAAACTAGGGGGTGTGGAAATGGGAGGGAGGTGGGGAGGGCTGGGGTGGTGGGCTAGGATGGGAGTAAAAGAAAACTGTATAAGAACAACAATTAAAATAAAAATTAAAAAAAGAAATTGGCACAAGAAAAATAAACTCAAGGAATACAGAGAAAAAAATGTTAGAAGTATTAATTGATGAATTAGAAAAAAATGAAACTGACATAGCTAAATTCAAGTGCTGGTTTAAAAAAAAAAAAAAAGACTTAGCTACCAAATAGCTTAATTGAAGGAAAAAAAAAAAGAAAACAGAAGTGTAAATAGGAATGAGAAAAATCAATATTTATTTATTGAAGAGAAATATATGCTTTAAATAGACAAATACCATATGACTTTACTCATGTGTGGAATCTAATGAACAAACTGAACTAACAAGGAAAATGGGGATAGACTCATAGACGGAGAGCAGGATGAGAGCTATTGGTGGGGAGTTAAGGGGTGAAGAGTTTGAGTAAAAAGAAAACAATGACTCATGGACATGGACAACAGTATGGTGATTGATGGGGGGAGGAGGGTATAAAGGGCCTAAATGGTAATGAAAAAATGCAATGAAGATTAAATTTTAAAAATAAATGCTGAGTTTTTTTATCGTACAATTACAGTTGTCCCACTTTTCCCCAGTTGGTCTCCCCTGCCCCACCCATCCCTGCTCCCACAGTCAGTCCCCACCTCATTTGCACCTTATCATATTAATGAGTTTGGGGGAAATCTTAGATAAAATGTATGTTTTTGAATAATTAAATGCTCAAAATTGACCTAAAACGAAAAGACAATTAATTTGAGCAAGTGACAGGGAGATAAATTGGGAGATTTAAACAAATCTATACCCATCCTAGGTACTAACAAAATTACAAAATATAGTTATTACAATATTATTTGCTATATTTTTGGCTGTACTTTATATACCCATGACTGTTTTTGTGACTACCACTCTGTACTTCTCAATCCCTTTACCTTTTTAACCCAGTGCCCCATCCCCCTTCCCTCTGGCAACCATCAGTCTGTTCTTTGTATCTGAGTTTTGTTTGATAGGTACTGGAAATACTAGGAGGAACACTTTGGAAAGCACATGATTGTTTAACACTACACCTGAAACTAATATAACCAATATTAAATGTAAAGTGTAATTGGAAAAAATAAAACATAAAATGCAAACAAAGAAAAACAGTAAAAAAACCTTTCAAATGCAGAGTGGTTTAGGAAGTCCTACATGACACGGTCCGCCCACATTCCAGATGCCCTGTCCTCTCATTCAAGCTTCCTCCTCTCCAGCCACACCAGCTTCTTTGCTGTTCCCTGAACAATCCAGGCATTTTTCATTGTTGCTTGTGCACTGCTGTTTTGTCTTCCCAGAACACTCTTATCCTGAAATATCTGTACAGTTTATACAAAACAAGTACTACATTTCATATCAATACAATGGATTATTTAATAGGTGATAATAAAATTATTATTTAGCCTTTTGGGGGGTTGTTATATTTCCTATCTCCTTATATTAAGTAAATTTAACGTGGATTAAAAACTTAAATATAAAAATTTAAACCATAAAAGTAATAAAGGAATACATGGATGCATAAGTGATATTTAGTTCGTATAAACCAGTACAAGCATACTAGAAGCATGAAATTATTTATCTATCAATCATCTATCTATCTCTACCATTTTAGTGTATAAATGTAAATTCACTTGGGAATTGTGCTAAATATTTTAAAGCTACTCTCCTGCCTTTGGATATATTGATGTTGTATATGCAGGGGTGGGCAAAAGTAGGTTTACAGTTCGTATGAGAAAATACAAAATACAAGAATAAACTCTGTGTTTCGTGTACTCACAACTGTACTCCTACTCTTGCTCACTTCTGTATTTACCTACAAGGAAGATCTTAGTAATCATGGCATAAACCATCTATAGCCAGAGGTATTGTATATGTAAACGTCATGGCCAAACTAAACAAACTAAATAAACAAAAAGCTACCTGGAAGAATATTTTGCAATAATAAGTTGCTAAAGGAAAATATTTCTAATATACAAGAGTTCCTGAATAATTCACAAAGAAGTAACCTACATAAACTACCTAGCAACTTCAGGAAAAATTGCAATACAAATTAAAATATTTATTATCTAAAATATCTTCAAATATTAAAAATATTGATCCTTACTGTTGCTAAAGGTGTAATAAAGTATGTTCTCATTCATGTTGGCTATTAAAAATTTTAAGTATATATACATTTGGCCCAGAAATTCTATTTTTAGAAAACTCATCTTGTAGAAACACACAAGAAATATCTAAGTGCAAGAATGTGCACTTGTAAGAGGAAATAAAAGGAAAAACGTACATGTCTACCAGTCTGGCATTAAATATTTTATAGTATAGTTATAAAATATTATCTGTTATTTGACAAAATGAGATTTGTCTAATTGTACTAACACGAAAAAGTTTAAAAGATATATTGTTAAACAAAAGAAGGACACAATATAACCCACTATATTGGGTGTGATTACATTTTTTTAAAATATACATGTATAGCTATCTGTTACAACACAAAAAACCACACATTTAGTATATGCAGATTAAAAAATAAGCATGTTCATTACTCATTGATATTATTTATCTATATCATTTTAGTGTATAAATGTAAACTGAAGTTGGGATTGCATTAAATATTTGAGTCTACACATCTGCCTTTAGATATATTGGTGTCATATATACAAGGGTGGGCAAAAGTAGGTTTACAGTTGTTTGTATGGAAAAATATTTAGAGGCTTGAACATTTTCAGCTTCTCACACATTTTCTTAATGTTTGCATTTTTTAAACAAAGAACACTATATTTTTTAAAAAACATAAGTAAAAATAGAGTTTTAAAAAGATTAAAGGGAAGCAGAATGTGTAAAGACATTATGGAAACATTTTAGGTCTTTGCTTCATCTATCAGAGAGCCAGGACTGCAAGTCAGTGGAAGAATGTACACAGCATCTCTAAACATAGTTACTGGGAAATAAAAAATGAATTTTTTCAGCAAAATGCTCAATCTAATCTCTCTTACATGAATTCTTAAATATACTGGCTTGAAGGAGATGAATTCCATGTGGTGTTTTACTTATTAACTTCTGTCAATTGTATATGCTAAAAAAGTGATTTTTTTATAATCTTTATGATTTCCCCTATTTTATTTTTTGAACTATTTTATTTCTATTAATGCTCGAGAATGTTCTCAGAGTAAATTGAGTGTGAGGAGTTTTAAGAAAAAAGATATAGTAATATGACTTTTTGAAATGCTAATCCTTAGAACATTTTAAAATTTTGAGCTCACATCAGTCTCCTGGTTACACTGAATAAATTGGAACATTTGCACTTAGCCAGTTAACTTCCTAGAGCAGGAAGCTTATCAAGGAACTTTTTTCCTTAAGTATATACCCAGGTGGCTATACATTCTAAAATGTTCTTCAATTCAACATGATTAAAAACATCATGTATAAAATCATATCTCTAAAAATGGCATCACACAATCATTTGAGAAAGTACTGACTTTAAGACCAAGACTAGTCTGGACCATATGAAAAAATCAAATTGTACAGCATCTCTCCTGCAAGCCTTGCTCTGCCAGAGAAAGGAATAATGGACTCTTCCAAAACTACAACTGGAAATACAATACATTGATTCAACATTTAATAAAGACTTTCAGACCCATCAGGTGCTCAAATTTATTTTAGCTGGTAGAAATGTATTAGTAAGCAATACAGACAAAAATACCCTTATGGAGTTTACACTCTTGAAAATAAAACCACATCAATACTGATTCCTAGAATCTAAATTAATTTTAGATCTAGAAAATTGGGCAGGGGTTAGGTTTGTCCTGTTTTGCTTAGAAATTTTCTTCTATTAAAGTTACAGTTTAATAAACCTGAAGATGAGCAATGTTTGAACTACTCTGAAATTAAAGTTTCTTAAATATTTTAGAAGTACATATTAATAAATAATTTATGAACTTAAATATACAGAAATTTAATCTGATATTGATATTTTTGTTTGCTTGTATAAATTTGAAAATAATTACAAAATTCGTACCTTCAAAATATTCTATAATCCAGATTTTATACTCTTCAAATTTCATTGATGTATTGAGTTTTGATATAAATTTGGAATT
Source organism: Glossophaga mutica (assembly GCA_039655065.1). Classification (NCBI taxonomy): domain Eukaryota; kingdom Metazoa; phylum Chordata; class Mammalia; order Chiroptera; family Phyllostomidae; genus Glossophaga; species Glossophaga mutica. The sequence goes on from CM077306.1 coordinate 164,111,785, forward strand.
CAAAGGTATTTAGAATAGAGGCTTTTTATTTTCTAACATGTCTATTTTGGTCAATAGTCTTCAAATTATTTTATGTGAATATAACTAAATTTCTCAGGTTTCTATGAAGAGATGGTTGTTTTTTTCTTTTCTTTTCATAATCAGATTAACACAAGTTACTAGAGGTTACTAATAATTAAAACAAAATCTATTGCATTGAACTTTGAAACAAAATGATCTGACTGAGATTTTATACACACACGCACACACAGGGTTCAGCACAAATAACACCCTTCTTTTTATTACAAAATCTTTTATTACAAAATCATAAGCAGGTAACTCTGTAGCATAACAATATCACACTCAGGCACACCATATGACATTTTAGGTGAAATTTTCAAATTATACTTATAAATTATAACACCCATATTATTACCCTACTAGCTACACTCAAGCAGGCATTACTTCTGCTGGACCCTGTATATATTCCCCCTCCCCCACAAACATTTAATTTTGAACAATTTCACATCTACAGAGAAGCTGGAAGAAGGATTCAATGAATACTTGTGTACCCTTCCGGGTGACTCTCTCTCCTCCTTCCCCCTCCCTCCCGCTTTTCTTCTCTCTGACCATCCCCCGTCTCTTTCCTTGTCTTTTATAACCTGACTTGTTTTTATGATTAATGATCTTAGATCTGAGTTTGGCAAGACAGTTTAGCATGTACAAATGAGAATACTGCATTTCACAAGCACACAGACCAAGATTAAAACACCACACTTTTCACTGTTTTCCCTCTTTTTTACACAGGTCAATTTTAAATGTACAGTTTACTTGTAATTCCAAAAATGGTTTGAAATACGATTGCCACAGAAACATTTGAAAACAGATGAAATCTACAGGCACACATAGATTGTCAATGGTTATGTCACATTTCTTTAGAAACAGAACCTGCTTTTGGAAATGTTTTCTCACTCATTTAAAGTGAGGTTGGCAGCGCTAACTTGACATTTTTTTAAAAGCCCAAGCCAGTGGTTTTATAGAATGCTTTTAAATTCGGAGTTTTCTGCCACACTTGTGTGTTATTCTTAATACATTCTGGATGCTTTTGAGCAGCAGTCCCATCTCTTTCTTTTCTCACTTACGCTTCTAAAGGGTCTGGAGCTTGCACACAGGACACAATGCCTGGGTTGCAGTCCTGGATCTCTTTTCTTCCTTTCTCTCTTTTTTGAAAATGAAATTAAAATTTTTTAATTAAAAATTTTTGTCTATTACAGTTTATATTCAATATTATCTTGTATCAGTTTCAGATGTAAAGCATAGTGGTTAAACAATCATGTACTTTACAAAGTGTTCCCCATGTCCCGACACAGTTATTAAGATGTTATTGACTATATTCCTATGCTGTACTTCACATCCCCATGACTATTTTGTAACTACAAATTTGGACTTCTCAGTCCTTTTGCCTTTCACCCATCCCCCAACTCCTTTCCCCTCTGGCTACCATCAGGCTGTCTCTCGTCTATGAGTTTGCTTGGAGTTTGTTTGCTAGTTTATTTTGCTCTTTAGAGTCTACATATAAGTGAAATCATATGGTATTTGTCTTTTTCTTTCCTAACCCCTCTAGTGTTTTGATTTCCCTTGTCTGAAAAATGGTGATAACAAACCTCTAAGGCTGTTGTACAGTTTAAATATTTTATATATATAAAATCTTTATATATACAAAGATTATATATGTACACACATATATGTACATAAATATGTGTGTATATATGTACACATATATACCTTAGTTATTTCTTTTTAAAAAATTTATTGTATTCTTCTATTGCCATTTAACACCCTTATATACCCCTTCCAACACAATCACCACACCATATTCCCCTTCCCCCACAATCCCCTTCCCCTACAATTGTCCATGTCCATGAGTACTTATTCCTTTTTGCTGGATCCCTCTACCTGCTAACCTCCCCACCATAACTGTCATCCTGCTCTCCATCTATGAGTTTGTCTCTATTCATTTTACGTGGAATTTAAGGATCAAACTGAACTAACAAGGAATGTATTTTTCTTACCATTTATTTATATTCTCTGTTTGCTTCAACTCTTTCTAAAGTAGATTCATATCTTTAAGAAATGTAATGGTCTAGATGGTTTTCTTTTTTTCCCACAGACCAATATCTGATGATTATTTGTTGATTCCTATCTGTAAGTACTTGCCATACATAGTCTGTGAAGCATTAAATATTTTAGCTGCACTTTGGGACTTAAGATCATTCTACATTTAGATCTATTTATACTGAGCACATTCTGAATTCCCTAATGTGCATTAGAAGGAAAAGCTTGTTAAAAGTTGACTCTCTTTTCCAGGTTTTACAAAAATTGTTGAACCATACATCTTCAATTATCTTTACAAGATTTGGCTTTCACTTCTGGAGAAAATGTTTTGAAGATTGTTTTACTCTTTGCAAGGTGATGGTGCAATTCAAACAACCATTATAGTCTTTGACTTTCACTTGATTTTTTTTTCTTTTTCATGATCTTTGTTCAAGATAAATCACCAGCTCCTTATTGACAACAGCCAATTTCATTGATATTCCCTGGCTGTTTTCCAGAGGTCTATTGGTTCACTTCACTTTAAAAGTGGGTTAGGCTTATTTAAAGGATTTGTCTATTCCACATCCAAAATGTAGACAGGTGGGTAGCATCAAACACGGCTTTGATGCCAGAATGGCTTTGAGTCAAATGCGTCTTGTTTTATGAATAAACGGGGTGGGGCAAAGTAGGTTTGCAGTTGTTTGTATGGAAAAACAATACAATAGTGGATAAATAATACAAGAACAAACTCTGTTTTGTGTACTAACAGCAAAAAAACTTATTTTCACATCACCCTGCGTGTGCATGTGTATTTATACATATAAACTTCATTACCCATAAAGGGTAACAGGCAATTATAGAGCATAGAGGAAGTCACTGAGAAGCAAATGAAGAGTAGGATGTAATTTTTTTCATACCTAAAGTATATGTGAAATAGTGTTTTATCACTAGATGAGTGAATCATGTGTGAAATAGAGGGCTATTTCATGTATCTGACAAGCAGTTTGTCTGCAGTTAGCCTGATGGAATTAAAATAGTTAAAATCACCCATTAGAGAAAGCAAGGCATTTTACAGAATCATATGTTTCTCATATATATTTTTAAAAGATACTGTAAGTATGCTAATTGTTAAACAATGACAATTTCTACTTCTGCCATTAAATCACAAAACCTAACACTTGGGTCTTATGATGGCCTGAATGTTTTTGTTCCCTAAAATACACAGGTTGCAGTATAACCTTCATTCACAATAAAAGCTATTGGGAGGTGGATCCTTTGGGAGTAATTAGGCTTAGATGAGGTTGCAAGTATGGGGAGTCCTCATGATGGGATTAGTGCCCTTATAAGAAGAGATATTTTCTCTCTCCCCACCTTCTCCCCCTCTCCCCCTCTCCCCTCCTACCCTCTCTCCCTCACTCTTTCTCTCCCTCACTCCCTCTCTCCCTCACTCCCTCTCTCCCTCTCTCCCTCACCTGAGAATACAGCAAGAACACATTGGCCTGCTAGCCAGGAAGAGGACTTTCACCACAACCTGAACATGTGGGCTTCCAGAACTGTGAGAAATAAAAGTGTGTTGTTCAAGCCACTCAGTGTGTGGTACTTTGTTATAGCATCCTGAGCTGACTAAGGCAGCTCTATAGTACTTTTGTTTATATCCCTTTCAACTGATTTTCCATGGCATTGTAATAAAATTCATGCTAACTCTTCTAACTGTGTGGTTGAAGAATATTCTTTAGTCCGTGGGTTATTGTCAGTACCAACAATAGTGTGTCTGCTTTAGACTGTAAGTGCTTAAGGGGCAAGGACTCCACCAGACTCCAACTCCATCAGTCAGTTTAGTTTGAAATGAATTAAACCAGACACAAAATAATTGCATGAAGACAGTTTTACTTTTCCGTTTTCTACTTCGGGCATGTAGATACAAGCTTACTAGTAACTACTTTGTTTCAGATCAAAATTACATCTTGTGTCACGTACATATTTATTGATTATTATGGTGCTATTGCTTCCTAACCTTTTTTTCCCTAATATGGCATAGAAATATAATGTTTGCGGTAACAAATGTGCTAACTAGTTCCACTTTGAGTGTTTGTGGATTTTCTTTTGTTCTTTGGAAAATTTTTACATTCCAGAAATTTTTATAGCTGTTACCTTATTACTATTAATACTTTTTAATCATTATTATGGCTTACATTATTAAGAAAAATAATATTCTAATCCAATGTTATAGTGCAGTTTGAAAATCTTTGTGTTGCCATTCTTTGGTATTTTAATACATCACATTCTCACGTTTAAATCACGGGGCAGCATGCTATGCGCTGAGCATTGGTAGACTTAGAGAGCCTTGGCACTTCTATCTCAAACCATGCAACCTTAGATAAGTCACCCTACCTCTTTGGAACTCGGTTTCTGCACAAACACTTGGGTTCTCATCCCTAGATCTAAGTCTATGTGATGTAATTGGAAATTAATTTGTTTCTAGTGGTTAATAAAGTGCCAAATTTGCCAAGGATTTACACTTTATTTTAGGGTGGTTACCCCTAGAATAATATCTTTTATACTAATTTTCATTCCTATGTGCTAATTTTGGGTACCAAAAAACTGGATAGATTTGTGGTTCATATGTCAAGAATAAACCTGGGAAGTAATTAATGTGGTGAGAATCATCTTAGGTGTGGGTTCAGGGAAAGGGAACTTCAGGGTCTAATTCAGGTGACCCCTAAATACTCCATAGCATTCCAAGGTCATGTTAATCTGCTATGGATATTCTCCATTCTCCACATCAGGAACCAAAGGGACCCAAAACATCCTTTGAATTACTTCATCTACCATGCTGAGAGTCATCACTTTCTTTTATTTTATCAACTCAATGACAATATTTTTGTTTCAAATAACTTGTTCTATTTAGAACAGCAATGTCCCCACTTATTTGTAATAGCGGTTTTAAACAACCATGAATTCAACCTACTATATATATGTAAAATATTCATTCTAAGTGTGAACAATGAAAATAATTACTGAAAAGAACCACAGTAACAAAGATAAAAAGGTAATAGGAAAACACAATGTAACAATTTAGTTTAGAAAACTGAAAAAAGGAACACTCTCACTGGATGTTAAATATAATAACTTAAATCTTAGCAAGACTAAAGAGGACAGAGACAGGAAAAACCAGAAACAGCAGAAAAAGGTGATATTTGAAGTACATTTGGAGATTAAAAATGATAGTTGGACAACTTGCTGACACCTGAACAATGGGAGGAGTGTCCACAGGACAATGGGGAGAGGGAGAGAAATGTCTATTAAAACGCTACAACATTCTGAGAATGTGTAGTGTAAGGGCAGGTTAAGTTCTGCAAGCCTCAGTCACCCTCTAGGGATTCTTAGTGCCAATTTAAGACTAAAGCTCACCAATTAGACCAGCACAGCATTCTAGAATTAGACAGCATTGGGAAAAACAATCTTTCTTACTCCAAAGAGAAGAAAATAGCAATTTATTACTGCACAGTTCACCTTGTCGATGGTTCATAAAAATTTTTGATTCACCAAGAAAATTTAAAAATATTTTGAGGAACTTCTATTTTACGAAGCAGAGAACTAAATATATTTTCAAAAGACTTTATTGACCAAAAAGAACACTTTCTGTGGAGTGTGAAGACCCAAATTCTGATATTGCATCTTCCGCTTACAAGATAAGTGACTTTGAAAAAGTCATTTAACTTCCTTGAACTTTAGTTTTTTTCCTCTCTTTAGTGAAAACATCAGTTTTATGCATGTTGCTGAATAGAGGACAGAATTAAAATCTAACTAAGATAAAGTATGCTCTTTGAATAATTAAATAAAACATAGTTGTAAGATTATGTTATTATGATCAAAAATCTTAAGGTTTGAACATATAAAGGATGCATGATCCTCCCTTCTCCAAAATACCCTATTTCTCCTGCCTAGTAAACAGAACATTACTGTGGATTTAATCAGTTACTCTTGATTCCAGGGACTAGAACTCTCCAGAGGAAAAAGAAACCACAGAAGTAAACAAATAGTAGGATGGCTTTATTTATGTATTGGGAATAGAATTTGACTTGTGTTGTAATTAGTTAAACTTGATAAAATTTCTGTTTTCTACACGTCACAAGATAGCTTCTAAATGAGTGCAATTATTCAGCCTCCTAAAAGCATGCAGAAGTCTAACTGATACTTTGTGATATTAGTTTTAAGCATGGTTTTATAAAAGATCACATTTGCATTTAATGGGAACTTAACACTGACACATCCTTGTCAAAGATATGAGGCAGTTGGTATTTTTGTACATACAGTTTCTTCTTAATAGAAGTGCTCCTAAGTGGGACAGCCCACTTAGGAGCACTTCAGCCAGGTTTGCCAGCACGTGGCTCCTTAAGGTGGCCCTGTCGGCTTCAACACTCTGCGATTCCATCTCCAGTTATGTAAGAACACACTCACTCCATGTCTCAATGTGTACCTCCTTTTTACCTAACAAAAAGGATTTTAGTTTCATAAATGTAGTGCCTATCTTATCAGCTTTGTCAGTGCTAAACAGTGGGCTGGGGTAAGGTAATAAATCTCTTTGAATAACTTGGTTATTGTAGATGAACAGCTTGATACATGAGGGAATATTGACTATTCATGTTTTCTTCATGAATGAGATTTGTATCAAAATAAAGAACTTCTACACCAAAGTCATGTTCTGCTAAAAAAAAAAAAAAAGAAAAGAAAAGAAAGAAAGGATATTAGGCTTTTGTGATTGAAGGCAGAATGAGGTAAATTTGGGTCACATCTTGCAGTCTTTCATAACTAGTAATTTTTTCATGGAAGGGCAGACCAAAAGGTTTGCAAATTCATTTGGAAAGGGAAGGAGACAATGAAGAGTTATTTCTTTCCAGATTTTCATTATAGAATTTTCTGCAAAGCAAAAATAGAAAAAAAAGTGAGATGGAAAACCTCTATATTTTGATAGTTTCCACTATAGGTTTTTAAAAACATTCTTTACTATTAAAAGACTACTTTTCACTGTTTTACTGAGGAGATAAAAGCTGCTTTCAAAGGTAAGAGGACAGAAGGTGAATGGCATTAGACTGTGTGATCCTGGGAAATTTGCTGCTGGCCCTTCTCATTTGGGTGGTGGTGACGAAAACAGCAGCGCTGCCCGCCCACACAGGAAGCTCTCCCATCCACCTCAGTGACGGGAGGATCGGTTGAGTTGGTCACTTCCAGTCAGGGGAGGGAAGTTTAGGCTCACCGTTCTTCTTTAACTGCTGTAGGATCTGTTTCAGTGACTGGACATTTTGATGGAAGCACAGTAAATAGAAGAGAAAAAGAGGTACGGGAGATTGTCCTCTGGAGACATGTGGCTAAGACATGTGTTCCAAAATCTTGTCTTCATTTTTTAAAACTCTATGTCTGTAGTATATAACAGGCATTTACTTCATTTTGGATTATAGGAACCTGGGGTAAACTCCTACAGTTTCTCAGCTACGATTGCCAAATGTTCCTACCTCAGGAAAACACCCTAGCCGGATAATGACAGCCGCAGCCTGGTGGGAAGTGCCATGAAATAGCAATTCTGATTAGATGCTGCCTGCAGACACCAAGGCCATTTGAATGCTCATCTGGTGCTCGTCTATTGTAACGTGACCCCATGCTGAACTAGTACTGGGGTCGTAGTTGGGGTGCACAGGAATGAAGAAGGCGGAAAGAGGTGAGTCATGTGCTGAGATTGTTGCAACAAGAAGCACCCCTGGGGAGGAGCCTGCACGCAGGAGTTCCTGGCCCTCAGATGGTAAAGTCCTTTGTTGAGTTATCGAGAAAGGGCTACTATAGGAGGGATATTTGGAGCAAGGCAGGGAGGTGTTTCCTCAGGTCAGAAAGGCTGTGGAGCTAAAGTGGAGCAGCGGCAGGGCCAGTTGTGGCACGCTTCCCTGAAAGGGGGTGAGGGAGGAGGTTGTGGGGAGAACCTTAGAACGTCATCAAACCTGCGCACAGTGGCAACTCAAATCCCCATCAGGCTGGCTGTCCTGGTAGTCTTGCCTAGCACCTAACTAGACAGGAATGAAGGGAGAACTTGAAGTTTATGCTGATCAAAACACAAGGAATTCCAGATTTTTTTATTAATCTATACCTAAGCTTTTGTGTTTTTATTTGGCATGCTTTCTTCGATTTGTCCTTAGAAAATTTACCTATAGAAGTTGAAATTCTGACTGCTATCACTGTACTCCCCACTCTTCAACCCAACAATATCTAGTAACAGAATGAAATTAAAGGAGGACCGGGGACATACCCACAATGGCCTAATGTGCCTAGAAAGTTTTTGAAGTCCCATGCCATATCTTAAAATCCTTGTGAAATTGGCACTGTGTTATTTAAAATAACCATACATTCTTATTTTAATATAAAATAATGTATCAAATTACTTACTAGTTGTAACCCCAACAAGCACCTTTGTCCCTGAATGTTATTTCTCCCACTTTCCTTCCCCTCTAGGGAGTCCTCAATATCCTTCCTTTAATGCCTTTGGAAATGTTGAGATTCTCCTCTAATTGAAACTGAGATTATTTGTGGTTACTATGTTATTTTTCACTTGAGGCATCACATCCTAGAAGAATGTTCCGAGTTTTATTTTCTTACTGTGACTGGCAAAAGCACAGGGAGTGATGGCATTACTGCGTAGCTCTGGGTTGCTCCACATGGGCAGGACCTTGCCCCATACCTTCATTCCCAGTTTCTGGCTACAACATCCAAAAGGGCAAGGAAACCTTTATCACTGACCCTTCACAAAGCCTTGGTGTGCCATTACCTGGGGCATGCCACCAGATTCTAAGCATTGTCCCTTGAGGGAAGAACTAAACTAAACAAAACACTAGGCCAACTTTTGGACATAGATTTAAATGATCAGGCTGTGTTACTCTGGAAATAAAAGAATAAGAGGGGACTGGCTCTGGTGAATGTGGAATTACTCAGCAAATCCAAAAATAGAAAAACCAAAGGGCAACTTGTTTGAAGTGTTTTTAATGACAGGGTTTTAAAAAGAAAATAAAGCATTGTATTTATCCGTATGTCCTCTATTTTCTTTTATATTTTCACTTAACAGAGAAAGGCCAAGGGAAGTTGGGGGTTTATTCACCACCTTAGTTACTTTTATATTCTCAAAGATTTTTCACATCATTTATAATAAAAAATAGATATTCATCCAGAGTACCACAGTATTCAGTTGCAAAGCAAATCAAGTTATCGATATCTAAATCCTTTTTCTTGCCTACATCAATTTATTTTTTAATCTTTTTAAAATTGTTATTCTATTACAGTTGTCCCACTTTCCCCCACTTTGCCCTCCTCTACCCATACCCCTCACCCCACTTCACATTCCTGCAGTCAGTCCTGGATCATGCATGTCATTCATACATGTTCTTTGACTAGTCCCTTCCCCTTCTTTCCACCATTATCTTTTTCCCTCCAACACTATGGTCACTGTCAGTCTGTTCCATGTTTCCACACCTGTGGAACTACTTTGTTCATCACATTCCTCTTATAGGTGAGATCATATGGTGCTTGTCTTTCACCACCTGGCTTAATATCACTTAACATAATATTTTCCAGTTCCATCCATGCTGTCGCAAAAGGTAAGGAGTTGCTTCTTTCTTTCTACTGTGTAGTAGTATTCCATTGCATTAATGAACTACAGTTTTTTGATCCACTCATTTACTGATGGGTGCTTAGGCTGATTTTATACCTAGTTAGGGTGCCAGTATGGTTGGGTTCTGGTGAGACCTCTCTTCTAGCATTAAGATGGCCACTTTCTCATCGTGTCTTCACATGGCAGAGATAGAGTTAGTCAGAAAAAGAGCTATCTCTTCTTAAAAAAAAAAAAAACACTAATCCTATCATGAGAACCCCACTCTCCTGACTTCATCTAAACCCAATTACCTTCTTAAGATCCAATCTCCAAACACTATCGCATTGGGAGTTAGAGCTTCAAAATGTGGATTTGGGAAGGATACTATTCAGCTACAGTATCGTGCTACTCTAAGTTCAATCTTCTTGCTTTTGTCCTTAAAATGGGATTTGTCCCTGGATAGTCAGGCACATTTGGATTTTTTTTGTTGCTGTTGACGTTCTGGGTCATTGCTAAAGCAGTCTTACTCTTCTTGGTTCTGCTTTTACCTTGATGGTATCATCATCTTTTTTAAAAAGATTATTTTTAGAGCAGTTTTATGTTCACAGCAAAATGGAGCAGAAAAAACAGAGTTCCCATATATTCCTTGACCCAATCCACACACACACACACACACACACACACACACAGCCTCCCCCAGTATCAACACCCTTCACCAGAGGGTACATTTGTTACAACTGATGAGCCTACAGTGATACATCATTATCACCCAGAGTTCATGCTTGCATTAGGGTTCACTGTTGGTGTTGTACATTCTATGGGTTTTGACAAATGTCTAATGACATATATTTATTATTATAGTAATCACAGAGTAGTTTCAGTGCCCTAAAAATTATCTTGGCTTCACCTATTCAGCTCTCCCTTCCTCCTAACCCCTGACAACCACTGATCTTTTTACTCTTTCCATAGTTTTACTCTTTCAAGAATGTCATATAGTTGGAATCATATAGTATGTTGCCTTTATAGATAGGCTTCTTTCACTTAATAATAAGTACCTAAGATTCCTCCATGCCTTTTCATGATTAAAAAGTTCATTTCGTTTTTGTGCTGAAGATAGTACCAACTTTCATTGTCTGGATTCCAGTCCTTGCCTTCAAATCGGTTCGTGCCTAGATTTGGTCCCAGGTGCTCATACTTTAAGTGTCTGAGTCTCCAGCTCTGCTGTTTACATCTTATCCTCAGCTTGAGAACCTGAGTTTTGTCTGCCCTCCTTCTTTTACTCATTCATCTCTCATTTTAGATCCATAATCCTTCCTGCTGCATAATTGCTATCTCATTGGCAACTTCCCTGTGTAAGTCCCTGGCTTCTGCTCAATCCACAGGTTTGCTTGGGCTTCCGTTGTGTGAAGTTCTATCCTTGCCAGAGCCCTCACGGGGCATTTGACAGGCAGGGAATAAAAGCAATGCTATAGAAACACTTGTGCACTAGCTCCTGGCAGAACTTAAGCCTGTTTTAAGAAGCAAACTGGAATCTTGATACTAATGAGAAAATTCTGCAATGGCTACAGGAATCCAATAAAAAGTTTATTATATACACACCTCCCCCAAACAAACAAGAACACTAAAATAGAAGTTATTAACAATTTGTTTTATTTTTTAAAGATTTTTATTTATTTTATTTTTTAGAGAGGGGAAGGGAGAGAAAAACAGAGGGAGAGACACATCAATGTGTGGTTGCCTTTCGCACACCCCCTACTGAGGACCTGGCCTGAAACCCTGGCATGTGCCTACACTGGGAATTGAACTGGCAGCCCTTTGATTTGCAGGCTGGTGCTCAACCACTGAGCCACACCAGCTAGGGCTTATTTTTTAATTTTAAAAATGGGATTGATATCAGGAATTTTTTGAAACTTATCAATTAGCATTGCTATTCCTTATGAATGACTTACTTTCCCTTCTTCCCCTCTTCCTCCTACCCTGGAAGTTAAATAAGTAGAAAATCTAATAGTAGAGAAGAATGTTGGTGGCTTCACGAGTGCTTGTATTATAGCATGTTAGGTGTAATCTGAAAGCAAATTTTGACTAAATATTACATGTAATTCAGCTTTATTTAATTCAATTCTCTCATCACCATCTGTAACTGCATTATTTTTCTTGCAGAGAAATAACATGGTATGATGCAGAAGGAACTTGGTTAAAAGCATTGGAACATTAACCTTTCTTGGTTTCTTTGTACTGATATAAATGACATTGTTGCATATTATGTTTGATTCAACGTGGAAAGTCTGAAGAAATGTGAGAATTTATCTGCAGGTTGCTCAAGCTCTATGAAAATATCAAAAAGACCCTATATTAGGAAAATTCTGCAATGATAAAAATGCACTATTATTTTACGATAGCAGATGCAAATAAGTTAGAGGGGGAAGCTGGGTTTGAAAAAACACAGCGATGGGCTAGGCAGATGAGATGATTCTAACCGTTGGTATCTAAAGCATCCTCTTTGATGAGAAAGGAGACAGTGCCAGAAATTATGAGTGTATGTCATAATTATGTTCAGCTACACTCAAAATGACCTGTTCTTGACCCATATCTAAGAACGGTTTGGTATTTGTTTCATTTCCAACAGAGTGGTTGAACTCTCTTTTGTTTATCTTTAAGTGAATGGTTAAATTCATTCTTATAGAACTGCAGATGATTTAATTTAACATGGAGTCAATAAAAAATGGACTTACTCCTACTGTGGTTACTGTCAGCATTTTAATAGTAGAAGAAGTGTCTTTTTTACGCCTGGGATTAGAGAAGATCTGAGGGAGAAAAGGTTTAGAATGCATGACTGAGGAAGGATCATGTTGTCTGTCCCCAGGGAGAAAAGAAATCTGTCCTCATTTTGAAATAGCTCTTGGCTATGGCTCAGAAACACTCAATGGGCAGCTTTAGAAATTGTAGCACTTTCTTTCACAAAGAAAAAAATCAGTGTGTCTTTGTGCTCCTAAGGGAGATAGAAGAGGTTAAGAAGTAGATGCAGAAATTATTATGTACTTGTAACAAGTATCTATATTACAAAATATTTTTTAAATTAGGAAACATTATACATTCTTCTATAAATACTAATTTAAAAGTTTCTGTCAAGTGTCTGATTTCAATTTTTATTAAACTTATTGGGGTGACTTTGGTTAATAAGATTATATAGGTTTCAAGTGTACATTTCACTGATACATGATCTGTATATTTCATTGTGTGCCCACCACCCAAGTTCAAGTCATCTTCCATCACCATATGTTTTTCTTGTTTATTCATTTATTGCTTTCAGATTTCAGTTTTATTGTTCCATATTCAGTCATTTGTTATAATTCTGCATTAAGAATTATACAAAATGTGTATAAATTAGTTAATAAAATTAATGTACAAGAAGATTTTTACCATAGTCTTATATTCCACCCCCCCATAAATATTCTATAGTCTTAAACAATGTCTTACCCAAGATGAGTAGTCCTTTTGCAGTAAAGCTGAGCTGGGGCACACGTCTTCTGTTTTCTCTCAATTACAACTTTCCTTCCCACATTTGAAGGTCTAATCTTAGATATCCCTCACCTTTATATTGCAGGCCATAGCAACTGCCAAACTTGAAATCAGCTTTGAGCTTGAAGAGTTTACATAGGGTCAATGGAGTTGGAAGTTAGAATTCTTTTCTGTTTGAAAGGTATTTCAACCAGGTGGAAAGAACCCAACAACTATTTTTTGTTGTCTATATAAAACAATGTAAGAAAACAGATATATAAATGAGATATTTCAACAGCATGTTGAGAGAAGGATCTGAAAATTATTTTACTTTCAAACTGTTTTAGAGCTGTCCTATAAGATGTAAATACTTTTATAGAAAATAGAGGAACACTATTTTGAAGATTCCTTAATGGTACTGATGTGAAATCAAGCATAGTATCAAAGTATGTACTCAGCCAAGAGAAGGTCTCCTATCTGACCTAATACATTTGATTTTAAAAATGGTATTGTTTTTTTATCAGATTCATTCTTGGGGAATAAAGAGAAAAATACAAACTTTAGAAGTAAGCAGAGCTATGCTCATCAATCACCAAGTAGACTGAGGATCTGAAGAACCTTCAGAATCAGTCTCCCTACTGGCCTTAAAGAATTGTTTTGGGTGGGTTTAATGTGATTAAATGTGCAGAACACAATACAGATCCTTGACCTACCTCAAAGGGTTATAAGGACCCAGAAAAGTAACACTAAGTTTTTTTCCTCCTCTGTTTCCCCTCAGATTTTATAGGAGAGAGTTGAATATGGATTATCTGCCAGAGCCTTAAACAGCGACAAACCAGTAATCTTGGTAAGGAGAAGAAATAATTACATTATTAGGGATTTCCCCAAAAGGGTCAATGTGCTGTTGGTCTCTGCACTGAAGGCCCTGGCCCCTGTGAGCACAATCAGACAGGATTGCTGTCTTCTGGAATTGTCCAGTCACTAGGAAAACAGAGGCTTACTCATAAAAATTGGCCATCTGCAGTGTCAATTTTATTCCTTGCATATAATTATGAAACTCTGAAAAGAAATCTCCAGCAAACCAGGTTTGATGTTTATGAGTTTGGAGAAATAATTTTTGTAACATTTTAACTAGTATTATGAATGGACACAAAAAGATGTGATAAAGATTAAACAAGGTGGTGTTTTATAGTTTAGAAACAATGAAATCTTTGTGATTAAGTTTGTTGCATTTTGCATAGTACTTGTGGGATAATAGACTTCATGAATAAGTATTTGCTGTCTGTCTATTCTATGCCAGGTCCTGAAGGGTAGAGTGACAAATAAAGAAATCATCGTTTCCCAGTCTTGAGGGGCTTATACTCCAGTGAAACAGTGATAACTGCTGAGACAAAAAGAAAACAGAATAACATGATGGAACATAGTGGATGAGTTTGGATGGCTAGGGGAGATATCTCAAAGAAGTTAACACCTGAAAGGTGAGAATCATTCAACCACATAAACTTAAGGCTAGAGAACTGCAGGTGGAGGGAACAGGAAGTGCAGCATGGTGAGCAAATGAGTGCCAAGGCCAAGAGGACAAAACAAGCAGATTGGGTTCAGGAAGAAGGGGCTGGGGCTGGGAACCAGTGTGGCTAGACATTGTGAGATAGGGTAAATTCAGCAGGAAATAAAGTTAGAAGGATGAGTAGGCTATGCAGGACCACAGTACGGAGTTGAATATTATAACAATTCATTGAATGAAACAGGTATCAGAGGGTTTTAAGCAGGAGGGTACCATGTAAAATCCCTTTGGCACTGCATGGAGAATGGCTCACAGGGTGGGAGCAGAAAGGAAAGCTGAGGCAATTTATTCTGTTATGGCAGTAGGCTAGCTGAGAGATGATGGTAGCTTGGGTCAAAGTCATAGCAATAAACATAAAAAAGTGGGCATATTTTGAATATATTTTGGAAAAAGAGCTAATAGGAGTTGGTGACAAATTCACTGTGAGGACAGTTGCCAGAGAAAAAGAAGAAGTCAGGGTTTTGACTTGAACAATGGAGTAGATGGTGTTGCTGTTTATGATATGGGGTAGACTAGGAAAGTAAAAGGTTTCAGGTAGGTCTGGGTTTCTGTTTGGGGCATTGTTCTATTAGACATTCAAATGGAATTGAGTATGAGAGTTTAGAGCTTATAAGCAAAATAAGAATTGAAGATAAAACATTTTACGTGTTTAGCATGTGGATGGTGTTTAAAAGCCAAGTGACTGGATCAATTCACTTGGAAGTCTAAGAGAAGCTCTACAACTGCATTACTGCAACATTTAGACATTGGCATGACAAGAAAGAGCCCATAAAGGAGACTGAAAAGGAAAGGCAGAGAAACATGGTACAACAAATACTAAAGTAACAGCAGCAGCAGCAGCAGCAGCAGCAGCAGCAGCAGCAATAATAATAATAATGTAAGTGTTTTAAGAAAGTGATGTTGGTCTACCAGTATGAAAAGCTCTTGAGAAATCAAGAAGATAAAGAGAGAAACAGGAACACAGGATAAAGAAACATGGAGCGGGCTGCTGATGTTGGCAAACGCATTTGTAGTGTGATGGGAGAAATGGATGCCCAAACGGACTGCATCAAGAAGGTGATGTAAGGAAATAAAAAACAAGATTAGAAAACTCAAGAACTTTTACTTTAAGATCAGTGAAGAAATGGAACTGTAGTTGAACGGAGACATGGAATGGGAAGTTATTTCTTTTTATTTTTTCTTATTCTTAAGAAAGAGTTGTAAAATAAAGGATGAAAATGCTTGAGGATATAAGAGTATGGAAACCAGGGTGCTACTAGGATGGCTTTTGAAAGAAAAGGTTATACCATCTTTCAGAAGAAAGATCGAAAATGTGTAATAATATGGGAACAGGTGGCAATGGAGGAGTGCCCTTGCTGGTAGATGATGAAAGAATTTGTATCTGATGGCTTCTTTTGTTTTGAATAAAGCATGGTATAAGCTAGGATGAGGTTTCAGATGAGAAAAAAAGAGATGTAAAATAATTTTATGGGAGAGTGGGAGAGCATACTTGCAGGGCAATGTTGAATGTTCAATTGAAATTATAGTTATTCAAGTTTGGACACTGTTCATGTATTAATTTCCTCGGGCTACCCTAACAAAGTATCACAACGAAGGTGGCTTAAAAGAATAGGAACTTATTCTGTCACAGTTTTTAAATGGTAGAAGTCCAAAAAGAAGGCATTGGCAGGGTTGGTTCCATCTGGGAGCTCTGAAGGAGAAATTGGTCCATGCCTCTTAGCTAACTTCTGAAGATTGCTGGCAATTCTTCTGGTATTCTTTTTTTTTTTTTTTTTTTTAAGATTTATGTATTTATTTGTTTGTTTGTTTATTTATTTATTTTTAGAGAGAGGGAAGGGGTGGGAGAAAGAAAGGGAGAGAAACATCGATGTGTGAGAGATACATTGGTTGGTTGCCTCTTCCACGCCCCTTACTGGGGACCTGGTCCACAACCCAGGCATGTGCCCTGACTGGGAATCCAATCACCAGACTTTTGGTTCACTGGTCAGTGCTCAATCCAGTGAGCCACATGAGCCGGAGCCCCATTGGTATTTTTTGATTTAAAGATGTATCTTTCCTATCTCTGCCTCCATCCCCACAGGGTGTTTCTCCTCTTGTGTGTACCTGTGTTCCATTTTCTATCTTCTCATGTGGACAACAATGATAATGGACATAAGTACCACTCTAATCCAGTATGACTTCATTTTAACTTGATTACATCTACAAAGACTATTTTCCAAATAAGGTCACATGCATTTTGGTAGGACGCTACTCAACCCAGTATATCCTAGTTGTATAATTTTCTCTAGAAATGTTTAAGTGGGGTCATATTTTAAAATATCATTATTATGATATTTCTTCCTGTATACGTTAACTTAAACATCAAATTATTAAATTGGTATTTGAGTGGATTTTGCTAAATAAAATTTGTCATTTCTTGTATGGAGATTTATTTTCAAGTTAGATTATAAGTTGCATGTTTCTGGTGACTTTGAATAAAGGATGAAAGCAAGGAACTAGACGTATTCAGCGGCTTGGCTTTTTATTTCAGATACACTTCATCATCTGAATTGCTATCCAGATGTCTGGTGGCCTCACTGCCACTCCCATCCCACCACTGACTGCCACACAATAATGTGATCCTGTTTCTGTCAAGAAAAAATCACTGGTTTTAAATTGCAAAGACCTCATAGATTTCAAAATAAGTTCCTTCTCTGGATTTTACAAATGAGAAAACAGAAGGAGTCAGCTGAGTTATCAAGTACATTATATTTAAATAGAGGTCCAGTGAGTGGAACTCTTTGTCCAGTGCTGTTTTTGCTTGGCTATAAAACTGTTCAGAACCTTTTGCTCTCTATTTATAGAGTGAAGAGAATGTATTCATTGATTCTCTCTTATGATTGTTATAAGTATATAATGAGGAGAAATAAATAAAAAACTTTTGCAAAGTCTAGATTCTCTACTTTTATAGCTGAAGCTATTTTCAATAAATCTGCTTCTGTCATTTGGATCTTGATTGCTAAGTCCTTTATTGTACTGTTACAAATAAATTGAAGTGCATATAAATATGTAAGCTATATCTTGCTTTAAAATCAATGAATATTGAAAAACATTATAGAAATGACCACATTGCTTTTGTTTTATCCACCAAAATAGCAATTTCTAATTAGCAGACATCATTTGTTTCCATGACACAGATTCTTTTTTTCTATTTTCCTAATTATATATGTATCTAGTATTGTAGAAATAATTCTGAAGTTATCAATTTGTCAGCCTAGAAGAGCAAACAAAATATCAGGAACAGTATGTTTGACCACATTTCCAGTTTGTAAATAAGTCTTGGTTGGATAGCTCTGTTCGTAAAGTGGAAATGTTGTCAACAGACCCTTAGTCCCTACAGTCCACAAAGAAAGCTAAATCTGCTCCTGATTTTTACATGATCAACTACATAAAATATTGATGCAGTGAAGTGATGCATTGCTATTGTTCATCTCCTTGTACTCAAATTTAACCAGTGTTTACAAAGGTGCACTGATCTTGGAAGCAGATTGAAAGAGTTATATATTAAAAGTTTGTTGGGACAATAGATTGCAAAATACAAGTTTATTTTCTGATCTCCCACTTTCTACTAGTATTGACTATAGGCCTACATTTTGATTCTAGTCACCTTTCTGTTCATTTCCTTTGTATTCTAACTTAATGCCTCATCCATTTACTTACAAAATTAAAAACCATATCTGAATTCTATTACCTCTGGGTATGATTTCCAACAATGCTCATCCAAACAAGCCTGTGCGATTCTTTGGTAGGAAGGAATGTGAGAGGTAAGTGGTCAGCAGTGTTCATATCCTTAATGAATGTCAGTTCTGGAAGCTGGGCTCACCTGTAATATGAGATTCGAAAACTGCTGATTAGAATTACCCCATTAAGGTAGAGGAGGAAAATCTATTGACACCCTGGTCAACTCCTAAAGGTACTCCATAACAGTGTTCTATCTTGTGGATGACCTCTTAAAGGAAACAATCTGAATTCTTTATCCACCACCTTCTTTTATGATGAACTGAATCAATCAGAATGTTTTAGTACTGGGTGAAAAATAAATATAAAGCCCCATTTGACATTCTAAAATAGTTTACAAAGTTTGCTTGGATTCCATGTCTCATACAAGTGAATCCTACCCTATCATTGGAATAAGCCATGAACACTGTGTTCTTGGAAATCTTCTCTAGTCCCCATTTTGGAAAGCACTGGATAATTCCATTGCCAGAAAGTGAGTATATAGTTGGCAGGTATAGATTCTCCCATAAAAAGAATAACTAGGAAGGTATTATGGCTAAGGATGAAAGGTTTTACTAAAATTGTTTGTCTTTATTCTCATTTACTGCAAGAATTGCGCTCTTGGCAAAGGATATCCTTTAGGTTCTGCTGAGAACATTCTTAAGGGATTGGGTCAAGTTCTGAGATTTTCCTTGGACTCTGAAAAAGGCTGAAAAGAAGAGCTCTCTGCTTGCTTTTAAACTGGCCTTCTCTCTGAGTGGCAGCTGCTTCTGATTTCTGGCTCCAGACAAATCCTTTCCAGAAAGGGTTTCTTAGAGAAAAAAATCTGCTCAATCTGAGCTTCTCCCTATTTTCCAGTCTTCCACATTCCCAGGTAAAATTGGTAGGACTTCATTCCTCATGACTTAGAAACAATATCTGAAACCTTTTGGAATAAAAGGCAGAACTAGGGCATATACTACTTTATTCCACCAGCCTCCTCTGATGCACCAGCAAGAACAATAAACTACAAAGTTTTGAATGCTACTTTTGCCTTCTCTAACAAGTTTTCTAAAACATGCTAGAGGTCTCTAGTATGACCTCTCTCTATTCTATTTTTACCACCCCTAAAATACTAATAATGCATTTGATAAGGCTGTTCAAATAATTATATGATATTTTATGTGAAAGGGCCCCTAGAATAGAGTAGGACTCACAGAAATAATAGTTTTCTTCCACTGCCACTTTGCATTAAGCTTTCAAGAAAGAATGGAGATCAAGGGTGGGTGGGGAATGGTGCTGAAGATTTGTATTTGGCAGTTCCCTCATGCTCTGGCAAATCAGGTACTGTGGCATGTACTTCTATCCCTGTCTGCTTTCCAACCTCATCTGGAGTGGGAATCCCTCTCAATTTTTCCATGTCGTAGTGACCTTCATTGCCTTTACATGGCTTCTTTCCTTCTTTGTTGGGGTGGGATGGAGAATCTAGTAAGAAATATTTTCTGTTGCAATGTCTCTCTAACAGATGCCACTTGTATACAAAGTGTTGATACACTCCTGCTTTTGAATCAGTGCTTTTTACAAAAGGAAGAACAGGAATATCATAGCTACCCTGTATCTTTAGAAATATCTTACAGGATACACTGTCTACTTTTTATCCTCATTATTTTGTTTTCATTTTCCTGAATCACAACAGGCACTCAATAAATATTTTCTAAAAGAGAAATTAAATTAGCTAGGGGTTGAAGTAGGACTTGGAGGTTTAGAGGCTAGTCAGGGAACAGGCAGCAGTAGTGAGGTGGGTGAGGGGGGACAAAGTACAAAGTAACCTCAAGAATCAAAGATTTCTACTGGTAGGAAGGGTGAGGAGAAGCTTTGGAACACTCAGAGATCTGTAGGTCATCAAAGGAGTATACTTGAGGAGTATTTGGGTCTTAGTACTACTTTAGGAGTCCAGACAAAAATGGAGTGACTAAGTGAGCGAATTTCGACACTGAGAAATTTGGGTGCAATAAGTATGAAAGATGCTGAGTGGAAGAAAAGTTACACATGAAACAATGGATTGACTATAGAAGCAAATGATTTAGTCATTTCAGATGACCTAGAGGTCTCATAGGCTTGTCGAGTCTGGATATGGCATTAGCCAGGGTTAAGAGGCTCAATTTTACGTCCTTTGTGCCTCTTGAGATGGAGAAAGTGCATTGGAGGAGGTGCTCAGATCTCTCTCTGCCAACCCTCTCTCCCTGAGGGATGGATGGACATTCCTTTTAGGAAAAATAGCAGGCAAAAACCTTGAGGCTTCTGAGATCCAGTAGTAATGACCTTCCCTTATCCACACATTCATTGGTAGAAGTAAAAAGTGGGTCCCAGAAGAATCCCACCCACCCACCCACCCACCCATCCCACAGATAACACAACCTCAGCACCACAGCACCACTAGATTTACCCCCAACTTGTCTTTTGTTCTTATTTATATCAGTCCTTACAAGAAGCCTGGGGCTTCCAGGTTATCCCATACCACTTCTCATCTCCAGATTGCTATGTACATCTCAAAATCCAACACCTTTTCACTGTCTCCCTTGTGACTCTCAGTCTATCACCAGCTTCTCTGATCTTTTCTTTCAGAGAATTGCAGACTTCTCATGTGATTGCTGTTTCTTTTCCTCACCACTGCTATCACTGAGCCAGGAGTTATAATAGGAGTGCTTGCTGTTTCCTAAAACCCTTGAACTTTAAAGTTTATGCCATTAAACTGCACCATTTCTTAATCCCCCCTTCTCTATCTGTGTCACTCCCAGACCACTGGCTCATTAATGTCACTCTTACCAGAACTATTCCTGCTGTTGTTATGGGTGATCTGAATATCCACATCAGTGATACTTGGAATACTCTGGTCTCTCTTCCTTGACCTTCATTCCTCCAACTATCTTGTTCTCTAACCTACCTCAGTCACTCCCAGAGTCACTCACTCCAGCACTGTCCTATAGAACTTTCTGTGATGTTGGAAATAATCTATATCTGCACTGCCCAAAGTGGTAGCCACCAGCCACATGTGGCTATTGACCATCAGAAAAGTGACAAGTGTTACTGAGGACCTGAATTAAATTTTAGTTAATTAAAATTTACATTTAAATAGCCACATGTTACAAATGGCTATCTTTAATGAGTTCCTAGACCTTATCATTATTAAATGCTACATCCCTTCTATAAATCATGAACTCAAGTATCACGAACAACTCTCAAATTATCACCCTTACTTTTCTAACTTACACACTCTCTCCACTACCGTAACCATAGAAAAGTTCTACCAAAGATGGACCCTACTGATCCTATCAGTCTTTACCATTCCTCTTTGCAACTCTGTGTCTTCACTTGACTTCTTAACCAGATTGGATTCCAGTGTCCACTAGTATAAGTATATCCTTGCATCACATTGAACTCCATTGTCTCTTATATCTTCATCGCATTGCCTGGAAAACCTAAATTCTGCTTAAATACAACTCTCTACCTACTCTAAATCTGCATTTGTGCAGTAAACATGACTAAGTAAACATGACTAAGTACATGACCATGCTCACTGGTTAGATTCTTGACCATTAACTTCAAGTGGCCCTACATGTTGGCCAAGCACCAACTACATTTCATTATCTTTTCAGTTTCCCATTCTCCTAAATATAATTTCCACAGGTTCTCTATTCTCCTTAAGTATCTAATACATTGTCCCCCACTCAAAACCTTCAGCTTATTTTTTTGTTCTTACTTCATGAAAAAAAGATGTAAAGAATAATAAAAAGATCTCTTCCACATCTTCTGCCAGCTCTATTTTTTCCCTCCTTTTTCCTTCCCTTCCTGAAAAACTCAATACTTAAGCAATTAGGTGGCACCAAGCAAGCAGAGATCTGCATGGGAGTTAGGATGGCAGGAGCCAGATGGTGGTGAGGAAGGTGTCCATGGAGCAAGACAGCCTAGCATGGGGCTGTGGAAGTCATGTAGGAAAAGTATATTCTCAACACCACTCTTATAAAATAGTTTACATTTGAACATGCATTTGGCCTCCCCTCCTATTACTTGGATTAATTGACCCCTTTACTGAAGGCCAGCTTCTCTGCTTGTGTCCTAGGTTCCATCCCTTCTTGACTAACTGACATCTACCCATCTCTCGTATTAGTTTATCCCACTGCCAGGTACACTCTCCACTTTAAAGTAAAAATTCCTCAGTGGGGGAAAATAATCCTTCTTTCCTCATCTGAGTTTATTTCAGGCATGCTTTAATCTCATCACTGCTCCAGAACTGCTCTCATCAGGGTCACTGGTGCTTTCCACATCATTTAATCAAGTGGCCAGTTCTTGATGCCCACTCATTTAACACAGCCAAATGCTCGCTCATTTAGGGAAATACCTTCTTTCACTAGGCTTCTGGGAAAGTCGTGGTTCTCCTATTTCAGTGGTTCTATCACCTTTGCTGTTTTCTTCTTATCTCAATGTTTACACTTTGGAACAACTCATTCTCAGTCTTGAGAATGCCTCACTTTTTTTTGTCTACATGTATCCCCTAGGTTATCTCATTTGTCTCATAACTCTGTGGGATGGTGGCTTGCAAATGTATACCTCTCTTCTGAACTCCAGACCTGTTGTACACAGCTGCCTATTTGGCACCTCCACCTGGATGATTAATGCATGTTACAAACCTAATACGTCCACATTCTCATTATTCATCCAATATCACCCAAATGGTTTTCCTTATCTCAGTAAATAAGTGTATTCCATAGTTGCTTAAGCTAAAGACCTTGGAGTAATTCTGCAGTTGATCTGTCATCAAATTCTCTCATCTTCACTTAGAAATGTGTCTAGAATCAGACCACCTTTTACCATTTCCTTGCCACTATCCTGGTCTTGTCCACAGTCTATTGTTATTTGCATTATTAAAGTAGCTTCCTAACTGGTAGCTTTGTTTCCACTCTGACCTCTATTAACCTGATTTATTTTAATAAAGCACCTAGAATTGTCCTTCAACATTTGTGGCTGATCAAACCTTTCCTCTGCTCAAAACCCTTCCATGGCTCTGTGTTGCCCTAGAGAAAAATCCCCAAACTCCCTAGGACATGACCCCATGCTTCTCTTTGACTAGATTTTCTACTAATTTCCTTTCTCTCATCTGGGAACTGGCCTCTTTGCTCTTCCTTAGGGGCTTTATACTTGTTCCAACCACAGTACCTTTACACTTCCTTTTGCCT
The DNA here is from genome assembly GCA_039655065.1 of Glossophaga mutica. Taxonomy (NCBI): domain Eukaryota; kingdom Metazoa; phylum Chordata; class Mammalia; order Chiroptera; family Phyllostomidae; genus Glossophaga; species Glossophaga mutica. Next base: position 164,135,516 of record CM077306.1, read on the forward strand.
CTGCCTGAAATCTTTTTCCTCCATATATGCAAATGGATCTGTCTCTTACTTCCTTCAGATTTCTATCCAAATGTCAATTAATCTGAGAGACCTTCCCAATCACCCTATCTAAAACCACCCTTGCCTCATTCTTGTTCTCCCAACATGCCCTATTTTACTTATACTGCTTTATTTTTCTCTCTAACACTCCTTGTTATGTAACATCTTGTGTATTTGCTTGTATATGTGTTATTGGCTATCTTCTGTCCACTAAATGGAAAGCTCAGTGAGGGCAGGGGTTTTGTTTAGTTCATTTATTGCTGCTTTACTAGCATTAGAGCAGTTCCTGGCAGATAGTATGTACTCAATATATGGAGGGGTTTCAGAAATAAATAATAAATCTCCCCCTTCAAGGCCAGATATTAATTATTCTGAGAGAAAAATACATTAAGCCATAAGTAGGAACTCCTCAGTGTAATTTACATCCAATTATAACTTAACCTATAAGGGAATGAGGGAATGAGAACAGATGGGAATCGGGTTCCTGGTATCCAGTCCTAGGATTGTTCTTAGCCCACTGTGTAACTCTTAAGTTTTTGGTTTTGATTTCATCGTCTGTAAAATGATGTTGTTGGACTAGATTGGGGGTTCCTGGCCTGGGGTCTAGGGACTCCTCAGCAGCCTACAGTGGGCTCCAGGGAACACAGGGGACATGTGCGTCTCCTATTGCTGTATGCAAAATGTTGAGGCTTTGGGCACATGTATGCATTTCTTTTCCAGATGAGAGAAAGGTTTATGACTATGAAGCAGAGTAGAAGTCCTTGAAGTCTTTGTTGAGCCCTAATTTTATGTGATTCTAAGTTTTGAAAAGAGATGACAGAAGACAGCCTGATGCCTCTCTGCAACGCTGGAAGGCAGTCTTGGTTCTGCCACACCCTGAGCAAGTCCTCTCTCTCACTTTGGTCTACATCACTTGTAAAATGAAGGCATTGGGCTAGATGATCCAAAATAGTACCTCCAATTCTACATTCAACTCAAACAAACCAGACCAAAGCAAAGAAACAAAATGGGGTAGTCAGCTTGGGAAGTCAGATAGGTCCTGCCAGGTCCTGGGGAGTCAGAATCCTAGACCTGCAAATGTTCTAACAGCACTCTGAGAAGCAAGTAAGTGAAAATACAGAGGTGGTTCCTGGGTAAGACTCTAGCTCAGGGACTCAGTGGCCTTCTGAAAGGTGGAAGATTAAGTCTTAGGGATGACTGGGAAGGAGAAGTAAAAGCTTCACTGCTCCCACCAAAGAGATTGGGGTCTGATTCCCTAAAGTTAACCTCATAAATCCTGGAATAAATTATGGAAAAGATCTCTTTACAGTGTTGGAGAATTTTATTTTGAAGGATTAAAGGGGTATATACAAACAGTCTAATGCTTCCTTGTTAGTCTACTTTTTCTTATTAGAATCTAGAAAAAAATTGTTATTGAGGAGATGAATTTCTCACAACATGCACAGTTTTGATTTGTTCCACTCTTCCCTTAGCTCGCTCTCCCTGGCCCCCATGCCCTTGCAAGTGCCTGTTCCTTCTTCCCTTGTAAGTAAGTGTGTCCTGTTTCCTGGGGGTGGGTGAGGTGGAAGCGGGGATGGGGGGTGCGTGAGGGGGGAGGGGGCAACCACAACTTGTGTCTGGGTTCTGAGAACACACACAACACTCAGAGGAAGTTGTTTGAAGTAACCCTTCCCCAGATACATGTTTCTGAGGACAACTGTATAGAAGGTGGAACATCCATCCCAGGAATCCCCTGGTTCTGTGTTTCCACACCCACTGCATGCCAAACCCTATGAACACATCAGGTCGAATGAACACTCCCTGCTCTATATCTCAGAGTCACAACAAAACAAAGCTGGATTTGCATTGGAATCTACTGTTTCCAGGGTTATGCTCCTCCCTCCTTGTAAGTGGGGAGGCGAGTTTCTATGATTAAGAGAGTGTCTTGGTCAGCAGACAAGTTGTCTTCATTACTCCTGTGGGGGAATGGGATTGAATGGGGTATTTCTTCCTCCCTGGGCCTGGCCCAAACTTGGCTGTGCCTCAAGGGTCCATTAGGCTGCAGGTCACAGCAGCTGGAGCCCAGGCGCCCAGAGCAGGTCACGGGTCTGTACTGCCCGTTCCATGAGGCACAATGGAGTCATTGACTATTTATTTACTCCATACAACAAGGCCGCTGTTGACTTAATTACGGGATCCTCCTTGCCACCCCTGGGATCGTTAAATGACTAACGGACTCTCCACAATCACTAACTCATCTCTTCTTAACCTGTGTAAGTCCCGGATCTCCCCCACGTGGGCGGGCTCAATAGGCGTGTAGCGGGCACAGAGAGCCAGAAGTGGTGACAGAGTGTAGAGACTGGTGGTTTTGCTTGAGAGCTGGGCTGAGTCAGGTGCTAGCCCCAGGGTGTGGAGGGTGGCAATGCTGCACCAGGCTCTCGGGTGAGCGCTCAAGTCCTTGTCTCCAGCCAGGACAACTCGTCTCTGGAGAGGCAGAATCTTCTACGTAGGGCCTTCAGAATTAGAGACTGGAAATCTCTAATTTCCAATCAGCCGGTTTGAAAATTGCCTCTCTGCCCAGCATTCCCGGCCTGCTTTTTCTCAGCCTCTCTAAAACCTCCTCGGAAGTCGCTGCTCGCTAACTTCCTCTGGGGGCAACTGGCAAAATCTCTACTCCAGTTAATAATGCAGGGACGAGGATAAAATAGCAATGGTATTGAATAGATGTTGACTTTTCCGACCCAGAGGAGCGGAAACTGAGGATTGTTTGCAAAAGCTAATCGTTTCTACTGAGAAGCCGGGGGAAGCCTGGTGTGCTCGCGGGCGGCGGCCCTCCATGGAAGCAGAGTTTCAGGAAGACTCAGAGACTTAATCACCCCTCTTCTAGAGCCTTTTTAAAAAAGTGCTTTAGAATATTTAGACCGGAGGCCAGCCAGGCTGGGGCTGCTCCCCAGGCTTCTTTCCCCAGCCTTTCAACTTCGACCTCTGGTTCGGCGCCCATCAGATCTCATAGCAAACTTCTTTCTGCAATTTGTTTAAACTGAGACCCGAGGGGGAAGGAGGCGTCTGTTATTAAGGTGCCAGATGGTACCGAGACTGCCGGCCTATCTTTCGACCCTCGGGAGAAGTCCCTTTCTGTTCTAAGCAACCTGGGAGGGCAGGGGTGGAGTAAAGAAAGGGGGGGGGGGGAGAGAGAGAGAGAGAGAGAGAGAGAGAGAGAGAGAGAGAGAGAGAGAGAGAGAGAGAGAGGGAGAGAGAGAGAGAGAGAGAGAGAGAGAGAGAGAGAGAGAGGTGGGGAGAGAGACACGCGCAGTGACTTTAGGCGTTTAAGGGGGTCGGGCGACGCGAGGGGAGTGCACTGGTACTTCGTGCAGAGTGCGAGGGTGGAGGCGCGGGTGACGCGCAGGTCAAGATCTTTTTCGCTGACCTCTAAGGGATATGTCAGTACTTGTACTGAGAAGGCCACTTTGCTTCCCAAATGCTGGCAGCAGAGAAGTTCCGTTGCTATGGTTTCAGAGAGGGATAAAAGCCACCACCCAGAACCAAACGAGCTGGGGCTCCCCATACTTGTGGTCACCACCCAGGCCCAGGCATAGTCCATTGGCGATTTGTGTCACTCCCTGCCCGACCAACTCGTTCGCGGTGCCTCCACTCAGAGCAGGCAGGGGTGTGTGCTGGTGGCGGGGATTCCTAAATTTTCACACGTTGGCTCCTGCGGTCCAGTGACTAGTGCGGCGCCCTCTTGGCATCCGCGGCTGCGGGGAAAGGAACGCGGCGCCTTTAAAGCAGGAGGCGAGGAACCCCCGCCAGGAGGCGTGTCCGTCTCCACCGCCGCCGCCACTGCTCCGCGGTCTCCGTCTCCGCCGCTGCAGCCGTCACTCGCGCTCGGCGCCCGCGGCTGCGCTGCTGGTTCCGTGAGCCCCGGACTTCCCGCCGGACCTCCTCCGGCTGCTCCTCCCAGAGGACCACCCCTCCCCCTCCCCGCCCACCTGCCCCCAGCGAAAGGTAAGGACTCCCCGCGTTGGGCTCAGATCCGGGCTGCCTTCCCAAGACTGTGTTCCCTGGAGGACAGGAGGGACCAGGGGTGGGCGAGGGACATTTCCCGCCTGGAGAGGAGGAAAGCGAAGAGTCGCGCAGTGGATCCGGGTGCGCTCGCTCAGGGCACCCGCTGGACCGATCCGCCGAGAGTGGCTTTGTCCCGCTCGCCGCAGCCAATTCCCGTCAAAGATGCAACTGGCTTGGTTGGCTGCAGACGCTCCCGTTCTCCACGTAGAATAATTTAGTAAGTGGACGCGTCAGGAAGTGGCCTCCACTACTGGGACTCATGCGAGGCGAAGAGACACAGATGGCAAGAAGCTGTGTGTCTGCCTGCGGGTCTGATGAACTCCCCAGCCTTCTTTCCATCCTCCCATTCTACCGGTAACCCTGCTCCCTAGTTCTGTGCTGGAGAAGTACAGACATTTATGTTAACCGCTGTCACTACTGAGAGCGACTGAAAAAACTCCGTGGGCATCCCATTAGGGTAAGGGGAGTAGGGTCGCCAGGGTGGGTCATAAACGTCAAGAACTTTTAATGACTCTCTGTCATCCCCTAGTATTTTTCCCTTCAAGGAGTTCTTTACTAAGCAACACGACCCAACCAAGGCTTCTTATGATGATTTCCAATTTAGGGAATAGGGGGTATTAAAAAAACTTACCGCTACTGTACTTTTGGTAACAAACAGATTGCCTTCTGTTGTTTCTTCATCTCCATACTGTAAGTATTGTCAACAGAAATTACCTTATGAATTATTATTTTCACTTCACAAGAGATGATTGATTAATTTGAATCTTAGTCTGTAGTTTACTGGGAGGTATTTCCATTCTGATTTGTCTAAGTTTATTACCTTGTAACTTTTTTTAGAGAAGCCATTTTTGTCACCACCAGGGAAGGTTCCAGGGGCCTTAGGAACTTCTTAAACAAAATGAAATGTACAAAAGAAAGGTTGTAGAGAATAAGTGATGCCTAGAAATCATACCTGTTTGTTTTCTTCTATTCAAACCAGGGAGGAATGCACAAGTTGAAATTATTCCTGGACATGTAAATCTATTCTAATTTAATTCCTAATTGAGATATACCTTTTTAAGCATGAAAAAATTAATTAGAACTCTAAATGTCATTAATTATCAGTGCAGCAGAATGCTGGTGGAGCAGCTGATATGTGTTGAGAATCACAAGGGATTGCATAGCATTTGTAGTTAAGAGAGAAGTGCAGGTATGCAACAGTGTGGTTTTAACTGATATCAGCTCTGACTTTGTTCTCAGGCACCTCTAATGCTATGGTTGAACAGGCTGTTTATTTTAGCTTAGCTGCAATACAACAGGCCACATGCATGGAAGACTGGGTCAAGTGTTACTATAAGGTGAAGTTCCTCAAATGTCACATAACAGCAGGACTTCAGTGACAAGTTAAGTGGAATTCTTACAGAGAATTCCATGTGAACAATTTAAATATAGGTATGGCATGGAAGAACCTTTAAAACACCTTTGAAATTCAGGTTGTCCTGGGATTATGTATTTGCTGCTTCTAGTAAAAGGTATATAAACGTTGTGCTGTAAGGATTATTATACACATTTGTTCATGCCCCAGCAGGTGGCAGCTAACTAGAATAAGATTCATTTTCACTGGGAGAATAGAAAAATAAAATTGCTTCTCAAGTAATGGTGCCCCCAAATAAGAGGTCATTAGTGTCAGTAGATATAAAAATACAGTGAAAGATGATGCTAAAGGCTTTTCGTTGTCGTTGGGACAAGCTTTGCATGAACGTGCTATGTGTTTTGTTTCTTGTTAATTTATCATAGGCTTGATATCTCCTCATGTCAGCATTCTTTTTTTATTTTTTTAAAGCCTTTAAGATACAGCTCCTCGCTGTGTGTGCATTATGTGTGCATTTGCATTTTGTCATCTCTGCTTTGACCTTGGAACCTACAGAGCTTTGGTTCCCAGAGATAAAGGTTGCCATATGGTTAAAATGAGGAAAAAAAAAAAAAAACTCCAACTCTGATTAAGGTGTGTGAATCATTATGATCTCCTGACACCAAATAGTGGTGTTTTTTTTTTTTTTTTTTTTTTTTTTAGAAAGGAGCAAATTACAAAAATCACACAATTTTTAAAAAAGATTTATTCTAGTCAGTGAATACTATATAATGATTTTATCAGTCCCTCATATAGCCCCAGAATTATGATGTATAGTACTGAGGAGAAACTTATAGTAACTTTAAATTTGCTTTACTATAGGCATCTTTCACACTATCAAGTCATTCTGTTCTAGTATTGGGGAGGTAATATAGGGTTTTTGTTGTTGTGGCTTTTGCTCCAGGAGTGAGTGACGTTTAGTGAGAAAGAATGAGAATTAATCTGATTACCCTTGTAACAGATGGGAATCTGGAGGTGGAGAATTCTAAAGCAATAACTAATTGTACATTTTAGAAATGTCTTTAGCCACTGCACATTGACAGCATGTTATTCAGTATTCTGAATTCTTGGTGATCTTTTGACCTTTTTTTTTTTGTGCTGGGAAATAAGTAGTTTAGTACTTATGAGAGAACTCAGAGTTAATGTAAGTGGCTTTTGTGGTCACATGCCACAAAAAGGGGATGACTATCAGCACATCCTGGCCATGCCAAGCAGTCCCAGTAAGGCACACTGACATACACACAACACAGTTCACAAAAATAGTCCTCTTGAAAATGTGAACAATGCAGTAACTCAAATTCACAGGCCTTGTGTAGTAGAAATATGCACATTGTCACTTCAAATGGTACATTACCCATTCAATGTACTACTTTCAATGTACTACTCCAGATTGAATCAATGCCTGGAGCGCTGTCCGCGGTCCTGAAGAAAGGTTGTCCCCTGTGTTGCAGTTTGGTTAGACAGGTGGAGTTGTCTGTGTTGTTGAACCCTTTCATATTTGTTAATGGGTGTAAATGATTCTAATTCAGCATATGTGCAAAATTGGTTCTTTGAGGACCAATTAATAGTAAAAAATTATGATAGACTTTTTACAGTTCAATTTACTGTGTAAGAATGTCATGAATCTAGAAGCTTGGTCTTTCACTTTTCCAACTAGACGTCTAATAAATAATCCCACAAAACTAAGTAGTTTAGGATGCTGATTTTAAACAGAGAAGTTACTATTGTAATATTAAATGCCATGATGTTAACAGAACATGAAACAGGAATTATGGTGCATTTTGTTTTCTCAGGTTCCATTAAATGCCAACTACACTGCAGAATTGCATTATTTTGATTAGGCACAACAATCTATTTCCAGGTATTAGGTATCAATTATATTGACAAATAAAAATAACAATATTTATTGTTTCCTTGGCATTCATTATAATATTTGATAGGATCAAAAAAAAAAGAAAAGAACAAATAGAATGCAATAAATGAGACAGCAAATACAAGACAGAATATGTTGGGCTGTACATACCTTACAAAAGATATTTTAAACATGGACTGAAGGAGTCGCTATATACCCTTGGTTTTAGCACACGGTGTTCCTTTTAAAGTGCTCAAATAGTCAAATTATTTGATTGAATTGCCTGCTACACTGCAGAACTAGCCACTCATGATACTTATTTTTGACACTGCAGTTATGCCTCCATTTTAAAAATAAAATCAATGCCCACTTAATCTTTTGCAAAATGTATGTTTATTTTCAAATAAGCATTTTATAATAAGAAAAATAGATTGAAGGAATCATTAGGATGGAATGAAAACACTACTTTTTCTTTTGCTTTCTGGAGGGAATAGTACTCACATCACTATTTAAAAATTAGATATGCTTCAAATAAGATATAATTTATATTTTTCATAAGGTTTAACCTATGTTGGTTATGACAAAGATTAATTTTAAGATGTAGGTCTAGCAGTTTGCTTCTTGTACTTCTTGATCACTTAAATTTGATAATATATAGCAAGATATTTATTACTATCCTTCTTGGTTTCACTAACTAATGTAAAATATTATGATTGGGTATTTTTTATCTATATGCCTGGAGGAAAATATATTACCTATTTCAACAGTAAAATGTACTTTTATTTCAATAGAAAATATATTCTGTACTTTTTTCCTTGACTAAACTGCTAGTTGTGAAAGCCAAGGCAGTCACTGCCTAGGAACTCTAAAATGCTGACCAGAACACTAGAAAATAATAAGGCATGTTTAGACAAAACAGTGACAGTGGTGCTCAAGCTATGATCCTATATTCCACCTCTTAAAGAAAAACAGCCATTCAAAAAACCAAAGAGAGAAGAAATTTGGGCATAAATGATTGAAGCCTTTGGAGTTTTCTGCACTAATCCAAACATCATTGTCTTTTCGTATGTGCACAGTTATGTTAGATGAGCTAAAAATGGGTGGAAAAATATGATTCATTTTAATTCAATCTTTTTTCCTCTAAAAAGCCATTTGAAGAAATCTATTTTTATTCTTGGTGGTAATCAAGGAATGTCCCACTCAAGTTTTAAATGACTATCTTCACCTCTCCAATTTCACTCTTATATATATTCATTCCTGGACAAAATTTTAAAAGTATAACTAAGACCATTTTTCAACCTAAACACAAGTTACATTTGCAGTAAATTCCTTCATCTTAGACTACTTCCTATTTTACAACTCCTGGGCAAAGTGACTTTGACTTAGCTTGTCATTCATTAAAATTAACCAGTTGATTGTAAGAAGTCTGCTTGCATACACCGGTCACTCTCTTGGCAGAGTAGTTTTGAAAATAAAAGCACTTTCCCTACGTAAATTAACCCACTTCTTTCTTGCAACTCCAGGCGGACGATCAGATCGGTTGCATAATAGATATTGGGAAGCTCACTGGCAGAGAGCCTTAAGAGGCAAGCAGTTATCTCAATTTTTCTCACTTAATCTTGGCTTCACGTCAGAAGCTGTGCAGCAGTGCAGTAGAATAGGGCCTGGCAAAACCTTTGCGAGCAAAGCGTCTTTTGTGCGGGGACTGTAGCTCGCTACCCACACCTCGGCCCTTTCCAAGACTGGGTTTCCTATTGATTTTCCTCCTCCTCTGCTTCCCCAGGCTCGCGCAGTCGGACATTGTGGGTGTGCGTGCTGGATTTCTCCCGGATGCTCCCCGACTAACATGGATGTCCCACCATCCCTTGCAGTGGAAGGTTGCTTCTTGGCGCAGTGAGTGAAGAGCATGCAGCGATTGCTAATGGGTTTGGGAAGCAGAGACTCCTTCCTCTCTCTGTGACCATGCCGTGATCGTGCCTGCGGCCACTACTCGACACATCCTCATTCCTACCCGAACCGGGAGCCTAACGCTAGATCCGGGAAGTGGGTGCCGCGCGTGTGGACACAGAAACACCATGAAGATTATTTCTCCGATTCTAAGTAATCCAGTCTTCAGGCGCACCATTAAACTCCTGCTCTGCTTACTGTGGATTGGATATTCTCAAGGAACTACACATGTGTTAAGATTTGGTAAGATTCCCTATCTCTCTCCAGCGCTGGGTATCTGACTCCCACGCAGCCTGATGTAAACAGGAGGGTGGGCTCCATGCATTCCAACCTGTTCCACAGCCCCGTAGCCTCCGGGTTTTAAAGAAACTCCTTGTGTCTTTTATTTCATTTCCTTCCTGCCCCCTTTTTCTTTAAAAAAAAAAAAAATTGGCTGCAGCCAATTTTTGAAGTAAGTGCCTGTGTTTGGTAGTCGTGCTGTATGACCTCTCCACAGTAGCCAGCTAGAGAGCTGATGGTGACGCTGGGGGCAAGCTACCTGGGTGCCCCTCCTGTCTCCTCGGGGCCCTTCGGGCTTGGCGGGATGCGAGGTCCGCAGGAACGTAGGCACTGGGACCACACACTTCCCAGTTTGCGGGGCTGATGAGTTAATAACTTGCTAACTCTTCGGCGAGTTGTAATCCGTGCGCCTCTGCCTGGGACCTGGACAGGTCCGCAAGTGAAAGGCGCTCACCCTTTTGATTTCTTTTGTCATCAGAAAGATTTGTCGGTTAATTCCATCACTTTTCTAATCCCTGGTGCCTTTGCGGGTGGGGAATGAAGATCTGTAAAATATTGTTGAAAGGTTCAAGGCTCAGTTTAGCAAGGGGAAGTTGCTACTTAGCCGAACTGAAGTAGCGCTCCTAAGAAAGGGGTTTTGTTAGTTTCTAACTTGTGAGTCCTCCTCTCACAACATTCTTATTGCTCGTCTTGGACTAATAAATGATTAACGCTGATGATTGGGGGAGGGTAGTTGTGTGTGGGAGTCTAAGTGTGCATCTGTATTTCACTGTGGCAGGATAAAAGAGCCCATATGAGGGGAATCTATTGCTTTCCTCTGGAATCAGGGGTTCCTGAGAGCGCAGAGGAAAATCTAATCGTGGGACTCCAGTTGGAAACACTGGTCAGAACGTTTGCTTGGAGGAAATGAAGTGTGGGCAGTGCTCAGCTGCTCTTGATGGCCAATGGAGTTTTAGTAGGAGCAGGAGTACAGCTAGTCAGGAAAAGTTCCCTTAAGTAGATAAGTGTGAGAGAGAAGAATGCCAACCGGGTAAATGCTTCCACTGTGGGCACCTCCTTTGACAGTTCAAGTGGATTTAGACCAAAGAGTGCAGAAAACCGTATAATCCTGAGTATGTGCCTTGGAGATAAAAGCGGATACATTAAGTCACTTAGTCAAATTCAAATCAAAGAGTGATTGCTTGCATCTCCTATTATGTCAACAGCATCTTCACTTTCCTTTCCCCATGTGCTTTTTCTATAATGATAAAATTTATCGTCTCTCTCAGTCTTTGCGGAACCACCGTACAAATGCTTTTCTCTTATTAGAAAAAAATGAAACCCTACTTTCCTCTTCTCCCACCAACAAATAGACACCTGGAGTTCAGAAGTCTAATAATGACAAACAAAACAAACAACAATGACAAAACAGAATGGGTTATAACTGGATTCCCACTATGGTTGTTTTCCTTCTTTCTTCATGCCTTTAGGTGATACCTAAGCATATTGCTCGTAGCAACAACAGTCCACAGGAATGCTTACTTCTTTGGATGGGATTAAACAGGTCCCTGTATCACTGGAATGTTTGTGTGTTCAGTTCTTCTGCTTCAAGCACATAAGTGCTACAGTATGGTAATTTCGCCAGTATGTTGAGTAGTACAGTCTACTTATTTGGAATATTGAGATATCTTCTGAAGTGTGTTTGTGAATGAGTGTGTCTTAGTGTGTCTGCAGACTGCATGGGTAAAAAGGGAAACCTGGGAGCTGGAATACTGAACCAATACTCTAAAGATTTTATTATTGCTGCTGTGGTCTTGCAGTACAATATTTGCTGAATCATTAGATTGTTACATTCGCTGATCATTTCATATCTTCATATTAAAAATCTTGGCGACCATAGCAGAGTGTGTAGCAGCTTTCCAAAAGAGCTGATACATACAAAAATACATTTTCCTAGACCAATACTTACTAAGAAATAGTGGAGTGCGTAAAGACTTTCCCACCAGTGCTCTGGTAGCCTAAATGAACAGTCCAGTTTCTTAAAAACCTGGTATTTTCTCCATTAACTTAAACATCTTCCCTGTTTTCTGACCTGAGTTGTAGGACGTGACTGTGTACAGTGTAATCACTGGGACATTTCCCTGTTGAGGCTACTTGGATGCAGTGGTAGGAGCTTTATTTTCTTCTGGGGAAAACATGTTTTTGAGTGAAGTGTATGTTTGGCTGAACACATATAAACCACCTTTGAAAAAGGTTATTCTCAACTTTGGCTGTGAAGGTGAACCAGAGCCTTTGGTATCTCCTTGTTCCTATGCATTGGCCACAGGTAGCCTGTGGCAGGTAGCCTGGCCCTGTGCCTTGGAAGAGCAGAGGTTAGAGTTGCTGCTGGAGTAGCTGCCACTGGGCTGCCTCTGAGTTTGGGTGAGACCCACCCCATCTGATGAGAAGGTGTCATCCAGTCTCTTCTTGCACCTCCCCTACTGACCCAGGCATGGCTACGTCAGCTGCAGCTACCTTCCCCACAGCAGCGTCATGTCAACCACTATCCTCACCTAGTCCCCTCTATGCAGTCCTTTATCAGGATTCCACTCCTGCATACCCCTCCCCTGTCTCTCCCTCAGGGTACGACCCTCCTGACCTCCTGACCCTCACCTCCTCTGGCACCTCCAGTCTTATGGGTGCTCTTTCTCTCCCTCCCTGTCCTCTCCCTCTCCCCTCTCTCTCTCTCTCTCTCTCACACACACACACACACACACACACCCATACATACTGACAAATATGCTCTCACAAAGCAAGTGGAGTACTTTGGCACAAGGACTCTCCTCTGGCGCCCAAGAAAACTTCCTGCAGTTGCACCTAGTTGTGCCTATGCCCCAGTGCTCTCCACTTCCCCTTAACAAGCATCTCAGAGTGAAGGCCACAGGAGTGCCAACCCCAGGGCTCTTCCCCGAGGCTTTAAGGCAGCCTGGGCTCAACTCCTGAGGAGGGAACAGGCGGGCAGTCACCCTGGGTGGTGGCCATTTCCGTGCATTAGATCCAACTTGGCTTTTCCAGGGTGACAACACAGAGGGCATTTTGTCAGAAGACAAGGTGGATCTTGGACCATTAGAGAGTCAATTCCCCCCGCCCCCTGCAGGTCAGCTCAGACATTTTTTGCTTTTCCAGGTGCTGAAGCTCTGAGAGTTACCCAGAGGAGCCTCTGCCCACAGCTCTAGCTTTGGGGCCCCAGCATTCTATGTAAACGAGGCACCTTTGTTTTTCCGCAGCTGTTCCACCTCTGCCTGCAGCCCTGTGCTGTTCCCAGCCCTGGAGCTTGCTAGCTGGAGAGGCAGGATCCTTCTTTCAGTGGGGGTGTGGTGCCTAATTCCTCAGCCTGCCAGTTTAACTGCTCTGCGGGACTTCAACATTTCTTTTTTTTTTTTTTTTTTTTAGATTTCAAAATCATTTTTTAATATGTCTTAAATATTTCTTTTGTTACTTTAGCCACATTTCTCTTCCAGGTCCTCTGGACCTCTGCTCCAGGGAACATGGAGAAGGATTTGAAACTGGATCTCCTCAGAGCTCTGTGCAGGGCTAGCAGCCCTGCTGGGGGTGGGGGAGTTGGGTGGGGGGTGGGGGAGTTGGGTGGGGGTTGGCATCTTCTTTAAGGAATCACTCTTCAAGTCACCCCTTGTTTCTAATCTTCCAGGTCAAGTTTTTCAAATTCCACATCTGAAGTGGCATTTAGACTGCCAGGGGCAAAGAGAGCAACCCAAACTTTCTCCCAGCTCCTGGACAGTTTATCCATGATAGTCCTTTCCAAGGAGCTGAGCATATGCTCAGGTAGGCCATTTCTTGGCCATGAAATGGTAGGCCATTTCTTTCATTTAGATGTTTCCACCTAGATTTTCTTTTAAGCATTCCAGTAGAAAGACTAATTAAAAGGTTTCCCAGGCAAGGTTCCCTCTCCCCATTCCCAAATTGTGCTGCTGTCTCCTTGGCCCTGCACACGGGCCACAGGCCCATGTTGCATAGCTGCTTTCTTGTGCATATGCTCAAGGTGAAAAAACAAAACAAAACAACCCAGCTCTGGGACAGCCCAGATAATAAAACACATGGCCTGAGAAGGAACAGAAAGGGTTCCTATGGAAATGCCCCTATTTGCTGGACATCCCATGTGATCTCAGATATAATGATTAGTAGCAGATACACTACAATGTCTAGGAGCATGAGTGAATTGACTGAGCTTAGAAGCCACCACTATCAACGAGTTTTTTGAGAGAGATTTTTCTTTCTTTGGGAGGTGAGGTGGGTGGGAGGAAAAGTGGCTCTTGGAAGGCGGGGATGCAGGAGTAATAGCTGCTACTGCCGGAAACAGATAGCATCTGAACACCTGCTCAGCTGAGCTCTGAAAAGCAGGGGAGCGAAGTCTTTCCAAGAATCGCCACTGCAATGGCCACAATAAAAAAAATCTATTTTTCACATAAGTTCTCACTTATTCTTAAAGCTTCAAAGAATAACTCTGATGTGATCCATCAAGGGAGGCACACTCATTTCAGAAAACGACTTTGAAAAATGATCTTTTCGTTTTCTAGAAATAGCTCTCCTTCTCCACCTAGACGTATGGAACTCAACACATTTTTCTGGCTTTGTGTGGTTGTTTTTTTAGCAGTGCACATGAGTTTATAGTAAGTAGATGTTTCTCCAGACAGACACCTTTTGCTTTTTAGTTTAATTCAAGTGGTCATCACAGTGTGTTCATTCCCTGAATTCTCAGATGACATTGTTTCAACATTTACTCACCACAGGAAAGTTAATGTGAATTGCTCCCATAGAAAGAAATGTACAATGGACCAATAAAGTTTTGTCTATGATAATAATGACAATGTTTGACTTTCTTTTAATTATCAGAATTTCTGTAAGAAAATGCTTTGCTCTTTTGTGGTAGAAATTTGAGTGAGAGAAGTTCATTTTCTCCTGTTGTTAGAATTTTACTGCATTACTGTAGCTCCAGTTTCATTTGTTCCCTGGACATGGTCAGTCAGTGTCCGTTTTTACACACCAAGTAGAAAGCAGTTCACTGTCATTCACCTGTTTATACTCAAATCATTAATCTATGGCATCCATAATACCTGGTGTTTGTAGGAGATCCCAGGTTTTCCCTGGGAGGATGGTCTGATGTATTGAAATGGAATGATAGTTTTGCATTTGAGTAGTGAAGTTTTATCTTCTATGCACTTTCAATTTGTAGTTTAGTTACAAGGTACTAGAAGTGCTTCAAGTGAATCTTAAACCTGAAATCTTAGCATGAAAGGTAAGGTCAAAGCTACTGAAAGGGAAGGAAGTAGGTGCACATCATCATTATTGACTGGTCTAGATTAAACACTGAAGGGGAAGATTTCAATCTGATAACATCATAGGGCTTCCTGTTTTTCTGTGCTGCTTCTGCTGACAATTTTGTAAGGTAATTAAATTGGCTGATTGAAGTCACGGTGGTCATGGGGCGATAAAGACCATTTGGATTTAATGGAATTTAAAACAACAGAGCACTGAACACAACTCTTACCGAACAAGAATTTTAATGGCCCATTCCCGGTGCTGACTAAATAGAACGCCCTTAACAAGTTTAATCGAAAGGGCAAGGCAGATTAGCACTATATAGTCTTTATGGTTGAAGATTGGGGAATTAAAATTATCCCTTTAAAGACTCATTAATGCATTATCAAGATTTAATGTAGGTTAAATAAGCTTTCTTTAGACCTTCATCATATGCTGTGAACCTAGACTTAGGACAGAGCTTTAAGAAGAAAATAATTTTAAGAGCTGACAGTATATGTCTCTCTTGTTTCAAAAACAAGAAACATTTCAAATTCTCTGAGAATATATAGAGTGTCGAAGGTAACTATCGATGAATCCATTCTCTGTAACTTTCTTGTAAAGAACAAATTTGATTTTTCTGTTAAAGTTTCATAATTGGTAATTTATATTTATATACAAGGCTTGTCTGTGTTAGAGAGACTGCAGAGATAGTAAAGAAATGTTCTTCTACGGTTTCAATATTCAGAGGTATTTGATATACTTTATATTGTCTTTTTAATCTTGTACTTTTTTTTTCGTACTGAAACTTTTGCGTTCAGGTTACCATGCTTAAGTGCATTCAGGTTCCTTCTGCTGTCAGGAAAAGGGCAGTTCCCCACTTTACACTGGGGACACTACAGGGCCTTCAGTGCCAAGGTGAAAGTCAAGCTTCAGTCTCTTATCAGATTATTCTCTCCAGCTGTTTCTTGTGGATTTATCTACTCAAAGTTCTCAGTTCCTTTGACTATTCAAGAAAAACCAGACACCCAAGTTTTCATATAAAAATCTCCCAAATTTTAATTGTACATAGTTTTTTTAAATTGTTAAAAACAATCTGAGTTTACCAAACCTGAAGCCCTCAGCTACTTTGGTTGGTTGTGGCTACTCAGCCCAAAGGTCACCAGTTCTCACCCTCCAGCCCACCCCACATTCCACAGGCTCCCTAAGGAGCATGTGGTTTTCTTACTCCTTATTGAGCCCCAAACAAATAAGGCTTATGTATCTCTTGCCTTACATATTTAGCGCCAAACATTTTATGTTGCTATTTTTTCAAAGTGACAAAATTAGCTAATCTGATAAAACTAATGGGAGTGGGAGATTAGAGAAGACCCTCACACTCTTTCTGCAGGGTTTACTTTTCATTTTATTTTTGTATTTGGGCTTTGAGGCTCCTTTCCATGTAGAGAGGTGTTCAAATATAGCATTTGCCTATAGATTGATTCAAACCCTTTATTTCCTTAACTAAACACTACTTGTTGTTGAGACACAACCAGTGTCCTTCCATAGAGGATTGGATAAAGAAGATGTGGAACACTACTCAGGCATAAGTAAAGATGAAATACTGCCATTTGCAACAACATGGATGGACGATGGGATTTCACTCATTTGTAGAATATGAGACTGAAACTCATAGACACAGACAGTGTGGTGGTTACTAGAGGGAAGGGGCTGGGAGCGTAGTAAAGGGTAAAGAGGGACAAATATATGGTGACAGAAGATTTGACTTTGGATCGTGGGCACACAATGCGATGTATCATTCAAATATACACTCAAAGCCTGTATGATCTTATTAACCAATGTCACCCCACTAAATTAAAAAATAAACTACTTTTCTGGATTTAGAAGAGAGCCATGTCACTAGACAGCAGGGCTATGTGTAAACATCTCCAAGGTTCTGGGGAGATTGTGACTTCAGACACCATATTTTGCTGTGTATAATGCATACATTTTTTGCCCAGATTTTTAAGAGAAAAATAAAGATGCACATTATAGATAGGTATAATTATTACATACCACTGGTATAAAAATCCTGTGCATAATGAGCACAAAAATGTGGGTGCGTGTGATACGTGGCAAAATATGATACTTTCCCCACTGGTATCTGCTATCTGTCTTTCTTTTGGGTTAAGCATTTGCTCTTTCCCATGGCCTTGTTTTAAGACAAGTGTATTCTAGAGGGGAGAGCACGTAGTCTCTAGGCTGTAAAGTTGGAATGAGTTTATTAGATCAATTGATTCTGTCTGTAACAGAGATGCTCAGAAACAGGAGAAAATACTAGGTGCCTAAGGGAGTGCTGAATGATTAGCACTGATTTGAAGGGGAGGCTGAGAAAAAGAGAGAAGTCAAATGCCATTTGATACACAGTCTTTTCTAGATTTACTGCTAGATATCTTAATGTTCTACAAATTGATCATTTTACTTGTAATAGTCCAAATCTTTGAGCATATGTGATTATTTTAAATAAGATGTCAGTGATATTCTTACATTGATACTGATAGATCTCCTCCCAATCCAAAGGATCATTAAATGCTTTCTACACCCTTTTAAATCAACAAGCTACTTTTTTCATCATTAAGTATTGCCTCTAATTCCCATTTCTGTTTCCTGCTCAGTTTTACTCTGAGTTGTTCACTTGTCACAATGGGAATATTGCTCAGCTCCAGTGATCCAACAAGCAAAGCAAATATTAAAGAAATGTTCTGCTTCAGTATAGTCATAGACATGTGGTCTATTTTTTTGTTGTCTTGTTAATCCTGCCCCCCCCCCTTTTTTTTTACCAGCTGAAGCTTCTCTATTCAGTTTGTCATAGCTTTCAGTGTATTCGGGTCCCTCCTTGCCCAGAAAAAATGAAATGATAAGTCTCCCAAGATTAAGGAAAACTATAGACTCCTATTGTTCAGAGCCAAAGAGTGCTCTAGAGATCATCAGGTCTAGTATCCTGAATTTAGAGATGAATTGCTAAGGGCAGGTGAACATGTTGTTCTGGTCACTGGTAGTTAGTATCAGATTTTAAACCAAAACATGAATATTCTAAGTGCCAGCCCAGTGATGTGTTTTTCAGTGAATTATACTATTTTTCCGTTGTAGCCTGTGACTCTCTGTGCTTTGCATCAATCTGAGGAAGAGCCACTGGTTGTGGTAGTCCTTCTAGATATCGGTATATTTTGTTTCCTCTACATTTCCTCTGTATATTTTCTTTCATAGAACATTATCTCATCGATTATCTGTTTTCTCTCTTTTTGTTCTCTTTTCTTTATTTCACTCCATTCCTCTCTCCCATGCTGCCAAAGTCTTCTTTCTTCCTGTTTTCAAGGCTTTCACCATATCCATTTATTCAACAAATAGTAATTGAGTACATATAATGTGTAAGGCAAATGGAATTCTAAGAAGACCCAGCTTCTGAGTTCAAGGAGTCTGTTATCCAGTCAAAGAGAAAGATATATACATATTAAAGTGCCAGTTAATTGGTGTAGAAAATATATACAATAGTTTTATTAAAAAATATTGTGGGCTCCCAGTTTTATAGGGGAGATGGGACTCTTGCTGGGAACTGTGGAAAATTGTGTGATAGGGAAGGGCAAGGGGAAATGATTCATAGGAGGAAGAAAAGGAATTTAAGAAAGTAAGGTTTGGGACAGGGAATAGACTAGCTTTGTTGTAGGATAGATGAGGTCTTGCTTTTTCAGAGCTTTAATGTTTAGTTTACAGAGTTTGGACACCTGTCTGTAGCTCCTGGAAAGCTATAGAAGGTAAAAAGATGGGCTTAATGTGGTCTTTAATAAGCAGTCAAGAGGTTTCTCCATCTCCTGCTGGCATTGTACAAAGAATAAGTGGATCTCTTTTCTCTGTTTTACTGAAATGGAAGCAAAGGACACACCTTCATTGTCCTTGATCATTGAAGCCTTTAGGAAGTTCTTGGTCTGGGATCTCAGATGCTTCTTAAGTGAAATTATGAAAGGAAGTAAAGGAATTTGTTTTTAACATATGGCCAGATGTAGTGATTAAGCAGGGAAAACTTTCCAGTTAATCTAAAGGAAAATACATGAGAGAACAATTTAAAAATAGTTAGCTTTGAGGGCTATCATAAATTGCCTCCAAGGCATTTTCATTGTTTGATAACTTAATTCTAAGAGAGCTCTAGTAAATGAAACATTATCTATAATATAATTATTTAAAATAAGAATTAAAGATTAGCACTGGCTGGTGTAGCTCAGTGGATTGAGCACGAGCCTGTCAACCAAAGGATCCCTGGTTTGGTTCCCAGTCAGGGCACATGTCTGTTTTGTGGGCCAGGTCCCCAGCAGGGAGTATGTGAGAGGCAACCACACATTGATGTTTCTCTCCCTTTCTTTCTCCCTCCCTTCCCTTCTCTTAAAAAAAAATAGATAAAATCTTTAAAAAATGAAAAATACTCTCTTAAGTCTGGTGTTGTTTTCTTGGAAGCACTTCTTCACTCTTGTAGAAATGATGTAGGACTATGTGAAAATATAGTGGAGTTCCTGCTTCCAGTGGGTGAAGGCCAGAACAATATCCCATTCAGCTATCTTTCCCTGAGGATTCTGGGTTGATCCCTCAGGAAGCCTTCCTGAAGATTCAGAGAAATTTTCCACTCATTCTCAGCTTGTTCTCTAAGATGCATCTCTCTTCCTTTTGCTCTTCCATCTGTCAACTCTCCTTTAAAATCTAATTCAAGTTTTGCTTCCTTCGAAATGTCTGTTTTAGGTAGGGTTTCTATAGGATAGATTCAAGCATTGGCCAGAAAATTTTATTATATCAAGATTCCCAAACTTTGTTTCACATCAAACTGGAAGGAGCTTTAAATAATTTAAATTCTTGGTTCCCGAACCTAGGTTTAAAATGTGTCATTTTCCACAACTGCATAGTCATAATACCTTTATTTAAAAAAAAAAAAAAAAACTTCAAAAAAATTGGTACCAATTTTAAATAGTTTTATCCAAGACATCTCATTTACCACTTTACAATGCAGTGTTTATAAAATGCATTATTTCTTTTTTCAGTGCACATAGTCCATATTCAAATATCAGGAATCCTCAATTTTATTATACAGCAGCTCAGCTTTTAAAACTGTTGTGGAATTTGCTACATGTTTGGGTCTTTCAATATTTTGTGTGGAACAATGCTAAATCTGTGTTCAAGGTTGGCTTAATCAACCTCTTCAACAGTGGGCGCAGAGGAGGCACCCCCAGATGGAGTGGCTCCACCGCCAGGGAAGACCCCAGGCCTTCCTCCTTGAATGCCTCCTGCACTCTGGTACAGCTTGGTGATGACTGGGTTGCAGACTTTTTGAAGCTCTTGGGTGATGTACTTGAAAGAAACAAAAGAGAGCTCCGAGGGAGCCAGAGAATCAATCACTGAGGTTGATAATTTTAAGGAGTTTTTTTGACCTTAAAATATTGTGTGGGTCAAAAAGTTTGTTTATTTTTTCCATACAATGGCTCTAGTAGTGCTTACTTGTCTTTAACTTCATTAAAAACAATTTTGTTAGATTGTATTGTGACAGCTATCACGTCAGCATGCATTAAAAATATCAAAATTAGTGGATTTTTGTGCAACCATTTTAATATTGAAGATGGAAGAAAGTAAGCAACATTTTGGCATATTGTGTTTTATTATTTCAATAAAGGTAAAAGTACAACTGAAAGGCAAAAAAGAATTATTGTAGTGTATGGAGAAGGTTCTGTGACTGATCAAACATGTCAAAAGTGTTTTGCAAAGTTTCTTGGTACTATTGATATTTTGGCCAAATAATTCTTTGCTTGGGGGCTGCCTTATGCATCGGAAGATGTTTAGTAGTACCCCTGGCCTATACCCACTAGAAACAATAGCTGGAGATAGAGGGCATACTCAAAATTTCCAAATCAATAAAGTTATTGGTAAAAGTGAAAAATGTGTCTTTTATTTTACAGAAAAAAATTAATGCATTTTTTGGCCAACCCAATGTTTACAGTTCCTCTGTTTTTTTTAATTAATTTTTAGAGAGAGAGGGAGAGGAAGAGAGAGAGAGAGACATGGATTTGTTGTCTCACTTATTTATGCATTCATTGGCTGCTTCTTGTATGTGTCCTGACTGAGGATCCACTCCACAATGTTGGCACATTGGGTTGAAGCTCTAACCAACTGAACTAGTGGACCAGGGCCAGTTCTTCTTCTTCTCTCTCTTTTTAAAATTGTTGTTCAACTACAGTTGCCTCCATTTTCCCCCTACCATTCCCCTGCACCCTAGCCATACCCACCTCCCACCCTCGATCCTATCCCCTTTGGTTTCGCCCATTTGTCCTTTATACATGTTCCTTGATGACCCTTTACTCCCCATTATCCCCTCCCACCTTCCTTCTGGTTACTGTCAGTTTGTTCTTTATTTCAATGTCTCTAGTTGTATTTTGCTTGCTTGTTTATTTTGTTGATGAGGTTCCACTTATTGGTGAGATCATATTTAAGTTGCAACACCATGAAAGTCTTAGAGGAGAACATAGGCAAGAAAATCTCAGATATTCCACACAAAAAATATTTTCCCTGATATGTCCCCTAGAGCAAGGGACATAAAAGAAAGAATAAACAAATGAGATTACATCAAAATAAAAAGCTTCTGCATGGCTAAAGAAAACATCAGCAAAATGAAAAGGGAACCAACCATATGGGAAAATATATTTGCAAATGATACCTCAGACAAAGGTTTGATCTCCAAAATATATAAAGAACTCACATGAATCCATTCCAAGAAGATAAGCAACCCAATTAAAAAATGGGCAAAGGACTTGAAGAGATAGTTCTCCAAGGAGGAGAACTATCAAAGGGCCTAGAGACATATGAAAAGATGCTCAGCATCACTAGCCATCAGAGAGATGCAAATTAAAACCACAGTGAAATACCACTTCACACTGGTCAGAATGGCCATCATAAACAAATCAACAAATAAGTGTTGGAGAGGATGTGGAGAAAAGGGAACCCTAGTGCATTGTTAGTGGGAATGCAGACTGGTACAGCCACTGTGGAAAACAGTATGGAATTTCCTCAGAAAACTAAAAATGGAACTGCTTTCTGACCCGGCAATTCCACTGCTGGGATTAGACCCTAAGAATCCTGAAACATCAATTCAAATGAATTTATGCACCCCAATGTTTATAGCAGCACAATTTAAATAGTCAAATATTGGAAGCAACCTAAGTTCCCATCAGTAAATGGATTAAAAAACTGTGGTACATTTACACGATGGAATTCTATGCAGCAGAAAGAAAAAAGGAGCTCCTACTCTTCTCAACAGCATGGATAGATCTGGAGAGCATTATGCTAAGTGAAACAAGCCAGGTAGTGAAAGATAGTTCTTTTTTTAATGGGCATGTCCATCAGCTTTCTGTAATCACAATTAATAATCATGACTAAGCTATGAAAAACAATGATTAAATTTTGAGATAAGGGTTGTGGCTTTGATATTTTATCATTCCTCGCAGAACACACATAGTTTGAGGTTTCAGCATGCCAGTGAAGGGCTGACTGATTCTTTAAAACCTAAGTATTTAGAATATTTATTCTCATAACCAACCCCACAGCCCAAAGGGATCTTAAACAGGTGTTGTTTTACAAATAATGTCAAAGATGATGTATAGTTTTGGGACCTTTCCCTCTCAACCTCTTACTGAAGGAGCCCCTAATAGATCATCTAAAAATTCTTTCTCCAAATCTATCAGAAACAAATTCCAGAAGACATCCACTCCAGTTGAGGAGATCTCAACTTAGTTGTCTTGAATACATGCAGATAGTCCAGAATCTAGGCTCAAAGTGGAGTCTAACCTAGGCAATGTTCTTAGAAACATCTTGGGCAATATCATGCCCACATCTACCCCAGCCCCAGTGCTCTGATTACACGCTCTGGGCTACTCTTAAATCATGGTGCCAAGAGTTGAAATTAGGACACTACCTTTGAAATGAAACTGGAATGCTTTTATATATTTGTTTCAGGTGGACATTGTCAATAATTACATATACTGCTTTAGTATTAAAACTGATAATATATTTGTCAAAATTATTGGTAACTTTTCAATATTTATTGCCTGCTAGGTAAAACATCAGTTTATTAAGTACATTTCTATAGCTTAACTTGCAATTTGGGAGACTTTGTACAGAATTATGTATAGGAGACACCTAATCCATGGTACAATTTAAACATAGCACAATTATAGATTAGTTAGAGATGCTAATGTATTAAAATCATCATAATCATATTCTAATGATAATTTCAACAGAAATACTGAAGAAACTAATCAAGTTAACTTATTATTACTTGGAAGTTTTCTTATTCAGAGTTTATATTTACCAATACATGTCTAATTTTTGTCAATTCTTTTCATTTAAACACTTCAAAATGGAAGTAATAACTGAGAACATGTAAATGTATAATTTCAAAGAAAATAATCTATCTCGTAGTGTGCAGTCCGCTGAAAGACAAATATGAAAAAACTGTTATATTGCATGAATTTCACAGTGGGTTTTATTCATATGTATTTATCCAATTATAGTTCTAAACGTACTATGCCTATAACTTTACCATTTGTGGAAAATAAATTTATAAATGTGAGGTATGAAAAAATGTTCACAATAGGCAATAAAATTAATAAATTTACATTTATTCAAGAATATACATTTATTGGCTTTAGGTAGGAGTCTCTGACTTTACTAAATTTGATAGCTTCAGTGAATGGTAATGGAAATGAATTTCTCAAAGTACTTTGAATTTCATACATCTTTTATTTCCTAGCAGGTAGCCAGAATACATCAGCATTTTAAATATAAACAAGGACAGAATCTCAGCTAAGTTTTTGAAGTGCTATATTTTGTCAGTGAATAGTGGAAAGGATTTTAACCCTCAAATTTGTTTATCATTCTTCTGTACTGTGTATAAGGCCACTACACTTGAATATAAAAAAAAAATAACTGTATTAAGAAAATGCCCCATTTAGTATAAGTAACCTCTTTCCTTCTCTCTTTTCATATTGTTTATCAAAAAAAAGAGATAAAGTTAAATTCGTACACCAGAAAATAATGTAAGGAGGATGCTGAAAGCTTCCTATCAACTCTTTCAATTTTAATTCAGTTTTTAACTTAATTTACTATTCATTTCACCAAATATTTATTCAGCATTGTATCTGGTTCAGTTCTTTGATTATTGACATAATACAAAAATTAGGAAGCAAGATATGATTAAAACTTTAGTAAATAAGAGAATTTCCTTAAAATGTAGTTGTTTTTAAATATATATAATATCGAGATTCCTAATGCTACTCTCATTTTTTTCTGATAGGCAACACAATATATACATTTTAATTCTGTGCTCTTGGTGTTTCTTGATATTTTATTTTAAAACCTTTCTTATCGAGACTTCTGGCCAAGATGGAGGTGTAGATGGACTTGCTTCACCTCCTTGCAGAGCCATAAGGATAACAACTGATCTAAAAACAAAAAACAATCTGAACTTCCAGAAAAATTGGACTCTATGGAAGTCTGACAACCAAGAATTTACAGAAACATTCACCCAGATGTGTAAGAGTGGTGGAGAGGACATGGTGCAATGTGGCATGGTAGACAGTTACAGCAGCAGCCCACAGAATGGGTGGTCCCACATTAATGTGTGGTGGGAAAAACTGAGGGGACAACTGGAGAGTGAGTGATCCTAACCCCAGGCCAGACTGTGCAACCCAGGGTTCCAGCGGTGGGAGAATAAAGCCTCATAACCTCTGGCTGTAAACCAGTGGGGGATGGCGCAGTGGAGGAAACTGCCATTATCTCAGGAGAGTCTGTTAAAGGAGTCTACAGGGTCTTAGAACATCCACAAACCTACCTACTCTGGGAATCAGCCTTAGGGCAGCAACTAGAAGGGTGCCAGACACTTACAGAAAGTGACTGGAAATGGGGTGAGAGCTGAGCAAGTGGCATTAATCCTTTTCTGACAGCACCACAAAGCAGCAAAGTGGGCTGCCCTGCCCTGGTGAATATCTTAGGCTCTACCCCTTTCAACATAACAAGAGCATCAAGCATGGGAATCAAAGCAGCTCTACCTAATACATAGAAACACAGGGAGTCTGCCAAAATGAAGAAACAGGGAGATAAGGCCCAAATAAAGGAATGGATTAAAACTCCAGAAAAAGAACTAAGCAATGTGGAGGTAGCCAACCTGTCAGATACAGAGTTCAAGGTACTGGTGTTCAGGATGCTCAGGGAAATGATTGAGTGCAGCCACAATAAAGGAAGAAGTGAAAGCTATACAAAGCAAAGTTAAAGAAAATACTGGGAACCAAGAGTGATGGGAAGGAAGCCAGGATTCAAATGAACTATTTAGAACAAAAGGAAGAAATAAACAGTCAACCAAAACAGAAAGAAGAAATAAGAATTCAGAAAAATGAGGAGAGGCTTAGGAACCTCTGGGACCAAATTTAAAAGCACCAACATCTAAACCATTGTGGTGCCAGGAGGAGAAGAGGAAGAGCAAGAAATTGAAAACTTACTTGAAATAATAATTAAAGAAAAATTCCACAATTTGGTGAAGGAAATAGACATACCAGTCCAGGAAGCTCATAGAGTAGCCAAAAAGTTGAACCCAAAGAGGGTCACACCAAGACACATCATTATAAAAATGCCAAAGTTTAAAGGTAAAGAGAGAATCTTAAAAGCGGAAAGAGGAAAGCAGAGAGTTACCTACAAAGGAGTTCCCATGAGATCGTCAGCTGGTTTCTCAAAAGATACCTTGCACGCAAGAAGGACTGGCAAGAAGTGTTCAAAGAGATGAAAAGCAAGGACCTACAACCTAGATTACTCTCTCCAGCAAAGCTATCATTTAGAATTAAAGGGGAGATAAAGTGCTTTCCAGACAAGGTAAAGCTAAAAGAGTTCATCATCGCCAAACCCTTATTATGTGAAATGTTAAAGGGCTTACCTAAGAAAAAGAAGATCAAAACTATGAATAGTAAA
This sequence comes from Glossophaga mutica, assembly GCA_039655065.1. Lineage (NCBI taxonomy): Eukaryota > Metazoa > Chordata > Mammalia > Chiroptera > Phyllostomidae > Glossophaga > Glossophaga mutica. The sequence goes on from CM077306.1 coordinate 164,161,363, forward strand.
ATGATGATAAACACACCTATCAACAACAGAATCTAAACAAACAAACAAACAAACAAACAAACAAACAAAAACCTGGGCAAGCAACTAGAACAGGAGCAGAGTCATAGAGGTGAAGATCACATGGAGGGTTATCAGTGGGTATGGGGAGGGGAGAGAATGGGGAAAAAGGTACAGGGAATTAGAAGCATAGTTGGTGGGTATGGAATAGACAGGGGTTGTTGGAAATAGTATGAAAATCAAATAACTCATATGTGCGATCCATGGATATGAACTAAGGGGTGGGATTGCTGGAGGGAATGGGGGTACTGGCATTGGGGGCAAAAGGGGAAAAATGGGACAGCTGTAATAGCATAATCAATAAAATGTACCTAATAAAAAATAAAATAAAACCTTTCTTACTGAACTTTATTTCAAGAAATTCACATTTAGTTACATATAATTGATGAAAATGCATGTATACATAGAGATAGAGATAGATAGAGAATGCATCTAAATTATTTGAAGTGTTTGAGTACTATATTGGTTAATATGTAGATTCATTGACAACCCCCCTTCTCCCCCCAAAAAAAGACAAAAAAAGAAAACAAGATAATGTTCACCCCCTCTCACATTCAAGTCTAACTGGGTGGTTAACGATGATATGGTGGATCTTCAGCCATCTGGGGTCTGTACTGCTTCTGGTTCTCTGTTTTGGCATCTGGTGTGACCTTTCTCATGGTCTAAAATGGACCACTAGTGGTCTCATGCACCTTGGCAATAGCAGGATGGATACCTCCTAGATGCCGTACACATGATTTTACCTCACATCCCATTGGTAGGAACTTACTTAGTTCCATGGCTATACCTGAGTGCACAGAAATCTGGGAACTGAAGGCCTACAGGAAATGCTGTACCCAGCTGAAAAATCTCTGATTCTGTTTCCATAGAAGACATGGAGAATGACTATTGAAGGACACCTGGTAGTCTCAGCCATAGGCATCTAAGAAAACATTTTAGAAAAAGCTCTTTAGAGTTTCTAACTTTATTTTTGTGGTCATGGAGTGATGGTTTGTAGAACATTTGGAAAATATGAAGAAATATAAAAGCAAAAATTAAAACACTCATAATTATGCCATTCAGCCAAAGCCAATGTTATCATTTAGTTCCTATTTATTTGCTTTTCAAAATTAAGGCAAAACAAAAATATTTTGGTTGATTATAAGCGTAATACATATTTAGTGCAGAAAATAGAACATACATAGAAAATGATGAGGAACATAAATATCATCCTTTACCTCTCCATTTTGAGATTTATCCTTGAATCTTACTACATGTTTTTAATTTAATTTTTTTCATTTAATACTTTATTGTCAACATTTTTGTAAGCAGGTATTTTTGTGAACAGTATTTAACATTTCTGACTTTCCTTTATATAGATGTTTCTCATTTATTAACTACTTCTATTATAGGGTCATGAGCTTCAGTTTGGATTCAGTCATAACTGAGTTTGAACTTGGCTCTGCTGGTTTCAGCTATATGATTGAGACAAGCTGCTGAATCTTTCTAAGTTTTAGTTTTCTTTCCTGTAAAAAGGGAATAATAATGTGTCCATTCCAGTTATTCTTGGGCTTAAAAGTGAAAACATATGTAGTACTTAGTGAAGTGCCTGGATTATAAGTGTCTAACAAGTGTTAACATAATCTATCAATTAGTCAATCATTTGATTAATTTTGCCACAAAAATACTTAATTTGTGTGATTGGCTCAGGTTAATTTTTTAAAAGCATTTTTTATTTTTCAATTACAGTTGACATACAATATTACATTAGTTTCAGATATATACCCCAGTGATTAGACTTTATATTAACTTATAGAAAGTTAATATATCATTCTGATAAATCTCATACCCATCTGACACTATACATAGTTATTAGAATATTATTGAGTATAGTATCTATGCTGTACTTTGTATCCCCATAACTATTTTTTAACAACCAATTTGTACTTCTTAATCCCTTCACCTTTTTTACCCTTCTTCCCAACCCCCTTCTGCCCAACCCGCTTCCCATCTGGCAACTGTCAAAATGTTTTCCATATCTATGAGTATGTTTTTGTTTGACTTGTTTGTTTAGTTTGTTTAAAATTTACTTATTGCCATTTCATTGTTCATATTTTTTGATAATTTTTCTTTTTTTTTTTTTTTAAGAAAATCCTTTAACGTTTCATGTAATACTGATTTGTTGGTGATGAACTACTTTAGCTTTTTCATGTTTGGGAATCTCTTTATCTGTCCTTAGATTCTAAACGATAGGTTTTCTGGATAGAGTAATGTTGGTTGTTGTAGGTCCTTGCTTTTTATCTCTTTGAATATTTCTTGCCAATCCCTTCTGGCCTACAAAGTTTCAGTTGTGAAATCAGCTGACAGTCTTATGGGAGCTCCCTTGTTGGTAACTTTTTGCTCTTCTCTTGTTGCTTTTAAGGTTCTCTCTTTGGTTTTATCATTTTGAATTTTAATTATGATGTGTCTCAGTGTAGAACTTTTTGAGTTCATGTTGTTTGGGAAACTCTGTGCTTCCTGGACATGTACGTCTATTTCTTTCATTGGGTTAGGGAAGTTTTCTCTCATTACTTTTTCAAGTAGGTTTTCAATTTCTTGCTTTGTCTCTTCTCCTTCCAGCAGCCTCATTAGGTGAATGTTGGTATACTTGAAATTGTCCTGGAAGCTCCTTACATTACCTTCATTACTTTTTTTTTTTTGGATTCTTTTTTATTTTTGCTATTTTGATTGGGTGTTTTTTGCTTCTTTATATTCCAAATTGCTGATTTGATCCTCAGCTCCATTTACTCTACTGTTGATTCCCTGTAAATTATTCTTTACTTCAGTTAGTATATTCTTTATTTTTGACTCATTCTTTTTTAATGTTTTCTATGTTCTTTTTCTTGCCATTGACATTCTCACTAAGTTCCTTGAGCATCCTTATCACCATTGTTTTGAACTCTGTGTGTGGTTCTTTGCTTGTCTCCATTTCATTTAGGTTTTTTTTTTTTTTTTTTTTTTTTTTTTTCCTGGAGCTTTTTCCTATTCTCTCATTTAGGACCTGTTTCTTTGTCTCCACATCTTGGCTGCTTCCCTATGCTCGTTTCTATGTATTAGGTAGAGCTGCTGCATCTTCCAAGCTTGGTAGAATAGCCTTGTGTAGCAGGTGTCCTCTAGGGGCCAGTGGCACAGCCTCCCAGTCACCAGAGCTCCAGGTGCACCCCTATGTGGTCTGTATGTCCTGTTGTAGTTGAAACTTGATTCTTTTGGCATCACTGGGAGGGCCTGAGCCCCAGGCCAATGGCTGCAAAGTCCGAGTGTAACTACAGTGGAGGAGCAGCTGTGCAGGAGCTGACCGTATGCAGCAGCACTTGCTTCAGGAGGTCTTTTGTGCTCACAGATACCAGGCCTAAAGTGTGTCATTTGTAGATGTGGTACGGTTGTAATCTGGCACTGTCTGAACCTGGTGTACTGGTCCTGGGGCCTCATGGGAGCTGCAAAGTCTGCTATTGCTTGTTCTCTGCCTGGGCCCACCTGGCACAAGCTCTAGAGCAATCTGCAGATGGCTGCAACTTTGTGCTGGGCTTAAAGTTGCCTGGGAGAACCCAAGCTAAGGATCAAGTCTAGCTGCTGCTAATGCTGGGCCTGGGGTCACTTAGTGAGAGATATGGGGCACACCAAGACCAGGTGCTGCTTGCTTAAAAGATTTTAGGAAAGTCTGAAGCATGAGATAAATGAGGCTATTTGTATGGAAAAGCCATTGAAAAGGGTTTGAGTGGGCCCAAAATTTGGGGTGGGGCAGGGTCTCAGGGAATCACAATGGCAGTAACAACAGTGTGAACGAACCAGGTTGATGGAGTCTAAGATATGGTGTCCACCCGCTGGCTCTGGTTGGGGATAGAGGGGTGCAGAAAGGGAACAACAGCCTCTGCAAGCACTTTTATCTGGCAGAATGCTGCCCCACCTCTGGCTCTCACCCTGATGCCAGGCAATTCAATTCCTTCCTATATGTCTCTAGCTACTGCCCCAGTGCTGGAGCTCAGAGGGAGTGAGTCTGAGTAAGTCTGCCCTTGGACCTTTTAAGAGGAACTACCTGGGACTACAGAACCCTCCTTCTCACTCAGCCATAACCCCTCTTGGTTTTTGTAGCCAGAAGTTATGGGGACTTCTCTTCCTGACTCTGAAACCCTGTACTGGGGGACTTGATGTAAGGCTGAGACCCTTTGGTCCTCAAGGGGGACCTCTGCAGCTGAGATATCCCTCCCAATTTTATCTGCCACACCTGGGTGTGGGACCAGCCCATACTGTGGCTCTGCCCCTCCTGCCAGTCTCTGGATGTGTCTTCTTATTTAAATCCCTAGCTGTAGGACTTCCATTCAGCTATATTTCATTTGTTTCTGATGATGATTGTTCTGTAGTTTAGTTGTAATTTTGATATGGTTGTGGGAGGATTCTAATACCGAGTTTACCTGTGCTGCAATCTTGACAACAGGTCATTGTAGTTCAGGCTCATTTAGATCAGATATCTCTACATCTTGTGCTGCTCTCATAAGTGTGATTGGACCTTACAGAAGTCTTATGAGATAGTTTAGGCCATGGGGTACCCTTTAGGAAAATGAGGGTCCAGATGATGCACCAGGGCCCGATAGACTTTTAGACAGGTAATCTATGAATAGAATAGCATTTCTGTACAGTTGCAGGTCTGGCCCTCCATCTCTGTTCCCAAGGATGACGATTTCCTGTCAGTGTAGGTGATATGGTTTCACTGCAGCCCTTTCTTTGCTTTCTGATTTGCTAAAAAAATTCCAGGTACTCTACGTGCTGATCATATTATCATCCCTGATGCTTAATTATTTTCTGTAGGGAAACAGAATTGTTTGGGGCTTTCAGGAAATTAAATTGAACTTCAAAAGCCTCTTTCACATAACAATTAACATTTTGAAATTGGTAATTCCTCAGGGTTTGTTGCTAGGTTAGTTTGCCAAGGTTTTTCTTTAAAGGCATACTCTTAAATAGTGGATTTATTTGTTCTGTTTATTTGGGATCATATTTTTTAAAACTGGGCACATTAAAGCTTCATAAATCCCTGGTGAAATGATATAAAAATGTGTGTCTGGAGCCTGTAAGGTAGACTAATGCTGTGATCTAAGGAGTGGGAAATTGGAGGTCATTTTTCTGGGTTCTACGTTTGAGAGGAGCCTTCATCACTGGAAGGAGGTACCTATTTGGCTTCTCAGAGAGAAGAAAGTGGTTGTAATGTTGGTAGAGCAAAAATGCCTGAGAGTGATTTACACTGTGTGAGAGGGCAAATTTCCACGTGGCAGGTAGACATTATCCCATTTTCTAATAGAGTCTATACAATCTCAGCATGAATATTTTTAGTCCCATTTTAATAAGACAGAGACTATGTGTTGACACACAGTGTCCTCCTAAACATCACTCCTCTAGTTACTCTGATGTGCTCTTCTTAACCTTTCGGGTTGCCTTTAAGTTCAGCATTTTCTGATTTGCTGGCATGTGGATACGGCCACAGTAGAATCTTACATTTTTATCACTCCCCCTCTCCCTAAAAGGATGAAGGTACAGAATTCTCTCTGGAGTATTGCCACACATCAGCCTTTGAGAAGAGTTTGTAAGTTATGAGAACCACAGCCTGTTGCTAGTAACTGACTCTTGCCAGGGGCCCAGTTCCAGACTGATCTGGAAAAGGCATTGTCAGAAAGATTATATTCCAGAGCCAATTTCGCCACTTAAATGATGTGTGACCTAAGGCAAGTCCTCAACCTTCGAATCTACTTTTTCTTATTTAAAAAATAAGGTTAATCCCTTATGCAATTCTTGTGGGGCTCAAATGAAATAAAGCCCATGCACTTAGAAAACATCCAAAAGTATCCTTTACATTTTTGTTACCTTGAAACTTTGAATGTGGAAGAGCTGTTTAACAATAGGTTAGCTCTATATTCCACAACAGGCTGTCTGTCAAAGGCAGAGTTGTATGTGTTTATTGACTACTAGCTTCGGCTTTTGTGCAGCTGAGATACAAATTCAGCCCTAGGCTTTTATCCACAGATCTGAGAGGAGGACGATAGGCACCTGTAATTATAGTGGCAGTGATGAGTTGCAGCTGAATTGCCTAGTGTGTCAGGCTTTTTTCTGCTGCTTGACTTGGATATTGCTATAGTGATTCTAGAGTAACAGACAATGTTTTAGCAAGTGTTTGTCTTTCTATTATCCATCCTAACATAATCCTGGAATCTCCATAGACAAACAGGAGTTCTTTTGTTGCTCTCTGGCAGCAGATCAAAGGGCCTGTTTTTATAAAGTGGTCTGTGCAGAATTTAACAGCCCTTTTATGGACTGGTACTAGATTATATATGGAGGCCTGAGGGAAAGATAGTTTTTCCACTGATGTATATAAAATTTTAGATTCAAGTTTTCATGATTCAAAACACTGCTCTACAAAAGTCTAAGACTCCAAGCTTTGTATATATGCTTGTCTCTCGTTTCTTCATTTCCTGTCTTCACGTTGATTGGTCAGGAGGGCAGTGGGCTCTGGCTAGTGTGGCTCAGTTAGAGCATCATCCCATAAACCAAAAGGTTGCGGGTTCAATTCTTGGTCAGGGCACAAACCTAGATTGTGGGTTTGATCCCTGACAACCAATCAATATTCCTCTCACATCCATGTTTCTCTGTCTCTCCCTCTCTCTCCTCCCCCTTCCTTTCTTTCTAGAATCAATAAGTATATCCTTGAGTGAAGATTAAAAAAAAAAAAAAAAAACAGTGCAGCAGTTCATTTGATTTTTCCAAGATGGTGATGGGGTGGTTGGAACTTTCCGTGATGGTAATAGGTGGGCAAGTGAGAGAAGGTGGGAGAGGAGACTCTTTCCTGTCTCTGCAAATTCCCTTTCCTTAATTAGTGTTTGTTCCTCTTTCCCTGGATTCTTCTAAGGATTATGTCAATGCTGTCTGTCAATATCAATTGAGTGAGAAATAGCTACTGTAAACAGCATCTTCAAAAATGACATTTGTGAAATCTAAAAGAAAATGAGCCCCCAAACCCAGGTTATTCTCTATGTTCTCTCACTGCTTTGAGCACCCAGTCACGGGGTCACCCTGACAGGCTAAGGAGATTTAAAATCTTTGTTGAAACTTATTAAATGTGCTATTTTTAATATGGTCACGTCTACATGACTTCCCCAGCCTTTTAGAGCAGAGATGAGTCTGAACTATCTGTACCCAAGATAGGAAATATGAAAGCCTCTTATCCAATTTACAATGGTTTTCCCTCTTACTTACCTTTTTCTCATTCCTTCCCCATCATGCACAGCTATGATCCTTGCCTCTTTTCTTCTTCCTCAAGCTAGACAACAAGGTGGTTTTATTTACTTCTCTTACTTGATTTTTGTACGTGATCTGTTCTTCTTGTGGGTATGTGATCTTTCCTATCACCCTTTCTTTTCCAGCACCACTTCATTTCCTTCTATCCATGACCAGCCTGTTCTCAGTGCATCTCATGCCTTCTCAGTGTAGTGAGTGACTTTATTAAATAATCAAAATCTCATGCAGGCCTGTGCAAAGAGGCAGTGGGGGGCTGGAGGTATTTGGGTCCTTTGGTAACATAGAAGGGTGGCTGAGGTCCTGAGGTAGTTAGAGACTGAGAAGCCTCAATGACCGCATTTTGTAAGCTCTAAATCGACACACAAGTGTGACACCTATGGGTGGATTTATAGGGACAGTGGAATAGTGTGGTTGAATCTGGGACTGTTCACTACGTATTATACAAATAAATAATACTTATGTAGTGCTTTGCATTTTAGGTGCATTACACACATATTTATTTAATCTTTATAATAAATCTAAGAAGTAGGTACTGTTAATCTTTCACAGATGAGGAAAAAAGCTAGAAAGGCTAACTTTTAAAAAATTTCCCAAATATTGGGGAGTCTGAAGCCAGTTTAGACTTCTGACATAAGTCTTCTGATCCTTTCATTTCAATGCCTTTTAGTTAAAGTCAGCTGCACTATGCTGTGATTTGATTGGGATGTGGGATTCTCCAAGCACACTCTTAGATCAGAGCAGGTGTTGCGTGCTGCAATAAGAAGGAACATCTTCCTCAGCAGGAAGCACCGTTGTTCTTCTGAAATAACTCCCAAGAATCTTTTTCCAGTTCTGGTGTACTTTTTAGCAGAGAAAATACACAGAAGAATGTGAGTTATTTGAATTTCTAGAGTGTGGCCCAACTTTAAGATGGTAACACTAATAGTGAAATTAGTAATGATAATGATGGTTACTCTTTATTGAGTATTTGCCATATGCCAGATACAAGGTAGGTGTTTTTCATGTATCTCATTAAATCCTCATAGCAAGTCCATCACTCCCATTTTAGAGATGAGAAAAGTGAGGCTAACAGAAATGTGATTTACCTGGAGCTTAATACCTAACATGTGTCAAGTGAGAATTTAAATGCAGGTCCCTCTGGCCCCAAAGTGCATGTTCTCTGGTTTGCCATATCACTTATGCTGCCTCTGGGTGGGAGTAATTTCAAGGAAGAACATAAACGCCTACATTATATTCACTCGTTTACTCATTCACTCATATATATTAACTAATAAACATATTAAGTTGGGTCATACCAAACTGCTGATATTTGGACATTTTGGACCAACAAAAATGGCAGTTTCATGTGGCTTAATGCCATGGTTCTCAAACATGGTCTCTGGACCAGCAGCGGTAGCACCTGGGAACTTGTTAGGAATGCAGAGTCTCAGATCCCACTCCAGATCCACAGCATTGGGCATTGAGGGTGGAGCTTAGCAGTCTGGTTTAACAAGACCTCCAGGTGATGATTCTGAAGATACTGAAGTTTGAGAACCACAGGTTAACCTAATCTATTTATTGAGCAGCTACCAGGTGCCTCGTTAGCCACTGGGTTAGAGTATAAGCAGAAATAGATGTGTTTTCTGCCTTTAGAGAGTTTACACTTTACTGGAAAGACAAAGTTTTGAGAAGCACAAATATCAAGTTATTCGTAGTGGTATTTGCATTTTATTAAAGCTTCTAGATCCAAAAGACTGGATTCTACAGAGGCAGAATTAGAGTGGAAGGGGTCACCTTCTCATGACATGCGTGGGCAGGACCAAGCAAGATGAGCACAGGTCTAGGGAGGAGGGTGTGGGAACAGAGGTGGGGCCAGTGCTCAGAACTCAGTGCCATCAGCTTAAACATCTTGGGCCCCTTCTATGCTCCTCCCTCACTCTGACTCCAGGGAGCTTCCTTTTGTGGGCAGATGACAAGGTCTTGGAAACAACTTCATACTAGAATGTTGTCTTTGCCCCTTCAGTGAGCCGTGGAGCATAACATTGAGGGTGGTTTGCCTTTAGCTGCCTAGCGGTTGGTCTAGGGTACACACAGAGGCAGGAAGAGGAAGCAACAGTCAGTAGGTGTGAAGAGCAGAAGGTGTGAAGAGCAGAGACTGGGCCTTTCCACTCTCTGGGTCTCCCCCAGCCAGAGGGGTGTGCTCCTTAATGCATGTCCATTAGCCCTTTGTCATCTCAAAGGGAGGCATTCCTAATTCTCTGTCATTTACTAGGGCGTGAGTCCTGAAAGTTCAAAGAAAATTACTTTGCTGAGTAATATTCTAAAGTTAGAATCATCCTGGGTTCTTATTTCCTTAATTCTTTAGTAGCCCACTTTTTATAAATAATACTTAATTGCAAGTAATACAGCTTTACCAAATCTTGCTTTTTTTTTTTAAAGAGTCCTAGGCCATTTGTGCCGTTTCCAAAGAAAAGAAAATAAGCATTTGCATGTTCTCCTGTTTTAAAACAACAAGATTTTAAATCAGTCTCAAGTAAATGCGCACTGAATCTCACGTGGATTCCTTTTCTTCCATTGGTAACAACTTGGAAAATAATTTGACAAAATTTAATGATGGGATTAGAACTTGAAGGTACACAGGGAAGGGGAGGATGCTTTGTGACAATTTATACTTTAAGTACCAGTGGCACTTTTTAAATGACATTTAAAAGGTTGCTCCTGTTATTAATACTTAATTTGAACTAAATTCCCAAATGTAATTCCAGCCTTGTTATAGGAGGAATAATTCACATACACAAATAGCAGCAATTGTGTACTTAACAGAGGCAAGCCAAATGCTTACCATGCATCAGGAATGTAAGTCCCACCTCTGAGAATTCAGAAGAGTACTCACATAATCAGTACAGGTTTTTACCTGGCTGATTAAATTATATTTCCTCTGCTTTTACTGAGGCAGGGGAGGGGGGATTCTAAAGGTTATAAAATCAATGCAAGCTGCTTTTGGATTGTATTATTTGCTTGAAATCAGGATTCAGATTTTTCCTGGAGTCCTTCAGAAATTCCCTGAGTATATTTAAGTATTACATGAATAATTCATTTTACTCACTACACATTATAGCACTTAACAAAGACTGCGGCCAGAATCCCCTCCTTAGGGAAGCTAATTTGGAGCATCATTATGACTCTGATTTCACAATGTTTAGAGGTTTTATGACCTACCTAATGAAGTCCTCCTTTCTCTTTCAGTCCTTTTAGAGAAGCACTTCAAGTTTAAAATTTCATCCAGTATATTCTTGGAAGGAAATAATTCCAGGCTTTCATATTTATTCCAACCCTACTCCCAGATAAAAAAGAAAAAGAAAAAATACAAAGAGATACTTTTCAATACAAATTCAACTTACTACTCACAAATATTTCCTTACTGTTGAAAATCAAATGACATGATATTTGTCCCTGAATTATTCAACATTGGAACAAGACCAGGAAAACCAATTATGTGCATATATATATATGGACATCTTTTAGAGCTCTGTATGGAGTCTGTTGTGTATTACCCTTGAATTAGAGTGCATTTTTTTCTGATGGTTCTTATTGGAATTCATATGAACCTTCTGATTGTCATAATACCTCAGTGCTCTCTCAGCTATAATTTATTACCACATGGGATGTGCCCTACCAGAGAGCAGATGGGCTTGTGCATCGTGGCACATACTAAATATAAAAAGTGTGAAGGCGATGCTGACTATTCAGCTCACTCCACCAGTGAACTGAAGTCTTTGTGCCTTTCTCTCTTTATCAGTTCACAAACCCACAACACACACTGCTTGCCAAACTGAACACTCTTAGTTACTTCAGGTTGGAACTAGGAAATTCCTCCATGATTCCATAATGCACACCAGAGAATATCTTTTCCAGACTGTGTGGTTTTTAAATATCTAGATCAGACCTTGTTTTATTCAGTGAAGCCCTAGAAGGGTATCTTTAAAAAAGAAAAAAAATCAACTTCTTCATTTTTCAGGGCACTTGACCAATATGCAAATGAAAATATGTTCAAGTTTACTAGCAGTCAGGGAAAGGCAAATTGAAAACAAGTGATATATCACTTTACACTCATCAGCCTGGCAGAAATAGAATAGAGCTATAGCATATTTTGCTGGCTGGGATGCGGGAGCATGAATACTTTCATATTACATTACTGGCGGAAATGTGAAGCATTACAGCCTTTTTGGAAAGCAATCTGGCAGCATCTATTAAAATTAAATATATACTCATGCAAATCATATATTCAGAAGATTCTATCCCATAGAAATAAAAGTGCTATGTATTAAGATGTAAGTAAATGGATGTTTATTTCACTCTTGTTTGTTGTGGCCAAAAATGGATCTACAGTAAATTTTCAATAAATGGAGAATCATTGAATCAATTATGATATAGTCATTCCATGAAATATTATATCACTACTAAAAAGAACTTGGACTATACCAGATGACTTAGAGGGCTTTCTAAAAGGTATTGTTGAATGAAAAAAAAGTAGATGTCAAAACACATGGAAAATATATACATACATATTTAAGAGTATATACTATAAGATATAGTAATATATAATATATAATATTTTTCTTTTGTGTAAAACAGTGACAAAAATTCCGAGCCAATTATGTTAGGTTATGCTTGTCCACATATTGTTGTGACTGTGTGTGTGTGTGTGTCCGCCCACACATTGGCACATGTAGCTTTGTATGAAATGGTATGAATACAGAGAAAATCCATTGATTATTAACATAGATGCCTGGGTGAGAAGAGGCATGGATATTTTGGGGAAATGTGGATGTATATGGGAAGACTAAAGGGAGGAATTAACCAAAAGAAAAAAGGGAGAAGACAGATGAAAATACTTATACATCTAAATGAAGTCATTACATGCATATGTGACAAAATAAATATGGAGAAAAATGGGAAATGAAAATATTCCTGGAAGAATTCCCTGTAGTGCAAAGCTTAGTGCATATTAGTTTAATTGGATTGCTTTCCTATGACTTTGACAGAGGATAGAGGAAAAGAAGTGATTTTTAGATGTGGAACATTGGGGGATAGAGAACACAGGTCAGATGGAATATGCAAAGAGATTGTTTTTGCAGCCTGAAGAGACAGTGAGGTGGGAAAGCACAGAGACAGCTTTCCCTGTTTTGACCTTTAACCGAGATTGGCCCCTTTATGAACAGAGATGAGCTGGCTTCAAATCCAGTTCAAGAAATCCTGCTTTGCCGAGCTTATTATTCCCATTTTTGTAGAGTAGCTTACAAATCCATGTTACCCTTGACATTTATAGGGAATTGGGTTCCTTACAAATGCAGACAGCACTAAGCTGTCCATTATTTATCTTTAATGAAGTACTCATTAAATCTTTGACTACTTGGACAGTCTGGGACCCTTCCCATGGAAAGTTTCTCCAAATTTGGAATGCAGGGTAGCCGTGGGAATGGAAAATGTCTGGAGCCAAACTAAAGATTGTACAGATTACTCATGGGGACTTGTTTTCACCTACAGAAAATATATGTATATGGGGATCACTACTATTTTATGAAAAGAAACAGGAGATCCTATTTGTAATAAAGTAGTTAGATAAATAGAAAGTGCTATGAATTTTACTGTACCCAAGTGATTTACTGCTCAATTATGAAAATTAGTAGGGGCATTAGATGTAATCAATACAATTGATAATATTATTAGTAGAATGATTTGTTATGTTACTGTTGACCAGTGCTAAGTTGTGTCAATTCAAATGTTTTAATAAATGTATCTTATGTAATTTATATAATATATTGCATCAAACATTAAAAATTAAGATAGTAAATTAAATTTCTCGTAAGAGCAATACCCCACACAACCATCAGTAGTATTTCTGCCCATTCCATTCCATTTTTTCCAAAGTGCATCTGTTTTCCCTAATTTTTACCATCTGTATCCAATTTTATCTTACTTTTTAAAAACTTCCTGTCGTTGGTTGAAAGCATTTGTTAACATGAAGTATAAGATAAACGTTTTGATGATAGCAGAGCATGTATATGTGTGAATAGCTAACTTTTCTTGCAATCAATCTTATGAGTCACTGTCAAATTCAAATTTAAGATAACTTTGTTCCCTCTTCCTCTAGACCTTTAAATCTAAGTGTCTCTTAGAGCTGTCCTTTTTCTTGCTGCCTCACCAGCACTCCCCTGGCTTCTACTCACTTGCCTTGTGAATTATTCCAGGAGAGATCAATCCTGTCTTCTGAGCATTAGAGTCCCTCCCCAGCACCTGAAGGGCACACTGATTGGCAAGTTTCACTGGCACTGACGTCATCACCTGTTATTCCTGAACTAGTTTCCACCTGAGTGTCTTTTCTTCAAGTTTTTCAGTGGATTTTTCTCTTTCACACTTGAAAGCATCTTTGCTTTCTCTTTCTCTTCTTCATGCACATGTCATATTGTAATTAGTTATTAAATCATTAAATCTTTTTTCAAAGTACTCAAATTCCCAATTCAAGTTGCCATTGTCTTCTGCTTTGTCTTTTGAGAGGCAGTACGGAGCTGTGCTTAAGCAGATGGGCTGGCTCCAGAGCTAGATTAACTGGGGCAAAACCCCAGCCTGCTACATTGTAGTTAGCTGTATGACTTTGTGCAAGATTCTTAATGCCTCTGCTTGTCTCCTCTGTAAAATGGGTAATATAATAGTACTACTTTCATCACAAGGTTGTGGTGAGGATCGCTGAGTATCTATTAGGCTCTAGATGCTGAAAGAGTATAGCCCCTGGCTTGCTTGATGCCTGTCTTTTTCTCTCTAATTTGTCCTAAGCACTATTGCCAGGTTGATTTTCCTAAAACATAGTTTTACTTCTCCTGATTCCCATCCTTTTCTTCCCTCTCACCCTCCAACCCCACAATACTTCTTCCCAGATGAAATCCAAAGTCCTTGGCCTGGCATTTAAAGTTATACATGACCAGTTTTTGAACCCTGCCCAGGAGTTCCTTGTAGACTAGACATTCCAAACTCTATGCTGTTCTTTCTTAAATGGCCCCATGTAAGGATGATATATAATATATTTAACATCTCATAAGTATAGTCAGGCACAGACCCAAAGATGGAACAAGGTCTCAGGGAACCATGATGTGCCATGAATTACACTTCCTATGCAGCCAGGAGGGTGGGGAGCTCTGGGCAAGGGTGGGAGGGGCCATTTATCACCTGGTCTGGGAGTATCTCAATAGTTTGACAGTTTCTATAGCCAGACTGATGCAAACCAACTGAAATGGGAGCCCTAGCCATGTGCCTTCCCTTTGACTCCACTACTCCTGCTCATTGAGCTTTTGTTGAAATTTCTACATATTCAAGAAGATCTAAAAATAATAAGTAAGTAAATAAATAAATATTACCTTCATTCATATTGTTCTACCTTTCTGAAATCCCATAACAGTTCTAAATATCTGTATTTTGGAAATTACATGTTTGTCTGCCTTTTTTGGTAGTTATATCATGTGTGAACGTGTGTTATTTGCTGGGTGAATAACTTTGAACCAGCACTATTAAGATAGTAAATTAAACTCTAGAACTTTTGCTCACTGATTGCAAATTACCGGGTTTTATTTATAATAGTATTTTGTACCTGAGAATTCTGTGAGGAAATCAAAATTTGAAATGTTTTGTAAAAGTAAATGATTCTTTTAAGTGAATTGATCAGTCTTGTTAGTAGGATATTCTGTCTTTAGTCTGTCAGTCAATTTATCTATCATTCATTCAATGCCTGCTAACAATTCACAATGAAAAGATATTTGTGGTCTCTAAGCTGTTGTAAAATTTCTGGGATAATCAGATGGATCGCAGAGGCCAAATGTAAGTTTTATTTTAATTTTCAATGTTTTTCTAATTTTTAACCCCTCAGAGTTATCTAGTTAGGAAGTGGTTCAGGAGTCATTTTTTGCTCAATACATTTTTCTATGAGATTTTTCTTTAATAAGATCATTAGGAATTGATACTTCTGTTGGAAGTAAAACTCAGTCCACATTTTATCATCTATAAACAAAAATGACTGTGATTTTTTTCATGTGAACCAGACAAAGGTACAATAATAATTTCTGAATATGAATCACTGGCATTAAAAATAAAACAGACAGTCAGAGTTCTCTTATGCTGGTGATTACCTTGTTGTCAACTCTCTTAGCTAGTTAATGCCCTGAGAACTCTTTCAAACAGCTTTGATTTGTTAACATTGAGCTTTTCTATATTACTGTTTGTATCGAATTGAGTGAAATGCATATCACTCATGGTAGCATAAAATGAGAAGAACAAAAAAATGGGAATGCATTTTGCCAGTCATTTGTGAACACAAAAGAAAAAGCTTAAAGTTTTGGTCATTAAAAAATTAACATTTGCAAAATAACTTTAAAAATCTTCGTAGGATGGGAATACGACTTTATATTTCTTATTTTATTTTTAAAATGTTATGTTCACTTTCGTAAGACATAAAAAAAAGTATATTGAAATCAAAAGGGCTTCTTGTAGTTACATAAGAAAATTATTAACATTATTAAGCAATGTGAAGACTTCAACAGTTACAAAGAACCAAGCATGAATGAAAATCTGTGTGGTATTTTTTTTTTTAAAGAACAAATATAATGAGAATCTATAAAACCATTTTAAAAGTAGAGGAAAATTTAAAAATCATTATACCCAATACCCTCACTTCCTCCAATGAGGAATGTGTCAAAGTTGCTCACTAGTATTAATACGCAGGTGGGTGTAGGAATTAGACTCCTACCTATGTCTTCCAACTCCCCGTCCTGTGCTCTTCTGCTGCATTAGATTGTCACTTTTAAATTTATTTTATGATTCTTCTTTCTCCTCTCAAATTCGTAGGTTTCTTATGAGAACTTGCTGCATTGGAATTATAAGATAAAGCCTTATACAAAATGAAATGACTTCTTATTCACCAAAAGTTAACGTGTTTATATTTGTACCTCACTCAGAGTCTAAATACTAAATTTTTTGTGTTCACTGCCATTTCACTGTAAGTTCTCTTAGGAACAATAAAAGTCTCAGTCATCTTAGTGTCTTAGTGGGAAGCATCTAGTGGGAGTGACACATGTGAATGGAATCAGTCAAAGTGCTTCAAAAGTATTATTAACCTGTTATTCCTAATTCAAGCACCATAAGAACCTTGATTTTGTAAGTAGTATATTAAGAGCAGAACAATATTGCAGATGACAGGATTCACATAGGACAAGGAGAAATGAAACACTTGTCACTCCTAAATGCTTCAATAATACTTACCTGAGGAGTGATGTAGCTAGTACATGTCCTAACTGTGCACTGTCCTTCATCCCTTATATCTTGAGCAGGGTAGCTCATAGCTGAGTCAGAATGGCAGCCTAAGGATCCAGACCTCTGATCTTGGACCAAGAATTATCTTGGTGGAGAATTGAAAAGCAGTTACCACTGAGAGTCCAAAAAGAAAGTGCTAAGTAAATTATTAACATTTTTCCTCTCAGTGGCAACCCGGAAAATCTCTCGGTCAGAAGCCATAAATAGGTCTCAGGCCTATGTGCATGTGCTCTCTGTGTTTGTGTATGTGGGGATGAGAGTGTGTCACCTAAACAAACTGAACATGTTATTGTTTACCAGAGTAGAACTTGTTTTTAACATCAGTTTGGTCACTTGAAAATGAAAATACATGTTATCACTTGGTTACTTGGCCTGCCATTTGACATTTTTTTGTAAAGAGGACACATTTCAAACACTGAATTAGGTGAAGGTACGCCAGGGTCCCTGCCTGTGAAAGCACTTCTGTTCAGGGTGGCTCTGTGTAAGTTTTCTTCAGGCGTGGATGGCAGGTCTCAGGAATCATGTAAACACTCCATGTGTTGTGCCCCAACAAAATATAATTTCTTATTAAAAAGTAGAATCTCCATCCTCTTCTACTTTATATATACAAGGAGCTAGTAATACATTTTAAGTAATCGATAAGAAATTTTAGTACTCTTATGGACAGTTAAGAATCTTATGATTATGGAACTGTTATTCTCATTAGATCTTATTCTGCTCCTTCCCACACACTCCATGCCCTGATAAACTAATTTGTACTGTGGTATCAGTTTCAAACTCTGGATTCAGTGGTATTTTTTTGCCCAGATAACACTCAACATTGACTCTGTACACATTTATTGGATACCTAATGTGGTGTAGAAATACAAAAATGGAGAAGATTCAGTCCCGTTGTCTAGTAGTCTAGGGAAGGAGATTTATACTAATGTATTGAAGGTGATATTTAAAGATAATTGTGTACTTGTCTTTTGCCTTTTTTTGGTGACAGATTCATCCTGGTCTATCAAGGCATTCATTTGCTTGGGGCAATAGAGGGGTGATGATTAAAATTTTTTACGAAAAGGCTGTGAAAATATTCATGTCACTGAAGAATAAGAGGGAAGGGCACAATAATAACAGTACAGAATGGGCTGTTTTCTTGACACGAGATCTTCTAAATATCTTTTCTTACCCTTTGGCAAATCAACAGAGGACAGTTGAGTATGGAGGGAGAACCTTCTCCACTGTTCAGGCTTTATAGAGCCAGAGAAAAAGAAGATGTGAAAAAGAGGGAGAAAAAAACACCCCCTTTCCAGACTCTATGATTTTAAAGAGGTGGAGGAGGAGGAGGAGAGAGAAACCTGGAGAACACAATATTTTCAGCCTGAAGGGGCTTGGAGGTTGAGGTACAGACACTGAATTGAGAGGTGTGAGTTTTTCATGGCAGGATGAGATGACCCAAAACAGAGACTGTGGAAGGATATTGGGACTGTCAGAATCCCAGGAGATCTTTTTCATATGTTGGAGGTAAAAATAACAACTCTGGGGGCTGTTGTGTGGATCACAGGGAAAAGGTATGGGAAGTATCCAGTAAAGTGCTTGGCATCTAGAAAATGCTTGAGAAGTACAAGTTACCTTCTTTTCTTTCTAGTTTGTCTTCTGGCAGAACTGAATAAACTAACTTCCTCCAGGATTGAAAAGACTCCAAGAACAAAGACTGGCCTGGCTTGCTGCTTTTCTAGCTGTGTAACCCTGAGCAAATTGCTTAACCTCTTTAAGCCTCAGTTTTCTCATCTATGAAATGAGATAATTTTAGTAACTACTTTGTGGGCTGGTTATGAGGATTGAAAGAGATAACGCATAAAATTGGCTTAGCCCTATGCCTTGCATTTGGTGAGGGTGCAATACATATTTATTATGTCTGAGAATAGAAATTTATATTTTCTGTTCCTTCTGTGTTACCTGATGTGTCTCAAGCTTAGCTTCAATTTTTTCTATATTGAAAGGCACCACCCTTAGGTACTTAATTTTTTTCTTATTGTTTTAAATCTGTTTTCTGTATGCGAAAGAACAAAATATATAGCCGTGAATTTAGAATTCCACAACAGAACAGATGGTTCACAGAGATGAGAACTTATTTTTTACTCTGAATCGAGAGGTGAGCTGTGTGATTAAAAGAGAAAGCTTTACATTTATTTATCCCCTGTTGCTTCCATTTGCAGTCACTCAATTAATGATCACTATTTACCTATGCAAATTACTCCCAAGAGTAGCTTAAGGAACACTTTATGAGTCTTGTAGGCCAGGAATAGATCTTAAAATAGTGACTGGAGATGTGAAGTCCCTCTTTAGTATGCTGGGATAAATAGTGCGTGACCAGTCCCAGCAACACCTTGGCCCCAAATTTTTACTGTAGCCATGGATACAGGGTTATGTATGTGCTGTATAGATCACCTTTAAATATAGGATAACATCTGGCTGTGGGAGTTTTTAGAAGCTGACTGGCACATAATAGAGAGTGGGCTTCCATACTTGCTGCTTATTTCCTTGGGTGAGATGGGGCCACTGGCAATGCAATTGGGAGGCTTCAGCTGGCACTCCAATTGGAGGTGAGAAGAGATGATGGGGTGGAATATATGTCCTGGATCATTTGTGAGCACAGAATTCTATAATCCAGCCTAAGGGGAGGCATGGATCATGTCCCTCAAAGTGCTTGCTCAGAGAAGTTTTCCTCTCCTCAGGTGAACTCAAAATAGTAGACTCTTGGAGCTGGTAGGACTTTTGAAGTAGTTAAAACTTTACCTTGTTGGTGTCTGATTCAGTGAACCGAAGAGCTGACATGTAAACTCTCTCACTAATTTGAATTTTTTTAATTGAAAGAGACAAGAAAAGGACAAGGTATTTGTATATTTTCCCTCTGAGAATTTTGTGAATCTTGGGTAAAATTTTATAGCTTTATTCAGGTTAATTTAATGGTTTGAATGTCACCTTTTGATCATGGGGATTTAAAATGTTCTCTTTTCACTTTTATGTAGAATCTAAAGAGGAAAATAAACGAACAAATGAAACAGACTCATAAATACAGAGAACAGACTGTTGGTTGCCAGAAGAGAGGGGCTTCTAGGGACTGGATGAAAGAGGTGAAGAGATTAAGAACTATCAATTGGTAGCTACGAAATAATCACAAGGATGTAAAGTACAGCATAGACAATATAGTCAATAATACTGTATGGTGCCCGGGAGGTAGTTGAAATATCAGGAGATCACTTTGTAAAGTATATGATTTTCTAATGCTGTATACCTGAAACTAATGCAAAATAATATTGAATGCGAACTGTAATTGAAAAATGAAATTTAAAAGAAATGTTCTCTTTTCCGACCACATTCTGGAATGTGACAAGGCCTTTGTAAGTGAGAGGGATGGCCCTAACCTTCCTGTGGTTATTTACTATGTCGTGTGCCTGATCCATTGTGGCGGGCTGCCTTTTTATCTGGAGGGTCTGACAGACAAGTCAATGAAGGTAAATGGGACACTTTTCTCCCCAGCTGGTCACTGAGATCCATGAAGGGAAAACAAAAACCACAGGAAATAAAGACTATTTTGTTTATTTCCTTGCAGCTGCCCTTGAGGATTCTGGGTACTTGGTAAATCTGTTTTTACTTCTGAATAGGAGTCTGAGGAGAAAAACTTCCTTTTCTCCATAGAGATTTAGGTTGTTCAAACTGAGCCTACATTTTCAAAGGAAATAATAGATCATATAGTCCCAGTTCTTAGAGTTAAAACTGTTTTTTCTTTTTCATTGGCATCATTTTTTTAACTTATATTTCTAGATCAGAGCTTTGAATACTTTCATCCAGAACCATGAGTGTAGTTTTTTTCTCTTCTTTTTTTATTACAGTATGAGTCAGCAACAGTAAGGATGTCTTGTGCTTAATTCCCCAGTAATTGTTGAGAGCCATGGGAAAACTCTTCTCTTTTTCTGGTGCTGGTACATCCTACTCTTCGGAGCAAAGATCATTTCCCTCAGTCTCCGACTACTCTGCTTGAACTGTGCCAAGTCAATGGGGTGTCCAACTCGTGGCCCATGGGCTGCGTGCAGATCAGGATGACTGTGAATGAGGCCCAACGCAAAATTGTAAATTATCTAAAACCTTTTTTTTTTTTTTTTTTGCTCATCAGTTTTCATTGGTGTTTGTGTATTTAATGTACAGCCCAAGAAAACTCTTCTTCTTCCAGTGTGACCCAGACATGAGAAAAGTTTGAACACACTTAGGACCAATTAACTAAATTATGAAGTGATTTTTAGTGATTTCTTTTTCAGCAGAAGATGATGTAAAAGATCTTGTAAAGCAAGATGTAGCTATGGTCCAGCTTCCCTGACCCCAAATAAACCACCGTCCCAGTTTTCTCCTTATACTCTGGAATCCGTTTCTCTCCCAGTTGGCTGGAGACACCTCTAGGCCTCTCTTTCTACACTCCATTTTCCATTGTCTCTAGACCAATGGCTCAGCCAATTTCCTCTACAAAAATGATCTCCAAATCTCTATCTGTAGTCTTGTCCTCTTTTCGTGACATCCCAAATTCCTTTGGCACCTCAGGAGTTATGTGCCCAAACAGCACCTGTATTCTTTTAAGAATCTATATTCTGCTTTTTAAAAATGATTTTATTTAATTATTTTTAGAGAAATGGGAATGGAGCGAGAAAGTGAGAGAAACATCAAGATGAGAGAGGAACATCGATTGGTTGACTTGCGCACATGCCCCAACTGAGATAAGGCATGTGCCCCGACTGGGAGTCGAACTAGCAACTTCTCACCTTGTGGAATGATGCCCAACCAACTGAGCCATACTGGTCAGGGCCCAGAATCTACATTCTAATTCTAATTAATGCCACTGACATTCTATAGTAACTTGAACTTAGAATCATGAATTTGGGTTCATGGGTTTTTTTGTTTGTTTGTTTTTAATTTTTTTTATTGTTGTTCAGTTACAGTTGTCCCCATTTTTCCCTCTGTTGCTCTCCCTTGCCCTGTCCAACTCCTGCTCCCGAAGACAATCCCCACCCTATTGTCCTTTTCCATGGGTTCTTTGTACATGTTCCCTTTCTTCCCCGCAGTATATCCCTCTCCCCTCCCCTGTGGTCACTGTCAGTTTCTTCTTTATTTCCATGTCTCTGTTTTTTTTTTTTTTTTTTTTTTGCTTGCTTGTTTGTTTTGTTGATTAGTTTCCTTTTATAGTGAGATCATATGGTAGTCCTCTTTCACCACCTGGCTTATTTCGCTTAGCATAATGCTCTCCAGTTCTATCCATGCTGTCGCAAAGGGTAGGAGCTCCTTCTTTCTTTCTGCTGCATAGAATTCCATTGTGTAAATGTACCATAGTTTCTTGATCCATTCATTTACTGATGGGCACCTAGGTTGCTTCCAACACTTGGCTATTGTAAATTTTGCCGCTATGAATATTGGGGTGCATGGATTCTTTAGAATTAGTGTTTGAGTATTCTTAGGGTATAATGTTAGCAGTGGAATCACTGCATCAAAAGACAGTTCCATTTTTAGTTTTTTGTGGAATTATCATACTGTTTTCCACAGTGGCTGTACCAGTCTGCATTTCCACCAGCAATGTACTATTCCCTTTTCTCCACAACCTCTGCAGCCCTTGGTGTTTGTTGATTTGTTAATGATGGCTATTTTGACCAGTGTCAAGTGGTATCTCATTGTGGTTGTAGTTTACATTTCTCTGATGGCTAGTGATGTTGAACATTTTTACATGTTTCCATGGGCCCTCTGTATGTCCTCCTTGGATGGACATATCAGTTCAGGTCCTTTGCCCATTTTTTAATTGAATTGTTTTATCTTCCTGGTGTGGAGTCCTGTGAGTTCTTTATATATTTTGGAGACCAAACCATTGTCTGAGGCATCATTGGCAAATATGTTTTCCTGTACTTTTGGCTCCCATTTTAGTTTGATGATGTTTTTCCTTAGCCATGCAGGTTTTTAATTTGATGTAGTCTCATTTGTTTATTCCTTCCTTTATATTCCTTTTGGATTTGAGTTTGACTTTTCCTTGCCCTGCTCTCCTGGCTAACTATTTTCCAAGCCTCGGGGACTCTTTATCATTAGTGCCTCCTGATCTGGCTTATCCTTAACATTCATAGCTAGGTATTATTTTTTCACATGGATGATTGTAGTAGCCTCCTAGTTTGTCTATGTCCAGTTTTCTCTTCTATTACTTTATGCAGAAGTATTAAAATATACACATAATTTTTTAAAGTTAGGATCTATTGTTTATCCTTCTGAATGTTCAATTAAGGTTTTCTACAAGTGTAATCTTGCTATGTGTTTCAAAGACGACTTGGTGCATAAATTCTATTCAGACTTTTTTAGGAGTGAAACTTTGGAACAAGTCGATGTATTTCTATATACTTAAATATTTATATAGGTACATTTTGCTAATTAGTAGTTTTTGTAAGATGAGCAGAGTTCTTTTCCAAATTGTGTTTTGAAGATTCATGTATATTATAATCCTTCATGAGTATTTCAGAGTGTTTCACAAAACAGAAGCTTGATTGAGATGATGATTTTTCTTCTGCACTGAACTCTTAGTGACACCGCCACTTTTTTCTTTTTAAGCTGCAAGGCTATGTACTGAGACACTTAGCATTTGCCTTGTGAGGAAAATATTCTGTGGCAGAGCTTGAATAGAGTGGGGGTGTGATGAATAATTAGGTTTCTTCCAGATTTAGATCCTATGATTTATATTACTCCTGCTCTTACTGGAGCAAGATTTTCATGTGGGAGCAAGTACTAGGCTAGATTAAAAAATATGTGATTTTGGGAATTGGTATCTTCTGCAAATGTCTTGATTCTTCTTGGTACATCTTGTATGAGGCCTGTCCAGCCATGTAATATGAAAAATAGAGACCCTTATTGAAGAAGATACAAGTTACAAGAAACATTGTACATAGGACAATGATGCCTTGGCCCCTTCAAAGTAGGCACCCTGGGACCTCACACAGTTCTTCCAGTTGCCATCAGCTGCCCTGTTGTGTTTTCCTGAATCTCATTGACAGTCTGAAATCTCTTCCCTTTCAAAGGTGATTTTAGTTTTGGGAAAAGCCAGAAGTCGCAGGTGCCAAATTGAGGCTGTAAGGAGGCTGAGTTACCTGGGTGACTTGATGTTTTTCCAAAAAAACTGTTCACTAGATGTGATGTGTGAGTGTGTGTGTTGTGAAGAAGCTGCTAATCACCAGTTGCCCATAGCTGCAGCCTTCTGAATCATCTGAATACTTTCTATGGAGGAATGTTCAAGCTTAATGCAAAATTTGATGCAGATTTGTTGCTTTACTCGTTTAGTCATTTTGAATGTGATGGCCATACAGTACACATGCTTACTCAGTAGCATCTACTGCCCTTACTGATGGTACAGTGAAGTCCTCATTGTTCATGCATGCTCAATCCAGTCCTCTCCTTGGCTACAGTGCAAACTGTTCTTGTTATATTAACAATGGTTGGATGTTTTCTGGACAGATCTCATATAATCTTTTACTAGAACTAAATAACCAAATTTAAGATCTTAAAGTTTTTCTTTAAAACAAAGTTATTAAGGGTTCCTTTTGGGTGGGAGGGGGTAGAAAATAATAATGATTTAAAGTTTAAAAAACTCCTAGATAATTTAAAAATACATTGTAAATGTCTTCTAAATGAAGATTTAGAAATGACCTGTATCATGGTTTTAAAGTAGAGATTTTAATAGTAGTTTACAATTGTGTTATATATTAAATTCAATTATTAAAATTCTTTCAGATTTAAGTGCTTATATGGGCTTATGTATTGTATTTTGTAAGCAAAAATTTAAAAAATGCACAGTGTCCTCACTGCAACCAATAGCTGGAAAGGGAATCTGAACTTACCAAGGACTGAAGGAGAGACCACATTGCTAGTTTATTTACATACTCAGAAAATGATTTTCAGTTTTCTATTCTCGCAAAGGGAAAGGCATTATCAAAAAAATGTCTCTTTACATTTCTTCATGAGGCCTATTTATTTAATGGAAATCTTAGCAGATATATTTTTTCATTTTATTGATAATGGTCTAGCTACATAATAGAAGCATAGTGTGGCAAACATCTAATGTACTTCACAAATGACAAAAATGGTGCCAATTAGGATAAAAAGATTGCTCCATTTCCATTTATTTCAAAGGCCCTTTTCATATTCTGTTGCTATATAGTAAATGTTGTGAATAAATTTTTTTTGTTTGTGTGTTCTCTGTTATTATGCCTTTTAAGAATTTGTAATTTCATAGGACATTTCTTAGGAAAAACAGGGTGTTGTAACTTAATGGAGACACATTCTTAACATCTAAGACAATGTGGGGAAAAGTAGCATTTTGATTTCCTAATGGTACATACAGCATAACGCTAATCACTTTCCCAAAGTAGCTACCCTGTCCAACTTGCCATCTGAGTAGCCTAGGACAACTAACTAACATAATCTCTTTGAGCCTCAGATCCTCACCTGTAAAATAGGAAGAGATACTCACAGGGATATTGTAATGAGTAAATATGGGGGATAAATGGTGATGGGAAAAATAAAATATAAGAGGAAGCTAGCCTGATACTTAATCTCCTTCCCAGCTCACTTCCATACTCCATCCTCTTTTCATCAAAGATCTTATGTTTTCATCATGATAGACAAAAACATACATAAAAGGAAATAAAACATTCAGCAATGGGCAGAGAACATATACTGCAATGGGAAAAAAACCCCCAAAAACTTGGCATAAAACCCCCTAAACTCTAGGTAGTCCTCCTGTTGCTGCCAAGCAGCTGTTAAGACCTTTGTTTGATCACAAAATCTATGCCTCCATTTATCCATTGGATGGAGGTTTAACTGTGCATTCTTTGAGTAAATCCCAGATTTGTTATATGGACATAAAGGCTTATTGTAAATGTAAGTCAGATATCCTCAGGGATTGAAGTGATTGGGAACATATGACAGACGAAATGGGACACGAAGCGGGCTTTAGAGGTCGATCAGGATTCGGTTAGTTCTAGGAAGGCATTCCGTTGTTTTGATCTTAGCTGACTGAAATGTTTTAATTTTTCACAGAGTGACATAACTGACCAGAACAATTTGCTCTTAAATTACACTGGCCATTAATTTAATTGCTTTAATACTTTAGATGAGTTTTATTTGAAAGATTTAGACCTACAAAGGATGATGCATCCTATGAATAGTTCCATTATTGCACTTACGAATATTTGTGAGGAACTCCTGAATGGAACATAGATCTTTCCAATACAGCATCCTCTGGAAAGACTGAAATAATGTAGCTGCATTGTGAGATCACCACCAACAAATATGTGCTCAACATCTTTTTGTTGTTGTTGTTCCTGGCACACTCTTTCAATGGGTCCATATTTGTAGCTAATAAATGTATGACATCATTACTTTCCAGTGAGTATATATAAGGTAACATTTAAAAATGACATGTCAAGTGTTGTTAGCGTTTTTCTTAGTAAACTGATAGAGAAATGTACTTTAAAAGAAAGTCACAAATAAGGGGATTTGAGAATCATCACCCCTATTCCTAAGAACAGATTATATTGTCTGGAGAGGATACATGCATATTTACAAGGCAACATGTACTTTTTATCTTTTGATTTTTGTGATCATAATTGCAATGACTGTTGAGATTGTTGATAAGTGTATAGAACTAATTAAGTATGGCATATTTTAGGTCATCCTGAGTCCCAGTCTCAGAATTTCTAAGCCTGGGATATGAGGTTGGTCATATATATACTAAACAACTGCTCAAGCTGCTTTCGGCCTGCATCTGGAGCTTGGCCACCCCTTTTTAGGTGCACTAAACATTCTTACTTCCTGAAAGTGAGTACTGTCAGGCCCATATATGTTAAAAGCATATGGATTATTCCTCCTTTTCACTGTTGCATAGGACCCACCTCAGAGATAAGCTTACTTACCTATGTCTGTAGTTTGCTAATCCATTGCCCAGTTAATTTTGTTCTAGAAAGCAATGTTGTTTTCACTGGGTGCCCATAGATCCAATTGACAAGCTTTTGCAGAAAGGACATCTGGGACATCTTGGGGACTTCTAGCCTAAGAATGAAGGCATAGTTCTGGCAGCTACTTTATGCTTCACAGCCTCCATTACACATATATTACCTCATGTAATCCTCACATTAGCCCTGTATAAAAATTATCTCCAGTCTCATCTTTTACATGAAGAAACTAAAATTTAAACTAAATTTCTGGGTTACTCAAAGTCACATAAATGGGCATTTAAACCCATGGTTTTCTCATTTCCAAAGATGTGAGGTGTTTTTTTTTTTAATTATAATCTACTGATTTTAATAAACTCTACTTCTTTTCAGCTTCTTTTGTTAAAATCATCACTATACATGTGAAATATATATATGTATATGTAAAACATTAAGTTAAAAATGGAAAGACATTGCACTTTTGTTGAAATAATAACAAGCAAATATCTCTGAGATGTAGTTATTACAGTGCTTATCTATTGGATATACTAGGATGGCATTTGGTTTAGAATTTTGGGTTATATAGGTATACCTAGTTACCTTGAACTTAAATACAATTTTTAAAGAAAAGTAATGTTCTGCCTTAGGTTGAGTCTTGTGAAAAGAAGACTCTTGGAAAGAGGGAATCCTGTGGGAATATTTATCTCGTTCATGGCAATTAGTGAGAATCTCAGATTAAAACTGTGATATGGCAATAATGTTTCCATTGGCAGATGATCATCTCAATGCATAACTGCATAACCATCTCAGTGTAGTTATGAAAAAGCTATGGGATGAACAAATGTTAGTGCCAGTGGAAAAAAATCTTTCCCAAGAAATATGAACAAGATCACTTACAATGCAGACAAATGATGAAATGACAAAAATAACCTTTTCCTGGAAAAGTCCTTGAAAAAAGATATTAAAACAATAAAACACTAGGAAATAAAGTAAAACTCAATAGAATTCAGTATAAGACACAGCATGGACCAAATCTTATTTGACAAGGGTCAATTGATGTCATCAAAAACTAGAGGTCAACTATTACTTTTAGATTTTATGAAGAAGTGAACAAAGTTGCAATTTGGCTCAGTGCATTAAGTTAATCAGTAATTAAGATAATCCTGCTGAGATACTTTTGGAGCCACAAGAACCCTAGGACAAATGCTTGCATAGTCGATCCTGTTAATCAGCCAATTCTAAGACCAGTCAACTTTAAAGGAAAATCATTTGAGGAAGATTATTATACCCAGTTGGAAGTTAACTGAATTGGGGAAGTGAAAACTGTACATCTTTCTGCCTGTGCTATAGCACCTGAACCCTGTAGGCTGTCCAAGGACTATATTTTCTATTTCTTTTCAGTTTTAGAAAGTAAAATGGATGACCAGATTTTGAGTCCTCTTTGCTGTGAGACACATTTACTCATAATTTCAAATAACGGCCTAGAACAGCTCAGAGACCTTTCCTTTAATATTGCCTTGGTTCCTCCTGTTGGCCACCCGCTTCCCTCTGTAAATCTGCAAGGACCTGTAGGACCTAGCCCTCATCAGACTCAGACCTCAAGACTCATCCTCTTTTCCAGATTCCACAAGAAATGTTTTGTTTTGTTTCAATTTTACTGAAGTTTCGCAGAGGGAGACTGTTAGATTGAAAGATCTAGAGGTATCTTCCATTTTGTGGATCTTAATAGTTTTATGTTCTCTCTCCAAGCTCAACCATTTCCAAAAGTCAGTATCTCCACACATATCACTCCTTCCTGAGTAATATTTTCTCTGTAATCTAATGTCTGTCTCCTGCCACCACAGGACTCCTGCTTTTAGGGGGATTGGCCCTGCCAGACCAGTCTGTACCTCCTGAAATGCTGGTGAATCAGATACTATTTCAATATCACAAGGTTAGGGGAAAAATAAATGGTCAGAGTTTCCTATTTTTCTACAACGTCTGTCACTTGTTTTTATAGTGAGAGAAGAGGGTTTTTGTGTGTGTGTGTGTGTGTGTGTGTGTGTGATTTATCAGTCTTTTTTCTTTCCTTTGGAAATGGCTGTGCTGCCCAGAGTGTGATGTTACTCAATTTAGGAAGCGATTTACCCACTGGTGACAATGGGTCACCATTAATTCTGTCTTGACTGGCTTTAGGGTCTGAGAAAATCTTTATGAAGTAAGGAATTTATATGGACTCATTTTATGCTGGAGCCACAGAATACAAGAAAATGGCTTAGGGAAATTCTCATAGCAAAAGGATGTGTCAACTTGTCTTTTGGGAGATACAAGAAAAGGATGAGCAGAGCTAAGTTTCTTTAACTCCTGGGAGAAGCATAATTTCAAGGGGTAAGAGTGGGTGAGTATAATTTTGAAGAGGGAAACAACATTGGCTGATATTTTAAGGTCTGCTTGATGGCAGAAAAGGATGTTGTGGAGCCCTGGCTTTGGCCACAGATGTGTCCTGAAGCTGGACAGTTGCCCGGCATGCTGCCACAGTTCTTGAAAGACACCAGAAACATGTTTCCATATGCTGACCTAGGGTTTAGAAGGAAGTATAAGACATGAAGAGTGATGGAAGGACAAATGAATGGAGAACACCTTTGAACCTAACCCACCAGTTGGCAAACATTTTTGGTAAAAGGCCAGATAGTAAATATTTTCAACTTCAAAGGGTATGTGGTTTCTGTGGCAACTATTCCACTCTACCTTTATAGGCACAGCTGAGGTTCAGTAAAACTTTATTTACAAAAGGTGTGAGTGGATGTGTCCTGAGGGTGCTAGTTTTCACTCCCTGTCTAGACTTGTTTCCCCAGATTTCTGTGAATCACTATGCACAATGTGCCTTGTGTTAGCATGTCATGAGTGAACTAGCAAAGAAACACTATATTCTTCCAGTTTTGCTTTCTTCTTATGTTTACGATAGAATTAATTGGACATGAATACTTTCAATTTTACTACTACCTCTCTTTTCATTACATGATTTTATTTTCATCACCCTTTAATGTAATAGAATCCACAACAGAGTGATCGCTGAGATTGGTTGATTAACATTTCTGAATATATAAAGTAGGAAAGAGGTCTTCAAGAAGAGGTACAGATGTACTTAAGGAACAATAGGAGCTAATAATATCCTATGTGAAGGTAAAAAATTGGCTTACATGTAGTATTACTTTTTCTCCTCAGGAATCACTTGAGAGAAAAAAGGAGAAACATATTTCTAAATACAGGGTCTGGCACAAATAACACCCATTTTTTATTATAGAATCTTTTATTACAAAATCTTAAGCATGTAATTCTGTAACATAACAATATCATGCTCAAGCACACCATATGACATTTTAGGTGAAATGTTCAAATTGATACTATAAATCATTACACCCACATTATCACCCTACCAACTACACTCAAGCAGGCCTTACTTCTGCCAGGATATATTTTTAAATATATCTCTAAATACATATCTCAAAAACTAAATGATTTAATTCCAATTTTAATAGAGGAACGCTAATACAGGAAGGCACTAAAATATCCAATGATTGATGGAAAATAAGAAAACATTAAATATCAAAATAAATTATGTGGCTATATTGAGATTATTCCTCAAGACAGGTGAGTGGATACATGTTTCTGAGTTTTAATCAGGAATTAAATTTTGTTTAACCTTATCCGCTGAGGCAACAATAGAGCTAAAATGGGCTAGTGAATTTTGGGTGCAAGGAAACATTAAAAAAATCATTTTAGAAGTGATTATTTTTCACCTAATATATATCAATGAAAATTATTTATGAACTCTTTTTAAACTTAAATTAAGGCGCTCCCCTTTTATTTTTAATTTTTTAATTTATTGATTTTAGAGAAAGAGAGGAAGGGAGGGAGAGTGGGGGAGAGAGCAAGAGAGGGAGAGAGAGTGAAAGAGAGAGACAGACAAGAGAAAAGAGAAGTGAAAAGGAAAAGAAAACCAATTTGTTATTCCACTTAATGCAGTGGGTTATGCATTAATTGGCTGAATCTTGTGTGTGCCCTGACCTGACCGGGAATCTAACTGCAACTTTGGCATATCAGGGACAATGCTCCAGCCAGCTGAGTTACTTGGCTGGGGCTAGTAGGATAGATCTTTTGAATATGTAATTATACTTGGAAGATTCCAAACTAAAGCCAGATAATAAGTTTTTCTTTTCCTCTATTACTTACTTTAGAAATATGATTATGACCTGACATTATTTGCATGGTATTAAGTGTAATTTGTAGTATCTTGGTCTAGAATTTATTCATTTTAAATTACTTTCTGTCCTTCTCAAGGAAGAACATATCCTATATGCTGAGATAGGTCTAGAAGGAAGTTTTATTTGCATTTATTTAAACAGTTGTTATCATAATAATTTTAGCAATACTTTAGGTTTATATTAAATAACATGTTCAAAACATTTCTTCTCTAAGCCTTGGCAATTTGACAATGTGATTTTTAACATACTATTTGTAAAATGTATTATGGTTTCTGAATTAGAGAAAAATGTTTTGTCCTGGCTGGTGTGGCTTAGTGGATTGAGTGCTGGCCTATAAACCAAAGGGTTGCTGGTTCAATTCCCAGTCAGGGCACATGCCTGGGTTGTAGGCCAGGTCCCCAGTAGGGGGTGTGTGAAAGACAAACACACCTTGATGTTTCTCTCCCTCTCTTTCTCCCTCCCTTATCCTCTCTAAAAATAAACAAATAAAATATTTTTTTAAAGAAAATGTTTTATACCAGTTTGTACTGACTTTCTGGTTCTAGTTTCCTTTTAAACGTGGTGATGATCCTCATTTACAAAGTCCCTTCAATTTATGTTTCAAGTTTAATTGAATTTTGTTATGGAACCACAGTCTCCTCACTAATCATAAGAATTTCAGATTTTATAGTTGCAGTCCATTCTTCTTATTGAAATTCATAGTTTTTCAGGTTAAAAAAAGGTATCAACTTGACCTGATACCAAACTCATATTCGGCTGCCTGCCGCTTGGTAAAACATTCTTGAGAGACAGGTGCTGGTGCGAGGAATGATGGTTTATTCAAATGTCAGCAGCCTGAGAAGATGGTCGACTAATGTCCCAAAGACCATCTTAACATCTGTGTGCAGGCAGGGATTTCTATTAGGAGGGAGAGGGAAAGCAGATCAAAGAAATCAGGGGCAGTGGTGTTGAAAGTCAGTTCAGTCAGTTCTGATGATTATCCAGAAACTGGTCAGCCGATGTCTTCATTTTATGGTTGAGAGTCAGCAAGTCTCCTGGAGCCAGAACATTCAGTTGCTGGAGTCAGCTCCCTTTGAAATTAGTTACTGGAACTCTTTCACAGATATTCTCTTTGTCTCTGGATACATATTATTAACAGTTCATCTTTTACAAAAACATTTTTAACAGAAATAATATTAAAAGAATAGAGGTGTGGGCTACAGAAGCACATGGTTGATCACACTAATAGCTTCTTACCTACTTTCAGTCTGCTCACTACTCCCTGTATCATTACTGAACCCTAAACATTTCCCCCTTGGATAAAGGCTTCTATGTTTTACTACCATATCCTGTTTTCTTGCTTCTTACCAGTTCTGTC
Source organism: Glossophaga mutica (assembly GCA_039655065.1). Taxonomy (NCBI): domain Eukaryota; kingdom Metazoa; phylum Chordata; class Mammalia; order Chiroptera; family Phyllostomidae; genus Glossophaga; species Glossophaga mutica. Next base: position 164,193,639 of record CM077306.1, read on the forward strand.
CTATAGGCCCTCAGGGCCTCTCCATTCCATCTGGTATTTATCATTTGCCTCTGCTTTTTTGCATGAGTCATTCTTTTGGGAACCAACTAATCCTTTGACTCAAACTCTTTTCAGACATTTCTTCCTTCTTCTCTGTTTTCTTTGATCCAAAATGGATAAATGGAGAACATCCCTGTGATTTTTCTTTCCAGTATAGGCTCCTCCCTCAGTTCCCTAAAATCTTGGAACCAAGAGGCAGGCTCAGCATACTTCTTGATTGCCACTATTTTACTCTTCCTTTTCCTGAGTAACTTAAGGATTTAGTGCAGCTTGCCTCGATGGTTTTCTCTTGTTATTTTATTTGGAAATGATACTAACATTGATAACTATTGACTAACCCAGTTCCTTCATTGTTTCAACCTCCTAAAACTTAGTAATGTTTGTCTCTGTTCCATCTCATCCATTCTGAACTCCCTCTCATTGTGCTTGCGGTCTCTGTCATTACTTGAAAGGACTCCATTTCCAGTATCTCTAACATTGAACATACTTTCTGTGAACACTACGCCTTACCCCATCCTCCTCCATTCTCCACTCCCTCTCTGTCCCCACAATGAACATCTTATCTCCTGTTTTGAATCCTCCTGTCCTCCACATCTTATTCATTCTGGTTCATCTGCTTGTATGTTCAGCTTGTACTACAGGGACTACCATTTCAAAAGAGTACTTGCTGTTACTTTAGAAACCATTGTCCCTTTTGGTCTTTTACTAGTTTCCTTTCATCCTTCTATAACCCCACTTACTCTCCTGTGCCTATCTTCTCTTTTTTAATGGGCCAAAAATTTAGTTGATGTGGGCTATGGAATTAAATGAGTTCCGAGTGACTAACTCTAAAATGGATTTTCACAATTTTATAGCGGTTGTGTCATGGCCACTTTTTCTGTCTCTGGTAGACTCATTCACTAATGAAGGTGTCTGTGATAAACCTCTCCAGATGTCAGGACTTGCAGGATTTTTCCTGACACTCCTGGGTTATAATATGCTCCAACTTTTCAGTTTCCATATGAATGCTCCAAATAAGCAAAAAGGGTAAGCTAGGCTAATAGATTATGAAGGTACAGTGGCAAGTGAGGAGTACACTGTGAAAAGATCTCCATGTGAGTGCTTTGGTAGTCTTAGATATATAGCTTTTTTATTTATGCAGGTAATTGAACCATGATTATTTCTCTCTCTCTCTCTCTCTCACACACACACACACACACATGCACACACAACAGAAAAAAAGCAAACAACCAACCAAAAAACTGGATTTGAAATTGTTTGATTCCCCCAATACCTGACAAAAAATTACATATTTGCTTATATATAAAGTGTACAAACAAAATTTCTAACTTACATAAAGTGTACAAGCAAAATTTCTAACTAGTTTTTCATTACTTAGTTATATTAGGGTAAACTATGTATAATTACCAATATTTGGCTATTTTTGACATGTGAAGAGATGATTTCATAAGGTTTACACTAAATAGAGAAATGAACAATTTTTAAGGCAACCGATAAAATTATATATAAAAATTATTTTTATAGTTAGAGATAAAATAGGTATATATGTAAAACTTAAAGTACTAATAATTTACTCAATAAATAATGAGCACCTACTATGTGCCATGTACTTTTCTAGTTATTTAGAATATAGTAGAAAACATGTCAGATATGTTCTTATTTCCTGCTCTCATAGGATTTACTTTCTAGTGGTAAAGACACTAAAAGGTCGATAATTGAATTATAATATAGTGCCAATATTGGATAAGTTCTGTTTAGAAAAAAATGAGGCAGGAAGAGGAGAAGAAAGCTACGATGGGGTTAAAGTTGGCAAGTTGGTTATTCTACACAGAGTTGTCGACACTGGCTTCTCCAAGATGGCACTGGACCAGAGACCTGAACGGATGAGGTCTGTGTGAATACATGGGGCAAGGATAACAAGGAAACAAGTGCAAGGACTCTAAGCCTTAAAGGAGCTCGGGTGTTTGAAGAACTGTAGGGAAGCCATTGGGGCTAAAATTTATTGAGTGAAGAAGAGATTAGTAGGACAAGAGATGGGGGAAATAGTTAGGAACCAGGCCATATAGATACTTAAAATTTCAGATACTTTTGTAAAAGAAATGGAAAGTTGTTGAAAGATTTTGAGCAGAGAATTACATGAACTGATCTGTTTTAAAAACATCACCTTATTTGTTGTATGAAGGATAGATAGTAGAGGAGTAAGCGTGGAAACGTAAATTACTTGAGAGACTAGTCCCAGCAAGTAGTGATGGGATGGAAATTAGTTTGTATTACAAACAAATGAAGAAGGATGCATTAATGCTTTTTCTCACATCTTAGTTTTTAAAAATTTTTATTTGATTTTTAGTTTGTAGTTTATGTATATAGAATATGATTCTTCTAAATCTTTGCAATTCTTTTTCAGTTGTGTTTTAAATAAGATCCTATAGTTTATATGTGTTTTTGTGTGTGCATTTTTGTCTGGAAGGCTATATTTTATTAACTTCACATATACAAACTATGATGTCATATATTAGCTAGGTGATATACTTAACATATGATGTCAATGTCTATTCAATTATTAATTCATCTGGACTTTCTGATGATGTATATATGTTACTGCATATCATACATATGACTTTAACAATAGGGTCCACTTGAATGAAATATCCCCTAGGCCAGGGTGTTTTGCTGATACATATTTTTACTATAGTAGAAATAAATATCATTATTGATATGTAAAAACTTATACTTATTTGTTGAGAAATACAAGATTTTTATTATTTTGGTGACAATTTGTATAAATACCAACAGTAAGAAAAATTCCACATGAAATACCAATTTAAATAGTTCAATTAGAAATTTGACACATGAAATGAAGTTTTACTTTTCTTTTACAAACTTTAAAAAGGCTTATGGTGCAGTGGGGGCAATATTGAATCTAAAGAAAACGTGGGTTCTGGTTCAGAGAATTGCCATTTCAACATTGCTGTTTCTAAGTCCTCATCAGAAAATGGTAGTTTGAGTAAAGTTCTTTCCAGTTTTAACATATGCATTTCTTTTTTTTTTTTAATTTATTATTTATTTATCTTTTAGAGGGGAAGGGTAGGAGAAAGAGAAAGGGAGAGAAATATCAATGTACGGTTGCCTCTCGTGTGTCCCCTGCCGGGAACTGGCCTGCAACCCAGGCATGTGCCCTGACTGGGAATCGAACCTCGATCCTCTGGTTCGCAGGCCCGCGCTCAATCCACTGAGCTACACCAGCCAGGGCAATAACATATGCATTTCTTAATCAGATATACCATATTTTTTGGACCATAAGATGCACCTAGGTTTTAGAGGAGGAAAATAGGAAAAAAATTAAAGCAAAAAATGTGGTAAAATATTTAATAACATAAATAACATAATATTTCACCAGTGTAAATGTAGATAGAACTCAACAGCAGCATTAACAACCATTAGTCCTCCCAAATTTGGGGGGGTGTGCATCTTATAGTCCGAAAAATAAGGTATGATATAAGAGGGAAAAAGATTGAAACAGCAGATCAGTTCATAGACATAGAAGGTTATGTATATCAAGTCTGTTTTCATTATTAACTTGCTGCAGTATTATTGGTATTGTGTTTCATGCATTAATGCAGTCACAGCCTTCAGTTCCCACATGATATAGTAATGTTAGAGTAACTAACTAAAAGTAAACTTTGTAAGTTTTTTTTTAAAATACCTAAGATTTAATAACACTAATAGCAATGATAATAGCATGAAGTGTAATTGTACCTGAATAGCATATTTTAACATGAATTTACTTATTTGAATTACCTAAATGGCGTTCTTGCAATAACTTTTTAAAAATAAAAATAAACATTCAAAATCATCTAGGAAATAAAAGGAAGAAATATTCTAACCATCCATGCTCACATAATTATGGCAATTAAACATTTGATTTACTGCTATGTCAAAATATCTAAATAGGAAGTCAAAACTGATGTTAGTTTGAGAAAAAGTTTAATAATATATAAGGAAAGGTTGTATCATTCACTTAGTGAGAAAAAGGAGGCTTGCTTTTTTTTTTTAAATCAGTATTTTTTAATTGTTGATATTGTACAGTTTTCTGTCTTTTACCCCGCCCCAGCCCACCACCCCAGCCCTCCCCACCTTCCTCCCATTTCTACCCCCCATAGTTTTTGTCCATGAGTCCTTTATACTTGTTGCTCTAAACCGTTCCCCTTTTCCCCTGAAATTCCCTCCCCTCCCACTCTGGACACTGTCAGTCTTAAATAATTGTTCTTGTGACATTTGAATCCCTACTAAAAGATAAAAAGTAAGCAGAAAGAAAAATTGAAATAAATAAATATATCAAATATCATTATTATATGTAGAGTTCTTGTGAATTTATAAAATATTTGAATATCAATAGAATGATTGACAAAGGACGTGAGGGAAGAGAATTCACAAAAATAAGAAATACAAATTCTCTTAATGAGAAATAAAATGATACAGATTTACTGTAATATTTTAAATCAAATGAATGCCAATGACAAAGATAAAATACAGATATTTAACAAACTGGCAATGAGTGTATTTTTTGTTTGTAAGAGTACAAAAGCATTTTTACTTTTTATTTTATATTACCCTGTAATTTTTATTTTTAAATGTATGACTTTATAGTTGAAATCAATACAAAACATAATTTAGCTCTAGGCATCATGGAAGCCAGGGCAACATGAGACACAGCATAAATGAAGACATCTTTTTAAAGTATATGCATAGACATATAAAGGGCATAAGTAAGAAATAGTAACAGCAGAATGAACAATGGCCTTCACAATGGCTTTATTAGGAACACTTTTGGTTGTTTTTAGACCTTTCTTTTTAATAATTCAAGGACTTAATATTAAAATGTAATGTGGTTGGGCTTTTGTGAGAGCAATACTAATTATCTGACCATATAATGCTAATTTTCAATCAAAAGAAGGCTGGCCACTCCTTTGATATGCCTGTTATTTCAGCTGCACTTTTGACAAAGCTTGGATAATAATCAGTTTAGGGGTAAATCTTTTGGTGAATGCCTTGAAGGCAGATATTTTGTTATTGCAGATCAATTTGCTTCAGCAGGGTGAGGAGGATTTAATTCTGTTATAATTATGAAAGGACAGACATATTCTGTCTAGTCCTACATTACGAATTTGTATTCAGTCATGCACAAATGTGCTTCCTAACAATATAGTAAAAATTTACTTAATAAGAATTTTTTTATTTAATCTTTATTGTGTTTTTTTCCATTACCATTCAGTCCTCCTATATCCCGCTTCTCCCAGCAATCACCGCACTGTTGTCCATGTCCATGAGTCCTTTTCCCTTTTTGCTCAATCCCTTCACCCCCTCACCTTCCCGCCTCCCAACTCACTATCATCTGCTCTCCATCTATGAGTCTGTCTCTGTTTTACTTGTTAGGTCAGTTTGTTCATTAGAGTCCACATATGAGTGAAATAATGGTATTTGTCTTTCTCTGACTGGTTTATTTCACTTAGTATGATGTTCTCCAGGTCCATCCATACTGTTGCAAAGGGTAATATTTTCTCTTTTATGGCTGAGTACAACGCCATTGTGTAAATGTCCCATAGTTGTTCTATTCACTCATTTATTGATGTACACTTGGGCTGCTTCCATATCCTAGTGATTGTAAATAATGATGCAATGAACATATGTTTATGAGCAGCTCATGGGGTTCTGCTGCCTGCCACTGCCCTCTAGGAAAAAATTTTGGACGCAAAGGTTTGATGACAAAGAAAGGAATCTTTATTCAAAAGCAGTTACTTAAGTCTACCAAGTCACAGTTTAAATCACTTATGCCTATCAATTAAGGCTAAACTCTAACCTGAGTTCTATCTTTTCCCTGTTAGTTTTTAGTTATCTTATTTTAATAGAGTTAGTGTACAAACGAAAACAACATAATATATAAAAACTACACAATTTTGGAAGAATGGCCGGCTTCTGCCTCAGGGCCTGTTCTCTCTAGAACACTCACAGAATAAACCTGCCACCCTCTGCCAGGCCAGCCTGGTCCAAGGCTGGGCCTAGAGTTCCTTCCCATCCAACATGCCTTCTGTTGGGAAATGAGGGCAGCTGCAGCATGATCATCCAGGCATCCCCTAGGAAGAAGAGCTGGAGCTGGAACCAGAGCCAGAGCTTGAGAGACAGCCAGCGCAGGCACCAGAGAGCAAGCCCTCTTTTTATTTCCATTGGCTCTGGAGATATTGAGCTTCTCAGCCAATCCTGTCCTAAACTCCCACAAATTCCTCCTATGCCCACTCTCTACTTCTCCCCACTCATCTGAGTTATCTTAATCAGATTTCTCTGTATCACATAGGGGTGCTTTTGAATTAGTGTTTTGGGTTCCTTCAGATATATTCCCAGAAGTAGGATTGCTGAGTCAAAAGGCAGATCCATTTTTTATTTTTTGAGGTATCTTCATACCGCTTTCCACAGTGGCTGCACTAGTTCCAAAAGTGTAAAAGGGTTCCCTTTTCTCCACATCTTCACCAGCACTTTTTGTTTGTTGATTTATTGATGACAGCCATTCTGACAGGTGTGAGATGGTCTCAGTTATGTATGTAATGTGTATATGATTTATACACAAAATCCTCAAAATTTCTTAATTTTTACTTCAATGCTTATGCCAAAACTTTTGCAAATATTTTGTCAGCATAATTTCTCATATTTGAATATTTTGTGGTCCTTAGGTAGTTGAACTTTTAACTTCAAGTTTTTTTAACCTCAAGTTTTCACATCAGCAATGCAAAATGTAGGAAATTTAAGAAATTATGTCATTGATTAACATTTATTGCAACATATTTAGATTTAGGATAAATTATATTATTGGTATATTTAGAATGAATCAAAGTACCTAATAAATTTTCTGCAAAGTACAATCCGTGAAAATAAATTTTGTTGGTTAAATTATTTACCCTAACAGGCTTTGAAAGTATTTTTGTTTGAAATTTAAATCACTTAGTGTCAATGGTAGAATGGTTTGGATATACAGAGTGCAGCCAAAGTAAAGCCTGCTTGAGTGTGGTTGGTAGGGTAATAAAATGGGTGTAATAATTTATAGTTTTAATGTGAACATTTCACCTAAAATGTCATATGGTATGCTTGAGTATGATATTGTTATGTTACAGAATTACATGCTTATGGATCTTTATTCATAATAAAAGATTTTGTAATAAAGAAAGGACATTATTTGTGCCGGATCCTGTATTCATCAGTCAAGTAATTCTTTCTGGATATTTTAGATGCCTTTAATAAGTATTTCAAAATATATAGAAAAGGAGAACTATCTGATAGGAAGACTTTGAACATAATTTTCGTAAAATACTGAGACCAACAATACAAAATTGAACTTCAGAAAAAAGCTGAAAATGGCAACATTCCCACTTTGAAAAAATGTGAGGGAAATTAAAGAACATCATGACTACCTAAAGGGTAAATTTTTCATTCTTTATTCTTTGTAAATTGTTCTGGTAAATGTGTTCTTCTGTATATTGACTGATATACTCCAAAATATTACTGAGTCTGTTGAAAACCACCCTGCATGACAGTTAGGTAACGACTTGAAGAGTATAGAGTTCATAACGTTCTAATGCATAAAATTAGAAAAATCTGGGAAATTACAAGTTGTATACAGATGGTATAAAATTTTGTAGCTCTAGTAACGATAGATTTGGAGTGTGAATGCAAAAAAAAAAAGATGAGGCATTATGGACTGTTTATTTAAATGAGTTTACAGTGAGTTTGAGAATGAACCTCACTAAAATGTCATAGTATATTATTTGTAACATTGCCCTCTTTGTTGCTGTTATTGATTCTATGGAGTTTTAGAAATGTGGCAGGTTAAAAACCCATGCATATGCCAAAGATTTCGAGGTCTCAAAATCACATCAAAAACGTGATTCTGGTCCAGGTCTAATTTCAGGATCAATTTCAGAGCTTCTGGTTCAAAATCCAAGTGGCTTAAAGTATGACATACACAAGAGAAAACATTATTTTGCTCGTAAGTAAATGTGAACTATGAGTGTGGCTTTTCATCACTGGCTACTTAATTCACTTTAACCTTATTATTTTGCAACGTATTGTACTTTATATATGGTGTTTTACAAATGCTCCCCCTCAAGAAAAACAAAATTTAATTAAATGGAAGAAAAAAGGAAAATGTAAAATAATGAAAAGAGAGAGGGAGGGAAAAGGAGAAAAGAGATGGAAAGTGGGAAGCAGAAAGAAATAGGGAAGGAACAGAGATAAGTGGAGGAAGAGATTTATATTTCGTGTATATCTCTGCCAGTTATTTCTGGTGTGATGTTTGATGAAATGTTAAACCTCACTGGGCCTCAGTTTTCTCAGTGAAAAAGAGAGGATACTACTTGGTATTCTTTCAAATGGCTTTCAGGTCTTCGGGTTTTGATCCCATGACAATGTCTGAGTCTCCTTTTCCAGTTCATCTTTTCATGTGTTCTGTACTTCAACCAGACATCACTATTTCTTACCAGTCTCTGAACCATTTGTTCCCCTTTGTAGATTAATCATTGCACAGCCTTCTCCTATCCCTCATTCTGTGGAAATTCTACTTAATATGGTTGAGTTGAGCTGTCCTCCCAATAGGCTCCTTCATTCCTAATGCTGAAATTAATTTCTCCTCCCGTTGCACTACTATAGTATTTCTTGGTTTATACCTCTCTTATAGCCCTTAATATATTTTATCATCAATTATTATATGTGTAATAATACCTTTGAAGGAAGAGGTCAAATGGGTTTCAATTCTATATTTTTCATAGCTACTAGTAGCTCTTTATTACATTAGACAGTCAATAAATTAGTTAAATGGAATTGGGTTCATTATGGCATTTCTCTTAAGATTATTTGTTTCTGTTGGAGACAGATGTCATGGTAGAGAAAAGTACAGAATAAAATCTGGATTTGCATTTCATTTTTTAAACTGAATTGTGTGAACCTGGACAAATTGTTAATTTTCCAAGACCACATTATTCAATCCTGATGATGGGTGCTACCTACCTCTCAGATTGTTTTTTTAAAGAAAGGTGAAATAATACATTTAATGTGACTGGCCAGGGGATGTGCCTTCCAAATGTCATTTTTCTTTTTATTAATATTTTAGTAAATATTAGAAATTTTATTTTGTACTACTTATTTTGTTTTATGTTACTTCAACCTTTCTATGGAGGCATTTGTTGATATCCAATATTATTTATTAAAATATAAAAGTGCCCATAATGTTCAAACTAATATTTGATACTTATATATGAGTAACTTTTCATGAATTGTAACTTGAAATAATATTTTTATTAATTTAAAGTCATTATATATACATAATTTAAATGCCCTATTATCAATTTATAATATACAGAGGACACATTTCTTATGAAAGTGACACAAAATCTAAAATCATATTTTGAAAAACATACATAGAAACAGAGCATATGGATATGCAATGGAAGCATATGGATCTCCATATGTTAAAACACTTTCTTCAAGAAACATGGCTATCGTATCGATAATCAGCATGGTATGATGCCCTGATTTAATTAAAGATTAGAGTCCTTCATTTAGCAGTAGTACAAACCTTACTTACGTTTTAAGAATAACTCACTCTGCCCTTAAGCCTGGCCAATGTTAGAATCACTCCGGAGAACTTTTAGAAACTACTGTACCTGAGCCATTGTTATTTAATTGATGTGGGGCTGCAGTGCAGGTCTGGGCTTTTATTTTTTTATTGATAAGTTCTCCAGCGTGTAACGAGGGTTGAGAACTAGGGCTCTCAGAGTATCAAATAAGACACTGCTTTCAGGTCCCTCCAAAACTACTCCACTCTGATTTTTTTTTTTCTAAAAAGGTGGCAATGATAGTATAAAAGATATGTTTGCTCAACACTTAAATTGAGTCAGTTCTAGGCATCAAAAATTGAAGTGCCTTCAAGCAAAAACTAAATAATGCAAACTGTATTTTTCTTGGAGAGCAGGTTAAGATTCCATTTCAATGTACCTCTTTATTGCTTCCCATCTCAAAAACAACAACAACCAAAAACAAAACAAAACAAAACAAAACAGTGTTACCTTTCCAAAGTAAACCAAAATGAGTTAAAGAGGGGCGGTGAAACATTGAGAATACTGTCTGAATGTGGTTTGTAGCAATATCTCACCACTTAAGTCTCACCTTCAACAAGTGATTGAAATTCAAACCCCATGATTAATGGTGGTAAAGCAAATGATAATTTTATTTTTGTATTTGTTTGCATCTTTCAGTTACTATAAAAATGCAGTTTTCTGTAAGGTAGTAGTGCTAAAAAACACTTTCTCTTTAGGGTATTGCTTTGAAAATAATGTACTGACTTTCCACATGTTCAAGTTTTCAAAATGGATTTTCCACTCTACATTTCAGTGACCTCCAATAGATAATGTTATTATCCAGCTGTAACCTGCTGTTAAGATCAGAATAAGAAATAACAGCTTTAGATTTTTTCATCCTTTCCTCTGTATTTTTTCCCTTCCCAGTAATTTCTTTTTTTAATTCATCTTCAGATTTATACATTCCTGGCAATTTCAAGCTAGAGAAACAAATTAAGAAAAAAAATTAATTGACTTTATTTTCTTTAATACTGCTGGCCCATATTATCTGCTTTCTTAAATGAGTTTGGAATTGCCAGCTTTGAGGGTACTGCACTACATTTTGGGTTGCTGCCAGCATATCCTGAACAAATATATTTAAATCAGAGCTAAGCTGCTTAAATATTCATGTTATGCTCTTATTATGGTTTAGAGAAATATGAAACCATTTAAGATTTGCAAGCCTGTTACATGGCCAGAAAATGTATTTGAAGTCTCAGAAATATGCTTTAAATTGATAATGTTAAGTTAGTTTAATGAGGAAAGTTTTCTGTAGTTTATTAGTTGTGATGCATTACAAATGTCTAAGTTGTTTATGATTTTCTAGTCACTAGAGCAATACATATGTAATATTTTTCTATTAACATATCCACTGGAAATAACCCCCTGAATGTTATGTTATTAATTATATAAATTCTTCCATGTCTAACTTTGACATTAAACACCCCTGTAGCACATACACAGTGCATTTTCTTGTATCAGTTTTCCCTTCTTTATTGATGTTCCTTAAAAGTGTACAATTTTAAAATTTTATATAAAACATTAACTAACTTCCCAATGATAGGCTTTGAGGGTTCCCAATTGTTTGAACAAAGTGTAAAACAGAAAAGAGGAAATACAGTAATCCCCTGTTATCCAAGGGAAATATATTCCCAGACCTTCAGTGGATTCTGGAAACTGTGGATAGTGCTGAACCCTGTATACACTGTTTTTTTCCTATAAACACATACCTATGATAAAGTTTACTTATAAATTAGGCACAGAAAGAGATTAACAACAGCAATAATAAAATAGAACAATATAACCATACTCTATAATAGCAGTTATGTGAATGTGGTTTCTCTCTCTGTCTTTGATAACTGAGGTGGTCCCTAAGTGACTAAGGGGTGGGAGCGTATACAGCATGGATATGCTGGACAAAGGGGTGATTCATGTCCCAGGTGGCCGAACTGAGACAGTGCAAAGTTTCATCATGCTACTCATATTGAGAATAATTTAAAATTTATGAATTGTTTATTTTTAGAATTTTCCACTGATATTTCCAGACCATAGTGGACTGCAGATAAACCAAAGAAAGTGAAACAGCAGATAAGGTGAGGCTACTATAATCAAGAAACACTGAACGCCAAAGAATCATTACATGAAATGATAAAGGAAGCAAAGGTGTAGAAGCCAAACTCACACCTTTGTATGAAGGGCGATTTGAGTTATTCCTACCACAGGCTGAGTCAAGCAGGCTGATTTCCTCGCTGCCTCCTCCCACTGCTGCTTCTCCTTCTTAGTCTTCTTAGATTGGTAGCATTTCCACTGCAGATTGAAAGCATCACATTTGGTATAGAATTGTTTTTTGCAATTTTTCCTTCAAGACAGAGAAACTATTCACAAATTTAAAATTCCAGTATACCAAAAGCTATCTGTTTATAATCGCAGATTCTAATGACTAGAATGAGCTATGGTTCATAGGATGGAGCATTTTCAAAGCATTCTACAATACTCAGTATACATTCATGCGATGCCAGTGAGAATTGCCACTGTCTAGCCTCCAGCCCTGATGTGAATATGGCCAAGCATGCTAGACCTTCCCAACCAGGGTGGAGCCTGGAAAACCATGACAGCTGTCCCAGACAAGCCTCTGGTGCTGATTTATGCCTTCTGTTTCAATGTTGGGATTTCAACGTAGGAGACTGACCAGTTATAGCTGTAGGCCTGCTCACGAGACTGCTTAGAATACCATGTCCTATACTGAGCTGTTTTTAGAATTTCTAAAACTAAACCCTTGGCAGGTTCACCCCAACTATTAGCTTTTACTGAATTTTACTCTTTATGTCGTGATGTTAGAGAAAAGTTCCAATGCATTTCTCTGTGGAGAAACCACAGGTAGGTTTTTTGCTTCAGTGAGGCAAAAACCTACTATGGCAGAGCTTGTGAGGATTATAGGAGCATTAGCTTTAGTGCTCTATGAAGAGGAGGAGTTTAATCACATTGGTGTGAATTTGGTGGGTTCTCAAGATTTTCAGACCTTGATTGTGAACATTTGTATAATTCTTCATATGACAATAGCTGTGTTTCATTCAATAGCTATGAAATTCATTTTTAGCTCTACCTTAAGATTGTAAGTCAGGTCAACAATGCATGATCATCAGAACTTTTTCATTTAAAAAATTAAGTAGTGATCTGTTTTTAAGTTATGAACTTACATGTCATTTACAAAAGAGAATGAACAATATATTATTGAAAAATGGTGACACTGCTAAATCAGAATGAAAATACTCTGTCTTATATGGATAGTCTTTTTGGTAAATCACAATGTTCAGTTTAAGGAAACCTAAAGAACATTTTGGATTTAATAACATGTTAATAATTTAGCCTACTTATTTAATTAAATATTTTATTATAGAAGTTAAACACTGATATTATAGGAAATTTGGAAAATAGAAACAAGGAAAAAACCTCATCTATAACTTACATTCTTAACCTAATTATTAGCAATTATGTTTATTTGCTTTCTGTTTTTATGCATTTATTTATTTTTTTTAAAGAATTTATTTATTTATCTTTAGAGGGGAAGGGTAGGAGAGAGGGAGAGGGAGAGAAACATCAATGTACGGTTGCCTCTCGTGTGTCCCCTGCCGGGAACTGGCCTGCAACCCAGGCATGTGCCCTGACTGGGAATCGAACCGCGATCCTCTGGTTCACAGGCCCGCGCTCAATCCACTGAGCTACACCAGCCAGGGCGCATTTATTTTTTATAAACAATTTTGTATCAGGCTTTTTCACATAAGGTTATAGTATATGCATTTTTCCCATGCTGCTACAGGATTTTGTAACCATTAGGTTTATTAGGTTTTTGTTTTTATTTTTAGCTTAAAAATTTTGTAGTTGTCTTTAATTTGTGGTCAGTTCCAACTGATTAGGAGTCCAGTTTTACTCCCAGGTTAGGATTTAGCTTTGTGGAGTCTCTTCTTACACACACACACACACACACACACACACACACACAAGAATGAAGAAGGAAGCTGGCAATGGAGCTGGCAGAAAGCTAATAAATAAAAGAGTGTAGTCCAAGTTGTAAGTCAGTCCATCAATAAAATGGTACCGGTGATAATTGGCATCAATACTTAATACTAAATATTTTTCTCATTGAAGTTACTGGATTCACTTGGTATTCCAGGGTGTGTGGCTAGTTAAATGGTTTGTTTTATACTCAGTTATACTTCTAGATTTTTCCACGGACCTAACATGTGGAGATTTTTTTCTGACGAATGCTTCAAATTATGCTGAGGATCCTGGAATTCCTTCACACATATATGAGCATTCACAAAGTTTTATATACAGAAAATGCAATACTTTTAAGAGTATTGTTTCTTTAATGGTTCTTTTTATATAATTCTGAATTTTAACTGTTGTTTGAAGTAATTTCATCAGAATCACTAATTTATAAATGTCTTCATATTTTATCAACTAGATTTAGCGCTAACAGGACTAAAACTATTATTTTGGGGAGTTGTGTGTGGAGTGCCGTGGTTGGTAGGATGCGCCAGAGGGAAAGAGGCAAGGACTTTTTCTGGCACAGTGGGTTCATTTGCTTGTTTTTGTTCTCTGTGTGTTGTATATCTTAAAAAAAAAAAGAGAACAGAAAGGGTGGATAATGTGTTTAGAAGTGTTGGTTCATTTAGTTTCAAAGATTTCAGTGATATCTTGTATTTTATATGTTAAGCCCCTTCTTCAAACAAAGTTCCATACTTTAGGGGAGTGTTTATGGTGTGACTGGAATGGGAGGGCAAAATTCTCCTCAAGAAAGTGGGTTTGGGAGTGGTAAGTTATTCTTTTTAAACTTATTTTCAGATTGCCCAAATTTGTGCTGAAGTGTTCCTGTGTCCCTGCTTTTAGCATGCCGTGGGCTGGTCACGTTGTTATAACAGTGTAGGTGCTGTGTCACAACATGATTAGACGTAAGTTTGATATGTACTACCCAAGTTAATGTCAATGGAAATGGGCATTTTGAGAGTTCCTATAAATTTCAGTTTCAGTAATATTCTTGAATTCTTGTTGAATAGTTCATCTACCTAGATAATACAGGTAGATAATGGTTTGATGTGGAAATCTTCATATAAACATGAGATAAGCCCACAGTAATATTGTAGCCCATTAAAATATGTTATGGGTTTAGTAGGAGAGAAAAAATCCTATTTATGACTTGCTGAGATTATTTGTTTTATGTCTGCATGTGATCTGCTTGCGCTGTAGACTTCTGGCAGTGGCTGTCAGCAGAATTGGAATTAGAGCTACACGAGCACAGGGTTTGCTTGATATGTAATTGCTTTAAATACTTGGTAGTTTATTCTGAGTTGAGAAGTGAAAACTAAAAAGGCTGAAATATAACAAAACAGAAAATTAAATGTTGGTTTTTCTAGGAACCAGATGTAAGATTTTAGGGAGATCATATAACACTTTTTGGTTTCTGTAAATGGAGTGTAACTAGATGGTCCTCAAAGTCCTTTCCAAATCTGAAATGACCTCTAAATATAGGCTTGTCCTGGTGCCTGAATCCCAACTACCACAGTGATTTATAAAGATTAAGGCTCTGTTTCCAGGAAGCTATTATTTTTTTTTTTAATATTTTTTTTTATTTATTTACTTATTTATCTTTAGAGGGGAAGGGAAGGAGAGAGGGAGAGAAACATCAATGTGCGGTTGCCTCTTGTATGTCCCCTGCCGGGAACTGGCCTGGCAACCCAGGCATGTGCCCTGACTGGGAATCGAACCGCGATCCTCTGGTTCGCAGGCCCGCGCTCAATCCACTGAGCTACACCAGCCAGGGCAGGAAGCTATTATTAACATGCCTGTAACATACTACTGTGAAAGTACTCCATTGTCCTAGTGGGACACATTAGCTTGGCTCACCAGATGAGCTTCCAGAAGGTTCATCAGCAATGTTCCAAAGGGGGTTGATGCAGAGCAGGTCCTCAGTAAACACTCACATTATTTGAAAGAGGATGTAATCTGTTATGTTTGATTCATGAGCTTGATCTGGAATCTGAGATGCTTCTAATATAGGGCAGGTCTTGGGGGCCTTAAGTACCTTTGGGTTGTTGGGCACTGGCAGGAATAGGGACAGATTTTTGAAAAAGAGAAGAAAAATGCAAAAGGGACATGTGCATATGAGAAAACACTAAAGGGAAACTTCACTAACATCATAATATAATGGCACATGGCCCTGAATTGACAGGAAAGGATGACACAAACACCGAGGACCCAGAAATGCTTTAGTAGAATCCAGAAGTAGATACTGAAATATTTTCATTTTTAGGTAGACTGTTTTCCTTGGAATAAAGTATGCTCAAACATGCTTAGGCTGAATATTGTTTCTCCAGGAAGCTATTTGGAGGTGGGGCCATGGGGAGGAAAGACAGGAGATCCACTACTTGGAACTGTTTTAAAAATCAAATTCTAAAATAACAGAAAAGTGCCATGTGGGTACTTCAAATATCAGGGGACCACTTTGTAAAGTATATGATTGTCTAACCATTATGCTGTATACCTGAAATGGGTACAAAATAATATTGAATATAAACTATAAGAAAGAACAGAGTAGTTCAGTCAAATAACCAATAATTATCTGAAATATACATTTTCTGTGTCTACTGTATCTGGAGAACAATATTTGGCACATAATAAGTGCTCAAAAATTTGCTGAATTAATGGAAAACATTACTTCAATTTAATATCATATGTGTATGTGGTATGTGCATTTGTGCACTTGTCTGTAAATACAACCTTAATTTAGAAAAAATAGGTCAAAGAAGAATGTGCAATATTTACTGTAGTTCTTACTTATAAATCTGGGGCTCCTGTATTAATGAATAAGAATTTTCATTTCAGCTATGTTCATTTTTATACCTAAGTCTTAAAGGTTTTTAATATTTTCAGATTTTTTAATCAGGCAAGAAAAATATGACATTTATGCATAAAAATACACCCAAACAAGTACAATAGTAGAGGATAAACCAAGAGTTTAGGTTATTATTTCTAGGCTATTTAGGGAATATCTAGAAGAGAGTGAAGTTAATCAGCTGACTGAAGCAAACTTTATTAAAAATGTAATATTTAGTTTAGTTGAGTTATTGCACTTACTGCTAAGCAATTCTAAAGGAAACATTGAATTTTTCTATAATACCTTTATTTTAAATGATGAAAATCATATTTAGACCTTGAAAGTAATTTATTTTGAAAAACAAAAAGCAAAAGCACTTAAACTATCATTTTAAGACTTTTTAAAAAAAATAAGTGTTCCATTAAACCACACTGTGGATATTTTGAAAACATTAAAATATAGATTCGTTATTTAAATTTAACAGTATTATTACCTTCGTGCCTGCTTACATTTTTTCCATATTCTATTTTATAATCCCCCCCCCCCCGTGAATCAATCTAATTTTTTTAAATAAAATTTTTGGAAAAATATTAACATTAAAATAATACATTGTTCATATTGTTGTTTTAAGAATTTTATGCAACTGACCAATCTCATCACAGTATGTTTGTGAAAAGCTGTGAACCAATCTCTTTTTAAACAGGCTTGTTAGCTACTTCCTTGATGGGGATATTCATTAATTTAATTCAGTGTTTCCAATATTTTTCAACTTTTGGCACACACAGAAAATGATCAGCTCTGTGACCAAATGGGGCGAAGGGGTAGATGAGGATGTTGGCAGCTGGTGGGTCCTGACCCAGAGCTTGGACTGCCCCAGCCGGCTCCAGTACATCCCTCAGCTTTGTATGTTTGAGAGGCTCTGATATAATTGACACCCAAATAACTCTGACTCAGCCTCAGTTCTAAGTACAGTGGGTACAAGGGTCAATCAGACTGGTTCATGATCTTCTCTGTATCCTATGTTTACCACAGAGGTGTGCTTGTGGTGAAACCTGGCCCTCTTCTGCTCTAGACATTTGCACAGCCCCGTGGAGGCAGCCTATTAGCAAAAATGAATCGGGACTGTGGCCAGTTTCTGTGGGGGCTCCTCCTTGAAGGGGTTCTTTTGTCAGCATAAAATATTATTGTGTTAAATTTGTTCGATACAGAGAACTTCTCATTCCAGTAGGCCGATGATTTTTTAATTTGAAATTAATTTTTAATCTAAGAAAATATGGTCGATATTCACTTTAAAAATCAAAATCACAAAAAAAAGTGTTTTTTTTGTGTGTGATTATGACCCCAGTTTTTTAAAAATATTTTCCAGAAGGCATAAAAACGAAAATCATCAAAATTCTCATTTTTTGAAAGTTGGAGTCCTATTAACAGGAAAAACAAAACCTCCTGGTCCCCTGCCCCCTGCTTCTGTGCTATTCTTGGGGCCGAGTCTAAGGTGTCCAGCACACCCTCTTTGTAGAAATATATTTTCTTTATCAGAAGCAGAAACTGTCAGCTCACATGTAATGAAAACTATCCAAGCATGATTTCTAGCCCAATTTGGCAGACTCCAAGGGTCTTTTGAAATGCAGCTGACATTTCTGATGATTACCTAAATTGAATTGAGCCTTTGAATATTGTCATTTTAAAGCATGTGAGACAGTCCAAAGAGGAAAAAGAATAATGGCTATATATTAAAATTTCTGTTGATGTGGAAGAAACCATTTAGTTTCCCATTTAGAAGACACAAATACATTTGCTATGCATCTTAAGAAAATCCATTGTGATATGCCTTTACTGAAATAACTTCCCCACTTTTTGTTATATATTCACAGTGTAGTTTATTCAAAGATGCAGAGAAGCTAAACAGGCTTTTAGAAGACACAATTTATTTGGAAATAGTCATGATGAATTTTCCTAAAACTGAATCTTTACTCTGCAAAACAGAACCTTACAGGAAATTTCAGATGAGTAGTTTTTCAACTGTATTGAACCATTCAAGGTGGTCAGTGAGCAAGCCCCGAAATATATAGGCTCTCTGTAGGAAACGCTTGATGTATGCCTCTGTATTCCTGTACTACAAGGGGTGTTTGCCTTGGACTGTAGAAATTGCATAGCATTTGCTCTTTTCCTTGCCTGTGTCTTCCAAGTGCTGTCTCTGCTTCTCCTTCCTTCCTGTCTCTCTCTCTCTTCCAGTTTTCTAGTATGCTGTGACACTTGTGAAGCCACAGTAGAAATATCACCTCTTCCATGAAGCCTTTCCTAGCTTCTCTCTGGTTGTCTGTCCCTCAAGCAGTGTGTGTCTGAGCTTCCCCTGGGGCCATTTTCGTCTGTTTTTACAGG
Source organism: Glossophaga mutica (assembly GCA_039655065.1). Classification (NCBI taxonomy): domain Eukaryota; kingdom Metazoa; phylum Chordata; class Mammalia; order Chiroptera; family Phyllostomidae; genus Glossophaga; species Glossophaga mutica. The sequence goes on from CM077306.1 coordinate 164,212,587, forward strand.
AACAAATCCTCAGAAAGGAAAAAAAAAAAAAAAACATTCCTCTAAGAGTAACCATTCTATAGACCTAAGAGCCAGGATAAAACATTCTGATGGAATTAATGTGGGTAATAGGTGTTACTCTTTAATTAGATGTTTGTTTCTCTTGAGTAGATGAATAGATACTAAAATAAACTAATTATATTAGTAATATAACACCAGTTTAAACACCAATTTATAGCAATATGCATAGCACTGACAGGAAATGTTGCAAATAAACTAGAATAGTTTTTTTTTGCAGTTTGACTACTTATTTTTAATATAATAAGAATGATAAAGCACATTTTAATACATTGGCCCATTTCATATAGGTAGGATATTTACAACTCCATCCTGGAAAAGTTAGCATTCAATCTTTGGACAGCAGGGAGTTATCTTTATATAGAGAATCTTCAATTTTCACTATGCAATTCCTTCATTTTCTCTGGAAGGACTCCTGGAAGAATTAAACGTGGATTCTGTAACATCAAATTTTGTGTCCTTAGAAGCCCGAGGGAAAGCAGAAGGACATTCCTGACAAGTCAATTTTTTTACTTTGATGAAAAACCATCTGTCTTTTTTATTTTGGTTTTACAACAAATTGACTCCTTGTAATGAAGTTTATGTAGATAGCCATTTTATGATGAGAGTTAGAAGTGACATGTAACTAATTTTATCAGCAGTACTTTTAGTACCAGAGCATGTGGGCCCAGTGTGTGTGGCATTACCTTAGGGAGAAAATGATAGCGCTTTCATGTTCTTTAACTAAGGCAGAAGAAATACCTAATTTCATAGCTCCTAAATGGTGGAGAAGAAGCCATGTAGATATTTGTAAATGCTGTCTTTGGGTGCTTGTATTTGTTTTCTATTGCTAATATAACAAATTACCATGAACTTCCTGGCTTAAAAAAACATGTTTATTATCTTACAGTTTCTCAAATCATAAGTCTGATTTGGGTCTAACAAGACTAAAATTAAGGTGTTAGCAGGGTGGAATTTCCTCTCAAGGTCTAGGGGATAGTCCTTTCCTGCCTATTCTGTTGTTGGCAGCGGTGTATTCCTGGTGGTTGTAGGACTGATATCTGCTTCCTTGCTGGCTGTCAGATGATGGCTGTTCCCAGGTCCCAGATGCCACCACATTCCTTGTCTCATGGCCCCTTTCTCCATCTTCAAAGCCAGTAATGGCCAGCTAACTCCTCACATTCTGTTTTTCTGACACAGCCCTGAAAACTTTTCTACTTTTAAGGATTCATGTGATTAGATTTGGCCCATGAGGATGATCCACATCGCCTGGTCTGTAGTTTTAATCATATCTGCAAAGTTCCTTTTGCCCTGTAACATACTATATTCATATGTTTCAAGGATTAAGATGTGAATGTCTTTGGGAACCATTTTTTTGTCTACCATAATCCTGAATAAAATGATCTCAGTATTTCTCTGTGGCTAAAAATCATTTAACAATTAGGGATTCCCAGGAGAATATCAGTTTGAATTAAATTGGGCTAAAGGAGTAAAAACTTAGTTTGGTATTCTAAAGCTCAAGTATTTTGACTTCCAATAGTTTTTCTACAGAACTAGGCTATTTAGTGTTATATTCTCTGACATTCTTAGCTATTTTCAGACGTGTGAAGCTGAGGATTGCTTCACAAGACCGTCTGGTTTTGAATCTCAGTTCTGGCTTATTAGCTGGTAAAGTCATGTAACCTTTCTGTGCCTAAGACTGATTATGTAAAATATAGTTACTAATAGTATTCACTGCAGGATGTTAAATGTTGCTATATTTTTCACTTAAAATTATTTGTGCCTAGCATTACATAATAGTTATATCTAATTATTATAGAACTACATAATGTCCCTTTGCTTTGGGGAAAAATTGTCACTGGACTTTGTGATTCAGCAAAAGTAAAGTCAAAATATTATTCTAAAATAGAGATCTTCAAGACTTCGAGGTAAAAAATTCCTCTGCATATGCAGAGGAATTATATATATGCATATGTATACATGCACACATATATGTAGTAGGTACAGGTACATATTAGAAATAATATTCCCTTTTAGGAAATAATGTTTTATTTCACGGGACTCTGGATGAATCGGTTGCCAGGGTTCAGGAAAAGAAAGCTGTGGTGAAGGACCTGTGACTTTGTTGGGGACAGGATGAGCAAGGGGAAGAGCCAGTCTATGTATCATCATTGCCGGAGGCTTAGCCTGTAGATCTTGGGGACATTCATGTCTAGAGTCCAGTTTTAATCTTTTCTTATGACATGAAATTCCTCAAAGCCCCTAGAAATGTCTCATTACACAGTCTAGTTTGCTTTTATCTGTGTTTGGGGGAGTGAAAGTCTGGCCCGTGCCAGTGTTTGTAAGAAAGAAGTTTGTTGGCGTAGTCTGAGTAAAGACAGAGTGGAGAGATAAGAGGTGCTGTGCAGAAGAGCAGGGCAGAGGATGAAGGGGCTCTGGCCAACAGGACAGACAGTTAACACTCAGCCCTGGTTTACCATCTATGACTGTATCCTGGAGAATCCCCCAAACTGTGTAGGGAGCAATGGCTAGTCAAAGGTGAGGATGACGGGAGATGACTGCTGAGTGGGTCTTCAGGGGAAGACTTCTTGCAACTTGGAATATATGAATTACAGTAAGAAACTACTCTTTTATGGAAGCAACAGTTTATAATGTTGAGTATTACTGTATTAGAAGAAAGTATATACCTTCCTTTATATTGATCAATTAAAATGCCATATTAATAGTTAGATATCTTAAATATTTTAAGTATTAAAATATTTTTATGTCTTATTTTTCAAAATATTTTGTTTGAAATTTTAGTAAAATACAGCAATAGGATAAATCATCATTCAAAGGATAGTTTATTAAAATAATCTAACAGCTTAAATGATGACATTTTCCAGGTAGTATTTTAGAGACAAAGAGTCTCTATAGTCTGTAAAAATCCACACAAAATGTTAAGAAAAGAAACTACAATTTATTTCTAAATTACTTTGAGCAACATTAGTTTATCACCGTATTGCTTAATAAATGCCTTGTTATCATTGCAATGGTTACTATTATATCTTTAAAGAAATTTGTGATGAAAGGTAATTGTTGTTTCTAATCAAGAGAATTATAGACTGACTTGATGTCAGATGTAATGGTTGGACTGAGACTGAAATAGGAAAAATAAAATTGTACTTCATGTTCTACTTTGCTTGTCCCCTACACCTTACTAGAAAATTCAGTTTCAACTGGGAATATACTGGGTTTTTTTGAGTAGTTCTGAAAATCAGTTTTGAGAGAAAGGTTTAAAATGCCATCACCCTTTCTCTGGGAAGCACTCATTTCTTGCAGGTACCTCCTGGACTTTGCCTCTACCAGAGCACAACGCCAGGGTTCTACCCTGTACGGTACAGATAGAATCAAGTCATGAGCACAAGGCAAAGGGACTCTAGCATGTATAGAGAACAGCATTTTCTAAGGTTGATCCTGAGGAGGCTTGGTACCATTGAATATGGCTATTTTACCCCAAAGAAAGGCTCACTTGGAATACTGGGTTAGAATATATTCTAGACTTTCCTTCACTGCTAAAATTTTCAGCTTTTCCAATGTAGTAATGTGTATAGTAAATCTCTAAGAGAAAGTAAAATATCTCTGACTTTTTCCAAAATTACTCAGTTATATTATCCTCTCTTTTTGTGACTTTTTTTTCTAATTACTGAGAGTCCACTTAGGTGAGGTGTTTATGGGTGGAATTAGCGAAGGAGCACACATTGAACAGAATATCAGCACAGGTTTGGCCACTGGCAACAGAAAATAATAAGCAGAAGACAGACTATTAGGAAGATGGGATATCCTACAAAACATCAAGTCAGCCTGAAAAGGGAGTCAGAGTCCTTAGCAATGGTAGTGTTTGGTAAGTAAAGTGCGACACATAGATGCAAGAAGTGAGGTGAAGAAAATGTGACTAATACACTAACTTACTACAGATTTCAGACATTTTCTGTGGTTCCTCTTGGGCAGAGGCCAGTCTCAGTGGAACACTTATAAACCTTGCCTGTTATTAAAAGCAATTGCATCGAACGTAATTGTAATTTTTACTTTTTATAAAACGACTTTGGGCCATCAAGGAACAAGTATAAAGGACACATGGAAAAAACCAACAGGGTTAGGTTTGAGGGTGGGAGGTGGGGATGGGTGGAGCAGGGAGGGGCATGGAGACAACTGTACTTGAACAATTAAAAAAGAAAGACTTTGTGGTAGATTCCCCCAAGTAGAACAACATAGGCCTTTTAAAGGGCTTATACCTAGCAAAAATGGAATATAAGTGGGTATTAGTTCTGCAGTTTTTTGTAAGCCAATCTTGGTAACAGAATTCCTAAAGCCTTCCTCTATTATTTTATTACCTATAGCCCTTCCTTCAATTTTCCTAAAATTCAGTGTAGCCAAGGGGATGACAGCTAAGAACAATAGATCTTGCCTTTCCTTGAGGAACTTAATATAAAAGCATGTTCTCAGACCCCAGATTTAGAGAGTCTGACCTAATCTGCAGTGAGATCCGGGGCTCTCCAGTTTCGGTGAGCTACCTGTATGACTCTGAGCAAAAGGATCCAGGGACTCTGCCAAGGAAACTGTCCTGAAACCTTTGTGGTAGCAAATATATTCATTCCTATCTAGCTGGGGAATATCAAGCAGGATACTTGTATCACTTAAATCAAATGAATTCAGATTTTTAAAATTCCAGTCAGGTCAAGTATTTAGCAGCATTTCTCAGAAAGAAAATTATCCTCAATTTGAAGGATAAGATTAAATTAAGTCAAGTCTTATAGAGGTTGAGTGCTGTTTGGACTAGAGGGAGGCAATGTCTAAAAGCATGAGGTAAGATCGTTTTCCCAAATGAGCTCAAGAACAACAAGAACAACAAGAACAACAATGAATCAAAGACAGGTTTGTTTAAATCTTGGCTTCCAGCCACTGTGTTGTCATCGACACTCTAAGCTGTTATGGCTCATCCTTACTCAGTTGTTTTCAAAATTTTTTTTTCTGTTATTGTCCATCTTCTTAATTTATCCAATTATGTCTTTCTGGGTCATGGTTTCATCACTTTAAAACTCTTCAAATTTTGTTGATTCATTGAACTTAAACTGACCTATTTATATTAATTCCATGTACCACAGAGGAACTACAGTTGTAGGTTATGACTGTAGAAGATTTCATGTAATATTCACTGATATGCTTCTATTTTGTTAATTCAATTTTATATATAAAAACAACTAATATGCAATTTTTGCCATTTTTAATAACTTGATTAATATTAGCATGTTGTTCTTATTAGTTACATTTCAATGAGTTGCACAGCTCTGAAAAGGCCCAAAACTCAATAGGAAATACTTTGTGTGGTACAGCTTGTAGCATTTATTTACTTTACAATTAGTAGTCAATTACTGTGTAAATAAAATCATTTTGAGATAGTTAAAACACATTTGTTGGTTACTTTGAAATATTAATGTTATAAAAATAAAAGCTGTCTCACTACTTTGACTTGTCATGACATGTATATTGTCTCTCATTCATTCATTCTCCAAAACATAAATAACTCAGGGTATTACCCTTTATAGCTACTCCAGGAAACTACAAAAACTTTGGTGCACTTTGCAAGAGTGAATGTGCTTCATGAAGTTTAGCAGGAAACCCTTGCAGATGAAGGTGGAGATACAGAAATGTTTGCTCTTGACAATTTGCTGTTAACCTGGGAACTAGAAAGTTACTTCTTGACTTACTAGATTTTGAAAGATGGAGAAAATTTAAAGGTGTTCACTTATTGCTTTCAAATAAAAACTTATAAAAATAATATTCTTTTTCTGAGATGTGATCTAAACACCTGCTAGTATACATAAGCAGTAACTGTCAGATGAAACAAAAAATGAAATGCCTATTCATTCATTTCTGTTTTGGCAAGTTGCATATCACAAGGCACATTTCGTATCCTTTTCCAGAAACAGAAATAAGTATTTACTGTGTAATTTAAAGCCATTTTCTATTGTAAAATTTTAAACAAATTGAAAATTTGTTGAAATTGAATTGTTTCTGGACCAGAGAAAACACTATGAATGGGGGAACATATAAATAATTGAAAAGTGTGTAAGAGAAAAAGCCAAGAATTCATTTGCATTTTTGAATAAAGCCAAACTTTCACTTAATTATACAGTAGTGGGCTTTAAACATATATTTTTAGTGAAGTGTGTAAAACTGCCAGATGCTAAAGTAACCGGCCAATTATGGATTGTGTTTCATTAACATAATCAGAGATCTTATAAAAGATGAAAAGCTTTCAAGGTTTGGATCAGAGACAAGGTTTTTGGTGCCTCTATATAGTCTGGTAAAAACACACAATGATTCAAGTGCAGAGTATGGCAGGCTAGCATCTTGCACCATTATTTTTACTAGTTGACAAAACTACGGCTCTCACTTCCTTTACCTAATATTTTTCTTACCTGATGTGGTGGAAAGGAAGAAGGGGAGTAGTTTCTGGTAGGAGACTGGTTGGGAAATATTTTACCCTGAGTGATACCATTTAAAAGTGCCTATCTACTCTATCCCTACCTTTTTGTATCATTTAAGTTCAGCAACATAGTAAAATGTCAACATATAAACCTCATGCTATACTTTAGCCTACATATATGGAACCTACTATAGTGAAAAGTAACCTAGATTATTATTTCATGTGTAACAGTGGTCCCCAACCTTTTTGGTACCAGGGACCGGTTTCTCCAGCAGGGTGGAGGTGGACAGGAGGTGGAGCTCAGGTGGGGTGGGGGGATGGGGGAGTGGGGAGGGCAGGAGGCGGAGGTGAGCTTCCCTCACCAGCCCAGTTCTTAACAGATTAGACCATGCCAGCCTGCGACTGTGGGGTTGGGGGACCCCTAATATAAAGGCACCCAATATGTGCTGCTTCCGTAATCCTTTCTCATTTTTTTCTAGGTGACTTCCACAGCTGTCTCACTTTCTATTCCTCTACTAAAGAGGTTTTATCTTCACATGAAACCATCAGTTTTTTAGTTTCTGTTTATATTGGTGGACAAGATCAATAAGACCTCTAAGTTTCAATTCCAGCTAACTTTTTATGGTTTTTTCCTCCATGTGTTTTTATAGTATGCTTTCACTTTGGCAGGAACCAAAAGCTTCAGTTGTTATCCATGTGGACTACAGTGGAAATTACAGACAGATTTTATTCAATAATTAAAAAGTTGAAAATATTTCAACTTTTCTACACAATAAGAAACTTGTAAAAGGTGGATGTTTGCCTCTTGTGGCTTTTAGTTTGCTTTTGAAAGAGCTATGAGAATCCATTCCTTTCTGAAACAGGTCCTAGGACAGATTCCTCTGTCAACTGCCCTTACTGGATCCTGTTACAACTCCACAGGAAATGGAGAAGGTACCCCTTTTGCAGATAGAATCTTAGGGGAATTTCTTGAACCATAGCAACACTGTAAATCATCAAATTAGGTACATTGTCTTCCAAGTCTGACTAAGAGAAAGGAAAGGTCTCCATATTTTAAAGGATGCCACGTTATAATAACCTCATCTTTTCTCACCTGCCTCTTCCCTCTACCTGCACCCAACACAGATCCCTATCATTGCTTTTGATGCACAGTGCTGAATACAGACCCACAGGTGAGGAGTAAGTAGTCCAGAAAACTACTCCAGTTCCAGTGAAGCCATCAGGACAGCAATCGCTGGAAATACTTAGAGTTTGCTTGGTCACCTCTCAGTATTCTGGAAGGGAAGAGCTCAGCATGAGTGAGAAGTTCTGTATGTGTTCTCTTATCCACCAACTAGAACATCCTAAGGGTGTAACCCCATGCTAGAGAAAGCAAGGGACTTTATTCAATACTATTGGAACTTATGATTTCAGATTTCTTGACAAATGAGCTACACTATTTTAACACATGGGATACTACTCATCTTTTCGTAAGATTGAAACAATGTGCAAATGAAAAAAGGGAAAACTGTTACTGGCATGCAAGACAAGACAACTTTCTTCCCCACACTTCTTAATGAAAGACCCAAGCCAGTCAAACAAAATTATTCAAAATAGACAATATCATTCTTTTTCCTTTTTCTTCTAGAGGATGTTAATTGGCAGGGCCTACTTGGGTTAATAGACTGTCCAAATGGAATTTCTGTTACAACTGATGAAGAACTGGTATCATTGTTAATAAATAGCATTGGGTTTACACATTTGTAAATGTTAGGTTCATTTAACTCTATGAATTCAGTAGATGGTAGGATATACTGTATTTTGCCTTGTACAATGCATACTTTTTTTGCCTAAATTTTTGAGGGAAAAATAAGGATGTGCATTATACATGGGTAGTACTAATTCTGTATCCATATAAATGTTTTTAATTCTTTTATTTATGCTTATGCATTAAAGTCTAACTCTAAAAAAGCAATGATGTCATAAGTCTGCAAAATAATACCATGCAATGTGATAATTGGTTTTGTTCCTATACTTTCAGTACCTTTGAATGTATTCTTTTTTGTCCTTATGCAGAATGATAACTATGGTTGTATCCGTCCTACATTTTCACTTTCTTTTCTTAATGTACAAACAGCATTTTCTAGGCTCATGTCCTTTAAGGAGTCCTGAACTTGACATGAGAAAATCTGAGTTCAAATCTAGCCTCCTTGGGGTGACTGCATTACTTGCTGTGTGACTGTGGGTAATTACCTTTACCTTTGTTGGACTTGAATATTTAGTGTGTTTATGTAAAACATTTTGGTAGATTATTCAGTCTCTCACTTTATGCCCGGTACTAATCTTAATTATTTAGAAACTGTTATTGAGTCAATAATTTAATGTGCTTTTTCAAAATTTACCTAATGTCACCATATTTTACTATGTCCTTATTAGTCTGATATTTCATAATAATTTATCATAACTTTTACACAATCCTGTTAAAGCAGACTTTTAGATGTTTTGTGCTAATTGTTTTGATCACTGCTATATACCCATTTAGAGATATTGTGGTAAATATGTCTTATAGGTAAACACCAGAGTCATCAAAATGACTTTAAACATAAATAGTAATTTTTGTAAAACTGAGATGCTTTGATTTTTGTGTAGGATCTCTTTCTTTTTAAGATTAAGGTTGATATTGATGTTCTAGTCTTGCAAATATTATTTGAGAAATGTGATATATTTCTTTAAAATATGCAGGTTTCTAATTCATTAACTGGACTGCTTAAGATCATTAAATCTTTAGCATGCATGTGCATTCAAAGCACAAGTCTGTAAGTTGGTATTCATTTGAGAGAAATTCTTTTTTATTTATTTTTTAATTATTTTATTGTTCAAGTACAATTCTTTATGCTTAATATGCTTTTTTCATTAATAATACAGTTTTTTTTTTTTTTTTTACTATGTGTACACATGAATAGAAAAGAGACCATTATTGTAAGTATTCAAGATGAGCTGTATCTTCCATAAAGGTCATGGTGCCCATAAAGACATTTTTGTTAATAAATCATATTTTTCTACTGTCAAACCACATTTGGAATATAATTTTTCTCTCAAGATACTTGGGTGTTGGATTTGTATTCTTAAGCATTTTTAGGGTTATCTAACCCATGTTATTAGAAATAGCATTTGTTTGCCATAGAGCATTAACCTTTCTAAAAATGTGTTTTTTATAAACTATCTTTTTTTAATGGTATGTTTGTGATTGATGGTATCCACATCGCTCTTAAGGCATCTCTTTTGGGATAGCTTCCCTTTTAGAAATTTCAGCACCAAAAACATTGCCTTTTCAAAGACATTTTTTTTCCTTTGTGCCTCATTTTTTTGTTTCAATTTCTTTTCTCTGTAGAGTTATAATAGTTTAGAAACAGTTATACTGAAAATTACCTTGTTTCTGATATTTTTCAAAATATATAGGGTTATTTATTTTGACTTCAGTATTCATTATAGAGTCCTAAGAGACACATCATAGATTTCCCATACTGAATATATGCATTTAGAATAAATGCATCTACAACGTGTTTACAGAAATATAAAGGTACTTTTTTTTTTAATCAGAAAAGCCTCCCATGATCTACAGCCTCGAGACTATTCAAAATTCATGAAGTTTGTGCAGACCAAAATTTATTTTAAGTGTAAGAATAAGAAACAATTTCCATTTCAGGTTCTTTTTGAGCAGGCACAATACATAATTACAATTAACTGATTGGCAGCTATTCCTTCTAGTGATTTAAAATCATTATGCAGTTTGTTGCACTGTCCTCTTTCAAAGTTCTTTGATTGCTAATTTGGAAGAATGATACTCATTTCAGAATGAGGAATGTTATATATTCAGAATTGGAAAGCAACCAATCGTATTCATTTTCAATTTTTTAGTTTAATAGAAACTTCAGAATAGATGTGAGGAGGGAAAAAGAAAGGTTTAATAACTAAAATTGAGATTTCTGTAAATTGATCATATCTCATTGTGTTTATTCAGCCCATTTCAAGAAAATTATCATTTCTGTATGATTTTTTACAACTCATATTTTTTCTTTTATTTCTGAGATTTCAGCCCTACAGTAAGAGCATAATTTTTCTTTTACTTTACTTTTTTTTTTCTTTTTTTAGTTTCAGGCAGAAAAAAAACACTGATTATGTTTTTTAAAGCTTCTTTGTTCAATTCGGAATCTGATATACTGTTTCAGAAAGGAATATTATAATAGATATCAAAATAAATAATGTATTTCAACTCTCAGGTTTTATTCAGTCATCACTTATTTTAGGAATTTTAGGAATTGTAAGAATTTTAAGCAAATGGCACCCAGTTCTTTGTCTGTTTCTCTATGCACAACATGGATTTTGTAAACAATTAGAATGTCCTTCATTACTGAATAACATAGATAGCAGTCCTGTAAAAAATTCAGTTAGACTTAATTTACATTGCTAGTGGTTTGTACTTTAGTTGATATGACACTATTTATTAGAAAACAAATATTTTCTTCCAGAAAACAAAATAGGGTTTGGAACTAAACTAAAAATTTTCAATGACTTGGTCTGATGAACTGTACTTCCCATCTTTAAAATAGCTTTTATTTTTGTTCCAGAACCAAATAACAATGGAATCAACTGGTTCTATTACTAGTTATGGGTCTGGTTTTGCCCACATTTTCAACATACTGGATGCCCTTAGGTTTGCAGCACATTTTATTTATACGCTGTGTCATAAAATAAAACACATTCATAGCTTTGAGGAATAGATGTAGTGATTGATCACTAAATGGAAAGTATAAAAAATCAGCAGCAGATGTTGCTTTCTTATTTTGCCTTATTTTCCATATCACAAATTAACCTCATGTAAAGGCTTGGAGTAATATTGTACAGTGCATACTCTCACTGTCAGAGAGCTGAAGCAAAACAAAAGAAAACAAAACAAAAACACCTTGCTGACCAGTTCTTTTTAACTTATTAGCAACAAGGCTGATTGCCTAGTTCTTTTAATGCCTCCTCTCCAGGACAATGTGCCCTTGATGCATCCTGTATGCCCTGCTTTCTGAGAAAGTGGTTGTAGAGTAGGCTTGGGGTGAGGGGATAGTGAAGAAGCAGCAAAAGTCTCCTTTGCTGAGCCAGCGTTACCACCAAAAGTGCTCTGATCATTTGGGGCTAAATCAAATGTTGCTATTGGTCTGTTCATTTAACATAATTTAATTGAGTAAATAATAATGTAAAAAAGCTTGAGATAAATGCCTTTAATACTTGTTTACAGTTAGAAAGGAAATGGCTTAATCATTTAGAATTAAGGATTTAAAATTGCAAGGGCTTTATTTCTCAAGCCACAGAGTATTAAATTGTATGCTTGTTGGAGGGGGACCAAGATGGCTACAACATGGGGAAAACTTTTAGTGCCTATTTCTTACCTAGTGTCAGTTTTATTTATTTTGAATATAATAAATATACTGAAGATATACTTGGTCTGTTAAAATGCTGGGCTTAGTTCAGACGGTTCATTAGATTCCATATATGAGGGAAGTCATGCCAGAGAGCAGATGACAGCTCCGGGGGACATAGGGGCCTGGAGGGTTCGAGCAAAAAAAAAAACAAGAACTCACGGACACAGAACAGCATGCTGGTTGTGGGGGTGAGAGTGGGGGTTGGAGCTGGAGGAAGGTATGGGGGGATAAATGGTAAGGGAAAAATACAATAAAATGAACTTCTAAAAATATTGGGCTCATGACAATTCAGAGTTGAATATTGTACTTTTCATTTTTGCCGTGGATTTTTCTAAGATATACTATAAAGGCACTATGGTTTTAAGTATCTTATTTCTATGATAATTATATTCGAGGACCCTTACCCTCTATTTTGAATTCCTACTAAGCTGTTACATGTATCACTGTTATATCTAAGTCGGGGAAATAAATTAAGATTCCACAGGCAAAAATGGAAGAGTGGCCTGTTTCTTCGGTCTGTGTACTTCTACCACCCAAATCACTTTGTGCAAATTGGATATTAGATAACTTTTTTGTGTAACATAATTATTTGCTTATTTACTATAGATATGGTGAAAGGAAGCTCACACGATGTTGTTTATCACAATATCTACAGTTGTAAATTTTTAGGAGACTTAGTGTAAATCTTTACACCACTGATTTCTTTTTTACTCATGCAGCTCACAGATTTCTCTCCATCCCGTGGTCCCATGCAAGCAAACACTTGAGTGCTTCATTACATGGATCATTTGTTCTGCCGAGATAACCAGAAGGTGTAACTTTTGTGTTGATCAATTATAGGAGACTTCCCTTGAGGCCTTAGAAAAAGAATTCTTGAAAGAAATTCTTATCTGCTCTGCTGGACTGTCTTTGATGACTGATAACACCTGAAGGATGATATGAGTTAGAAACTGACACACATTTAGGGGAGGTGTCTTGTGCCCTAGAGATCTGATGCTTTCTTTCACTGACTAAAAAAATAAAAAACCAAAAACCAAACAAAACACTGTCATTCTCTTGTGTTTAGTGAATTTTAAAAAGTAAACCTGGTAAGCAAACACATAACTGAGTTTCTTTTTTTTTTATGTCACAAATATATATTTGAGTCTATCAAAATACTCTAAAATTGTATGAGAAATGTGTTACAAAGAATGTAGTTTAAAGCAGTTATTTTGGCTAAGGAAAATTGTATAGTGGACTCTGAACTTTAATCAGTTTTAAAGTTGGATCATATTTAAGAAATGTATAAATTAGAAAAAGCTATTTTATCACTTTTTTAATGGGGACATTTCTTCCTATTTTTGATTTGTTTTGTGTTATTTCATGGTGTGCTTTTGGAAGAGTTTAGGACATATTACAATTTTCTCTGTGCATAAACAAAAGGAAGAAAAGAGTTTGCATATATTATTTGGTCATCTATTGATGTATGGTACTATTTGGTAAACAGGAAACGTCTTAATGACATAAAATTTATACGGCCTTGGACTTCAAATTTGACAAAAGGTAGTGTTTACATGGATGAGTGGGATGAAAGAAGAAGACATATGGGGATGAAAATCATTGTTACCTACACAAATAGAATAAAATTTTATGATCTGTACAGATTAAAAGTACAAGAGTACTTGAATATTAGAGGAATATATAAAGCATTAATATTTTTATACGCAGAATGAAATACATAGAAATGAGTCAGAAGAAATACCATATTTGATTTGGTTAATCTGGGGAGATTTTATGGAAGAACACAATGTGTATACAGGCATGTCATAAAATGAAACATTTCAATTTTTTTGTTGTGAGACATTGACAAATATTCATTAGGGAGGTTGTGCCATTTTTTTCTTTAATTTAGCAAATGCACAACTAACCCCAGGAATACAATTGATACAACTAATTTAGAACATAATTTAGTTTATGGATTTAGCTGTTACATATTATTCTCAGGTGACAAGGTAGTCAGGTCTTTAAAGAGAGTTCACTGGTAGGTGTCTTTCAACTGGACAACTAGCCGAGAACATGTTGGTAGATGGTACCTTGTAATAATTAAGCAAATAGGCTCCGGAGCCCACTAAGACTTGGTTTGCCATCTAATTGTTCATCTATATAACGTGAAGGATTTTAGTATTTATCTTGTGGAAGTGCTGGGAGAATCTCCAGAGATATGACATAGGAAGAGCTTGGCACTAGGAAAGGGTTCACTGACTCTGACCTATATGGTAATTATGGTAGGGGAAAGAAGAGGTGAAATCTCAGTGGTAGTTCTTAAAATATTACTTGTGTTCCTCATGACAATTTTTAATTCTTTTAGTGTTTGTTTTGATGATTTATTGAAACTCATTCTGCCTCGCTTTGTTAACCACTGACATTAGCAGATGCTAAGCATGTATTATTGCACTTACACCATATTCAAAACAAGGATTTTAGGCCCAGGCCTTATGAATGAACTTTCTAAGGTGATTCTTGGGAGACAGTGCTGTGATCTCGATCAGCACCAAGGTACAGTAGTGTAGCCAAATGAGAAAAAAGCTGTGCATGTTCACATCTTGAGCTATTTATCTCAACAAAGCAGCAAACTATGTTTAATTAAAATTTATTAATCATAGAGGTTTTTAAATGTTACTTTGTAAATTTTAAAACTCTCTATGTACTAAGAGTATGCTAAGATTCTACCTAGTTTATGTTTGTATATGCTTAAGAAACGCAAAGTAAGTTAAAACTGGAGTCTGTGAAAGTATGCTTTTTTTTAAAGGAATTGGATATAATCCTTAAGTTTGAGAGACACCTTGAGAGTGTGGAACACACATTAAAGGGGCCATTTAGGGAGGCATGACTACAGTAATGATTAAGTATTAGTTATCAATGAACTCAGGGTTGACAGAGGCGGGTGACAGGTCGGTATTAGGAAGAAAAGTGGCAAGAATGGTAAGGGCCGCTGAAAGGCAAATGTTTCAGATTTCACAATTACTCACAACTAACCCTTCTTCAGAGTTTACCACCAAACAATTCATCAAATTATGTTTCTCATCCACTCTGATCTTCCTTCCTCTGTAGCTATTCATTGATTGGATGGCTAATGATGAAACATGGGACTGAGGGCAGGATTCAAGCATGTTGGCTAGTTTTCAGGCCATTCTATTGGCAGAATGTGGACCTTAACCATATGGAGAGGCTGGGCACTTACATTCATTCTAGTGGTTTATTCAAATCTGCCTTCTGCAAGAAATTAACGCTGTTCACACTTGTTTAGCCTTAATAAAAATCTGTTTAGCTGAAGTACAGGGGTAAGATCACCATCTGCCACATAGAAATGCCAATATTAAATGAGCAACAGGAGGAAGGTGTCTTTTATTCTTAGGAACTTTTGGAAAGAACTTCAAATAAATTAAACACTAATTGATTCTTCTCTTCACCAGTTTAGACCATAATTTACATTTTAGATATTCGGTTGCATTATAATAGCTGTGGAATCTATGGCTGCCTCATGCATCATGCTCGCCATTCCTAGAAATATCACTACAAGTAGCTTTTAAAAATATGAATGTCTTGCCTTGGCAGGTGTGGCTCAGTGGATTGTGTGTAGGCATGCAAACCAAAGGGTCACCAGTTCGATTCCCAGTCAGGGCACATACCTGGATTGCCTTGTAAACAGATCACAATTAATAATGGCCAGGTGGATGAATGAATAAAAATGGTTTTAAGTAAAACCAAGGTATTTTAAAACACTTCAAAAACCACAGTTTTTAAAAATCACATTATATGCAAAGGAATGAACTTGCTATTTTATTTGTGTTTTACAACAACTGCTCTAAAAGGCAGTGTTAAAAATTGAAAACTGGGTCTAATATTAATGAACATAACATATATTTTGCCTCATCCTGCCACCTTTACTTTTTTGGTCTTACTTAGCTTTTTGTATGTTGTTTGTAGCAGTATACCCTTAGTTTGCAAACATATACTGGGTGGGAAAATGTTGGTTTATGGTTGTTCTTATGGAAGATATTGTAACAACAAATAATAATATTGATACAAGTATAAACTCTGTTTCGTGTACTCACAACTGTGAGCCTATTTTTGCCCCACTCTGTATTGGCATTTTTACTGAAATAGATTATACTGCTCATAGCTACAAAATCAGCAAATGTTTTCAACTGAGGAAAGAAACAGACACAACAGATATGTGAATAACAAACAAAAATAATGTGAAATCATGAACCAGGAAATTAATAGTACTTTGTCCTCATTTTATTTTGGTTTTAAAAGTTTGACCTTACACAATAATACAAATTAGAGAGAAAATGTCTAGACAGATCCAAGCTCTAATTCCTATGGCTATGAAAACTAATCTCATTTCTTTGACCTTATTTTTCTCTGTAACCTTTACTTCTTAGCAGTCTTATTACTTATTCTAATTTTATTAGGAACGATCATGAGACTCTCTGTTCCAAAGGTGCTGTAAGCAGTATTTGTTGGATGGATGGTAATACAATGTAAGTATTCTCTTCTCCAGGAAGGAGAAATATTTTTAAATATTTTATGACTTCGTTATAGTTGAAAACCAGCCCAGTCATTTATTATCTTGGCTATTTACCGTGTGTGTTTGTATAGGGGCCTGCATGCAGATTAGGAGACAAAAAAATTCAATTTGAACTCTACAAAAGAGTTCTTTGATTGTAAAAATTAGTTGAAAAATATGTTAGTATTTCAAGTTTTCTAAAGCCTTTTACTGATGAAGTTGTTATTATTTCTAATTTCAACATATTTTATCTTTGACTTTAACTCTTTTTCTTGCCTGTTAGAATGATGAATATATTATTAACATGGATATGTAAGTCACCTATTTAATGAAATAGGTTTTGTTGGTGGTGATTTGTACACACATATGACTAACATCGGCACTTAGGTGTCTTGTACTTTCTGGTTAGTGTATAAGGACAGTATCTTTAATTGTATATTCTGAGAACCTTATTTCAAAATACTTCCATTTTGAGAGGCAAAATCACACTGTATTCAATAGGAAGAAAGGATGGACTTACCAAATTTCATAAACTCATAAAGCAACAGAGATATCAGCAGAAAATCCAAGTAACATGGGCTTCATCCTCCTGTACCATGAAGGTCCAATCCCCACCCCCTCACCCCAAAGCATCTCCAAATTTACAGAGGCTTGCAGTGGGAGGGAATGTATGTGCTCAAGGTCATCCCACAGAAGGATTTCTGTTTATTCTGGAGAAGTTTCTGCTCTGCAAGTATCAACTGACAGGACAAACCAAACCTCTTTATCAATGTTCACAAAACAACCAGTTAAACCAGTTATTCCCAAGAACAATAAACTTTGCTGATGATTTTAGGAGAACAAGCCGGGTGAAGAGTTATATCACATATATGCAAATGACTTAAATTAGAACTTAGGTCAACCTTACCATTAATATATCTCTCAGGAATTTTATTTGGCCTCCACTTCATAGCATTTCACAGTTCCCTTTTCATCTTCTCCTCTTATCATCCTATCTAATCTTCTCTTTTGCCAAGAGGAAATCAAATCTCATTTTTATGCTACAAATGAAATCTTATCTCCCTACTTCCTACAATGCCTCATGGATACTTTGTTGGTTTGGCTTATGCGTCAGCTGAAGTATTGCTTTAGAGAGCATGTTATTCATTTATTTTTACTTTGTTACAAAAAAAAATTTTTTTTTGCAGATTGCCAACTCAAAATCATACCATAGGGTTAAAAAAATAACTGAAAAATGCCTTGGTCAGTGCCCTCTTCTTTGCTTTTCCCTCAGTCGCTTCATTAGTCTTAGAAATATTAGCCAATTCAAAAAACAGGGTTCATAATTATAGATATTTATAAAGAAATATAGAATCAGTTATTGAGAAAGCAGGAAAAAGCCAGAGCATAAAGTAATTATAATGTAAGGAAAATGGACTATGAATAGTATTTGACAAACAGGAATGACATAGGCCAACAATATGATTATTTTTAGATGTTAGTATTCTGCTTTTATTTATTTATTTTTAGAGAGAGAAGAAGGGAGAGAGAAAGAGAGGGAGAGAAACATCAATGTGTGATTGCCTTTCTCATGCCTCCTGCCAGTGACCTGGCCTACAACCCAGGCATGTGCCCTGACAGGGAAATGAACTGGCGACCCTTTGGTTCGCAGGCTGACATTCAATCCACTGACCCACACCAGCCAGGGCATAATATGATTCTTTATGAAAATGTATTTTGGAAATCAATAGACAAACCTATTTTTAAACCCAAGGATAATTTTAATGTCAAAAATAATTTTGTGCTTGATTCATTTAACTCTGAAGTTCATGTAATTAAAAAATAAACTTAGTGACACATTAATTTTCTTTAATGTAACTAAGGAAATATATTGTTCTTATATATTTCAGGGGCTCCCTTTAGTTGGGACTAGAAGCTAATTGCATAAATTGTGCAGCCTTGTCATTTCCTGGAAAAGGAGTATATAGGCCGTTTTTTTGTTTGGAATCAATGCAGAAGGTCAGATTAGCTATTTTGTCCAGTATATTCTGAGCAAATCTCAAAGGAATTTTCATATTCGTTATCATTACACTCATAATTACCAATTAATAATTAATTAGTTTTCATTCTACCTGTGAAAGATTGGAATATATCCTTAGAGATATAGAGATAAATCTCTAGCTATGAATACTTTAAAAGGCATTACTTACAGAAAGACAGAATCCATAAAACAGTGCTTTGTTATCATTTGTTTATAAATTTTTTACTATTAATTTAAAGTTTGTAATTATTTGTGCCACAGGAGAAGCCACCACAGATGATTTTTGAATATTAAATACCAAATATTTTAAGGCACATACAGTTTTTTTTTGAGTTACAGGTGACCAAGAATAATCTAAAAGTGTTTGTAAAACATTTTGTCATGTAGATGTAGTTGGCTTTAGACTTAATCAGTGAATGAGTGCAGACATATGTCATTACTATTATATACACTAGTGAAGCCGAAGTACTCATATTTTATTCCCCTGATTATGTTAAACTTTCTCCCTTTGATTCATTCATGTAACACACATTTATTGAGCACCTGCTATTGTCAGGCTTGTGCTTAGCATTGAAAAATAGAATGAATCATGTTTCCTTTTCTCAATGGATTTTCCAGCTTTATCAACAGGCAAGATAGGGATTGTTAGTGATAAATCTCTGATTGGAATATGCTGCCCTGAGTGAAGTGGGTGCAAAAGATGGAGGTCCACAACAGACTGGGAAGTTCAGGCTCCCCAAATCAGGTTATACCATCTAGAAATTAAAGAATGTGTTCATTTGAGTGGGACAAGGAAAAGGCATTTCATGCAGAGAAATCACTGTGAGCAAAGGCTTGGGTAGGGCGTGGAGCAGGGACAATGGCAAAGAACTGCACTGTTAGGGCGCATCGAATAATTCAGTTTATAAAGAGAAAAAGATATGTGAAAGTCTTTATGATCTGAGTAAGGATACTGACTGACAATATAAAAGTTATGGAAAGTTTTTGAAGGATATCAAAGCAAAGGAATGTCATCAGATTTGTATTTTAGGAAGATCACTCTGGAAACAATGGGAATGTGAGGTGTGTGTGTGTGGGAGCGAGGCTAAATGGGTGTAAGCAAATTTGACAAAGGGAGAGACCTGTCAAGAAATCCTGGAATAATCCAGATAAGAAATGAAGAGGCCTGAACTAAAGTAGTGGGAGCAGGAAGGGCGAAGAAGTCACTTAATGGGACGGCTGACTCAGTGTGACTTAGGGACCAAGTGGAAGTGAGAAGTGATGGAAAGGCATGACTTTCAAGTTATCTCCTTCAGAAACTACTTGGTATTTTAACTAACTTTATAATGATAAAACAATGATAATTTTTTATTTGGTAGTTTGAATAAGCAATTATTTGCATTAATATGTAGTTTTTTATATATTAGCTGTGTGACACAAAGATGTAAAATTAGGCTTACCAATGTACTTTAGTAGTCTTATATTATTGTTTGCCATATGTCTTTCAAAAGGAGCACTCATGATTTTAAAAAAACATTTATTTATTTATTTTGCAGCTCTTAAGGTGTTGCAAAATTTGTAATGGGCATTCGGTTTATTTATTTACTTATTTTCTATGGAATCGTACTATCACATCTGTCCTCCTCAGGGTTTTCATGTGGTGAAGACTATGCTGGGCAAGCAGCAACGCATAATTAACAGTGATTTTTACTATCACGGTCCATTTGTCAGGCAACTTTGACTTCTGTCAGATCTTCTGTAGTACGATTAGTAATGGGTACAGAAATGCCACTTTGGATCCTTTTGAGTTTATACCAGTCTAGATGGTTTCCAGAACTATATGTTTGCTTATCTAGGAATGTCTTTTAAGCAGAATATCACCTTTAAATAATCACCTTTAAAAACTATCTATCACTGGTATCATTTATATGACTGTTTCTTCTACTAGTATCCTGTGTTAATTTTTTTGGTCTACTTTTCCTTTCTCCTCAGCCAAAGGATTATTTACAAATAGGAAATGAATACAGACATTTTGCCAACACATTACTTAGATTATAATGAGAGATACTGGGCACCTATTTAGAGTGTTTTGTAGACTTTTTTAGTAAAGAGAAATGTGTCAGCATTGGCTTATAACCTGAGTTTAATTTGTTTATTTTTTATAACTTTGCAGTCATCCTTATTTTCATTTACACCAAATATTCCAAGAATCTACTGATTGTAAAAGACAACAAAGAATGAAATGAGTATTTTAACAGAATAGATATTAGCCCCAGTTCCTTAGCTCTTTTGATAGCACATTTAAATTATTCAGCATCCATATTTAATAGCATATGTTATGCTTCCTAATACATCTCTAACCATCCACATCCAGAGGGGAAAGCACCCCGCTTCTTGTGGTTTGTTTATTTTGTTTTTCAATGAATGCTGAAGAGAACATTGAATATTTCCCCAAAGACCTACTGCAGACAGAATATCACTACTTTACCATATTATTCTCCATTGTATTTTTGAAAAGATTTCCTTGGGAATCCTATCAGATTTTAAAAACAATTTGAAATACATTCTATTTTGAAAGTTTGCTAGCTGATTTTTTCACTGCATTGCTATGACATTTAAAAATTTATGTATTTATGCATATATATAAATGTATGAGACATAAGTTGATTATGTCTTTGATATGAGGAAATGATGTCTGGTTAGATAATGTTAAGATATGATATTCAAGAAACTATCTCAAAGAAGCAGTGAAGGCTTCATAATAATAATCACTATTATTTATTATTGGAATTTTTCTCAGGCATCAGAGAAGTCTGAGGTACAGTATATTTCTTCTTTTTTTAAAGATTTTATTTATTTATTTTTTAGAGAGGAGAAGGGAGGGAGAAAGACAGGGAGAGAAACATCAATATATGGTTGCCTTTCGCACGTCCCCTACTGGGGACTTGATCTGCAACCCAGACATGTGCTCTAGACTGGGAATTGAACCAGCTACTCTTTGATTTCCACGCTTGCACTCAACCACTGAGCCACATCAGCCAGGGCCACTGTATTTCTGTAATGAAAATTTGGTACTCGTTTTTCTCAACTATTTCTGCTACAATTAGTAAATAGATTATATATTTTTAAACAAGTGAGAAATTATAGGTACAGAGTTTATGAGTTCAAAATGCTTCTGTTATTGACAAATAACTTAATCACTGGAAACATTTATCACTGTATTGGCGTAGCTTACATACAGCAGACTGCTACAGTAATCAGACTGCAGAAGCATGTCATAATTCAGTTGAAACATGTTTCTCCTATCATGAAAACTAAACAGCATCAAATACCCTTGACTTTACATAGTGTGATGACAACAGCCTTGACTAAACGCAGGTCATTTGCTTCAGCAAAAAGAATAGGTCTAAATATCCATATACTAAATCCTATATCTTACTCCAAATTATGTAAACTCCTTATAGTTTTAGAATCATATATTTTTAAGGCACTGTAGCAAAGATATAATTCAGTTTATCCATTTTATGAATTAAAATATTCAAGTACCTTAGAGTTAAATGATTTTCAACAGTTTGTTAGTGGCTGAGTAGGGATATAATGCAAGATGTATGACCTCAGCCCAGAGTGCAGGAGATTTTTCTGCATTGCTTTATATTTATTTTTAGGCATAATAAACTAATTTGAATGATCTGTATGTTTTTAATCTTTCAAACATAAATATGTTCCTTTCATGGGAATTTTATATCACTTAAGAGAACTCTTATATTGTTAGGTGCAAAATGCACTGGTGACATTTTTGGGGAACTTGTTCTGTGATATTTACATGAAATATAGTGATATGATAACCTTATATGTTAACTATTTTGTTTCAGTCATTAATTCTGAAAAGTAATTCTTGTGGAGTTTAGAGAAGGATTTGCACCATAAATATTAGTAGATTTGATTATAACAGTCAGGGAGGTTTTATAGGGATAAGGGCAATTATATTGAAATATATTTAGATGATAAAACATGAATATAAAATGAAAGTCTTTAATATGAATATTTGTTTTAGAAAAATAACATAATTATAGCTATATTTCTGCATAATAGGCAAAGAAAAGCTATAGTTCTTTCAAAGTATGTTGTGTGATCCAAAGGAGCTTTATATTTTCAATTTATGCTGCCATTTTTCTCTGATAGAAAACATGATTAGAAAATGTGATTTTATATTTAGTAAAATAGCTTTACTTTTTTGTGGGGGTGGTGATATGTGTATAAAGCATTATTGTATGAAATGCACAGATTACTAGTTATGATTTTTAGTTATGCTGTTTTATGCTTATATGAAATTTAATTTATCAGCCTTTTACTAGTGAAACTGACTGGTAGGCCTAAATTTTGTATCAGGGTTTTCCCTGGGAGGGATGTTGCCTGGGGAAAACCATGCCATAGTATTTTCAGTCTTATTCTCCCTAGAATTTTTAACAGGTAAAATTTAGGAAAAATAATTTTAAAAACAAACAAACAAACAAACAAACAAACAAACGAAAACAGTCTGAAGGAGAAGTGATGTCACCAAGGGGGATTTCCAGTTTGAGTAGGTACGAGGAAAGCATTCTGAGGATTAGTAGTAACTGAGTGCTGTATGAGAATAGCTTCCTTGTTGGATATCCACGGGATTACTGTTGGATTAACATGATGGAAATGGCATTTGGAAAAGTGGTGTGAGAGCGAGTAGATTGTGGAAAGTCTATCAAATTAAAGGGTTTTCACTCCAAGCTGCAGATGAGAAGTCCTGGCTAAGGCATTCAGCAAGGAACTGCCATGTATTAGAGTACTAAGAATACATTTTTGTGTTTACCTTAAGCATTGGGATCATCTTGACCAACTCTTGGTGGGTGAAGGAACACCAGGTTGGGAAAGAACCTCAATGACCTGTTAACTCTTTGCTTGTACTTTTGTTTATTGGATGTCAAAGTAGGCTTCAAAATCCATTCAATCAAATCTACTTCCACGTATTGACAGTAGTAAATTAGAGTGGACCTTTCTCTGGTAGATATGCAGCAATCAAGAACAGGAGCCAGAGTTTACACTAAGGTGATCTACTTGTAATTCCTGCACACACAAGATTCTTTGTAGTAACTGCAATGACCAGGTAAATGAAATACTGCCAAGTTCTGAGAAGGATGTAATTATGTGGAACAAGATTAAATCTCTAGATTTTATGTCTAGATATTTGATTACAGCATACTAGACTTTGAAATCAGGTACCACGGACAGCATTATTGAAGAAGCAAATTATGTCTTTAACTCACACCAGTTTCCTTTTTTAGGCAATTTCATAGATGGGAGAGAATATGGAGGAGAAGAAGGGCTGGTCCTCTTTCTTAGTTCATGCCACACAGAGAACTACCTACTCTGCCCTTGAGTAGAGTCAGTCTTATGTTTCGATAAGGTCATTTTTTCCAGGTGTGCAGTAATGTTTAATATATTATTACAATAATTGTGTAGTAGTGTTTAGTACTGTTATTGTCAAAGTGGTTGTTAAAAATACCCTAGATTATATTTGTTATGAACCAGGGAACACTGATTTAAAAGATTGAAGAAACTGACCATTTTAGAATTGACTCTGCTTCTGATCAACTTTAGAAATTACAGAAGTCTCCCAAGCCTCATGTCTTCATTATAAACTGGAGGTAATAATATCAGTTCTACCTCAACCATGGCATTTTTATAAGAATAAAAGGAGGTAGTGCATATTAAGGGGAATTGTTGTTAATTTTTACTTGTATGGGAACACTGTTGCTTTATAATTTTTTGACAAAAAGCTTTGACAGCCATCTTATATAAAGATCCTCATGTAAAACATCTACTGCTGAAAAAATATCATGTGACTTACACATAGTAACACGTAATGTAACTTATGTGTAGGAGCAGGATCTTGTAACTTACACATACAGCCCTCTATTGTTTTGCATCATTCATTTGTTCATTCAACAAATATGTATTAATACTTGATGGTAATTATACTATATGATGCTCTAGATGCTGAGGATACAGTAATAAAACAAAAAGACAAACACTTTTGCTTTCATGGAGCTTGCCTTTCAGTATAGGAATAGGAGAATTAGGGAGAACTTTTTCAGACTTATGTAGGAGATAACATTAATAATAATAAATGTTATCATTTTGTTTCATTATTCAGTAGGAAAAACACTGTCCATTAGGAGGAAAATTTGTATTTTTATATTTTAAATACCAAGAAAAGTATAACCACTTAAATCTCCCTAATGTGAAAAAATACAAATTATAATTTGATGTTGTAAATTTGATTATAAAAGTATATGTTCTCATCTTCTTCCTTTCCAATTAGACTGTATTTGAAAACTTAATATACGGAAGATTTAAATAGAGATGAATCTTAAA